>JAUTXW010004677.1:0-1221293 GCA_030620095.1 Kuschelorhynchus macadamiae
CTTTGATGAAGTCAGGCACATAGTCCTTTAGAGTGTTCACATAAATGTTTAATAAAAGTGGGGATAATGGAGGTCCCTGAGCGACCCCCTTGTTTGTCCTCTCTGGACCAAGAAAAACATTATTTAGTGGATCCCTAACGTAAATAATTCTGTCTGTAAGAAACTTCAAAGCCAGATCGCAAAGATCCTTTGGGAAACCCAAATCACAAATCTTTTTGTAAAGCTTGGAAACACATTATCATAGGCGCCTGTTAAATCCAAAAAAACCACCAAACATTTCTTCCCGTTTGCTATTGAGTTAGTGAGTTCAGTGACAAGAGTAGTCAAGCTATCCATGACACCTCTACCCCTACGAAAACCAAATTGTGTGGGTTTTATTAATGTTTGGTTTTCACATAACCATTCTAGCCGAAGCTTAATTAGACTTTCCATCACCTTTCCTATGCAAGAGGTCATACTAATTGGTCTGTATGAAGACAGCAATCCAGGGTCTTTATGAGGTTTAGGAATTAGTCCAACTATAGCAGTTTTCCAATCATCTGGAAACTCAGTAACTCACCTCAGTAAGTCATTGAAAAATTTGACTAGAAATGTTATACAGTATAAAGGAAGGTTTTGAATCATAGAATACGTGATAAGATCCTTGCCTGGAGCTGAGTCCTTTTTTCCCTGGACTACTGACCAAAATTCACCGATAGAAAATAACCTACCCTGGTCATAATTAAAATTGTTTGGAGCCTCTGGATCAATGGTAGCTGGAGAAGTGAGAGATCTGAGCATTTCCTCCTTGAAAACCTTTTGACTGACTTCCATGTCTTACTGATATTACTTGAAGGATTTACGTTTTCATAAAACCTCTGAAAACTTTCTCTTCTTTTGTCTCGTAACATTTTCCTACACCACGCCCTAACCTTTCTGAAATTTATATACGACTCCTGACTAGGACTTCTGAAGAACTCCCTCAAAGCGTTCTTTTTCAGAGCGATTGCTTGGTCACATTCTACATCCCACCAAGGGTTGCCAACTCTAGTTGAGAGTACAGTCTGTGGAATAGAGAGCTTTGCCGCTGCCATGACCTGATCCCGAAAGTGTTGGTAGTCTGTGATTTCACTTCCAGAGAAGTTCCGATTGAAAGCCTCCCAGCTAGCCTTTTTAATGTTAAATTTTCGAAAATTAGCTTTCAAACCTGAAAGCTCATCAAAACCACACATAAAGGGAAAATGGTCGCTCATGCTTATATAATCTGTAAGAATCTTCCATCCTGAACAATTGTTAAAATTTGGGGAAACTATAGCAATACCTGGAACACTCTTATTTTGATTGGGGGCAGTGATTCCTGTTGAATCACCATTATTTAAACAGATTAGACCGACGTCGGATATCAATTCGTGAAGGATGTTACCGTTTCTATTATTAGTGCCTGAACCCCATAAATAGTGTTGTCCATTTAAATCACCTAAAATTAGGAACTTTTTTTGTGAAATTTTGTTTATTAATTCTGATAAATTATCCAAAGACAGTAGTTGATTAGGTGGATTGTAAATAATAACTATAATAAATAAGTTAGTCTCTAAGGCAAGGCACTGAAATCTATCTGAAAACTTAATATTTAAATTTGATGGTTTTAAAGCAATATTTGTTTTGAACATTCCGGCTATGCCCCTTTTACCATCTATTCGGTCTTGTCCAATGATGTTATAATTCTTTATATTAAAATTTTGATTTTGCTTGAGCCACGTCTCATTTAGTACTGTTATGTCAGGTTCAACCTCCTTAATCAACTCGATCAAGGTGTCTCTGTTTGAAATTATGCTTCTAATGTTCCAATGAACTATCCTCATTATTGTAACTAATGTTTAAAAGATAGATTATTTAACAGAAATTTAACTGAAAAAACGCTTTTGATTAAGGATGCATAAAACTGATAAAATTATGGAAAAATTAAGAAAGATGGAGAGTATTAATGGTTAATTTTCATTAGGGTGTACTGGATTTCTTATTTTTTTAAAAAAAATTCTAAATCTTGTGTTTTAATGATTTTTTCGGGTGGTCTCTGTGAACCTATAACATCTTGAATTATTGATTGTTCTTTTTCTTTAAGAGATTCAAAGATTGCTTTTGCCGATTCTTCATCGCTTGTGTCCATATCAGATAATTCGTCCTGGAAATTAAGAGATTGCATTTAGTGCAGATTTCTGTCATGATGGTGAATCAAGCATCGAAGCCCTATGCTTAGCTTGGTCATAACCTGGCATATTAGTCCTATGAGTTTTGGGTTTTTTGGCTTGGCTGGCATAAGTGTGTGTGAGTGATTGTTTCGGGAGTCTCTGGCTTGGAGAAGATTCTGCTTGAAGGGAATTAGGGAAATGATTGAGATTAAGATCAGACGTTGCTTGAACTGCCCCTTCCTTAGGATACATTTTGTTGGCTTTCATAACTGATATGTTATAGTCAGCTATTGCCTTGTTAATTTGTTTTTGTCGCAAATATTCTTTGCATTCTCTGCTTGATGCTTCATGGTTGCCATCACAGTTGTGGCACCTTTTTGTAGGGCTATCCTTTTTATCACAGTTTTCCTTCTCGTGTCCTTCTCCACAGTATAAGCATCTAAGGGAATTTCTGCATCAGCTTTGATGATGACCAAACTTTAAGCAATTATAGCACATTAGTATTAATGTAAGGAGAGACATTTCTTTTCGTATTGAATAAAATTACCTCCTGAGGTATTAGTTTTCCTGCAAATAGGAGCATGTAAGTGGAACCAGGAACTGTGGTTACCACTCCATTGTCTCTTTTTTTAAAGTTGAACCGTGTCGCGTCAATTATTTTAATTTTCTTAGACCCTCTCAGTCCATATCCAAATGAAATAAAGTCATCTTCCGTGATTTTATCACCAATATTCTTGATAATACCTCTACTATATAACATTCCCTCAGGGATGAAAGTCTTGAAACCCTTGGAGTTAAGAGAATTTGTCTTGATGAAACTATTTGCACTCATTGGGGTATCAAAATTTATTCCAATTTTATTTCTTCGCTTGGGAGAAACTTCCTTTATTCCTTGAATATTTTCTTCGTAAAGTACTTTTGCGATATTCATTGGATGTAATGAAATTCCTTTCTCATAATGTTCAAGAATAGTAAGAAAAGGAGGGAAGCTGGCTTTATCGTATGATGTAACCTTGTTCATTGTACGTCTTACTTTATGGATTAGTCTATTATTGTGACAGGACATTGGATTTTCCAGTGCAAGCTTACCTTTAATATTGTACAGTTCTTTAAGCAGAGCTTCTAACTCATTCTTAGAAACTTCCAAACTATCAACTATTTTATTTCTAATATTGCGAGATTGTTCGGTCAACAGATTCAAGTACAAGTCTATTGATTTATCTTGTGAGTGTGAGTGAGGGGGCCCAGGCCCCCCCAATAGATTTCCATTACGGAAACCTTCGATAAATTTTAGGTTATGATAAAATGTAGTGACAAAATGCAAAGAATTTCAGTAGGATGAGAACAAATTATAGGTAGAACTTACCAGGAGAAGTTTCTACAATGAAACAAGAGCAGTCAGTCGTTGAAGTGGGGTAATTAGGGGGTTTTTTACAGCCACCACGTTATCACTCCCGCGTTCCGACGAAAAAAAAAAAGTTTATTTCAAAATAAATTTCTATATCCTTAGAATTTGAGGTTAGGTTCATGTTTACTGTGAGATCCAACTGTGTTGGAGGTTTTTGGGAGTTATGACAGACAAGTTTTTAAAATAAAAAATACACAAAGTGATCAATTAAATATTAAAATAGGAATAACCCAGGGGACTGACTTGGTGCCTATTCTTTTTATTGTATTAATTCCTTGACTAGTCTTATAATCAAGAATGGTATGGTAATATCTTATGCCAATAACACGGTGGTTATATTTTCGGGAGACACACACGTGGGCACAAGTTAAAAAATCTTGAACCATAAATGGTATTACAATAATACAAAATTGGTTAGACTCCTTCAAATTCTATCTATCTATTAATAAAAACTCATCTTCCAGATATAGTTAAAAGATAACCTTATCTCTCTTCTCTCTTTAGGCCTCGGCCAAAACTTTTAAATTTAATGGCATGTTTTTTAAACAACTAACTACTTAGAGAGTAAGATCATGAAAAGTCATTTTGCGCGCCATCTAATCACATATAAGAGATACGTGGATGATATTTGCTTGGTCTGGAACGGAGACGACCAAGAGTTGTCTGATTTTCTGAACTTTATAAACACCCTCCATAACAAAATTACCTTTACCCTGGAGAAATAAAGTCTTGGTAAGCTGCCTTTCCTAGATCTTTTGCTTATAAGAAATGGTAGCCGAATAGAGTTCGAGATTTTTAGAAAATCATCTTCCACAGACAACATTATACAGTTTCATTTCAATTTCCTACATACACATAAATTTGCAGCTTATAATTCTTTCTTTTATAGACTTTTTAAAATACCCCTATCTAAGGATGCTTTTAAAAAAGAACTAAATACTATTAAGCAAATAGCATTTAACAACGGCTTCTCGCAAAATTCTAACAACAAATTATACTTTAAGTTCTTTAACAAATATAAAATGTCGTTTAACGTTAAACATGCTGCCTCAAATAATGACAAAACTTAAAACTATTTCTTATTTTGGAAATATTTCTATCGCCTTTAAAACTATCAACCAACGGAAAAGACATTTGTTGACCATGAAAGATAAATCAGTGTCCTGCCACGTACATAGGACAGTCAGGACGAAAGATCTCAACCAAAGTCCAAGAACACGTTCATTTGGTCAACAAACATAAAAATACAGATATCACAGAAACAAAATCAGCATTCGCTAACCATCTTCTCTCTACAGGCCACCGATTTTCTACATCGGATGACGTAACAGTTATCCATGAATGTCAGAAGGGTAAAAAATTGGACCTTTTGGAGAAGATGGAAATTTGTTGTTGTTTAATTTTAAAGGTACTATTTATTTATTTAATTTAAGGGCTTTTAGTTAGTAATTAGGATATATTTTTTCTGATAGGTATGATGATGCCCGACCGGGCGAAACACGTGTAACTAGTTTTATTTTATTATAAACTTTGACTGATTAGACTTAGCGTCTGTTTACTGTTTAATTAACTTTAAATCCCTTTAAGACCAACTATATCTATTTTATATCTATTCTCTTTCATCATATGGCTGTCCTGATTTTGATAAAGTAGAAATTGGGTATCCGGATTTTGTTATCTATGATTAGGTGGACGGAGGTAGGACAAATAAAATTGTGGACCATAATCTAAAGTGGAGGTCACATGTTTTGAACTAATGAAAAATATTAGTTGATCCATAAATTTTACAAATTAAGAGAGATTCTGGTAAACAAACTCTTGATACCAGCATATAACGTTGATTAGATATGGTATAATTGTGTTGGTTGTCTACTTCTTCATTCATACATAAAATTACTGAATTGATAAACTACGTAAATCGCTTACATGAAACGCGAAATAACATAAAAAGAGACCTTATGATACTTAAATCTAGCATTACCAGTAATCTTAGATTCATCAGTTACCAAAAATGTACAATAATTTGCTCGTAAGAATGAGAATATAACTTCTCTAGCTTGTTTTAAAAGGAAATGTAGTTTATAGCAGAAAACTATAATAGATTTAGAATACTTTTTAGTCATACTCAATGTACTGTGATCTCACATTACTTTGTTGTTTGGCTTAAAAATTGATAGAATTTGTATCATTATTATTATTGTAACTGTATTGAGTTAAAGTTAAATTTACATACATTTGCGATGTTTTCTGAGGTGAGCTAAACTTTTGGGAGCCAAGAAAACGCGAAATTTGGACACTTTAGCTTATATCATATAAGGGTTGCATTGTACAAAAATTTCACCCTTACCGAAATTAAAGAGCATTAAATTCCTTTTCCTCAAAATATTAAATTTCGTTCAGCGGTTTGGTCAGAATCAGCAGTCAAAAATGGGCAAATTTTTCCATTTCGGCCGAAAAGTGCGTTAGGCTTACTTTCAAAACTCGAAAACTGCTATTCCATATGATAAATATAAGATAAGAAAGTTTTAGAGTATCAAATTCTACGTTCAGGGAGCACCTAATTTTAAAATTGTTTTTGCTCATTCTTATGCATAGATACACCCAAAAAAAACCAAAGTAACTTTTCTGTGCAATGCACCCTTTAGATGTTAAAACTGACAATAGTGCCAAAATTTCCCAGTTTTTTGACACCAAAAGGTTTAACTTACCTCAGAAATCGTCGCAAACTCAGACTATTCTTATTTCGACTGCCCAAAGTAAAATAAAATCACCTCCAGCTTTCTGGGAATTAATGCAAGGCAAACGTTTAATTTGATTGGGCTAAATTAATAGAAAACTATATCTGATAATTATTTCAGTGAAAGAACTTGAAGCGGAAATGGAGGCTAATATGAAGAGGCGAAGTGAAACTTTTGGTGATTTAATTGCTAGTCTGGAAGAAAAATATGCACCCAAAAAAGCACGAAAGTCGATTACTGATGGATCTGAGAAGAACGCTAGGAAATCTTGCCGAAAGTAATTAAGATTAATTTATTTAGTCGCTTAATTTTTTTTACACTGCTGATTTAGAGTAAGGCATTATAACACGCGTTATTATATTTGATAGAACTGTCTGTGTGCATTTTTGTTTTATACTTCAGTCAGTTAATGGTCTATTTTAATTAAATATAAGTGAGGTTGCTAAACATGATAAAGTAAGTAAATGAGTGGCTGTTGTAATGAATGCAACATTTAATTTATATTTGAATCTTTACACTTTTTTAGAGATGAGCATCTTTCATAAGTAAGATTTTTCATAAATTGATACCCATTTAAATATTCAGTATTAAATCATTTGTAGGGTAAATAATTATACCCAAATATTATTTAGTGATCTGCTTTAATAAAACATTTTTTTTTGCATCTACTCCACTGTATATTTAAGCCAACAAATTATGATATAATTAATTTTTTTTAAGAAGCGGCATTTGTTCCTACTTTTCTAGATATTGTAAATCTAAATCAAGAAGATGTAGAAAACGTATCTTTAAGACAAAGAGATTTTGGTCAGATTCTGATGTTGCAGTGTTTGTCCCTTTCATTGCATCATTATTTTTTTAAAGTTTTGGAGTAATATATTTATTTCATTTGATTACTTATATTGTTAAAATAAATTATTTCATACATTTTTGTGTATTGTTTCAATTACTGTTTTGCTTCAAACTGCATTACCAGCGGCCGTTCAGAAATTTGTTTGAGTAAAATTTCTTTAAACCTTACAAAATTTAAGTAATTCGGTCTTCGTTGGGATGTGTGTATTGGTTAAGTATTGTGTTTCTCTATTCATAGTGTGTTTTATAAATGAGGATTTTTTAAACCTCTACTAGGAAAATACTATAGTTTACCGATACTTCCTTGGGAACGTTTTAATTAAGATCGCGTGAAAAATAAAGTACTACCGCTATTTTGTTCTGTTTCTAATTGTGATTTTATGGTTTCCACTTCATGTAGGAAAATACAGACACGCATAAAAATGCGACTTAAAAAATATCTGTCTTTAAATCGTTGTTTTAGCTTCAGATAGAAAAGACCAGAAGTGATTTTTGTCTTTAGTTTTGAGGTTAAATACGATATTAAAAGTATATACAGTAAGTACCTTGAAAAAAAAATTGCTTCATCAAAAATTTAGCATAATTAATAACTTTTGCTCCATTAAATATGAAAACTAGCTTATTTCGAAATAGTTACATGACTTGAGTTACCTGTCAATAGAGCTGTCAGACTTAAAAAATATTCAAGTCATTTATTGACTTAAGTCTTTTCATTTTGTCATTTTTCAAAAATTGACTTGACTTAAGTCATTTTATAAATGACATACTTTTTTTGACTTTTTAGATTTCTTCGAAGACTTAAGTAAGAGCAAAAAACTTAAGCCATACTAAAGACTTTAGTCAGCTATACTGACTTAAGTATACTAACTAACGCGGCGCCGGCGTTTGTTTTTCTTTCGCGTTAGTCATTACGAATTGCGATTTATGGGGTGGTGCGTTTGAACCTGTCAACTCGCTCTGTATTTATAGTGAATATTGCAGAGGAAGGGTGTTTTATATTAGTACTTATATAGTAGCTACTTACTATCAGTGGCAGTGCACTATATGACAACTTTCTTACATGGTAAGTACCTAGAACGTATATAACAATAACATCAGAAATTAACGACTAAAATGAGATAACTTATACAATCCAATGTTAATTTTTTGATCTCGGTAGGAATAATTTGTAGTAGCATGGTCTAGAAAGTTTCATTTCTTGATAAAAATTCTTGTATGGTTTTTAGTTTAATGTATTACAGAATAAAGTACAATGGTATATTGTGCACCTGCGGACAAGCGTTTGCGACTTGATACTTAAATAAAATTGAGAACGGCGTGGCTTGCAAACGTTCGTTTTCTCTCGAGGTGAAACCTATCCACATTCCATGTATAAAATTATTGGAATATAATATCAATATATTATTCAAAATTATATGGACTCTGAAAAGTCGCAAAAAGATTGGTCACTTAACTAAAACAGGAAAATATATTGATTTCTAATTTAAATCTTAAAACGTACTTTCGTAAGAAACAAAAAATAAGCGAAAAACATATTTAAATTTTCATTGTATTCAAGACTTAAGTCATTTTATTTGACTTACATTTGACAAAAGTTTTCAAATCATATTGAAACAAGATTTAAGTCATATATCGTTTAAAGGGAGACTTGATTTAAGACTTAAGTCTTTTTTAATTTTCGATCGACTTATGACTTAAAGACAAGTCTTTTTCAAACTGACTTGTGACAGCTCTGCCTGTCAAAATTGTCATGAAATGAAATGTCAGAAAAAATGTTTTAAAGATTTCTAACTCTTTCCACTGGATTTTAAATATTTTATACATAGTTTGAAATGTCCACTACACTCCTAAATAGTTCATTTTTATTTTTTGTATTTACCAACAAAAATGTAATATCTTAATACCTAAAATTTCTAAATCACACCAACTTTGCATGAAGTGATATTCATTTCTTGTCAGAAAAAGTCAGTTTCTGTGGAATATTTAGATATCAGATATTATTAGTATGGGAGACTACTCAAATAAAATATTTGTTTTAAAGTTTTTATTTATTAGAATTTTCGAAAAACAGGAAAAAATTATCAAAATGAAATATTCGTATTTCTGACAAACTTTGATATACACCTAATCCTAAAAAAATTTTTTTTTAGTAAAACGTTTTCATATTTTAGCAAATAAGCCATTTTTTCTGCAATTTTTATTGAAGAAATGTTCTGCAGGCAACAAAAGTCAAACCCACACATACAAATGTCAAGAATAATTATAACATGTAGCTACTCATATTAAAAGATAAAAGGAAAAACATTAATATCTATGATTGTTATATTAGATAATTTTTATTATACGTATATCAATGTTATAGGAATGGTCATTATAATTACCAAAGATCTAATAAAGAATGGATATAGCGTTGTAATTATATTAGACATATTATTTTGAAGTCATTATCACCTCCAGAAAACCAGTTTGAGGTAAGTCGACGCTAGGGTTCTTTAAAACAAAAAAAAATTTTGTTTCCCATAATCTTGTTTTAAATAAAATGCTCAAATATTGAAATAAGTCGATTTTTATCAACTTGAAAATTTGATACCGCTCAATTTCTTTATGTATATATTTGAATTTTGAACACAATAAAATTGTAACTCTTGGAATACTTTCAGCTATAAGTTATAGAGTATCTTGACAGAATTGAAGATTTACCAGGCTTCCATTTCGGTATATTTGGCAAATTTAATATGCAGTGTTTGTATTGTAGCCAATCTTTTTTAAACAAATGTTTGTTAGACATGAATATTTCTAAAGGTCTAACCAGTAAAGATATCCAGACGGCTTGGACAGCGTAGCCGAATATTCATTTACATTTGTGGAAACCATTTGCATTATTGCTAGTCTTTTTAGACAAAGTTAATTACGAATTTTTTAATCTTATGACTAAGTTTCGAACCTGCATTTTTGCTAGACCTTAGGAGAAAAACTAAGTTTTATATTTTAGAAGATTAAAGCCCTGAAATTTAGATTTCCAATTTGCCAACATGAACATCCGGGTACATTCGTCATACGTGCTCCATGAACTCGTAATAGTAAACTACCACTTGACGAACATTTGTCTATGTTGCGTGGATGAACTTTACGTCTTTCAACAGGAACATTTTAGTAATTTTATCTAATCGCACCGCCATTCGTTTCCCATCCGTAAGACATGGGAAACTATCCCATGGCAAACTTTCCATGTTGCTTTGCTGCATGTAATAAAAAATAAAAATTATTTGCTAGAAAACAAATCTTGCACTGCTTCAGTAAATATTTAATACTTTGATTTCGGACATCCTGTCCAGTTGATAACTCTGGGTACTGAAAAGGTGTGTACCATGTTTAGTAAGTCTACTTACTTTGTGCTGATTTGCCGTCGGTAAATTGAACTTTACGATGTCTGATACCGTAATTTATTAGCTGCTAGGCAAACTAAAAAAAATGTAAATGGAAAATATGTAACTATGAATTGCATTTCTACTTAAAAATATTTTATTATTTTGTATAACTATAATGAGTATTTTTTATTTTATTTAGCCTTTTACGCCCGGTTGCACGAGAATGGCGCGCATGTAGTTGTCTTTGGAATACATTTTCACCAACTTGAAAATGTTCCACAATAAGTATGTTTTTATTAAATGATTTTTTAAATAGTGCATAAAATACCAAAAATAGTTTAAAATTCTCATTTCATAAGACATTAAATCTCACTCGCCTTTTAGAAAACTAATTGAAGATGCGGCCAAATAAAATGTCTGTAATCGTGAAAAAATCACTCTCTCAGATTTTACATATCTTCACGTTTAGCGTCCCCAAATGCCAACAAAATATGTTTTATCAATTCCGTCTGTCTGTCTATTTGTCAGTTCGCGGCATAGCTTAAAAAGTACTTACCAGATAGACTTTAAATTTTAGTAAAAAATTAACGGTTATATGGTAATATTTTGGTAAAAATCCAATAAGCCAGAACAAGATGCCGGCCTAATGAAACGTTAAAAAAATTATTAATAAAAAAACTAATCTAATTTACCTCAAATGTTGCACAAAAATCAAGTATTACGTAGGAATAAACTGATAAAATAAACAAAAAGTAAAAAACTACTTATTGAATTATGCCCAAAAATCAAGTGTGACATGTTAGAAACAGAAACTGGTAAAATATTGGTTGGAATCCAATTGGCGCCTAATGAAAATGTTTGAAGACAGTATGTGTGTCTTACTAAATGACTGTACTGAACTAAATTGGGTCACACTTTACTAATCCTTAATAAAAGGAAATATATATTCATATCGAGGGAAGCTCCGGGTAAAAGAAATTTGCCGATTTTTAACCTAGGGCCTCATGTTATAAAATCATGCCTTTTGAAACTAGTGTTTTAATATACTATTTTAAGTAATTGATGAGTACTTGATATTTTAATGCATTTATTTTTACATGTCTTAAGAATTGAGGATATTTTACAAAAAGTATAAGTGTTTAAAAGATGTATACTGTGCGTAACAAACAAAATCTTGTAAGTTAATATACAATGGTTAATTTAAAAATGATTTTTCTCTTAGACTTCTAATGAGTCACTACGCCGTAAGAAATCTAATTCAAGATAACTGGCCGTGATAAGGGGCCCGCAGAGCCCGTCGGCGGGGGGGGGGGGATGGGGGGCCACTTCGACTTTCTTACTAAATCCTTCATTGCTCAAAATAAATACATAAAAAAATTAATAACAAGAAAAGAAAAGAGGCGCCTGTATATATTATTATCATTGGTTATTAAGCAATGGTTATTGTGGATCTTCTAAAGTGTAAACGCCATCGATAAGTGAGTCGTTGGCAGGCCTATTTGATGTTAAGTGCAACAGGGTTGGCATTGAAAAATGTAAGTATCAAAAAATAATATATATGTAGGTACCTATAATGTTTTATAAATAAATGATAATTTTAAAAATGTTTTTAAATTCTTTGATTCTTCTAGGAAGGATGAAGCCACATTTTGTTGGCCCACAAGAAAAATGATTAAGTACCGCCAAACGGGGTGAAGTTGATCAAACACGTTTTTCCAATTATTTTCGAGCATAATGGCAACAACGCATATTAAACCAGCTGATTCATCTTTACATTCATATGTGCAACAGGAACACATGTGTTATTTTGGCGGTAGCTGTTAGTTATTAAAGGTGAGTTTTAGCAAAAAAAAATAGTCATAAGCAAAATATACCAATATGTTTAATATCATAAAATCAAATATTTGCACAACTGTATCAGTAATAAATTAGAGTCATCCTAACCCCCTTAGAAAAGGAACATTTTTGGGACCCGATGAGTACAATCATACTGCCAATTTATTTATTTTTTCGTTTTTATTACAATTTTTGTGCAAAAAGGCAAAACGACGGGGTTAAGTCGATCATATGGTTTTAAGGCTTTTTAGTAGTTTGAGGTTATGTTTAAATCAATTGGCTATTGTTTGATTATTTTAAAGAAATTGGAATGCTAGCGTATAAGGGTTGATAGTCCTGATTTTTTCTTTTTGTTATAGATGCCACGAAAATATACAAAGCTGGGTGCTTATGGAAAGAAAAATGACGATCCAGTTTTCTTGGAGAGAGCGTTAAATGCAGTGCGCAGGAAAACATTGAGCTTGAGCAAAGCGTCTGAAGAATGTGGAGTGCCAGTGCCATACGCCACACTGAATAATCATTTTCATGGGGTTCATCCTCTGTCATATGGTGGTCAACCTGCTCTGGACCAACAATCGGAACAATTGCTAGTAAATGCATTGCAATTATGTGCTGAATGGGGGTTTCACCTAAAACCCATAGATATTCGTGGAATAACACAACAATACTTAAATAAACGCGGTATTACCAAAAAACGGTTCAAAAATAATATGCCAGGAGAAGGGTGGTTTAATGGGTTAATGAAAAGGCACCCGCAGTTAACTATTAAGCTAGCCGAAAATAGCAAACGTGTAAGAGCAGCGGTGACGTATGAGATAATTGAAGAGTATTTCCGGAATGTGTCAGAAATATTTAGGAATATTCCTGCACAAAATATTGTCAATTATGACGAGACGAATTTTGTTGATAATCCCGGTGCTGTAAAAGTCGTCATGAAGAAAGGAAGCAGCACGCATACAGGACCCTAGACGCATCAAAATGCAGCACTACAGTGATGTTTACTATTGCTGCTGATGGAACTCATCTTCCGCCGTATACAGTGTATAGGGCGAAATATCTATATGAAGGCTGGAAGGAGGGTGGATTGTTAGGAGCAATGTACAATCGGTCTCCAAAGGGATGGTTTGATGCTGAGTTGTTCGACGATTGGTTCCGGACCGTCGCTCTTTTTTTTATTAGTTTATATTGTTTCCTCCAAACTCAACCCATATGCTGCAGCCGCTAGACGTGGCTTATTTTCGCTCTCTCAAGGTATCCTGGAAAAGAACGTTGGAAGACTGGAAATTAAAGAGGGGTTTTGCCCAAAACTCTTTTTCTCAGGATGCTAAAATCCACAGTTGAGGGACTTGGTGATCGAGAAATTAACAATATATTAGCTGGTTTTAAAGCATGTGGCTTAGTTCCGTTCAATCCGGATGCTGTTCTTGCAACTATAGTAGATTATTTACACGATCTAAAGACGGGACCTAATAATGCTCAAAAGAGAGGAAAAAGGTTATCTGTAGCCGCAGGTAAAAGCATAGGAAGCGAATATACGCACCGCCGAATAGACGTAAAAGACAAAAAATAAGCGACAACCAAGAGAGTGAAGATGAATTAACAGACGTTGGAGGCAGAGCAACAGGGTAATTATGAAAATGACCACGAAATTGGTGAAAGTTCGGCTGACATTCCTGCTTCATTTGACAACTGGAATATAGGAAACTTTGTCATTGCAAAATATAAGACGAATAAAAGTGATCGATTTTACGTTGTGAAAATCATTGAAATTTCAGACAGTGAAATAGCTGTAAGTGCAGTAAGGAAAAACCCATCACAAAAATCTGTGTCTTTGTTTTTCCCAATACTGCGGATGCGTCCGTCATTACTAAAGGAACAGATTGTTCGGCCAGTGAATTTAAAATTTGAAAAGCGGGGCAAATATTTCTTTTCCTTGTCAGAAGATGAAATAAAAACACTTCAGTGATGAATTTATTTGTCCTCGTTGGGTTCAATTTGCCGAATTTGTTTTTTACATTCCTAGTTTTAGAATTGATTTTTATTTTTGTTTTAATTTTTCTTTGTATTTCTTCCTTTATATTTGTAGCGTTTATGTGATACCAAAGAATAAATGTTTATTTTTCATTAAAGTTTGTTTTATTTCCCAAACCCTTCACAAATCGGACAAATCCCTCGCAAATATATCGACTTATTTTATTTTTATTTTTGACTGATCGACTTCACATAAGTTTAAAGTCGGAATTTTACAGTTTTAAATGGGTGATCGACTTCACCCCGACTCTTGGGGTGAAGACGATCAACTTTTAATTCAAAATAGTAGGCACACCGTTTGACCAACGACCTTGTATCTGTGATCAATAGACAGCTTAAACAATAAGGAAGATATATTTTTAGTTGCAATAAAATATATAGACTGGATTTTTAGTTATAGCAAAAAATCGTTTTTTGATCGACTTCACCCCGTTTGACGGTACCTCGATCAAAACAAATATTTTACCTAAAAAAGCAAATGGCTAACATGTGTGTACTAACAGTTAAATAAAATAAGTAAGATCTATATGTTCATAGCGGATTCATGCTAAAACTATGCAACTGGAAACTACAAGAGAGACAGCGCTAAAACATTTAAAGCTCCAAAAATTTTGAACACGTTATATTAAATAAATTAAAAAAACTGAAAATTGATATAGGAAAATGCCAAGGTCAAAGATATGACGGCTCTTCTAACATGAGTGGGAATTATGCTGGACTTCAGGCAAGAATTAAAGAAATAGTACCAATTTCTGATTTTGTCCACTGTTCGGCACACAATTTAAACCTGGTATGCAACATGTTAGAAAATGAAATTAGACATATCTACGGATTGCTAGAAAATATTTGTTTGGAAAATGTTAATTTGGTGTTTAAACTGCTACAAAGTTTTACCGTTAAGAGCCACAATAGATAATTTTTAACAGTTTTAGAGACGATTTCGAAACACTGTGTACAGAAGCAATTTGGTGAAATCGTGGGACATTCAGCAAACATTGAACCCTAAGCGCCAAAGAATGGTCAAGACATTTTTTGATGAATTGACATCAGACACTAAAATAGAAGATTCTCTAAGATTTAAAACTAAAGTCTTCTACGAGTCTCTTGATATAATAATTAATCAACTCGATTCATCAGCGTGCACGAAGTAATCCAGATGGTGTCGTTAAATTATCTACCGAGGAAATGATAGATCACGCCGAAAAAATATTGGAAAAATGCAGAAATGATTTATCTACTGAAGTTGATAAAAGCATATCTACGCAGTACAATGTGCGAGGTGAGACTTAGTGCGTTGTGTGTAATAAGTATTGAACATGAACGTGCTCATAAACTTGATTTGGAACAGAACTTAAAAGAAAAACATCGCCGTTTTGGCACCTGTCAGATTTTTGCAATGCTAAGATTTTATATTTAACGCAATTAGCAAATTAGGGTATTTATATTAATCTGAGGGGCAATAAAGCCAGGTGGAATATTGTTAATTTCTAAGAAAAAAGTACAGACACAACCCTTTTATTAGTTTTATTATAATTTTTCTTTAAAAAATATTTTATAGTATAAATGTATTATATAAGACATGATATTCTTTTTGTAAAATAAAATGTGACACATGCTCAATTTTTCTTTAGTTGCCCAATAAAGAGAATATTTCTCAGGTGGGTAGAAAAACTTAAAATAAAATCGATATATCCGAGCTTTTTTTTTCATACAATTTAGCATCTTAAGCAAAATTCTGATATTTCTAGATTTTATTGCAACATGTATGAATATCCTGTCAACATTGGGCGGGAGGCCTCTGAATTCTTATCGCCGCCACTGGTTACAGTTGACAGATGCAGCGTACAATGACTATGACGAGAAGCGGGGATTACTGGAAACCAGGTGGAAAAAATATTTACAGATTATAAAACCGTTAATGATAGGAAATTGATTGAGAAGTGGAATTGTAAGAAAAAAAAACATATGCAAAAGTTTTATTACCATTCAAAAAGCGTGTTTTATCGAAATATATTGACTATTTTGAAATAAATCGAAGGAGTTAGTGGAACGGTTACGATTGCTATGGAATTCAAAAATGGCTGGCCATGCCGGACACGATAATGAAATAATGTCGGTTATCGAATAACTTCGTGAAGTAGGTATACTTTGTTAAGAAAAGTATCCACCTAAATTGATCAGTATCTCAAGAGACGTGAGTTGGAACTATGAATCCTAGCATTGAAAAAATAAAAATTTATCAATGAACTCCATAAGTCTGCGAGAAAAATTTTTACCAGGTGACAAACTATCATTAAAGGGTACGAAGACTTGTGGCAAGTAGATTTGGCGGAAATGCAACAATATGCAAATGAAAACTATGGTTATCGATATGTCCTAATGTGCATCAATTGCTACTCTAAATGTCTCTATATTAGGGCAATTAGAAACAAGACTGGGGTTGAAGTCACTAAAGCAATGAAAGACATTATTGAAGAAGCCGGATATACGCCAGTAGATCTGCAAAGATAGAAAGGTTTTTTAATAACATATTCCAAAATCTTGTCAAGGAATACAACATTAATATTCGACGTACGGTACCAAAAAGCAGCAATAGTTGAACGAGTCATTCGCACGCTCAAAAATTACCTGTATAAGAAGTTTTTAACTAGAAATTGCTACAAATGGATACAACTTTTGCCGTCGATCACAAAAACCTACAACAAAACAGCGTCGTACTATTGGTATGAAACCAATAAATGCTGAATCCAACGCACATATTAATGGTTGAACGAGTCATTCGCACGCTCAAAAATTACCTGTATAAGGAGTTTTTAACTAGAAATTCCTACAAATGGATACAACTTTTGCCGTCGATCACAAAAACCTACAACAAAACATGGCTTCGTACTATTGGTGTGAAACCAATAAACGCTGAATCCACCACACATATTAATGCATAATAGGTGATGTAGTTCGTATAAGCAAATATAAAAGTATCTTTGATAAAGGCTATACAACCTCATGGTCCATGGAACAAATTAAAATCGCAAAAGTTAACGTTACTAATCCACCAACATACCTCTTGAAATTTACAGAAGGTCGACCTATTAAAGGATGTTTTTATGGGACTGAGCTGCAAAAAAACAGATAGTTCGAATGTTTCTTTAGTGGAAAATTGTAAATTTAATTCATGGATTGATGAATCGGATTTTGTTTAAAATATTATATTTTCTAATACTTTTTATCCTATCGAAATTATATTGGTTAAGGTTACTATAACTAAACACATATTGAATTTCAAACTTTTATTTAAATACGTTTAGTATTACTAAACTAAACTTACTGACTAAAATCGTTTTTCGTATAGGAGAAATCATCGGCAAAAAAAATCTTGTCTCCGATGAAAATACATTATCCCACGTAGATATTTCATTATATTTGCACATTAGATGCTGAAATTAACTGACTAACTTTCTCCCAATATTGCGCATTCTGGCCTCGTCTTTTCCAATTCTTCTATACACATCTTTTTTTGTTACTTCAATATTAGCAATTTTTTCTTCCATCTGATTTACCTTGCCATGAATCTCACTAAGAAAATATTTGGTGATAATTTCTACTATTAGTATACGTAATTGATGAATTTCTTGAGGCGCATAACTCTTGGTAACAGCATCGCTACCATTAGTCGGTGTGGCGACATTGGTTAAAGATTTTCCTTGCATGTCATATTGATCGTCCGGAGTAAGTTTAAATCCAATTCCTGGTGACTCACGCAATAATTATACATTTTCACTAAGCCTTAGGCGTCCAGATTTATCAATTGTGTTGTTAACACGACCCATGTTTATCTAAAACTAATTTTATTCACCAAAGTAGCATTATATGGAGTAAACCAAAGCTTATAAAATAATACGTCGTGTCGATACATGTTATGCAAATATAATACATTTAATAACAACTGACATGACTGATAAGGCATCCAAGATTTAAGAATTGCTCTAATTTGCTGATCAACTACCTTCTCAAGTCTAGATAATACTGCTTCACTTTTTTCTATTCTCGAATACATATCTTTTTCGATTTTAGTGTTTTGCTAACTTTTGTAGACACTATTCAATATTTTGGCCAGTAGTAACCGAATCTTATCAATTTCTTGAAGGAAATAATCTCGGGTTACAATATCACTACCATTTGTTGGATCTGCGACGTTAGTTAAAGATTTTCCTTGAATGTCATACTGATCAGAAGCCGTAAACTTAAAACCAATTCCTGTAGTATGATATTTGCATTTGTTATTAGATACTTGACGTCCGGATTTGTCAATTGCAATGTCTACTCGAACCATTTTTACTAATGTAAAGTTTAAAAAATCTTAGTTATATCTGAAAACTGTTAAAAATAAGGGAAATAAAAGAAATTTTATAATAGTACATTGTCTTTTCCACAGTCTTTATTTGTTTTTCTAATCTATATCAATTTTATGGACTGCGTTAACACCACTCTGACCGTCGCGGTCGTTGGTACTACTTTCAGGAACCGCATAATTATATATTTTACTTTAAAAAGCCGAAATTCGTCATATCGCGATCTAACTAGTAAAAACGTGAAGTTTCTAAGAGTGGTCGTAATATCGGATTCTTATTAGTTATACATAGTTATGACTGTTGCTAACAGTAAAATGCCGAATAAAAAGATAAAAGTTTTTTAGATAAAACCCGTTCTTTCTAAGCATGTAATAGTAAAAATGCGATCTACAAAAAGGAATATATTTCCAAATTTTTTTATCAGTAAGACACAGTAATATTAATAAAATTCTAAAACAAGTCAAAAGAAATATGTTGCTAACAAACTTTTCTAACGCACTATGTTGTTACATATAAGAAAACTAGAAAATACATACATTATTTACCCTATTTTCAATCAAAGTCTATAACAAATGACTTTAGCCTTTGCTTACTATAAAAACTGTTAAATAAAAACTTGTAGAAATGAAAACTGCAGGGTACGTGCTGCTTTAGATAGTGATATTGCCGACGTTGTAAAGATTACAGTTTCCATACAAAATCAGCCTACTATTTAAAGGGCATAATACAACTATTTCAACCGATACCAAAAGACAAAGGACCACGCACACACCTCATGGAAAATCGACTTAGGTGAATTTTTTTATGTTTTAGTTCTTGGCCATCTAAGCAAAAGATACCATGGGCACAATCTAATTCTAGGAATAGTTTTTCATATATAGGGTGTTAAAGTTTACTTAATCCTCATATAAAATACATAGGAAAGATAGGATTAATTTAAAACCAACACAGTTGTTCACGCAGCGTTGGTTAACAGGTTTATCTTGTATAAAGCCACTGAGTATTACGCCTCCTTCTCTTGACCAAATAAAGCGCTATAAGTATTCCAGAATATACTAGATCGTATTCTTACCATTTAGCATGCAGTAAGAACCGGTTTCAACTAAACTTCCTTCAGTAAAATGCTGATATTTAATATTTTGTCGGAATTTTACTAAATACGTTAGACACTTCGCGATGTTACTAGTAAGAACCCGATATTACTAACACTCTTAGAAACTCCGTATTTTGACTAGTTAGATCGCGTTATTACGGATTTCGGATATTTACGGTAACATATACATCACTCTGTTCACCACTATTACTGCTTTGAGGAACCTTGCCATGTTTTTGTAGATTTTCCTCTTGTTGCGTTTTCTCATCGTCAGCACCCAAATCTTCCTATAATAGATATTTCACAAGTATGTGATCCTACAGAAAAATTTATTGAATCCTCCAAATATTTAATATATTCTTCTCGGTCATCGGCTTCAAAACTGACTTGAAGTGAGAGAATATCTTCAGACAGTATTCTTAGCTGTACGGCCAAATGTTGAACGTATGAAAACTGATTGTGGTAGCTCAAGTTGCTTACGTGGGCATTATACCTTTCAGTAATGACATCACCCATATCTAATTAGGAAATAAATGTGTGAGTATTTTATTATTCCGGATTTTGTATCTAACAGCTCCCTTATAAATTTTTTTATTTATTATATTTTTAAATTATAATACAACAATGGTAGCTTTAATGATAAATATTATTATTTCAAGACATCAAAATTTAATAACGACCTTGTATTACTACCAACGAACACTCTGGAGCTCTGTCCTAAATAAGTCAAAGTGAATTTATCCTCTAACTTATTCATATTCTCGACTGTATCCGATGAAAGAGCTTCAACAACGCGTCTTGATAAAAATTTTCCCCAAAACGTGTTGTCATTAGCTTAATTTTTTTCAACTTTTCCCACCGTCATTGATGTTATCGCTTTGCGCTCAACATCTTCGTTAACCGCCGTATTGTTTTCAACATATGTATGCTTTGAGATACCCATTATTAAAAATGTAATAAGAGTTTTGAATATAGTATACCTACCTTAAAAGACTTTAAGAATACACCACACAATATTTCTATTCATGAGTGAGTTCTCACTGCAAATGATTTGCGTTTGAATATGCGGCTTTCTGTACTAACTCAGCATTTTTATAGAGGCATCTTCCAAGGTCGAACACCCTTTACCTACATACATAGCAAACGCGACAATTAATAAGCATCCCTACCGGTCAACCACACCTAAAGGTCAAACAACTTGACCTTCAAAGCATTTTCAAGGCCAAACTAACGTTCAAACTTCAAGGTCGTTAAGATGGAATGCATGTAAACAAAAGTGATTGTGAGTGCAATACAGCTTTCAAGGTTTGCTAAACAGTTATGTCATAATAGGTTAACTTTATTTAAACCACTTTTGTTTATATGCACTCAATACAAAACATATTCTTGGGGCTCGGTACTTTCGACACAATAATATTTATATTCCATTAGAAAAATATTAACAGAACAGTTCAGTGTAAAATAAAATGAAAACATTAATCATAAAAATACAAATTACATCTTTGTTAAAACAACGAAATCTTGGTGAGTGCATTTTAAAATAATGTAAATACGAACTCTAGCATATAAAGAAATAAAATAATCTAAAGGGAAGTATTTACAGGGTGATGAAAAGTTACATTTTTTAGCTGTTTTCCAAGGCAACAACATATACATATATCTCAAGAATGTTCGTTGTAAACATTTGTATTGTGTACAACGACCATTAAACTTAGAGATAAAACCGTATGTTCTCAATTGTTTATTTACTTCGATATTTTTACCCATTTTAGTTAGTTATAAATCTATGTTTTTGGCTTTTTTTTTAAATTAGCCTCTTCGTTTTATTATTTTTCGTTTTTTTCGACTATTTTTAGAAGGTTACATAAACAATAATTTTGTATTTAACAACAGAATTTTATTTTATACTATTTTTTTTTAAGTATTTTAGTAGCTTTAATTTGTAAATATAAAAAAAATGCCGAAAAGAAAGCGTACTTGTTTAAAACTGAGTGACAAAATTAAAATTTTAAAAAGTTTACAAGCTGGTGAGACTGTCACAGGGGCGGCTTTAAAATACAATGTTGGAACGTCCACAAAATCCGATTTAAAAAAAAAATAGCCAGAAAATACTTGGATATGTCGCCACCTTAGACACTGAAACTAAAAATCGGAGAAGTCTCAAATTAAGTGCCTACCCTGATGTCGAAAAGGCTGTTTATAATTGGTTTTTACAGGAGAGGTCTAGAGATATGTTAGCTTACAAAACATTATGTATCCGTTTTTATGACCTAACGGCTAAAATTATTTTAGGAACCCCTGTGTCTGGTGAGCTCCTTTGCGAAAAAGCCAAATTTTTTTATACACAAACGTATAAAAACGACAATTTCAAGGCTAGCTCTGGTTGGCTTCAAAAGTTTAAAAATCGTTATGGTATCCGCCAATTATCCATATCAGGGGAAAAGTTATCTACTGACCCTACGGCTGTTGAGCCTTTCAAACATCGGCTTCTTAAGAAAATTGAAGAACTTAACCTTACGGCAGATCAAATTTACAATGCGGATGAAAGCGGCCTCTTCTGGAAAATGTTGCCGCAGAAAACACTGGCTCATGCGGGAGAAAATTCAGCACCAGGAAGAAAACAATATAAAGAGCGAATTACATTTATGCCATGCTCTAATTCTACAGGTACTCACAAATTAAAATTGTTAGTTTTGGGAAAATCAAACAAGTCACGTTCATTTGGAAGCAGTACCATTCCAGTCATCTACAAGGAACAAAATAGGGCATGGGTAACGAGTGAAATCTTCACGGAATGGTTTCATATGTCTTTTGTTCCTGCCACCAAAAGCTGTTTTGATTCTGGATAATGCACCTGGTCATCCAGTAGAATTAGCAAGTGACGACTCCCAAATTTCTGTTATGTTTTTGCCGCCCAACTGCACTCAACAGCAATGGATCAACATGTAATTCAAGCAATTAAACACCACTACAGAAAAAATCTTTTGAAAAAGATTGTTGAGACGTCGGAAAACATTTCAGAAGAGCTAAAAAAAATTACATTGAAAGATGTTGTGTTGGAATTAGCGCAGGCTTGGCAGCAAGTAAAAACTGGTCTGATAAAAAGTTCTTGGCGGCAACTTTTGCCCCCCTGTATTTTAGATCAATGGGAAAATGAAGACTTAATTCCCCTTTCTGCATTGGCCCAAACAAAAAGATCAGAAACTACTGGAACTGAAATTAGTGACATAATAGCTCTTACAAAACAACTGCCAGAACTTCCGACAGATGAAGAAATTCAAAAATGGGCACTTGGAGATGAGGATCCTGTGGAAATGATGAACGACAGTGATATCATAGAAACTTTGAACTCGGAAAAAGAAGAGGAGAATGAAGAAGAAATTAGCAGTGGACGCTTGACTCACGCGGAAGCAGTAAATTATTTTGATAAATGCATAGCCTGGGCAAAAGAGAATGGAGAGGAGTCTTGCCACATACTCCTTTTAGAACAGATGCAGAACAGGGCAAAGCAACTGGAAAGGAATACTCTCGTTCAAAAAAAGATTTCGTCATATTTCGTAAAAAAGTGAAATGTTCATTATTATATACGAGTTTAAGTTTATTTTATTATACATTTTAGATCTGTACACGTATAATTATAGGTAATTACACACTTTAGACTTCTCTTTTGTATTATTTGCACCATATTCGATTATTCGAACAAAAGGGTTAACCGAACAATGGCTTGCAATAAATAGTTCGGATAATCGAGGTTGCACTGTAAGTGGAAATTTTAAATAAGGGTTTTTGTTTACTTGGTTATTGCGATTGTGGTTTAATTAGATGTTAGATAGTTTTATCATATATGTGGCACTGGCAACTAAATGATAAGTAATATTAAAAAAAGAGACCATATTTACTAGAACAAGTAGAAATATATAAATAATCTAATTTTGTTCATGGTTGTGACGGTCGTGCGGCAACTACTCATACGAGTCATAAAACGTAAATGTTCGTTCAGTTAGACGTAAAAAATAACACATCATACATTTTCTAAAAAATTCAATTTAATTTAGAACAAAAATTTACAAGTTTTCAGAACGAGAGCGGACTAACAATAAGTGATTCAAGACCGTTCTTTGCCTCTATTTATAATATATCGTTATCTCTAAATAGAAATGCAATGCTTAGCATTATAGGAGATGTAACTCCTCCACCCCTTGATGGGCATATAAACTGGAAGTTTTTATGGCCTAAAATTATTTAAGAATATTCAATTAATTAATTTTTAAATTACTATGTCATTTGTTTGGTCTCTATTTTTGGGTTGTTTATTATTTACCTTAGGCCATAAATACTTGAACAAAGTATATAATATTATCATTATTAAAATTACATATAGTAGAATAATCCACAAACTTGTCTTATGATAATATACAGTGTTACTTAAAAGTATAGTTTTCAATTTTTTGTTTATTTATTTCATTTTGTATCATCCAATTTTTCCAAGTTTATGGAATTAGTTCTCAAAAGTCTTATATTATAGACAGCTTTATTTGTAGAATTTAATTTAAAGGTATTGGTACATTTAGATATTCGTTTCTTGAATTTTTATAACTTTTAAGTATTACGTTACTTATTTTAAGACTACATGTGGAACTTAATTCAACTAAATAAGTTTCATTTAACGAAGTAGTATTTTGGATATTTTTACAGCTTTCTGTTGCCGTAATATCTTTATTGGTTGCTATGACCCATTTGCCTTCGTCAATGTTTTGAATTTATAAACTATTTATCTTTACTGGAATTTGCTTACAATTCGTAATATATTAATAGCTGCATTTCGCAAGGTAACGTTTTAAATATATTTTCAAGTGTATATGGTTACACCAAAATTCATTTCCTGTGATCTTTTTACATGGATGGTTTGAATATCCAAAATGTTTCACTTGCTATAGGATATTCAAAATTAGTTATTATTATTGTATAGTATTCACCATTAGGTGTTGGTATAGGAAATAGATGATGTCATTGGCTTTAAATAATAAAGCCAATGATGATGTAAAATATAGTCTTGTTTTTCGACTAAAGGGATATCTATAATAAGAGCGACTTCGTTATTCATTACATAGACTTTTATTTTTAAATTTTTCTCATATTTTATAATATTTTCCAAAGTTGGTTCACATGGCAATTTTTCTGAATTTAAGTGTTTTTTAATTAGATTAATTTCTGATAACAAAGATTGAATTATAGTATTGTGGAAGTTATTCAGTTTGACAAACGATATAGCGACTTCTGTATTTCCTAATATATTATAAATATTTTGATATAACATATATTTGTGCTAGAATCATTTGAGTTTGGTAATATTAGAAATCTGATATTTCTTTTAATTCGACTTTGTTTAAAACTTGTATTGATTTGATTTGATTTACTCTGAATCCTAAAATATTTAATTTTTAGAGATTTCTTGAAAACTTTTTATTGAATTGCTAAGTAAGGAAATTTGTTTATCAATTGACAATTTAATATTATTTTTATTTTGTTTTAAGATATTTATTTCATTGTTTATTAATAATCTTTTGGGTCTACATTTCCTGTTATACTTTTAATTATACTTCCTAGTCCATCAACTAAACCACGTTTATATCTAGTTTGTTTATGGGGTAATATTTCGTTTATCTGACGTTATATTTTTTGTTTCTGATTTTCAATAATTATATAAGAATTGCAATGTTTCGTAGTATAGTCAGTTTTATTTTTCAAATGTAATTTTAACATATTATATTTTAAACTTATAGATCTATACTCTTCAATTATACCTTTTAGATCAAATATTTGAATAAATGTCCAGTGATTGTTTTTGTTTTCTGGGCATGTCCTAGTTTGTAGGATAAGACGCCAGGGTTTGGGTTTAATTCGTGGTATTTTGGTTTGTCTCCTTGGGTGTAGGACCATCTGTAACAAGAGGTCGTTTTAATTCTCTTATATGTATAATTTCAGTCTTTTTAATATTTTCATTGTTTACCCGATTATGTTCAAGGATTTCTTTTATTATGAAAGATCCAGTAAATTTAGATTTTTATTTCTTGGGAATAGTTTTTTATATACTTTTTGATAAGTTGTATAGTAGGGTTTATTACCTTTAGGGTTAGTTTTCACAAGCATAGCTTCTTTTTGAGATTCAGTTTTCTCTGTAACTGTATTACAGATCGCGTTTTTCTTGTTTTTGAGATAAAACGTAATCTGAATAAAATATAGTTGATATTAAATCAAAAGGGTTACGCGAATTTGTATGTCCTAGAACTAATTCATGAGGTGTGTATTTAGTTGTACTATGTTTTGAACTATTATAAGCTATAATTGCGTAAGGTAATAATTCAGAGATTGGCTTATTCTTGTCTTGACTTCTTAGGATTCTTAAGTGTTCTATTAAGGTAGAATGACAACGTTGGACTGGCGAGTTAGGTTCGTGATGTCCTAAGGTTGTAAAGTGAATATTTATTTTTAGGCTTTTAATAATTCTTTTACTAGTTCATTATTAAATTCTGAACTATTGTCACTAATAATTGTTTCTGGACATCCAAGAATGAAAAATAGTTTATCAGCCGTTGGCATACTGACTTAGCGTCTTTTATCGTATATATAACATTGACCGTATTTCAAAAATGTATCAAATATAGTAAGACAATTTTGATTGTCAAAAATAAAAGTGTCTATATGAATTATTTGAAAAGGTTTAGGTGCCTCGCTTTTTTACTAAGGGCACATATGATTTTTGTCTGCTATATTTAAAGTTTGACATGTTACACAGTCATTTATAAACTAGGTAATTTCTTGTTTCATTGTGGGCCAAAAATAATTTTGTTAGATTTACTTGGATATTTAATCCTGGATTTTCTGTATCATTTTGAGTTATTTACAGCTGGCTGTATTAAAATGTCAGATAAGATATTTATTCTTTGATCATAATTCTCTTGACCTGTGGAAGTGGAGGGAAAATTGATATCTAAGTTTCTTACTTGATCTGAGCCAAGGTTATCTTTATTCGAGTTTGCATTTATTTGAGAGTCAAGGTTTGGTGTCACGATGACATTTTCGGAAAGATTCCACAAGTATTCAACTATATCCTTGTCGACGTCTCCTGGGTTGTTTATTACAGAGTCATTTTCGTATAAGTTTAATCGAATTCTCGATAAAGCGGCTACATCGTATTGTTGTTCAGGCTTATTCCCGTAAAATTTACATTGTTAGTATTTTTCGTACTTCCTTGTTCATAGTTTTGTTCTTGGTACATATGTATATAGTTTGGTTCATACAGATTCGTATAATTGGGTTCATACATATTTGTATAGTTTTGTTCGTACATATTCGTATAGTTCTGCTCGTAAAAAGGGTTATCAAAACTTGAAATTTCCTGATTATCAGCGTAATCAATGTTTTCGTAATTTGGAAAATTAATATTTAAATTTTCCTGATTAACAGCATAATCATTAAATTGAGATTGACTTTGAGGGTTTTGTTCTAAAACTTCTTGACTATAAAGTTGTTCAGTAATTACTTTTTTATTTTTAATATTATTATTTGATATAGTATTACCGGAACTTGTCTCCATAGGTTCTACTTGTCTTGTTCTAATAGATTTTTGAGCAAAATTAGGATTGGTTGTTATAAAAGGTCTTTGTTGGCTAAAATTTGGTCTCTGAAAATTTTGTTGGAAATTAGGTCTCATATTTTGACTTATGTAAATAATTGGGGTTAAAATTGTGTGAATAATTAGGGTTAAAGTTATGCAAATAAGGTGGTTTATACATTGGTTGAAATTTTTGATTTTTATTTTATAAATTCATTGTGTTGGTTGGTACAGGTTTATTTTGTAGTATCTGTAAATTTTTGAAATAATTAAAATTTTTTTCCTCACGCACAAAAGGCATAACTTCTTCAAGTACTGTTGGATTTTTTAAACCTATTACTAATTGCTGTTAAGCTTTGTATAATTGTTGGCAATTGTTACGTTTATATAAGTAAAGTTAAAAACTTGTAAGAAGAAGAAAAAATATACGCAAGTAGAAAGAATTTTCCCTCAATTTCATTTTAAACTTTGTCAGTTTTACTGTTTCTATTAATACAAATATATTATCCAAAGTCTCTGTGTTCCGAGTTTACTTCCACAATAAAATATAACTGTAACAGGTTATGGGCCCAAAGTACCAGAAAATTGGAATATCAGAGCACAGCAAAAAGTAAGAAAAATGACAAGTTTAGTATTAAGTTTTCCTCAACTGACCAGTGCAACAAATTTTAATAATTGGAAGTTCAGAGTGACCACATTACTAGAGGAGAGGTAAATATTAGAAGTATTGGAAAAATCTGAAAGAAGTTTTGCTTAGGATGTCCGGTATAGATATGGACCAAACGTTTCAACTGCTGCATGCAAACGAAATTGCCGCTCATTTTACTATGCACGAATTGAATAATGTACTAAATAACAAAAGAAAAGCATCTGCGCCTGGCCTTGAGATTCGGCCTATATTATGTTTAAAAATATGCCACATAAGGCAAAGCAAATATTTTTGAACATCTTAAACAAATGTCAAAATGGGGATAGGTGGCCCAATGAATGAAAAAAGTTTAACATAATAACTCTCTTAAAACCAAATAAGGATCCAAGTTTTTTAGAAAGTTATAGACCAATAGCATTATCGGCCTGTGGCCTGAAAATACTCGAAATAATTATTAAAAACCGTTTAGATTGGACACTGCAACGCAATTCCACCTTTTCACCTTACCAAATAGACTTCCGAAAGGGAAGAGGTATCTATAATAACATAACATTTTTGACAACATATATTCAAGACGTTTTCCACCATTCGGAAAGTGTAATAGCTGTTTTCCTAGATATTAAGTTAGCTTATGATGGAGTCAACATTTACAAGCTTTACTAAAAATTACATAAATAAATATTCCTATAGAAATTAACAACCAAATTTTTCAAATATTGAAAACTAGGTTGTTATACACAGGGGGTAATAACGGCAAAATGTTGGGTCCTTTTTTGGCTACGAAGGGGTTACCGCAGGGTTCTCCTTTGAGCACTATACTGTTTAATGCATATATAGCAGATTTTTTTAAACTAAAACTAGAACAAACAAAAATAATTGGTAATTCTTTGTAGGGGTAAAAACATAAAGTCTATGGTTAATACAATAAACCATCTGTTATCTAAAATTCATGATTTTCTGCAGGAAAATGAGTTATCTCTAGAAGCTAATAAATGGAAAGCGATTTGGTTCACCAGAAGAAAGAATTATTCAACCCCCTTTTATAAAAATAAATAATAATACTATAGAATACAAAGAGGAGGTAAAATACTTAGGGATCATATTACAAAAAAACTTAAAGTGGAGATCACATATTCAGAACGTTTTAAATAAGGCAAAAAAATCTCTTAATGTCTTGAGGGCTGTTAACAGGGTGTGGTGGGGGTGGACCCCAGCATCCTCTTAATAGGTTTCCAGGCCTTAGAATATGTTTGGGTTGCATGAAATCTACCCCTAGAGCCGCTCTGCTGGGCGAATCTGCAATGATGGACCTGGCACAAAGAAAACCACCCACTAATAACCCTTATTCGTAAACTATATCCTATATCATTATATAGACTTCACTTAGGCAGGGATGAGAAAATTCTATACATTATGGCGGCTATGGGTGATTTTTTACCACATTTCGATAGGGTCTACAAAGACAATAATTTATCATACTATGAAACTGACTTTGACACTCTAAACACACCTATAAAAATAATTGATATCAAATTAAAAAAAAAATTGGGTTAAAAGAAAAATTTCTATCAGAAACAGATAAATACAAAAATTCTTTCACATTCGTCTACACGGATGCTTCCAAGAAAGACCGAAGGACCGGGTACGGTTTGAATATCGCTGAAATAGGTTTCAGATTTTCAACAAGGTTGCCAGACCTACTGTTGATTTGTAAAGCGGAAATCATAGCAATTCATGATGTAATAAAAGTAGTCATTGAGAAACGCATAAAAAGATAAATAATCTTCACCGATTGTGAAAGTGCAATTAAAAAGATTAATAAATGCTTACTTAATGCTACAGCTGACTACTGCTCCCTTAAAACTAAAATACTCTTAATTTCAGCAAATAATAATGTTTTCGACATCCGTTTATCGTGGATTCCAGGGCACTCGGGTATTTCTGTCAATGAGGAGACTCCCTGGCCAACATAGGCAGAATCTTAAACATTCCAAAAAAAATGTCAATTGATGTACAAGAAATTAGTACCAATATTAAGGAGAAAATAAAAAACAATTACAAGTCTGAATGGAAAGGCGTAGTCATTGGTAAGGGAATCAGTACTCAATGGTACAAACCGCGTTTCCAAGTAAACTATGATTTTCAAAATTTGCTTACATAAATAGAAGGCACATTACAACGATAATTAGAATGCGCACAGGCCATTGCTTAACAGGGGAACACCTCTTCAAGATTAACTTAAGGGATGATCACTATTGCGAATGTGGGGCAGTACAGGATTTGAACCATATTTTTCTGTCTCGTCCTATCAAATACAATCCATTTTTTGATATTTACCAAACAGCTATAAATTTTAACCTACCTTCTCCTATTTCAATTTATACAATTTTGTCAAAGTTGAACGAAGAGCTAATCAGACTGATAATCTACATTATGAAATCTAACAGAATTAATCTCTACTACTTAGCTTAGTTTTGCCTTAGTTTTCCTTTCCAGCACCCGTGTAGTATAAGGAAATGAAAACAGTATAATCCACACTACACAGCACTCATTCAATCTGATAAGCCCTAAGTCGGTGGCCAAGATATGGCCCTAAGTGCCAGATAAAGTCCTGGCTGCCATCAAATCGTGCTGGCAATTGCCGAGCAGCAACGCCAAAGATCTACTACTAGTGGGCCATAAGCAACCTTACGTGTGTAGTGGCTGGCCGGACGATACTGGACTGCCGGCTTAATTTTCGTCTGGAAAAAAAATTCACCGATCTTGCACCTACACAAGTATCCTACGTGTTGAAAATACCTGACACAACTTTTAAATTATATTGTTTTATTCTGTCTTTTATTTTTTTAAAGGTTATAATCTTTTATGATTATTAAATAGGTACATTTTATTATCAGAAGGTCAAGAAATGGATGAAATTAAATTAATACATAATGCTTATATTTTATATTTAAAAAAAAAAATATTAAAATCTATAAAAAAAACCGTGCTAATCTAGACACTTAAGCTTGGGTATTAAAATATTGTAATATTTCATAAATTGCTTACATTTCATATTATATAAAAATAGATTAATAAAATCTATAAAAAAATCTGGCAATCTAGAAACTTAAGCAAATGTGACGATTGTAATTATGTCAAAAATGATAGACCTCCCTATATTTCTTCTTAATTTGTCAGCCTTTTCCCTGTCCCAATGTTTTCAAAAAACATTGGATGCGATTAAATTCTGATTCCATTTACATTTAGATGTTAGACTAATATAAATACGAGTGAGCAATTCCTTTGCCTACGGCCTTAAAACTTAATATTTAGATTCATTTATTATTACTTGAGAATTCTTCACTCTCATGATATCTCATAAATCCGTACCTATTAATAATTTCTTTAGCATTGATAAGTTACATAATAAGATACGAGTCGAAAAGCCAGAACTAAACATTTAATTTGTGGTAAAAATCGGTTCAAATATAACATACATATAATATATATAATTCACCTTTTTTAACAAAAAAAAAATTAGTTTTGAGATCATAATTTCGTGCATTTCCGTACGTATTTAATGATGGTTGCCTTATTCTAATAAGACTTGAAATTTAATTGTACACATACACAAAACAATAGATTTTTTTTTTTTACTAACTAACTACTAACTACTTTTTACAAAACAAATGCTAACCAAAAAAAGGAATATACACTCAATGATGTAGTTTCTACTTTAAATGAAGTCGTAGTGAAGCTGTCTGATATGAATGAAAAATATGATAAGTTATTCTCTAAATATGAGGAGCAAATAAAGATTAATGAAGACCTTCGCAAGGAAGTCGATAGTATCAAAATTATACTCAATGATAAGGAACAACAAGAACTTAATAGAAACATCATAGTACAAGGAATTCCGTGCAAAGAAAATGAAAATATGGAGGAAATCATCGAAAAAATGGCAAGAAAATTGGAGGTAACAAACAAACCACACAAAGCTTATCAACTAGGTACAGTAAGAAATGGCAGTCGCTCTTGTCCAATTAAGATTGAGTTCAAGGAAGATGACGATAAAAAAAGTTGGATGAGTGCAAAAAAAAACCAAACGCATCACAACTGCTGATTTTGGACCTTGCGACTCCCCGGGTGATGTATATATTAACCATGACTTGACCAAAAGTAATGTAGAACTGTTTAAGCTGGCCAAACAATTCAAGAGGGATAATGACTACAAGTACTTGTGGATCAGTCAAGGGAAAATATTCCTAAGAAAAAACGACACCAGCAAAACTGAACTTGTACGGAACAAAAATGATTTAAACTAAATCCAACAAGTAATGTTACAGAGATCAGATTTATTAATATCCAAAGTATACGATCCAAGTTTGATGAAATTTGTGTTAACAAACAATCAGATATCTTGGTTTTTGCTGAAACTTGGCTATACTCTAGTGAAGTCCAATTTTGCAACATAGAAGGCTATACAGCCTTCCATTCATGTCGTGACATGAGAGGAGGTGGAATTTCAGTTTATGTGAAGGACTATCAAATGTAGTGAACTAGCAAGAAATGAGTGTGACAAAGAATATAACTGGCTGTGCATAAGTATAGGTAAACTAAAAATTAGTGCAATATATAAACCACCTACTTGCTCTGATTTCTTAAATGACTTTGAAAAAGTGTGCAATCTGTATCCATCAAATCATTTAATTGTAGGTGATATAAACATTGATTTGCTAAACAGTGGTTCTTACAAAACTAAAGACTATGTAAATTTAGTTACAATAAGTGGTTTCTCAATAATCAATAAAATTGACAAACATAATGCAACAAGAGTCACAGACAATACTAAAACATTGATCGACCATGCGGTATGTAGTAATGCTATTAAAAATAGGTGTAAGGTGGTAGTTGAAGATACCCCACTCTCTGACCACAGGCAATTAATAATATCAGTAAAGGAAAAAGCAATTGAGTACAAAGCAAAAACCAAGATAAAAAAATCAAAATTGAACATTGAAAAATTTGGATCTGAATTTCAAAAAGAAATACAAACTAATACTGTAAATTCATTCCAGGAATTAATATCTCTTATCTGCCAAACCAAAGAAAAATCAGAATTTACTTTTGAAATAAAATGTAAGCAAAACAATGAATGGATTACACTAGAACTGATAAACCTAATAAAAATTAAAAATAAGGCTTACAAAATCCACAAGCAGCATCCAAATAACATTGAGCTGAAAAACAATTTTGTAAAATTGAAAAATACAGTCAATAATAAAATAAAAACCCTCAAAAATAAATTCTTTAAACAAAAATGGGAAAATGCTGGAAATAATTCTAAAAAACAATGGAAAACAATTAACTATTTTTTAAAAAACAAGCCAAACAAAGATACCATTCAAGAATTAGAAATAGAGGGCACTACCACTCAAGATCAGGAAGAAATTGCTTGTGCGCTGAATAAGTTCTTCACAGAAATAGGCAGTACCATAGTTGAGGAAGTAGAGACTGAAAAATTAGGTTTAAATTCTAGAATAAAATTTCAGGTATCATCAGTATCATGTCAAAACAGTATCTATATAAACCCCACAAATGAACTTGAAATTATACATATTCTGGATAATCTAAAAAGAAATGCAGCTCCTGGACATGACAGTGTAACTTTGAATGACATTCTAACGCTAAGAGAACATATTGTTGGATGTCTGGTACTTCTAGCTAATGAAATTCTTGCAACAGGTGAATTCCCAGAAGAACTGAAGTTATCCAAAGTGGTCCCAATCTACAAAAGTGGCTCAAAGAAAAACATAAACAATTATAGACCCATATCATTAATCAGTGTATTTTCAAAGGTAATTGAATCAGTCATTAAAATAAGAATATCGGACTTTGTTGATAGACATAGTTCGAGGAGTGATCCATTTCAATATGGCTTCCAAAGGTATAATAGCACTCTGGGTGCCACATTAGATCTAGTAAATTACCTATCAGTGAATTTGGACAATGGTCAATACATTATAGCGGTGTTCATAGACTTACGTAAAGCTTTTGATGTTGTAAACCATAATTTACTATTAAAGAAGTTAGAAAACATGGGATTTAGAGGTGTGTTTCATAACTTGATAAAGTCTTATCTGTCAAATCGTCAGCAATATATAAATGTCGATACAACTGTCAGCTCCATAGAGTTTAAATTGTGGGGTGCATCAAGGCTCTGTTTTGGGGCCTCTTCTTTACTCGCTGTTTAATATTTGCTAAATATTTCACTTTTGCTGATGATACAGTTTTGATTTATTCAGGAAATGACATAAAAGAGCTAGCTGAAAATGTAAATAATGACCTGCATAGATATTATAATTGGCTTTTAGAAAATAACTTAAAAATAAATCTAGACAAAACAAACTATATGTTTTTTAAACAAAAAAATAGGACATCAACTGACTTTCAAATACAAATAAATAATGTTATAATAGAGAGAGTCGAAAAAATTAAATACCTAGGTCTTGTATTGGATTGTAATTTAAATTGGAGTTATCATATCGAACACATGAAAAACAAAAATACCTATGATTGGTGCAATATATAGATGTAGAGATTTTTTGAGTAAGGAAGCCAAATATAAAATCTACAATGCACACTTTTTATCAATTATTAGATATTTAATCCCGGTGTGGGGTAATTGCAACAATACAAATTTCAATAAAATGAAAATTATTCAAAATAAAATTGTTAAAATTCTGTTTGGCTTTGAATTTAGGACAAACACAGAATTACTGTACAAATATCTAAACTTGATACAAATAGAAAACTTACTAAAACTAGAACAGGCAAAAATGATGTACAAAATACTAAATCACAAATTAAAATGTAATTCTAAAATACAATTTATAAATGATGTTCATAGTATTAATACAAGACAACGTAAAAACATATATTTGGAATCAGCCAGAACTAATATTGCATTGAAAAATCCCTTAAATGAGGCAGCAAATACATTTAACAGATTACCTTTAGAATTAAGAGAAGAAAGATCTGAATTACAATTTAATAGATTAGTCAAACAATTGTACTGTTAACAGAACTGTGATATCACAACTTGTTATTTGTTTTATATATTCTATTTTCTATTCTAAGTTATAATTATAATATATATATTATAAATTATATACTTATTATCATTAAGTGATTTTGTTTATAAAGTTACATAATTGTTTCATGTATGATTTAAATACAATAAAGGATTTTGTTTTAAAAAAAATATTCTTATGCAATACTAATGCACCATCGACAACAAACACAAAATTTAGATTCTAAGACGTATTGTGTATATATGGGAAATTCAACGTTTTACTCATGTGTTTATCATAAAAATCTGAGCATTCGAATACGCCACCATCCCAAACCTCAGCAAATCACTTGCTACTTCTTGCCATTCGTTAGAGTTTTTTGGAAACTGAAAAATTTTAAAAAATCAAAAATAGGCAAAATATATATGATATTTAGTATCTATGATTCTCCGATATTCAGACAATCTTTTAAACACATTTGCCCAAATGTGTTAATATAAAGGGAGGTCCTTCCAATCCCAGCAGAGACAGTTTTCTTTTTCAATTTAAAAAAAATGTCTGAATGTCAAAAAATCATACTAAACATCGTACACAGACATTAGAAATTACCAATATATATATATATATATATATATATATATATATATATATATATATATATATATATAATATACATCAATAATTTTAAATCCAAATCAGTGTCCTATTGGAACATCATAAAATATATATGACTATATGACTACAACTCTGTTTCCACAAGCACAGGTACATATTCAGCAACAAGCACCCCCTTATGTTCAGTAACAATTACAGCAACATTCTCAATTGCAACTAAGAGGATTTACTCCACCATATTCAACAAACGAAACACAAGTACAGCCTTATATTCTGTTACAATTATCATAGCCTCATACTTAATCGCATTTAGGACCGTCACATACACCTAATAAATCACTAACACATAATTATACTAAATTACCACCAGTGCCACCACATCCACATATTCATTCACAATTATTCGATGGAATGCAAATGCAGTCTCATAATCGACTTCCATTTCACCGTCGAACTCAATCAGAATCATCTATACCTACAATCAAAACAAATCAAATATATTCTTGTTCTCAGCCAAACCATCAACAAATACTTAATCAAATATATTCTTGTTCTCAGCCAAAACATCAACAAATACTTAATCTTAACGAAAATGAATCTGATTTTAATATAAAATATAAATGACCATTTGACTCTTCAAGAAAAAAAATAAAAATGTATAGTTGCATCATAGGTAATAAAATGATTACATTTAACATAAAATAATATACTTTCATTTAGTATCTTTTATTCCTGCATCCAGTTTAACTTTACTTTGTAGTTTACCTTTTAAATTTAATTTAGTTGTTAGTTAATAGAATTTTTGTAAGTTTTTGAATAAAACTTAGGCCTATTAAGTCACACAAATAACACGAAAAGAGGCAAAATGCTGCATGGTAATAGGTGACCGTTCGGCATTGGGTTGTGCTCATTTACTGAAAAAATATCAGCTGTCGGGGAAAGAAAACATCGAAGGATGGGTTAAACATGGAGCAAACCTGAGTGAAGCAGCATCATTTCTTGCTAATAAGGTAGAGCGGATAGATTGGAATCAATCATTAAACTTAGAACTCGAGGTCAACATAGTATGGTCAAACTTTATAGAAAATATTGTGTACTGTTTAAACTGTTGTTGTCCACATAAAAAACAATATTTCTATAATAAAATGTCCTGTAACTGGTACACTGAAGAGCTGCTTTCAATTAAATGCGAAGTTGACAGGTTATATTGGCTGCAGAAAAGTTGCTCCAATGGCTTGGCTACATTGGAGTACTTATAGGAATTTGCAACGACAATATAAATATCAAATAAAGGCAAACAAGAAATAGCTTTTTGCAAATAAAATTAAAAATGCTACTAATAAGAGCAAATCCATTTGGAATATTTCAATTGCAGTCTGAATAAAGGTGCAAAAACTATGCAAGACATCCAACTCAACATTGATGGAAAAATCGTAATCGAATCTGAACACATTGCTGAGGAATTTGGTGGGTATTTCAGTATCATATACATTACGAAATTGATAGATAAGTATGGTAAGGTCAGTCAACATTGTACCTTGCCATCTTATTCTGTAGGATCAATAAGAGTGGACGAGGTGACGAAGCGTTAGGTAACTGAAGTTATAAATGGCTTAAAAGCTACTAAGTCATCTGGGTTCGACAAAATTAATTTAAAATTGTTAAAATCTACACAATGCTTGATATTAAAACTGCTAACAGATCTTATAAATAATAATAATCCTTTATTTAGCACTTGGCTAATTACATCAATTTACAAATACATTTATAGTCAATCTCAATATAAAATATAGAACTGCAAACAAGAATTAAACTAAATGAAATGAGTAGACATATCTGCATAAATGTCAACAAAACTCAAGTCCCTAACTACTATTATAAAAGGTATAAAACAGCAACACCTAGTATAAACAGAATCACTAATAACACATACATTTTCAGTTGAAAGTGTAAAAACACATAAACAACATTGGGAATTAAGAAAACTATAATTTTAAAAACTGTATAAACATCATATAAAAACAAATACAGATATCTAATCCTACTATACTAAAAGTTAAACATGTCCCAGCTGTACCACTTTTGTATCATTCTCCCTTTAAATGCGGTTTCAATTTGGTTTTAAATAAACTAAGGGTTTTTATATTTTTTAATACTATTTGTACTTTTGGTAATATATCTATCTATCTATTAGTCTTACCTTTAAGTATTCTTCCTTTAGAGCCAAATATATGTATTTACATGTCACTGGAATAATTTTTCTAAGTGCCTGTAGTGAGATAATTTGACTAAATTTTAAGTTTTCCATACTTCTGCCCATTGCCAAATATCTTAAAGTTACTGAAAGCTTTGATTCTGGGCTATTGCAATTGCTTGCTGCATTACCATGTCCAGTTTTGAAATATAAAGTCTAACTAAATTTGTTAAATACTGAAAACACTCATCGTCCATTCTGAGATAATTTTAACTTGCACTTCCCTTGAGTTCCCATATAAGCTCCATATAAAATAAAGTACTGCGTTTTTGTAAACACTCCTTTACCATATTTTTTTCTGTTTGTTTAATAATGTTACTATAACTGCAGCACATTCCTCCTGTGACATTTTTAAAAACTCGTCAATCATAAACTGAATGTGTATACACATACATCTGTTTGGAAAATATCTGGCTGAAAACTGCCAGCCCCAATTGTCAACTTAAACTGTACATGTGTTTCGAGCACAGTTAATGGTCGTCTGGCCCATCTGGTCAGTCTATGGGCTGCCAGCCGACTGAATGTGAGTGGGTCCTTAAAAACTAAAAATAATATGATCAAATAATGTGGCTTACACTAATTTGTATTATCATCCATTGTCACACAGGATAATTGGAAGTAAAGTTTCTCGAGTTCATTTTCCTCCACATTTTCATCATCACTAACATTAACAAATGTTATTTCATTGTCCTCTAAATTTAAATCTAGTTCTTGCACTGTTTCATTTGTATCAATAACACAGTCACTGGAACATTTTGTCTTTATCTGGTTTTCGCTGAACACCTTATCGAAATTATGTATGTTTTCTTGTAGTTTTTCATTTAAATTAATTCGCTCCATAGGATGATCACAATAAGGACAAAATATAGGTTTTTGTTCTTTTTCTACTTCATTGTGCGCCAAAGAATCACAGAGTACACATTTGTAGGCTGGGGCTAGAAAGATTTGCATCATTGTAAACACACATCGACTATCCGCATGAGGTGGTAAGCACACTGATCCAATAAGCTTTTCTCCACAAAAGTAACAGTGAACCATGTCTGGATACTTAATTTCATTGGCTAGGGCTAGAATATGTGATACCTCTTTAATAAAAGTTTTCCCTACTTGAGCCTTAGGCAAAATTCCATTTGCTATTAATTCTTTGATGTAACATACTTGTAAATCGACACTTCTTAACTCAAACAAATTGAGCTGTTTTCCTGCAGATCTGTTCTTAAATAATTTTGCCAATCTTTGTATTATGAGTTTTATATCAACTAAATAATGTAATAAAATATATGGCTTTATTTCATATGAAATTACTCTCTTTATAACTGTAAACACAGTTTCTGAAAGTTTAGCAACAAGTCTTAAGGTTTTAAGTTGTATTAGAGAAAGATTATCAAGTTCCAAATTCGAACTTAAACCTAACCAAGGAAATCTTTGCTCTTTCAAGCATATTAACCTTAAGGTCTCAAGGCAGTCCCAATAGGTCCTTAAGCTTCCACTTTTGTTCTCTAATAACAATTTTAAAGGATTTAAGTTTGTGTCATTAAAAAGATAGAAATTAACAAATTTTTTGCCTCTTATGGAACTGTTAAGTCGGCATGGGCTTAAAATAAAGGCAAATAAAATTTTGTTACTTGATTCTATAAAGCCATGAGTCCTGTAACCCAAAAAATCAAATTTTACTGGCACAGATATGTCTTCAATAATAATTTTATTGAAATGTATTGATAGCTGCAACTCTTTGAAAGCACCTGTGAATGTGAGTACCCTCATAATATTGTTTTTGTGACCAATTCCAGTAATATAAACATTATCAACATTATACACTGTGAAATCGAACACTTTGCCAGATAAATCTAATCCATATATAAACAAATAGCACTGCTTCACAGCTACCAATATTGTATAGATTCCAAATGTCATAACTGTTATTTTGTCCACTGGTCTGTCTTTTTCTAAAAAAAAATTAACTGCACTATCCACAGATACATCATTTTTGTCTAAATTTTTAACTTGAAAAACTGATATTTTTCCATCAGAATCTCCTATGCAAAGAGCACCACTGAAGTTTGTAGTTCTGTGCCAATGCAAAGAAGTTATATTCCCCATATTTGAATTAAATCGTAATAAGAATTCACTCCGGGTTTGTTTATCATTTGATTTGACACTCAAAATTCTCCAAATGCTTATATCACCATGGAAATGGCCAACGAATATCACAGCACAGTTGTGTCCTTCATAAATAAAAGTATGGCTCCACTGGAATACTGTTGGGCCAATGTATTCTATTCTTTTTTTTAATTCTCGTACTTTTTGCAAAGGTGGCAATTTATTACTGTATACAAAATCTGGCCTTCTTCTTTCCAAAATTTCATTAGTGAGATTTAAAATCATTTTGTACTCTGTGAGGTTGCTTTCATTGATAGTTTTAATATATATTTCTAGGCTATGGAGATTAGTAAGAAGTCCTAGCATGCTGTACAAGTTATCAACCATGTTTGCATCAGACCACTGGGCATAAAGAATACTAGGTTGTGGAGGTGTTGCTCCATTGAGACTTTGAGTAAGCTCAACACATGCTGTACTTTCATATAAAACATCCTTAGAAAGGCTATAAAGAAAACTGTTTATATCCATATCTACTTGTTCACATACTGCAAAAGTAGTAGGTTTCAAAAAGTACTTGTGACACAAATATTCTGGAAAAACACTGTTCAAATTTGACTTTTGAGTTATAATATATAGACCCAAATCAGAAATAACAAAAATGCGATCATCTCGAGAGAGTTCACATGTAAAATTATTAACGAGGTGCCCTGTTAGTTTGAAAGTGTCTAAAAGTTTTAAAATTGTACTCATAGTTATTTTGTTATTGTTGATATTTACTAACGACAGTAACGAGTAACGAGGCAGCGAGGTTAGATTAAATTACTCTATTCTTCCTCTTCTGTCTTTAATGATTATATTGACGCTTATCCAGTACCACCAAATACGTACCATCCAGTTTTGGCTGGAAAAATCTACAGCGACTTTATACACAAGACAGTGTGGCCATACGGCTTGTCACTTTTGATTGGCCGGCTGAAATACGTCACGAAATCCGTCATTTGTTTGCTAAAATTTTGATTGTTTACGTTATGTGCTTATGTGAGAAATCCGTATAAATTTTGTTTTGTTAATTAAATAGCCACATATTTGCGTTATATATTTTCAGTGAAAAGACTAGAACATAAACTTTCCTTATAACTCTTAAAACACTGATTGGTAAGTAAAATAAATATTATAACACCATTTAAAAATTGGCATCAAATGTTCATAGCTAGATTTATCATTTATATTCGCATTTCGTCAGATTTTTGCTTTGTCCTAAATTAAAATAAGAAATATAAGGTAAATTAGTATTTTGTTGCAAAATTTATGCTTGTTTTTAGCATTATAAATATGCAGTATAAGTTTATAACATTGTTTACGTTTCCATTCTTTTGTCGATTTTGAAAAGAAAGAAAGAAATCATAAATAATTTTAAAATGTACAATCATAAGTAGATCAAGGCCTTATTGGAAGTTTATTATTATTACATGGCTAGCTAAACTAATCTTAAGAATTACAAAAGTTAAAGGCTCCATTTTTGATGTCTCACAATGAAGGATAATTGAGTTTTAATTTAGTGTGCAAGCATAAATCCATCTTTCTAGATATAAATATTTTTGGCAAGAAATAATTGACAAACATAATTTTCATATTAAAGGTCCTACATTTAAAATATCTGTTTTCAGATATGCCAAGGTGTGCCGCTATAGCCTGCACTAATTCTAGTGTGAAGGGCTTCCTTATGAAGCATTTTCCGACAGATAGAAAAAGAAGAATGGAATGGTTCATAGCTATGAAATGGGACAAATGGATTCCAATCAAATAGTCTTGTATATGTGAAGTAAGTTTATGCTGAGTTTGGATTTTCTAAGTTCAAAGTGTGATTTACATATATCGGCTCCAAGATTTGACATTTTCTAATAATGTCCATAGCTAGTTTAATTTTATTTATTGCTATAATTTTTACAGTTTATTTAAGATTATTTATTATCTAGTATTCTATTACTTATATACCCCTCAATTTTAACCATAATATAATTCAAAATCAAAATTCAATTTCACTTGGTTAACAGCTTTGAATGTCTTTTTTCTGGCTTGTTTATTTTTTATTTTTAGTTTTTATTTATATTTTTGTATTTGTTGACTTTAATGCTGCTATATGTCTCGATTATTTTTCTCATTTAGTAATATTTTTATTGTTTTCTCCATATGGAGTTTAGCTCTGTAGTGTATTATGGAATAAATAAAAAAATATATCACAAGACAAAAAACAAGACACATTGGTGACAGTAATAATAATAATAATACAATCTGACGTTACAGAATAGGTAAAATTCATTTTTTTTTGCAGGTGCATTTTGAGCCGAATATGTGGGAAAAGACCAGGGTTGATGGAACCCGTGGTTTAAAACAAAATGCTGTACCTACTCTGTTCTTCTTTAGTAAGCCGAAAACACTTAGAAAACCACCGGCTAAACGTACTCATATTTTTTTGGAAGTGAAGAATGAACTCCCAAATCAAGCTATCGCTTCTACCTCGGGAGCAACCTCATATTCACCAAGTTTTTCCAAAGAACATAAGTGACAGTTCAGGCTCATTAAGTGCTTTGAGTACTCGTCATGATACAAATTTGAAATATTTGGAAGAAAAATTATCTAAATATCATAAGCATTATGGAAGGGCACAGCTTCTAATGAAAAAATATAAAGCACTATTGATTAAGACAAAACTAAATAATAATGTCTTATAAGTTCATTTATTTTGTTTTATCAATCAACATTTACATCTTAACGTCTTGTGCCCCATCTTTAGCATTAGTTTTATTTTCAGAATTAGCTTTGTGAATACAATGAGGAGATATGGACCTATAGTTTTTTTTCTTTTTATCTGTTTTTTGTTGGTTTAATTCAAAGTTACAAGTGTTGAAGATGTATATATTCGATATGTATCAAAAAAATAAATTTGCTTAAGGAATACTTAATTGTAGTTTGTTTTTATACTTTTTTATTAACGGCAATGCAGTAAAATGTGAAAGTTGGTCAGGCCCTAGAAGTATCAAGTTCCTATCATTTGATATAGTTTTTTATGTTAAAAAACGTGTCCTTAACCTTACGAAGATACAAACTTAATTATGGAATGATATAGAACTTATTACCATTTGTTAGAAAAAAATGCTTATATTTTGCTTCTAAAAGATACATATTTTCAATCATTTTTATGAGAAAGTAAGTAGTTATCAAAGGTTTTAGATAACACTAAAATTTACAGAAAATATCTTTATCCAAAACAGTTTCATGACAAAAAGTGCACACATTGCAATAAATTTACAAAGTGAGCAGCTGGTAGTAACATTGCCTTAGCTACAGAGAACAGTAAAGTCACTAGATGGAAGGAAATTAATAAATTTTATGTTTAGTTCAAATCATATATTATACTTTCAATGACTCAGTCTTGTTTTTGCTTTTATTCAGCTCTATATATTAAATCAAAATATTCAATGCTGCTGCTCACTCACATATTATTGTGATAAAACTACTTTACTCTAAAAATGGTTATTTACTATACAAATTCTAACTTTATTTAAACAAACAAATATTTGTATGTAGTAATAGAGTATCAACTCTTTTTAGCCAAAAATCCACTAACAATATTTTAACTTGGGAGGGTCGATAATATGTAATATACAAAAATAAAACAAGATGTTAAAATGTGACAATTATATTATGATTTTAAATACAATATTTTTACATAGTCACCCTTGGGAGGGTCGATATGTTATTATACAAAAATAAAATGACTCGTAAAATGGCAAGTTGAATGTGGTACTTAATAATTATATAATGATTTTAAACAATTTAATTTATAAAATTACAAATTGAAGTTGCCTAAAGTTTATTTTCAACAAAATCTGCATGTAAACAAAAGTGGTTGCGTAGGCAAAAAGCCTTTAAATAAGGGTGTCCAATTACAATACAATTTTAAGGAAACTTGTAAATCCGCATTGCTTGCTCAGCCAATTTTGTTTACATGCAGGTTCTCTTGAAAATAAATAGACTAGATCAGAACACAATAAATGGATTAAGTTTATAAAAGCCGTTCGAAAAACATAAGAGTAAATAGATATAGCACACATAAGGAAAATGCAAATACAAAATAACATATATTTTTACCAGAGATATTTAAAATTAAAAAAATTTAAACAAAACGAGAGACTATAATAGTTTTATTAAAATGTTTACTAATATATCCAACATATAACCTAATTTAGACACTTTGAATTGAAACTTGCATCCCAAGTTTTTCATCTTCAAGAATTAATTAACGCATAACAAACACTTCTGAGGATCTCCGTAGGTATCACATTTTCCTGAGCCAAAACAATAAAGAACTTTAATACACAACACTCCCAACAAAAATAAAGCACTTTGGAACGTCCAGAGGTGGTAAATGATATTAAAAAAATAAAAACTTGTTACTATTAACACTCTTGTACCATTTTTTTAGAATAAAAGCTTTATATTTAATGTAAATGCGATATTTATTGTATTCTCCCATATAAGCCTACACAAAATTTGCAAACAAATGGCGGCTGGTCTTGTATGTCCACACTGTCTTGTATAAAGTCACTGTAGAAAAATCCATATCATAAACACTAATCTATCAAATATATTTCTTTTATAGTTTACACGTAATTTTTACTACAGCTCTTCCTCGCCGATTTTCGTAATTTTTGGCAAGTTGGTAGATTTCGGTCGCTGATTACAAATCCGAAGTCAATTTTTTAATGGATTTTCTTTAGGAATTGTCCTTTCTTTTAGTATAAATTTTTTGGAAGTAATATTAAACCGTATAGTCAAAGTCAAAATATGCTTTATTGTTATAACAATACAAGTTAGTTAACAAAGCTGTACAACTAAAACACTCCCCTAAATCTAAATCAAAAACATTACAGTCTAAAACATAGAATTAAAATTTAAAATTTACAGTGTCAACAAGTATTTAAAAACCACCTGTACAACCAAAGCAGGAGACTGACACAGCTAAAATATGTCATTATAAAATTCTAAAATACCATAATATGCCTTTCCTACCAAGAACATTTTCAGGTGACGCCTGAAAATAATCAGCGGTGCGGCCTCCTTAATGCCGCGTGGGAGGTGATTGAATATTTTTATGCCCTTATAGAAAATAGATTTCCGCGTCAATGCTGATGTGGGAATAAGCAGGTGTACATTTTTATCTGCCGCATAACATACCTGGGGTTTCTATTGTGCATTTATGACGATTTTTGAATAAAAGGCTTTTTAGGAAATCAAGAAAAATTAATAAAAATCTAATATAATCTAATGTTGGTAATAAGTTCCGTTTTTTCATTATTCCAATTCCAATTCCAATCTATGTTTTTGGCACTGCACTTCGCAACTTGCCAGCACTTTGCGATAGAGCTCTCAGATTGTCGGGAACTGTTACCCCTGGGAACTCTGGAACTTCATTTCCCTTCCTGTAAGTGTGTACTCATAGGAGTATTATTATATACTGTTGTATGTTCCCTATGGGTATGTACACATAGGGCTGCAGTATAAGATATTAGCTAATATTTTTTATGGGATATGTTAGTAAACATGTAAACATCACAGACAGAGGTATAAGACTCTTCACGCTCCCGCTCAGGGAAGAAGCATTTCACACAGGATCTGAGTCGGTTGAAGGGGATTGGGTATTTTTTTTTCCTCCTTTTCTGAGTCTAAAAAATTTATAGCATACAATACTATTTATTAAAGTTTTATTTTATTATAGTTTAAAAAAGTGTTAATTATATCACTAATCTCATTATTAATCGTGGATAATATAATATAAATATTGAATGGAGTTTTTACTCCTTTGTTTTTGAATATTTGATATAGATCTATATTAGGAATTTTATTTATAGGGCACTCAAAGAAAATGTGATCCAGGGTTTCAACCTGTCCACATTCACAGTAAGGGTCATTTCTGAGCCCCATCCTGTGCAAGTGTTCTCCAGTTAGACAATGACCTGTACGCATTCTAATTATGGAGGTGACGTGTCTCCTATTTTTGTATGTGCAACCTAGAAACCATTTTCTAGGAGGGAAAGTAGTTTGTATTTTAGAATATTGTTTACCTTTTGTTTGTATATCTAGTTTCCATTTATTTTCAAATTCTTCTCTTATATATTTTTTAATTAGGTTTGTAATGTCTGATTTGTCTATTTTTAGATTTTTAGGGATATTTAGGGTTCTCTATATTTTCTAGTAAGTCTGCAATGTTATTACCTGCAATTCTAGGGTGACCTGGGATCCAGGCTATATAGATATTGTTATTTGAATTTGCTTCTATAATAAGTCTTCTAGTCAGTAAAGTGATGTAATCTGTTGTAGTGTCAATACAAGAGTTTTTTAGTTTAAAAATTGCGCTAAGAGAATCAGTAAATATAATTGCATTATTTATATTTTTCTTTAAAATAGTTGTGACACTTTCATTTATTGCAACAATTTCAGCTGTGCATATACATAGTTCCCCAGGGATTTTTGATGAAAATTTATAATTTACTTCTGGTATATATATCCCAAAACCTTGTCCTTAATTTTGGAAGCATCTGTGAATTCAAAGGTAAATTGTTGTCGATAGTTTTCTGTTTTTTTCAAAAACTGTTCTCTAGTGTCCTGTTCATTTTTTTTAGATTAAGTTTCAATATTTTTATTGGCATGATTTGGTTTTCAAATTCTGTTTTGTAAAATTGGAAATGTACTATTTTTATATATCTTCTTATAGTATGGATCATATTTTTCCAGGGCTTGTGTAAGGTATATCCTATTGTCATTTCTCCATTCTCCGATATTATTATTTTGCAACGCACGCAGTTTTTTTAAGATGTTTATTAGTGTTAGTAATAGGTTTTGATAGGAATTTGACTGCTAGCCATATTCTTCTAAATTCTGTCATTTCAGTTGCTTCGGCCATAAGTGCAAGGGTAGGTGTAGATTTCATACACCCCAAACAAATCCTTAGTCCCTCATAAAAGATCCCATCTAGTTTGCTAAGGTTCTCCTTCGAAGTCGGTTTAATGAAGAATGATTTATAATCCAGGTGACTTTTTATTAGTGCATTGAAAGCAGTTAGAAGAATTGGAGGGTCACTTTCCCACCATACCTTGCTAAAGGCCTTTAAAACTTTTTTAACTTTGTTTATGATGTGCAGAATATGGGCATCCCATTTTAAATGTTTATTAATGATGATACCAAGATATTTTACTTGATTTTTATATGGGATTATGTGATTATCTATTTTCATGTTAGGAGGTCTTGTTTTACGCGGGCCCTTAGTGAATCACATCGCTTCACATTTGTCTTGAGATACACTTAGGTTGTTATCCTTAAGCCAAGTATGAATTTTATGTAGTGTAGTGTTCATTTTTTCTACAGCGTTTACAATATTTTTGTCTTTATAAAAGATGACTAGATCATCTGCGTAACCGATAAGCGTACAGTTTTTTGGTATTATATTAAAGAGTTCTGCTACATATACGTTAAAAAGAATAGTACTAAGTGGCGAGCCTTGTGGAAGACCAGTAGTTGCAAGTACTGGGCCATAAAGGGAGGCATCGTTTTTTCTAGTAAAAAGTTGTCTGTTTTCAAGGATTTTATAGATTAGATTTATAAGTTCTATATCAATTGTTAAGTGAATAAGTTTACTATATAGTTTTTGTATGTTAATCCTATCATAGGCAGATTTTATATCTAACAATATTGCCAATATGTTATTATTTTTTTGAAATTTCTGAAGTCAGGATAGCTACATTATTATTAACTCCCATACCCTTTCTAAATCCCACTTGATAGTTGGAAAAGGTTCGTGCATTTTCCAGGGTCCAGTCTATTCTGTTTTTTATCATTATTTCCATAAGTTTAAGGTAACATGATGATAATACAATTGGTCTAAAACTGTCTGTAGTTTGTGGGTTTTTGCTTGGTTTCAGGATAGCTAAAATATTATATTTTTTCCATGAATTGGGCAATTTCTCCCCTTTGAGGCATTTATTGTAGGTGTTGAGAAGTTCCCTTTTGGCTTGAGTTGGTAGATTATATAACATCTTGTATGCTACATCGTCCAGTCCAGTAGAGGACAGTTTTTTGCCAGATAATCCTAGTTCCATTTCATGGAGCGTAAGTTTTAAACTTTGGTTTTTTTTATTCTTTTAAATGTTTAGACTCGGCAATTGCACATTTTGCCTTAATATAATTTTGTTGGATATTCTTTAAACTTTTTTAGGTGTGATTTTCCATCTTGTAGAATAATTGAGCATTGTTCATCCCACCACTGGTTATTTACTTTGTGGGGTTTATTGTTATTTTTATAAGGTATTGTTGTAATAGCCACTGTATTAATTATGTTGTTCAATTGTTCAAAGTCTAATGTATTGTTGTGTGGTGGCATTGCAATCAAAACTTCATCGTAAAATTGTTTCCAATCTGCATTTTTAAAATCACGGGCTTTATATACTTGAGAAAAACATTTTTCATGTACTGTATTTTTTTTGAGGTTCATATCTACATAAGTGGGGAAATGGTTACTATTTCCACAGTCTGGGATAGTGCCCCATTCAGTTATATATGCTAGATCATTGCTTATTATTCTTATATCTAAAGCGCTGTTATTTTTTCCAGGAGGCTGCAAAAGCGTAGGAGTCCCATTGTTAAGCACAACAAGTTCATTTTCCAAGATAAAATCACTAATCACTGTACCTCCATTATTGGAGATTTTTTTAAAAATATTTTCAACTATTTGTTGAGATATGTTTATGTTATTATTAGAGTAAAGGTTTGTGATACTTAAGTTATTTACTTTTATTATGATGAATTGTATGTTATTATCATTATAGTTTATTACATGCTCATATACAATATTTGCTCTTACGAGGGTAGCTACCCCCCCATATCCCTCTTCCCTATCTTGTCTGATAATGTTATATGATTTTATAAAAAAATTATGAGAAGTTTTTAGCCAGGTTTCATTAAGCAAGACTATATCAGGGTCATGTTTTCTAATAAGTGTAATGAGATTAGTCCTATTAGCATTAACACTTCTTATATTCCATTGGATAATTTTGATTCTTATTTTAGTCTTATTAGTTTGATTGAAAATCCTTATCTTTTTGAATTATAGTTATCTATCTCCATATAGGAGGCTAGTTTAAGATGTGAGAGAATAAGATTTTTTATTCGATTTTGTTCATAATATGATGAGTTATAGAAATAATCCATTAATTTATTAATATCTGAGGGTGAGTCCTGAGTGTGCGAGATCATAATCTCGTCTGAAACTTGCGAGGCACAATGAGGCATTTCTATGTCTTGTATTTGTGTGTTTGGTTGGTATCTTTCCTGTCTATCCTGTACATGTCTGTTTGTTGTGGTAAGATGCTGTATACTAGGTAAAGGGTCTTTATTTGGTCTAGAATTTGGGAAGAAGAGTGCTTGTTCATGTTGGATTCTATCGTAACCTTGATTTGTGTTTTGTGAAGTATTTCTTCTTTTGTTTTGTTCTTTTGCTACAGTTTGCTGATAAGATCTTTTTATTCCGTTTGTGCGTCGTTGTGAAGTTGTAGTTATGTCATCATTATGTTGAAAGTTTTCTTTATTATTATTTTTTCCTTGTAAGAGAGGGAAGTCTCTGGGGTTAGGATTATATTCACTTATTATGTGGTTTTTTTTACAAAGTATTTCCGCATTCGCATAAGTGAAATTATTAAAAGCCATAAGACGTTTAATGCTTTTTTGGCGTTCATACTCTGCACAAATTCTATTTGTCGCTTTGTGCTCGTTTTTACAAAAATAACATTTAGTGTTACATTCTAATGGCTCGCCTTCTGTTGCATGTTTTAGTTCTCCGCAATTTTGGCATTTTTCCTTTCCTTTACAATTATTTTTTGTGTGTCCATATAAGAGGCATTTATAACACTGGGTTACTGGGGGTATATATACAGTTACTGGTACTGGTAAGTTACAATAATAGACATATTTAGGAAGTAATATGCCTCTAAAGTAAATTAAAACTGTCCCTGTTGGCTTATACTCTACTTTACCCTCTTTGTTTATGATTTTTCTATTCATTCTTTTTAAGTCGAGAATTTCTATGTCAGACTTACAAACTTTTTTAAGGTCGTCTACTTCCAAATCTAAATCAATTGCTCTAACCAAACCTTTGCATGTTACGAAATTAAAAGGAATATAAATTTTATATCCTTTGTCTATTAATGATTTATTATCTACGAAGGCCTTGGCCGCCTGGAAATTTTTAAATTCTATTGCTAATCTATTAAGACCTTTATTATTATTTTTTTTAAATGCATCGAGATTTAAATTAAAAATTTCTCTAGCAATTTTTAAGTTATTAAACCTACCTATATTATTTTTAGTTTGTTCATTAGATTCGATATAAACGATAAAAGGCGCAATATCTTCCTCAGCATATTTAATTACTTTTTTATTAGAATGCGAGTCATCACCCAACTTTTTTTTTTTTAATAGCGCCATTTTGTTGTATACCTATAATTTCTTTAATTTTATCTTGGGAGACTCTCCCTCGGCTCCACTCATAACCAAAAGAGATCAGTGATATAATACTTCTTAATGGGTAAGATATTTGTAAACTTACAGAGAAGGTTGTTAGTATTTGGATTCTCCCAATGCAGTACACGTGAAAATGTTCTGAAGGAACGAACCAAACTGGTCATTATTCTATAATCAAGCTTATACTTCAAGCTTCAAGCGAACGTTGTCAGATCCTCATTTTCTAATATCCGTATGCGCGGAGACATCATGTGAATTGGTAGCGGGTTAGCACCAGGTTAGGCGCCGTAGACATCATCAATAAGGCCCTAATACAAAAGGCGATCAACATTAGTCAACAGCGGAGTGCATTACTGGCAAGTCTAACATTGTTAGACTTCCGCCAGTGATGCACTTCGCTGTTGGTTAATGTTGACCGCCTTTTGTATTAGGGCTTAATTGATGATACCTACGGAGCCGAACCTGGTGCTAACCCGCTACCAATTCACATAATGTCTCCGCGCATATGGATATTAGAAAACCAGTAACCTGGCAACGTTGGTTGAAGTGGGCGGTTTACAGAATAATAACAATAACGGAACTTTTCACCAACATTAAGGGAAAAAACCCTGGTGCGGACATAGTGTAAAAACCATAAATTATAAGATTATTTATTGATTTTTTAATCAAAACACCGCAATAAAAATACACTAATAAGTACACAGTTTAATATCACTTCCATCAAATTTATAATAAAAGAAAGGACAATTCCTAAAGAAAAAAGGAAAATCCATTAAAAACTGAAATTCGAGATTTTGAAGAGTTACTCGGAAACGCAAGGTTACCGATTCGATTTGACTTCGGATTCATGATCAGTGGCCCGAAATCTACCAACGAGCTAAAAATTACATTTTTTCGGCATCGTTCCGTTTCCGAGATATGCGCTATTAAATTTCACGATCGTATACACAGTTTTTCACCTTACTTTCGGTTCCTTTCGTAATGTTTATAAGAAAACGTGTGAATTCCCAATCAAAATTACACATATTTTTCAATTTATGATGTTATATTACTCAAAAATTGCATCAATAAAATTATATCTGTTAATTGCTTTTTTTAAAAAGGAATTTTTCTTAATTTTGTGTCTTATATTATGGTCATTCGAAAAAATATTGAAAATTGAAATTTGACAAATTTTATAAACGTAGCAGCTTTTGGTAACGTTTGTTATGGATATGTTGTTAATAAATAAGTGGATCGATATCATGTTGCAGATGGCTGGTGCCTGGGCGTCGAGGTACTAGGTGGATCGGTACCGTGTTAGCAACAGGTTAGGAGCCGGACCGCGAAGGTATCATCGTTAAAGCTATAATACATTAGTAATATAGCTTTAAATATGATGCCTTTGGCGCCTAACCTAATGCTAATCCGGTACCGAACTACTTGCTGCCTTTGCGCTGCCGCGCTCTGGCACCCAACCGTCTGCTATCGGGTACCAATCCAACTATTTAACATAATCCATAATAAACTGTTTTGAAAACTGTTACTTTGATCCAATTTGTTTAAATTTAAATTATATATATATATATATATATATATATATATATATATATATATATATATATATATATATATATATATATATATATATATATATATATATATATGATAGTATGTTTTCATTCCACTTACACCAACGTCATAACAAGAAAATGATCCTTGTTTGGAACATGTTCTGCATCACAGCAGACACAATGATCCATTTTATATATATTATTTATATATATATATATTATTTTATATATATATATATATATATATATATATATATATATATATATATATATATATATATATATATATATATATATATATATAATTTCTATAGATTTACTGTCACTTCTACTGGTTTTGCATGGAATTTGTTGAAATATTTGTGAGAAGAAGGGAGAAATACTAGAAATTAATTTCATGATTAATAACCTAAGAGCGAACGTTGTCGACGAAATCTCACACATGTGCCAAAAGTCAAAAATCGGCAATGGTTAGCTTAACCGCAATTTTACCAAATATAATTGTTAACTTTCCCAACTTTTTATTATCAGCTACAAAAAATATATGTGTACTAATATGCATTTTAGATGTTAAATAAAACTGTAAGTATAATTTCGAAGCTTTTTATTGCACCTGAAAAACAAACAATCTGAAGGTGGGTTAATATAGAAATAAAATAATATAAAATAAGACAAAATAAAATAAGAACAATTGATGTGCTATAAAACCCACTAGTAACACAACCGTTTTGTCAGCTATTCAATACTGCTATACCTATTGGATTAATTCTTTTAATAATAATAATAATATTAATCTGTTCTCCAATATGGGAAAGTGGCCGAAAAAATTATCCTGTATTATCTGAACAATTTCGTTCCATTCCTCTGAGCAATTAGTACTAGACATCAAATATGCAGATTGGCCATTGATATTCTAAGGACTTTTAATAAAAGGTATCATGTTGGTACTATTTCCCAGATATTAGCAAAGTTCGATTAATATTTTTGGAAGCCATTGACCGAAGAACTGTCCTAAAATTCCATTTTATTCAAAACGTATTGTAAAAAAGTAAAAACATAGTTTATCCCTTTAGGAGCAATTTCAAATAAATCTTGCCTTTTCTTTCACCTATATCACAAAAAAACCTCCGGGTACATTATATATTATGTAGGTATATATAAATCAACGAATAAATATTTTTAAAATTTGATTCTAGAAGAATAACCCAAACTTTTTTCTGGAATCTGTTTATCTGTTTATCTGAAGAATAACTTTATTTTTAAAATTTATAGTTAAATTAATAAACGGCAAAAATATTTAATTCACAAATATCATGACCACAATTTTATCCTATTTTGGCCGCATCAAGAATCGTTCGCCTTTGCGCACGCACAATGTGCACACCCACGAGAAAGGCCTTGTTTGGTGATGAGGAAATTACATAGCAAGATTTAAAGCAAGTGTACGGTATATTTTAATATGAACAAGAACAACATTTAACATGAATAAGAAAAATACTAAAATAAGCAAGAACAATCGACAAGACATAAAAAATTAATATTTTATCATAGCGCCTTCTTTCTGGATTACTTGATTCAGTCTGTTGAGCATTGAGTTAATTACATTTACCACAATTTTGGAATCAAGTTCTTTCCAGTTGTTTCCTACAGTTCGTCAGAATTTCCAGGCCTAAAGTTACGTCTATATGTTTTTTTCACTATCAATCTCCAAATATCCTATATCGGATTAATATCCGGACTGTGAGAAGACTAAGGCAGTACTTACACATTATTATTCTGAAACCACTATCTTATATACTAATGAAGTAAGAATAAAATATTATTGAGATTCATTGTTCAGAATTAAAATGTGTGTCATAATCTGGAGTTATAGCACGTTAATTTAAAGTATGGTGGTTAAAAAAAATATCCCATAACCTTCTGGCCATAATGCGGACGAAACACCTTAAAGTAAACACCAAGCACACCTGTATCTCAATAACCTGACACGTCCTTTTAAAAAGTTGCTTTAACGTTCTTAAAATCAAACTTGTCGACAAAAGTATTAACTAATAATGGCCTTGCCACTACAGGAAAAGATCTATTTCGTATAGTGGTACGGACTAGGAAAAAATTCTTTTCCGTATGTGATAAATCTTTTCAATTTAAAATGCCCTGAAAGACTGTTTGTTGACGATAAAAACTGTCAAAAGGATAATTAAAACATTTTTAAGAACTGGAAATTTGGTCCTTTAATTAAAAGCCGAAAGATTTATGATGACAATTTTCAATGCAAATCAACCAAATTCTCTTAGAGTAAGGCAACGCGAAACCAATATCAGCAAGTCAGAGCTGCAAAGAATTTTCAAAACTAAAAAAATTAAAGCATTTAAACCGAAAATAAGGTGACGACTCCTATCGACTTGAGTTTTGCATACTTATGGGGGAGAAAATTTTAGAAAATAATAACTTTTATATATAGGAACATAATTTTCTCAGATGAATCAACCTTTGTCACAAACGGTGTCATATCAACTCAAAATTACCGATATTGGGCGAGAGAGAATCCGAACTTCCAAATTCGTTCTTGCCGCCAATATTTCAAAAACGTTAATGTGTGGTGTGCAATATCGTTTAAACATGGCATTGTTGGTCAATATTTTATCGATGGGAGCCTAAACCAGCACAAGTACTTAGAAGTGCAGGGATGGTTCGAGCGTAACTTTCTAGATAATATTCCTCTTGACCAAATACGGTCGGTTTACTTTCACCACGATGGCAGCCCAGCGCATTCCACTCAGAGAGTTACCGAATGGGTGAATGCTACATTTAATGGTAAATGGATAGGTAGATGTGGACCCATTAATTGGCCCGCAAGGTTTCATTTTTAGCTTTCTTTCTGTGAGGACGTTTCAAAAATTTAGTTTATAGTTAGCCAATTCCCAATGATACAGTTGTTCTAAAGGGAAGGATAAGCTGTGCTGTTCGGTCAATACCATTGCAACAGATTCAGAATAGTTTTGAAAAATTTAGACATCTGATTGAAAAATGTGTGGACAAGGGCTGCTGTTATTTAGAATAGTTTTTTTATGCATAGTTTGAACATAGTCCTCCGTTCTACTTCACTTGGAAATCGTTAAGATACCTCGTACCTAAAAATAAAAACTATAATTTACATTTTTTGATACTTTAATAAAACATATTTATTGCGATATTCATTATTCTTCTGTTAAAATACTTTCAATGGAAGTGATAAATCTTCATAAACGCAGAAATCTTTAATTATAGGATAATTTTTTAAACACCGTAAATTTACGAGCTGTGACTTAAGTCTAAGACATAAACTTTAATTTTGAACAGTGTATCTCAATAACATTTTGGCTTAACTTCCAAATTAGCAACGATTTTTCCCAATTTCGGTATAACTGACTCTGTATAATACAGATTTGAGTAAAATTTGGTGAACTGCTGTTTTAGATCATGCAGACCATAACCCCAAAATACTATTAGGCGGTCCAACAAAACCGCTGACTGGTGTCAATATGACTGGCGTAGGACAAACATTGGTTTCTTAAATATGAACCCGTGATAATTTAAGTCAAATTTCAAGTATTTGTATATATATTTAGTGCATTTTTTTGTATAGGACCATTTTTTACAGTTGTGTGTTTGCTTTAAACTTAGTTATGACAAGTGAATACTTTTTGGAGCTTCGAAATAAGAACGCCGAAGTCGCTGGGCGGTGGAAACAAAACATTTTTATAATTAAAAATTAGATCTTTTGTAGTGTAGATCCAAAAGACTTTTCCCAGTGACAAATATGGACATTGTTAGTTACCTAGTTCTTCAATTTAAATCATGTATATCCAAGTTAAACTTAGTTCAATCTGTGAGTTTAATATTCTGTACTGCACCCAGTACATATATTTTTTTATAAATAAAACAAACATGTTTTTATTTAAATAAATGGTCATGCATGTCAGAGTAAATCAATATATAACATTTTCAGAGTGAATATAATAAGAATAAAAAGTTGTTTTTACAATAAACCTGATGATGAGTGTAAAGGAACTCAATTTTTTCAGCATAATGAAACCTTTATCCTTTTCTAGACTTAAACTTACTTACTTAAAATTTAATTACATACTTGCACTCTAGGACGGGATTATACCATAGAGACCCTAAAAAAAAATTTGTTCCCTTCTTATATTTTTGAGAAGTTATCGAAAAACTTAAAATTTTGAAGTGTCCATGCCTTTATCCTATTTGTAATCCTGACTCTGGAATTTCCACCCTTCGTAATTTAAGAACTTCTGTCCTAACTTCTAGCTTCCACATACGATGAATTCTTAAATTTAAGATAGAATGTAAAAAAAAAATTTAATACTCATATAAAGAATTTAAGAACTATGAGTCTTTTAAGTAAGATTACCTCACTTTCCCAAACAAAAAAATAATTACACAGTTGCGTAAAGATTAAAATTATTTTAAAAATCTCTTTTAAGATGGTACATACAAATACTGATAATTATTTAAGTCCCCTAAAACATAAAAAAGTAATACAGCATTCAAATATATAACGGTACAAAATGTAATACAACTTTTTCAAACAAAGATTAGATCGTTGATTAGTCTCGATTGAGAATCATAATAATAATAATAACTAGCTAGATTAATTTCAGTTTTTTAATAAACGATTAATATAAAATGTTTTGCACACACTTGGGCGTAATTTAATTTAATAGTACGCAAATCCTCTTCTAATTGCAGTAATCCACTTCAGTCACATCGACGAAAGTTGATTCAATCGTTTTCAGATCTAAAATTGAAAATTTTTGAAACTTACAAATAAAAGTAACATTGTCTTTTATCCCTCTACATCCACATTTTACAATACAACAAAAAGAAGGCATTTTAAGTTAAAAAATAAAAATAAATAACAAAACTCCCGTATACTCCCACGTAAAAATTCGATTTGTTTGTCCTATGCCCCTCAAAAACAGCTGATCGGTGACGTTCAATTGACAGATCGTTGGAGTGCCCTATTTTTAAGTTGAAAAATGTTTGGTCTATTTGTCCTATTCGGCCACCTATTCTGGGACAGGCTCTATGTATATATAGTAGTACACATATATATATATATATATATATATATATATATATATATATATATATATATATATACATATATGTATATATATATATATATATATATATATATATATATATATATATATATATATATATATATATATATATATATATATATATATATATATATATATATATATATATATACATGTATGTCAAGTAAACCTATATATCACAAACTGCTTCGTCAATGAACGCCTCTGAAGACGGTTTTTACTAATTAATTGTCAAAACGTTTAAAGACTGGACTATTAAATTTAGATATTTTAGGAATTTTTATACGCTGTTATTATAACTAGAAATATGTACAAATTAGTAAAGCTGTAGAGAATTTCATCATAAATTTGATGCTGATTGTATAATTAAATTGTCTTCAGCGGATTTTGAGATAATTAGGAAAAACTGAGTAGCTCACCAAATATTCTGGGTTTTAGGAATAATATAATATTAAGTCCCTTTTTTAGAAGAATCTGATAGAGGTAAAATGAAAACTTCTACTCTCACTTTTTCGAAGATACATTTGCAAATTTTAAAATTTCTATTTTATTTCTTCATACTATATATATATATATATATATATATATATATATATATATATATATATATATATATATATATATATATATATATATATATATATATATATATATATATATATATATATATATATGTAAAAATATTAACCCTTAATTTATTTCAAGTTAAATTTTGTTTCCTGTTTTCCCTTGACTTACTTATGTATACAAAATATACATATTTAACGAAATGTAGGTATTTTATTTATGTCATCTCTAAGCACCTAATTGCTACTCCATTCACTGTAGAAAATTAAAGGCCAATTTCAAATATTACAAATTCCAGGCATACTTATTTTCTTGGATTGACTTCCTTTTTACTTAGTATCATTCCTTTTAAATGAAAAATTAGAAGAGGGAATTGCTTCTGAAGGATAGAAAGTCGATTTTAGGCCATTTTGGTAGCTTTATGATGACTTTAAACCCCCGGTCATTCACTTTTTATGAAAAATTGCAAGAGTGCCTCGTTCTGAAGTGCTAGAAAGTTGATACTAGGCCATTTTATGCCACTTAATTTAGTAAAGATTTAAGAGAGTTAATTTTATAAGCTTTAGGGTGGCTTAAGACCCCGGTCATTCACTATATATGAAACATTGTGGTGAAGGTGACGTGCCTCAATCTGAGGGGTTAGAAAGTGAATACTAGGCTTTATGCTGCTTGCATACAATTTTACTAGATTTAAAATGATTTTAAAACCTCGATCATTCACTCTATATGAAAAAAGCACAGAAGCACTCTTGGAGCTAGAAAGTTGTCAGAAAACGATTTTGTTCTGCTTGCTTTAGAACAAAAAATCAATCAATGGTAGCTCTAGGATGATTTTGAACCCCGGTCATTCACTTTTTATAAAAAATTGACCTTACTTAACCTAGGCTAGAAAGTTGATACTAATCCATTTTATGCTGCTTGTTTTAGCAAAGATTTGCCTCAGTTTTGGTAGCTTTAGGATTAGGTCATTCACTTTTTATTAAAAATTGAAAGAGGGAAGCGCTTAATCAAATTTGATACTAGGTAGTTTTATATTGCTTGCTTTTGTGAATATTCGAGTCAATTTTGGTAGCTCTAGGATGACTAAAGTCCCGGTCATTCACTATATATAAAAAGTTGCCAGAGGGAAGTGCCTCAGCCTTCCTATTTTAATGATATTTCGACCATTTGGTTGCTCTAGGATGTTTTTTAAAACTGACGGTCATTAAAGTGGTTTAAATTTAGACCAGGACTAACTTGACAGTTGTAAGGTTTAAGATGACATTTTTAACAATTGAACAAATAATTTTTCTAAATGTCAGAATTCCAAAAAGGACAGTGACAGAGCGAACCATAACTGGCGAACTAAAAGTTTTAAGTACCATGGCACCTAGACCTGGCCTATCTCTTAAACCTTTTTCGTGAATACGGAGGTAAATGTCTTTGTTTTAAAAAAAAAGTTAATCTATTCTTTTTTTATTTTCCCCATCTCCCTGTATGTCCGTTCCTGGCATTCAGTTTTTATATGTATGATTTGATGGATAGTAAAATAACCAACGTGCACAACAAAACAATTTGGTAAAATAAAACACGACGATATATTACTATTTTTATATTTTAGTCCATATAAAACTTTTCGGGATAAATAAAAATAGCTATAATACATTACATAAATAATAAATGTACAGGCTTTTGGACAATGTTTACAATAGTATATACATAAAAATACATTAATTACATTTTAAAATTTAGCACATTTAAAATTACATTTAACAAAAATACATTAAATTCGATTTGGAGGTCGACTACCTAAAAATAGTTGCTAAATAGAAACAAATACAATCATGGTGAAATTCTGCTATGCTTTAAGCGTTTAAAAAAATAATAATAAATAAGTAGCCTTAGACAAATATGTTTTAGGATATCATTATCATAATTTTCTATTTAGCAAATGTTTTTATTTGATATTGACGTTTAAGGAACAAATGATAAGAAACATTCATAATAATTATATTACAATTTTAAAATAAATTAAAAATTCACTGGTCAAGTAAACTATTTATTTAAAAAAATAGTCAAATACTATGAGTACCAAATTAATCTGTAAAGCAATTCATGTTCATACAAATATCTAATACCCATATCTATTCGTAGATACAGTCAGGGGCAAAAATTATCCTCCTCCGAAATAACTTCAAATTTAAGAGGAGACAAACCACTAAATACATATTACTATATAAGAAACAAATAACATTTTCAATTTTTAAATTGGCCTCTGGGTGCCGATTGAAACAAAAAATGAAATAAATCGTTCGAAAGATATTTTTAACCTTAATCTATCTCGAAACTTTCGCTTCAGTAAAGTGATTAGCAGTTATATAAATTGCAGGGGAAAAATATTTTTTACAGATTTCAAATAAAGTTCATCAGAACTAAAATATATAGGCAATAATTATTCTAAAAGTTGAGCGATTTTTAATTATTAGTTGAAATGCTGTTATGATTGTACTTTGCATTTTCCTAGTTATAGGTCCTACTTTTAAATAAGATTAAAGTATTTTTTATTCATAAAATATGCAATATTTACTAATAGTCCAGTATCTAGAGGGGCAGACCCAGGAATCTGGTAATTTTTTAAAATTTTAGCTTTTTGGGAGCCCTTTTGAAATAGTTATAGATTGATTTCTTGACATTCGCTAAGTTAAAACAACGAAAAAGATGCAAAAAAGAATTTTATCTTTTGGCGTGTTATAATGAAATCATTTTGATCGTCATGGGTATGTTATTCGGATCGAAAGAATCATTATCAGATAAGGTGTGGTTTCAGCCTTGCCTGACGCGTCGTCTGATAATATGCAAGGTTAGTCTTATAGTGATAGTTATTTCCATCCTTATAAATAACTATTTTATTAATAGCTGCCAAAGGTTATCTAGAGCAAAAATGATACTTCTGATCTTTTTCCTAAATATGATACTTTCTGAGATCAATTGATCAGAAACTGTAGTTAATGTTCCACTACTAACAACTCCTGTTAAGAGAACCAAACGTTATTATTTTTTGAAGCTTAAACAATTAATTTAATTGGGAATATTCGTGGCTTCTTTACGTGATAATCAATTTTTATCCGTAAACTTTCCAAAATATATAAAAAATGTTCGATTTTTTTGCGTAATAATTTTACTGTTTAGAAATTTAATCGACTTTTTATAAATAATAGTTTTTTCACTTTGTCCGTATGCTATTATTTCCCTTAGATATTTCCATTCATTATACTGAGCAACGCCTTTTATGCACATGGAGAAACTAAATCAACTTCTAAATTGAATGAAAATAGATCACGCGGAGTACGCTTCGACAACTGCTGCTTTATGAGAGCTATGCTTTATGCGCAGTTTGCAAATATTATATTTCCAACCCTGTATTTCCCTTTCAGATTAATTTTGAAATATCAAAAATAACCATTTTTGCAGGAATTATTACAAATTTGTAGTTTTCACATTTTTAATTTGATGAGAGGACATGGCAGTGAAAGGAAATCATCACATCCATTTTACACAATATTTTAGAAGCGATTAATTCTCAAACCAATCCATGACTAGGGCGCCACTTGCGGCGATTTCCTTAAACTGGGTGATGCCATTGAAAATATTGCAGTATAAACAAAGTACTTTAGGTTTTTGGTGTGAGCTGTCCTAGATCCATGGCAGGGCTTTGGAGTTGCATTGAGGAGGATTCCATTTCCGACGGGCGATTTTTTTTTTGTTTTAAATATCGGACTGCGTTTTTGGTTAGCCCTGTTTAGGCCTCTTTTGGATTGACTAAAAAAGTGTAAAACAATAAAAATATATTTAAGCAATCATTTTGTATCTTCATCTGTTTTTTAAATATCGAACTGCTTTATGAAAAAATGGACCCTGTGCGCCATTTTAAAAATTGATGAAAATGTCATTTGCTCAATTGGTACGAAACAATATCTCGTTACATTAATCTAATAAAAAATCACTTGCTTTGGGGCCATTTCAGACTTCTTATACTAGTTTAAATATACAGGGTTATTTACGAGAGTAGAGAGAGATAACAAAAATCAGTGGGATCTGTTGAAATTATTTTACTTATGTGAGTAAATTATCACTCACTGTGAATAACCCTGAATACATATACGCTCAATCTTATCAGTTTATTAATGAACCTAAAGATTGCTCAGTATTGTAATTATGATAACTGCAGGCGCATATATAAATTTGAGATACATTTTTTATTTAATTTTCGGAACACAATGATGGTTTAAAAAGATATCGTCTTTAGTTTGAACACTATTTAATTTTGATGACATGTAAAATTTGATGTTAAACACTAAACAGAATCAAATACGATTATAAATCCTTATCGTTAACAACAAGAATTATACAAATATTTATATAGCGTCTAAACTTTTTATTTTAGTTATTTTCCACTTCAATTTTAATTATTACGAAAAAATACAGCATATTCAGTCATAATAACTAAATATTCACATTTTAAGATAATAAGTAAATATTCAAAATAATTTGAACATATAACAACATAAATACAGAATAACATAGCTTATTCATATTTACACGTGTACACGCCAGGACAGTATCCAATCTTTACTGCTCAATCTTTATTTCTTTTATGATTATTATTATTACATATTATACTATCAACAAAAATGTTTATCAAACGTGTGTTGATGAGCATGATTCACTACTTTCAAAAATACCTTTTGTTTAATATGTTTTACAAACAATATTCACAATGTGTTAAGGTAACTAAAGCCCTCTTTAGGGCTCTTTTTTGGAGTATTTAATTTAGGTATGCAGATGCGTTGGAATTAAATAATTGGCAGTGGTATACAAAAGTTTAGCATACCAATGAATACCCACAGGAGGTGATTGCAAATTTATTTCATCTACTTCTATAGTCCATCCATTTACAGGTCTATTTAATAGCAACCAGAACCTCTGCATTCCCAGTTTGATATTCCAAACCAAGCGCAACGGCATAAATGCCCAGTGGGCTAAGCTTTGACTGTCTACGGTGGCGTAGCAAGAAGCTACAATATCATTCACTACAACTGTACCAATTTTAGTTAGAGGCGCAAACACACCAGTTCGCAAAACAGCTGACACTTGTTCTACCGCATCATCAATTAAAGTATCTTTATCATCACTAACTAATAATTTCTCACCAACTTTTAGGGAACCAGCGTATACCGTCCGACCATCTTTTAAGGCCATTAAGTGATTATGTGTAACTGTTAAAGTTCTTCCCGATTTCAAGTTTAAGCTAAGAAACTCTCGTTTCTCGGAAGGGTTGTAGTCTAGGAAAAGAATCACTTCACTAAAAACTAATTTTTTGGTGGTTGGATCATGAGCTAGGATACGTTCCCCTATGTGCAACTCGGAGATGCGTCGTCGAATGCCTGTCGATGTAAGTACCGTACTGTCACCAGAGAAACATCCGCCATATCTTGCCGCTTGAGATGATTCTGAAATAAAAATGTATGTGTCACAATTAAATTCTAATAGGCTGTTTTAAAATTAAAAAAAGTAATAAAACATCTCATTAGACATAAAGTGGGGTTTGTATAACTCTTAGACAAGGAAAGACCCAGATAATATTTCAAAGCAGAAGTTCAGGTTTGTATGAGTTATTAGCTCTTCTTGATTATCACATCTTCGTAATTTTATTAATTTGATTCTTTGCTTTAGATATTTCATTAACTGACGACTGTTCTATACAGCTTAAATTTTAGACATTTTTAAAGAGTAGAAAAAATCGATTTTTTTTTTCTGGTTATGCGAAAGAGTGAATTCTAATCCTCTTTGATCTCTTTAAGTAATTCAGAAGGTTCTGCCAGAGTCATAGAAAGGCTCCCTCACACTTACTATGGAAAATAATGCAGTTCTCGACTTCCTGATCAAAATCTGTCATTGCCACAGCTTGACCTATGACCAGATGTTGAGTAACAGGGTGTCAAAGATTTGAGTTTCATTTTTTTTAAATTTTAACACCCAGTTTTGCTATAACAGTTGTCAGAGGTCCTCTAAACCAAGCCAAACCAAATATCGTCAGTATTAGGGTAATTAATGGTTGTTTTGGATGTCAAAAGTAGTGGTACATTCAAAACGCGGATTATTTTAATTCAGTGGTAAATCATTTAATCAAGACTACTGCCCTTAATGATGATTTTGAACATATTTTATTCTAAGCACATAAAAAACAGCTAAACGCATTTAGCTATTTTTTCTGTGATCTACGTTATAGTTATACTTTGTAGCAACATTAATTTATATAACAACGACATGCTTAATGATTATATAATAGACCTAATACTTCACTTTCAGCAGTTTTAATATGGTGAACATTTAATATTTTTATATCATTGAATAAATAAATATTGTTTAGGTAAAATGGAAAATCAGTTAGCAAAATTATTGTGTTACTCCCTCCCAATATTAAATATAATTATGTATTGGCATATGACTCCGGCTAGATTCAGACACTTCATAAAAAACAACTCCTTTTTATATTTATTTATGGTATTCACATATTTTCTATCATAACGTTAGCTTCACCCTCTAGTCTAGATGGTCCTTCTGTATGATGGAATATTTGCCCCACATTGCATATATTTAATGATGGCAATAAAAAAAGAAAATTCTCGTCATGAAATACACTAAAGCTTTGATACTTGTTGTATCGTAAAGAGAATCTTTAAAGTTACGTAAATGTGCGTAATCCAATTAATTTTAAAAATGTTCACAGTTCTAACAAACCCACTCCGGTGAGCATGTACCCATTCTTTGGCTTTACCTCTACAAGAAAGTGGAGATAAAGCGGACTAGTAAAGTTAATTTGGAGCTATTAAACTAGCACAAATGTCACAACAGATAGTATCTCTGAATGTATCGCTTTACAAGTGACCATCACCACACGGAGGTATTGGGAAGGGACAAACTACATGGTTTAGTGAGTTGGTTAGTTCCTTGTAATTTTTACTGAAACTGACTTCCATATTGTATACAGGTTGAGTTTTCCTCTGCAACTAGAACAATCTGATAATAAAGTGACTGCGATTAAAATTCGCAGTTTCTTCTGCGAATCACCTAAAATTATACAGTGTGTAGCACAAGTCTGGAAACCAAATATCCAGTCTTAATTAAATTTGGACCAGTTGTAAACGGAAATGCTACGAAGCCGCAGGTGACATTTGCAACATTGCCAAGTTTACCGTTTTTCAGTAATTGGTAGGAAGATGTTTCCTAGGAAAAATTAATTCCTAAGTTTAACGGTTTTCGAGTAAGGAATGATTTTTTAAAAATTACTAATGTTAATTGTTCATCTGAACCGAAACCAGTATTTAAATGCCAGTTGAAGTATACCTTTATCTGAATTCGTTATGATACTGGGTTATGGGAACCAAAGAAGAATGTTGCAGCAAGTTCGTAAAATATTTGATGACAAGTATTCTAATCGTAATCCAATAATAAAGTCTACAGGGTGCAAAATTTCTACAAAATTTAATTCAATTACATTTCCGCTTCTACTAATTATTCTAAGGGTGTTTCCTAAAATACATTTAATTCCTAAATTCAAAGGTTTTTCAGTAAATGATTTTAAATACCTAATCACCTAAATACCTAATCGAAATATTAATTACAACTAAAGAAAGTAGATTTTAAAAATTCATAATAAGTGCTTAAAGTGTTGTCCATTTACTTCTTGACAGTGAGCTAAATATTGCAGAAATGCATTCAAAAAATTGGGAAGGGTGTTAGTTTGTTCGATATTTCTAAATTCGTTTTCCATTCGTCGTCTCAAACCCTTCAGGTTTGAAGGTTTAGTTTTGATAACAACTATGTTGAGGTGTCCCCACAAAAAATAATCGAGGGTCGTCAAGTCCGAAAATCGAGCTGGCCATTAGTACTGTCTCTTCTCTCTGTCCACCTTCCAAAGAACACATTGTCAAGGTATTCCCGAGCATAGTGTAGCGGCGCCTCATCCTGCTGCGACCAGATGTCATTGTTTGGTACTGTATCAAAAAATATTTTGGATGTAAGTCGATAAAATTATTTTACAAAGCCGGAGCAATTTCAGTTCTTAATAATGCAAATATCTGGCTCCATTCAGATTTCCTTTAAGAAGAAGTGCCCAACTACCCTTCGTTCTATTGTACCAGCTCAAACGTTAAGTTTTTATGGAAATTTGGTGTATGTTCTCGTATCCAGTTAGGGTTTACCCTCGCCCAGTACAGACAATTATGCCAGTAAACGCTGGCAGCTCCATTTAAAAAGTCGACTCATCGGAAAACATTATTTGACGAATGAAATTTGGATTGGCGTTACAAAGTTCCATCATCGTCTCACAGAATTATAAACGCCTGTCGTAATTATCATCAGAAAATTCTTGCACTAGTGTTATTTTATAGGGGAGGAATTTTCAGTATGTAGTAATCAATGCACGGACATGTGGGAAACGTCCTGGTTTAGACCAATTTGCCTTGTAGAAAGACGGGGTATCTCCTCAAAACTGGCTTACATATGCAAATACTTATCGTCATCTGTCGCTTTTTTAGACCGGTCAGACCTAGCACAATTTTTCACATGTTCTGTTGCATTGAATTTTGTCGAAATTTTCCATGCAGATTTCGATTGGGTTATTTTTTATTAAATATTTCACAAACTAGCTACAATGTTCTTCGGTCATCATTACCGAGTATCTTTAAAATTTTTATTATTTGAATTTCGTTTAACGAATCCATTATTTCAAATTTGACGTAGATAAAACTCAGTACTTCAACTACTGGTATTTAAATACTGGTTTTCCTTCAATATGCATATACAATTTAAAAAAAAACTTTACTAATTTGAAAAAGTGATTCATTACTTAAAACCTGTTGAATTGAGAAATTAAATGTATCTCAGAAAACATCTTTAGAATAATTAGTAGAACCAGAAAATATGCCAAAAAACAGTCCTTATCAATTACTAAAAAACATACCTGGCTGATCCAAATTTAATTTAAATTGGATGAACGATTCTCGAGATATTGGGAGGTTTCCAGACTTCCAGTTTTCGATCAAAACATTTATAAAGTTTATTTATGTTTTCTTTAAAAAGTAAAAATTTATTTTTTTTAATAATAGTGTTTTAAGTTCTTGTTAACCTTATTAAATAATAAAGAGAAAAATCATGTGAAAGGGACGGTATATTGAAATACTTTAAATGTACAAAGTTTCGGTTATACAGACCATCAGTAAAGTTATATCCAGTTTAGCTAGTGTTTCAATAATTTGTGGCGCTAATTTAGTGTATTTGTTAAATTATCAGTTTTAATAAAATCTCATGCGGTTGGTACGTAACTTTATGTGTCCTTCTGGGCGTCCAAAATAACAAATGACCGGCTCGTTGGTATTTGACGATGATAATGCCGCCAACCGCTCGGCCTGGGTGCCGTTACTGCCGTTTCAAAATTAAATATCTCTGCTAACGATAAAACTTATTTATAAACCGAAGGCCTTTGTGAGAGCAATCTGGGGCCAGTGCCTATTTTTTACCGTGTGTGTATTTGCATTTTTTACTTATTTTACTAATAACCAAAAAATTGGCTTGCACATTTTTTGTAATAGCCCAAAAACATTAAATAATTAAAAAAAGAATATCACCAAAGTTTGGAATGAAAATCTTTATACGTTAATTTCTTTGAGATAATTGATTAAAAAACCCCTGACGTCATGCCATGCTTTTGTATTGCTTATACCCTACTAGTGGTTGTCGTATATATATACATATATATATATATATATATATATATATATATATATATATATATATATATATATAAACTCTAAGGTCAAATAATCAATCCACGCAAATTTTCGATGACTTTTAATTGCAAATAACTTTTTTATTTGATGTCGGATTTAAATGATTTTTGAAGATCACCGGATGGTCGTGAAAGAATGTATAGGAGAACAGGAGAACGTTTTGAGAATAAGCATTTTTCACCTAGAATATGCTAAGGCGGTGGCTCCGTTATGGTATAGGGTAGCGTGCAGCTCGACACAAGAACTTGTGGGAGACAATTCCATGCTAATGCATGATAACGCTCGACCGCATGTTGCGAGAGTCGTTAACAAATATTTAGATGTGATGGAAATCCCAAAAATGAGTTGGCTCCACCGTAGTCCCGACTTAAACACGATCGAACATGTCTGGGATATATAGAGGTTCTCATTGAAGAATGGCAGCAAATTGATCACGTTCATATACACGGAACCTTATTGAAGGTATGGCAAGGCGTATAGAGGCTGTCATTCGGGCACGTGGAGGAAACACCTGCACTGAGTTATTTGTTACGGTTACTGATATCGTTTATTGTTATTGTTTGTTTTTATTTAGTTCGCGCGTGTCATTTTTGTGCTTTGAGTTTAAAGTTTTATAACATTTACATAGAAGAGTAATTGAGAATAATTTGTAATGTTAGGAATAGATGTGACTTAAAAATTAAAACTTAATTTATGAAACATTTACTGTTGCCAAACTTATGGCAAAAAAAAATCTTTTTGTTTAAGCCTGTATATTATAAATAGCGATTCTCCATTAGTTTATCTATAATATTCTTCAAAAATCATTTAAATCCGACATCAAATAAAATAGTTATTTGCGATTTAAAATTATTTAAAATTTGCGTGGATCGATATATATATATATATATATATATATATATATATATATATATATATATATATATATATATATATATATATATATATAAAAGGGAGTGAGGATTAAAATTACTATAAAGAGCAAAATGAACAAATAATATAAATACCGGAAAATTGTGGTCTGTCTAATATCCTCTCGACAATGAAACGTACTAAAGTCAAGACAGGTATTTTCCAATTAGCTGAGGGCTTAACCTTGCGAATGAGTCGGTAAATGTAAACGAACTAAATTTTGAAAGCTTAAGAGTACCCATTTCAAAGTCTTTAATCCTGGGTTTTCAAAATATTGTTCTCGCACACCTGACTGGATATCCTTAAAGGAAGTAAATTAAGTGTTAAATAAACAAGTTGTTGAATGGAATTGAAAAAAGCAAAAGGCACCAAAATCAATATAGATAATCCAGGTTAACACGAACTTTGGTCCTAAATCTTTGCAAATATTTTAAGCTTAGAGGATTTATTTTGTATGTTGTGAGATTTATTTATGCGATTACAAGTCTTCCGTTGACTTTACATAACTTTTTTTTTAGAAATAATATTGGTTTATAATTACATATTATATTAGAATGTTAAATGTAAAGCATTAAATAATGTGATACCAATATCTCTTTTTCTGCTAAACCTGCCTAAATGATTTTTATAATGGTGGTGTTAGACTCAACAATGGAGGCAACTAAGTAGATGCAATTTTTTTTTAATTATCGCATCAGAATGGCATACCAACATGAAACAGAACTTCATACCGTAAAGTACTCGCGTGCATTTCTACCACAGTGATAATCCTTTTTTTACATATTTAAAGCATAGTACTTTAAAACCAAAATAAAAAAAATTCATATGAACAAAGATCCGTAAATGCTCTGTTTTCGATACGCAGAGTATTATATTGTGGGCGTTTTTCGCCCCATGTCTAGAAAATAAAGCTTTTTCGGATCCATGTTCATATAAAAGTTTTTTCTTATTTTGGGAAGTGCTTTATGTTAAATATGTTAAAAAAGAATATTTTGTCCCATCATGTTTTCCCTAAGTATTTTTTTATAGAATTTAAGCTAAGGTTAACACCCTGTATTTCGAAAACCGTCACAACAATGGTAATTTTTACTCAGACGGTTGCAAGCTACAACATATTAAAGATTTAAGGGATTTGACCGAAGCTGCTTTTCAATAAGTTTTCCGATAAATTAAAAGATAAAGATTTTTGGAAAAAAAAACGAAAACATATTGACTGTCCCATAATAATAATCTTAACGAAAAAACAACGTAATTTTTCTCCGGATATTATTTTCTTCGGTTAATAAAAATTAAAGACTAAATAAGTTTAAGTTTATTGAACGATCTTTCAGCTAAGTACGCTAATTGTCAAAATAAAAGAGAGGTGCACACATCTGGGAAACTTTTGATGTTTACAAAAAATAAAATGAATCAACTCATTTATTGTTGATAACGGTTCTAGTTTTTTTCCAAAAAGTGAGCAAAAAGTAACCATCTGAATCAGTTTTTTAAATTTTCAATTGCGCTCACGCAGATACTATAGATAGATACCTATAACACTATAGTAAATATATTTTTCAAATTTATTCTGCGCTAAATTTGGTGTCACCGCAGACTTCGTCGAAAAACGTCTTGGCAACCTTTTGCCATTCTTAAAAGAAAAAGGCTTTGATACCCTTCTTTCATAAAGAGGCATTGATATACCCCAAGTAACTTGCTAGAAACGAGGCTTCAGATCGAGTTTATATAATTGTGGCGCAATTTACAAAGCCGAACCTCCAGGGAATGTGTGATAATGGTACTTTCCCGGAATGTTTTAAATTGTCCAGAGTTTTTATTGTTTTATGTTTTTAAAGAGAGAAATGCTAGCGATTACAGGCCTATTTCTATTGTCACCGATTTTTGGAAAGATATTTGAAGTTATTTTACAGATTTAGTTCATTTCTTTGAGTGCAAAAAATTATTAAAAGCATTAGGACAGCGAGGGAGGGTTTTGGGTTATGACCTTGGAGCTCCCCGAAACAAAATCCTAAATGCGCTACAGATTAAAAACTTTTAAACAAAAATCTAATGAAAAAATATTTTTACATTCCGCCCCCAGAGAAAATTCCTAGCTGCGCCACTAATTAGACAGATGTTTCTCAGTATGGTTTTCGGAGGGGAAAATCTACGGTGTAGGCCGTTGCTCAGATGACATGACATAGCGATGGTCTTAAAATAGGAGAGTATGTAGACTTAATTTTGTGCGACCTTAGCAAGGCCTTCGATTGTGTTTCTCACAATCTTCTTATCAAGAAACTCTATCAATATGGTATTAGGAGAGTGCCCTTAAAATTGTTGGATGTATAATACCCATCTAGAAAATAGCGCACCTTCTTTGAGGAGGATATTTCTGGAATCGGTGCTATGATTCATGGGTACATCAGGGATCGATTTTTGCTCTCTTCCTCTTTATTATATACATGAATGATCTACAATGTACAAGATACGCACAATTAATTCGTGGAACTAGGTTCATAATAAAAACTCATTAAATGTTAAATTTTATAATATGCTACCGACATCAATAAAATGGGTTAATGAAACTAAGTTTAGAGTGGTAGTTAGGATATTTCTAGCATTGCATGCTTTCTAAAATCAGGAATTCTCTAATTCTGTAAATTCTAAGATAAAGTGTGAACTTTAAAATATATTAATTTTTTGTCATCTCCTTTATTAGTTTTATTATTGTGTTGTGTTTATTATGTTTTACTTTTTACTATACTGTATGTATATAATTACTATATACTAGAATATTGTGTCTATGAATGATAATAATTTTTTCACTTTCTATGCTGATGTACAAAATGTGAACAAATAAATTCTATGGATAGACATATAATTTGACTGTTAGAATATATTTAAAAAAAATTTTATATTTCACTATAATATTTGAATGAAGCCGTGCCTGAGATGCCTATTTTGGCTTAGCGCAATTGGGGGAGTTGCATTGCAACCCCCGCAAGTACGGTAGCCTATTTTGTCCTGTACTTGAAGAAAGACAGATCCATTTAACAGTTAGTAACTGAATAAGAATCTGTTCAATATCGATTTATTTATTATAAATATAAACAAAAGTGTTCGTCGACAGTCCCAATAATAAAAACTAAAAAGCAACAAAAATGGAACGACAAGACGACAAAAACGAACTGTTGAATATAAACAACTGTAATAAATTAAATGTTTTTGTGGTAGCAATTGAAAATGGCATTGTAAAAGATAAGTGGAGCATGCACCAAAAAGGCTACAGATATTATCGGGTATATTTATGCGACAACCGGACTGATTATCTACTGTTTTAAGAAGGATCACTCGTCGCCAAAGCAAGGCAAAGCGCCGCTTGAATTCGACAATGGTCAAATTAATGACAAAGACAGGTTGTGTTTTGAAAGACGAAACGGGTGCTGAATCGATGATTAATCGATTTTTTGATTAAATTAGTTTGAGAAGGGTTGATGGCACAACGAAGTCATATCCTTAATAGCAGAAAGCAGAAACACTAACTAAACTGCCGCTAAGTGGGTAAATTTGAAGTTAAATATTTTGAAAACAGGTATCGGCATGCGCCTGCCTTAATAGCAAAATTTTTTGTGAATAAACTAGTGCCATAATTTTTTCCAAACTACTGGATACATTTTTTATACAGAGTTCATAAGAAAAGCATTCTTTTTTGTCCATTATTTATAAATTCCAGGTTCGGACAAAAATGTTTTAAATTTTTCTTCTAATATATTTTTGCCAGAGGGTAATTTAGAAAAAAAAAACAAGTTTCTCTATGAATTATTCTTTCAAAATTATTTGTTTTTTTTTTCAACATTAGAGTCAAGTGTTTACAGTGGCGTCCTTAACCTTGGTATATACGCGTTTTTTCAACATCTGAGTTTTGTAAATATTAGAGCTGTTTTTTAATACAACGAAGTGGATAAATGCTAGTTGTCTTCTACAAATGGAATAAGTAAATTATGCTTTCGAAACGGTTTTCTATCGTTCGATCTCTTTATTTGATTAAATATGCACGTAGTGGCGCGTTTAAAACGTGAACTTATTTCAGAATTAGTAAAAAATATTTACAAATTTAAATACAGAAGTTTTTTAGATGCATTCGTACTGTTAATATATGTTATTTTTTGTGAACTGCCGTCACAAAAATTTCATTTTTTGAAATATTTAGTTTTTGAGATCCACTTTTTCCTATTTTTGAACACCATGTATACCTGACTGTAAAACTATTTTTTCCTCAAGCACCAACTTTTATCAAAAATAAAATTTTCTCAGAAATTAACAATATAAAAGTTTCCCATTTGTTGCATATTTCTTTGGGCACATTTTATGTCAACTCCATGGCCGTACTGACGGAAAGGGCCTGTCAGATAAAACAATTAAACAGCGAAAAGCTGTTAAAAAATACTTTTGTTTTTTAAATGGAATAAGTACGCTGTATATTACCTGCTCATTAACAAGTTCTTATTTTTTGAATGTAAATATTCCCATATTCGTACGTATGTATCTCCTAATACAGTGCCGTAAGAAACAATTCTTTAAAGAAAATCTAAAAATGCATGATGTAAACTATAGATATGTTAACACTGATGTAATATCAATTATTCTCTAATACATTGTTTTTGTGTTTCTTTATTTGTTAAAAAAATTGGATTATCCTGATTTCTAAGCATTACTACTTCTACCTAGGACTTATTTTGGAATCAAGATAACTAAAAGAAAATATGTATCTAAAAAATGAGAAACTTGTTTTTCTATTTTAAGTTACCCCTCCGAAAATTATAGCAGAAGAAATATTTAAAACAATTTTGTTAACTTTACTTATACACTCTGTATAAAAATTCAGCTATTAATTTGGAAAACATTATGACACTGATGACAGGCTAGATACTTCTTTTGGTTTTCGATATATTGGACCTCAAATTTATCTTAAAAAACTTAGTGATCCACTTCTTATAAGTAGCAGATTTATTTCTAGATACAAACGGTATAAAAGGTTAGTTAAACTAAATAAAGAATCTAGATTTTTGTATTAACAGTTACCTCTCAATATTTATTTTTAGTCGACAAAGGAGGATGTTATCAATTTGACGCTATGTATTTTTTTATGCATGTACATCGATGGTTTGACCAATTTGGCGCCATTTTAAATTCTGAAAAAATATATATTGCATTCAAAATATCATCAGGAAAAACGGACGCTTGTTAATATCGTGTTTCATATGCTTTTCCGGGTTTTTAATAACACGCAGTTCAATTTTACTCATCTTTTTAAATTTTGACAAATTTTATAACATTAATATTATGACTCTGGCAAAACTTCGTATGCAATAGACCAAATAGCTATGTATTTATTTTATTAGCGTCCTCCAAAATTTTAACCTAAGTTTAAGCTTTAAAACTTAAAACTTTGTATAAATAAAACTAAAAATGGTGAAATAAAAATTAAAAAAAAATAGAACTCTCTTCAAAAAAAAAAACATTAAAAAGTAAATCATATTTTTTTCACATTGAAAGTTTAACTTTATGAAGTCGGTGTCAAACTAAGAAAGACCGTGTCTATTTAATGTGGCATACATGTAGACAGTCAATACATAAATGTTTGTGATTAAGCAATTGACTTCATAAAGTCAAATTTTCAATGTAGAATAAAATATTATATATATATATATATATATATATATATATATATATATATATATAAATTATACATTAAATATTTAAATATTAAATATTTTTTACTTTTGAGTGCTGTTTGCAAGTCGGTTGTATTTTTTATAAAAAATTTTATTAGTAATATTGCCAGTGTCATCCTTAGATTAAAAATAATAATTCGAGATGTCGTCAATATAACACTACTGGCCTCTAAACAAGGCGTGCCGAACTCAAGTCGTTATGACAACACAAAGCTTCTAAGATCTTATTAATGTTGCATGCTGGTCACTCGCAAAGTAACAAAAATAGCCATTACATTTCAAAGAACAGTGTAGCAACTCTAAATTGTTGGTGGAAAATTTAAAATAAAATGAGGGTGTTCTCTAATTTTATATCATAAAAATGACGAAATTTGCAGCAACATAAGGTAAAAGTTTCTTTTTCCTCGTAATGATTTTTACCATAAACATAACCAAATTTATATATGTATATAGTTATTTGGTAATTAATTCTGATATACATATATTACTTTTCTTAATACAAGAAATGTTTCATTACCATGGAAGTTCCATAAAAGGGTTTCACTTATTTTTTTGCCATAGAACTTCCCCCATGAAGAATGTGCTCTTTTATTAAGAAAAGTGGAATTTGTTTCACTTTAGCCAATATTCATAAAGTTATTTCACTTGATTTTTTTAGAAAAATGGAAGTTAACTCGGTAAACAGTTTTTTGATTCAGATTTTTTTTTTAAATATTGTATTAGGCCATATATACATCCTCTATATAGGATGTGGAACAATATATATATAAATATATATATGTATATATATATATATATATATATATATATATATATATATATATAATAAATTGAAAACAAAAAAAAAGTTGAAATAAATAATAATTTGTATATGTACCTGATTTCACAGAGCAGTGTATATGAGTTTTACTTTCGTAGTACACCCAGTCAAAACCTGCTTCTACTGCTAGCCTTGCTAACATGCCCAACTTGGATTTCTCTCGATCAGAAGTCACGATGTCGACGGCTCGGCCTTCGTAGTGGAGAGAATCGGGAGCATGTTCTCCCTCCTCATCCCAACCCTCGGTGACTACTAATCTGGTTCCTGGCCATTGATTCATGACGGAAATTGCTAAGGTGTTAAGCTTCTCTTTGCAACGCTAAAAAGAAAAAATATTCAGATCAATATACATATTTTCTACAACCCTATTCACAATTTACTTATTTAGACGTATTTTAAATGAATCTATCTAAATTTTTGATTTTAACGCCTTTTGTGCTTACAAATTCTCTTGCTACTTTCCACTAAGAGACTGTATGCGTGAGAGACCTCGGAAGAGAGCAATGCATGAGCGAAACAAAAGAGATGAGGAGGGTAATGTAAAAAATTTAGTTTCTGTGTTTATTATTTTATTCTCCAGATTAGAATGTTACAGATATAAGTATTTTTACTCAGAATAACTCATTACTTTTCATGTCAAAATGAATGACTGATATAAATTAGTTTTAAAAAATAAAATAATTGTCTGTAAATGTTGACAGGCGTTTTGACTATCTATTTAGGAAATCACGAGCCTGCTGCATGCTAAAGTTATTTTGGATATGTCAAAGTTTATTGCGTCATTTACGTTATTCTAAACAAATATGTTGTACTACGTCTTAAGATTCTAAATGAATTTGACATTAAGAATATATCTCTAGGCGTGCAATTAAAAAACTTTTTTAATTATGCACCTCAATCTGTAGACATGCTAATAAGCCTAGTCATAGTAGTAGTAGGTTTAGACACATACTATCGGAAGAAAAATATGTTTGAAACAAAAAGTTACACAAAATAATCGAACATTAACCGTTTATTTCAAATATTTATGATTCTTTTATATTATTATATTAGTTTTAGTTTCAGTTCTGTAAACAGAAGTATCGACAACAGAAGTAACTAACAGTTTAACAATTATTTTAAAACGTTTAAATTCTTACAGAACTTTATTCATTATAAATGATCACCATCTTCCATGTATTTATTTAGAAACAATAGATTTGAGAAAGGCACCAGTCTCATGTTATTCAAAAAGTGAAGCAAACGCCCGGAAGAAAACCATACTTCACACTGTTTTGACAACAAACGCCGCCGAACCGTTTGTGAAACATCGTCCCCAGGGTGGGCCGGTGGTACTACAATGGTACCTAGGCAACCTCCAAACGAACAAACATTACTGTGTACACATTTTCAAATATATTGCTTTAAAATGAATAGGCTAAAGGTGCCGACTCGGACCGACAGTCTTTTGAAGAATGTCGAACACATATTAGACGTTTATTCTGACCAGACAAAAGATGGCCAAATGGATTTTTTTGGTTCTGAATTTTCTAGCCAATTGGATAATTTCAAAAGTTAATAAATTACTAAAGGGATTTGTAAATGTGGTTTCGTGTCTACAATAGCTTCGTTAAAAGGAGTTCTCGTTGTTAAGAAGAATTAACGGCATCTCTAAACAAGTCGAAGCTTCTTGATTACTTAGATATGAGGACGAAATTATCGAATAGGCTTTGATTCCGCCTAATTTAGACTATACAAACATTTGCTTTAAGTATGGAAGTGTATTTTATATTTTAAGAGGAGGTTTTATATATTTTTTCTAAGTACAGACATAGCGACAAATGTAAGGCTACTTATAATTTTCATTAATAAATGCACCAATATAGGACGAATTATGCTGTTAATAATCCAATCACTAGATTTTGTAAGAAAGCCAATAGCTTACCCACGTTGATGTTTTTTCAATGTCATACAATCAATTTGTATCGTTCGTAACGCTTTGTGATGTGATATGTAAAAAGTACAAAATTATGTTCTTATTTATGTTTGATATTGTAAAAAATATATATTCTAAATTTGTCAAAATTGTTTATTTATCTGTTCATATATGTATTTTTATATTGAAATCGCAAGTCCGTAAATATATGCCGGTAGTACAAATTTAGGTACATGTATCTTTAAGTTCGTGTATAATATACAAATAAATACACTGCCATTCCTTGGGGGCAAAAACTTTATAATTTATATATTTTTTAGTTTCATTAATAAAACATTAATAATAGTGTTATGGTAGTTTTATTAAAATATTAATTTTTAAAAATATAGTAAATAATGTATATGGAAACCTCGATATAATATCGAGAGTTTATCTCCTTAACCCATGAGTAGGAATTAAAATATATTGAAAAAAATATAGTCTAACATAAAGAAAAAGGATATCATTAGCGGAAAGTTAAGTCTTTATGTAATTACTTTTTTGGCTGCTAGCTTTTATGGAACGAAGATAATAAAATTGTCAGAGAAAAAATAAAACATATTAATACAACAGTGTCTGAAATTAGGTATAACTACGAATATATTAGAATTTATTTAATATCTGAATTACAGGATCGACACTTTTTTACAAATAATTTGTAAAACTATTTTAGTTTAAGACCAGTTGCATACATAGACCTCAACATATTGGAAACACAGTAGTAAAATTTTGCAATATTATAGAAAAAAAATCTGCGTTCGAATAAGGCAGCTTTATGTTAAAGTGGAGTGCCTTTAGAGAGTATATTTAAATTATGTACAATTATCTAAAAATAAGCTTGATATAAATACAGGGATTTCTTTTGCACGATCCCTTGAAAAAATAATACAGAAAGAAGCTCTCTTCCGCAGATTAAATTCAATGTCTACCAATTTATGATATGTTGTTTCGTATTTTCGTATTACATAAATTAGTCTCAAAAGAAGAGTTTTATATTAGCTGCATTCTTTTTTTCTGGGTAATCAGTGGCTGAACGCCGAACACTACATCAGCATGATTAAAAAAACAGATAGGACCAAAGAGTAACAAATCAGCTTCTAACGACTTCTTGACAATGAATAATGAATAGAGTGATTTTAGTCCTAAAATGATTTCCGAATACAAGTAGAAATATGTTTTTTAATAGTTAGCCCTAGATTCTTTACGTTTTTCTTTATGGGCAGTTGAACATTCTCTTTTTTTATGTTAACTTGGTTCAGGTTTGCGTTTCTCTGAATACTAATAAACTAAATTTATTAGGCTTTAAAACTAAGAAATTTTTTAAGAATATTCCTCTACGAGTGGTCAGTTCATCGCTAAGCAGCTGACAACCCTCCTGTACTTTGTCTTATTCCATTGAGACATGCGTGTCATTTACATAGAAATAAACCCAGCAAGAGGTTAGCATTTTTTTCTGGAAGCATATATCGCATAAAGTAGTGGACTGAAAAAAATTTGATGTGATATTTTCTACATACACTGGTATCTACCCCTTTAATACATTAAGAAAAAAATATTATCGTGTCACTTAACCCGATATGATGTTGCAAGTCAAAACAAGGAGTTCCAAAACCACGCGCAAAGTTCAATAATGCTAAAGCTTTAACCTTTCCCTTCCCATGGAGCGTATTATATCGTCCGTCACACATGCCAGTGCCGTTGCGTGAACGTGATTTTTTCTGAAGCCGGAATGAGTAATACTATTTAACTCCACATGAATCTAAATCTAAGTATTAATAACCTTCTCTAATAAATATTGAGTGTCCAGAATTGAACACGCAAGGCAAAACATTGATGGGACGGAGACCTTAAAACGCTATTAGGTTATTAACATTTAAAACAGGGTTAATAGCTGTTTTTAGTCTGGAAACACAAAATTATTTAAGCAAAAATTATTGATATGCGTCAAAAGTTGCAGAAAAAAAGGACAGCACAGTTGGAATATGGAAATATTTATCCCATCTATTTCTCGAGCCTTTGGATATAATTTTATTTATTATATTAAGGATTTCAATGTCAGTTACTTTAGGGAAATTTAATGTTGATTTGATAAATAGATAGATTGTCAGTAATTATCTCTCTTGTGTCACACTTGCCGACTCCCAAAAATCTAAAAAGGTTCCAACGTATCTTATGACTGATTAAGTTGATGATATGTTATGATTAAGAAACTCATAATAAGCATTTTCCTCTATTGCACCGACTCCCAAGTATACAGAGTAATACCAAAAACTGAGCTCAAAATTTTCCTGATGATTAATTTAAATAAAATATTTGATTTAAATACCTATGAAAGCACAAAATATATTTAAGACACTCTTCAATTACTTAAAACTAACCTAAACAATTTCTTAAGAGGTAAGAATTAAAATAATCCCAATTTGAAATACATATGAAAATGTTTTTAAAACAAATTTCCGAAAATATGATGAGGTGTTACATTTGTTATAAGAATAATACCACAAATAATTACTTGCGGATAATTAACGGCAGGAGGAATTATCAACAATTTTTGGATCAAGATTTGATTTACCAAATTAAGAAAGTCAGAATTCAAATGAAAATTATCCTTTTGCCATTTTAACTGAAGTGTTTGTAGGTAAAAGACGTTGTTTCGTTTGCGATATTGTTAATGTGGTAGCGGACAGATTATCGATAAGAGCTATATAGTGTGAATTTGTATGAAAAAACTAATCTCTATTCTTGCCTCGACCAGATGCTGTCAGGTCTCTGTGTTAATTCCGTTGCAGCATATTGAAAACCATATTTTATTACCAATAAAATTAAGCATGACAGTATTAAAAAATTACTAAAGTGTCTGGGCCATTTAGAAATTTAGTACAACAAATTTGCAGTATACTGTATGAAACTAAAGAAAATTTTAATAAAAAAGGACTTTCAATTTCAATCATAATAGACCAACAAAAGTTCACTTTCATAGTAATAATAATAAATAATCCTTTTATATGTCAGTCTCTAGAGTTATATAATAGGCAAAATACAAAATAGTGTTAGAAGAAAATATGTTATTACTCTATGAGTTAAGTTTAAACAAGGCATTTTAGATGGATTTTTAAAATTTATTATGCACTTTTCATTCTGCTAAAATATAAGTCTTACCATAACTATTACAAGAACTTTATTAGTTTAAGTCTGCTAAAAATGAAACCTGGTTCACATATAATAATATAATTGAATGAGGTCGAGACTTTGATGATTAGTCTATCTGTTAGTAAATGATTTGTAAATAATTATTAATATATTATAATATTGTACTTTTTAGTTCCTTTAAGAAACAGTTTATTGTTATTGAGTGTTATCAATATTTCTAATTTGTGAGATCTTTTAGACTTCAGGATTCAGGAAGAAAATCCGTCGGAATAACGATTAAGGTACAGGGCAAAATGAAGAAAGAAAAAAACAGCTTTATGGAACTCGACGGAAACTCTTGGTTAAACAGAAGACGCAAAAGAGAAACAATCGTGATTTATACATTCAGGTACACCGAAGAAATCTCGTCAAACAAATCGAATGGATATATTCAGTAAATCGAAGTTGCCTGGTCCGTAAAATCGGCCATTTTTCAACTGTTCTGTCAAGACTTCATCACGGTACACATATCATAACTCATTGGCTTTTATTTCTCGAACCGGTACCATTAATATTTAATCAGAACGTGAACTGTAGGAACTACCTTTATAGATGTTTTATCTACAGAGGCGAACATGCTCATTGGCCCAGTTTACTTTTTAATATAGATATGTTTCAATGCCACATGCAAAAACTTCATTTTTTTGTTAGTTTTGACTTAGAACTCACAAAAAACGTTATAAAATTCTTTAATTTCAGCTTTCCAATTTACGATTTTTATTGTGCGTCTAGATGAATTTCGTTGCTTACAAATCGAAGTGGTAAAATTATGTGGTGTATAAATAAAGTAACTTATGACTAAAAAAATACTAATAGAGATAGGTATGTGAAAATGATAAAACTAAATTTTTAGTCTGGCCTTTTGCTCCCTAAATACATAAAATATTTCTTTTGCCAATTCTGGAACAAGCATATGATATTGACCATGCGAATTCTGTAATGGATAAAGACGAGACTAATTAATCAATCGTTTTAGCAAAGCATAGTTTCAATTAGCGATGGACATGTCGGATATGAATCGCATTTTCTATATTGTTCTATTGCGAGATTTTTATGCCAGTTTATCACAAGTAGTAACTAAAAATGGTTTATTCAAGTGAAACACAGCGAATGATAATCCTTATGATGCGAGGATACAGAGGTTATATGAAGAGGTTGCGAATTTATTCAACGATGAATTCCCAGGTCGCTCCCCTATAGCAAAGTCAACTGTCCAAAAAACCGTCAAGAAAGGCGTTTGTCGAAAACCCACACGCTTCAGCAAGAAATGTTGGACAAGGAAAAGATGTTAGTCATGCATTGATTAAAATGATTTTAGATTCACATACATTTCACCCTTATACAATTCATCTAGTACTAGAACTATCAAAAGATGATTTTAACAGAAGAGTGGAATTTTGCGATATTATGATGAGGAAGTTCGATGAAAATCAAAATTTCTTTAAGAACATAGATATTTCAGATGAGGCAATCTTCATGCTGAATGATGTACTTAATAGGCATAACGCAGTTATTGGTTTGACGAAAATCCGCATTGTATGAGAGAAGTAAGGACACAACATCCTCAGAAACTAAATGTTTGGGCTGATTTGTTTAAACAAATTACTGGGCTATTTTTAATTGATGGAAATTTAATAGCAGAAAAATATTTGGACATGCTTCAAAATTTAATTATATCAACATTTGGTTTCAACAAGATAGAGCGCCTCCTCACTATGGCCTTATAGTGAGGGAAGACTTGGATAGAACATTTTCCAATAAATGGATAGGTAGGTGGGAATCCATCGAATGGGCGCCAAGGTCACCCGATCTTTCAAATCTGGATTACGTCTTCTGAGGACACCTAAAGAATATTATGCCTGAAAATTGTGAATATCTAAAAAATCGTATTATCCAAGAGGAATCAGAAGTGTTTGAAGATATTATCAGTCATCGAATACGTATGCGCTCGGTACGTAATATAAAAAAAAATCCGTAAATTTCCTTTACCTGGAACTTACCTCGTTATGAATCGTTCCTTTTATTAGGAATAGTGAAGTGTGATTCAATTTAGTTCCGCACGAAGTCATTTATTAACCTTATATACTGCCTTTTCAAATATTTTTATTGGGCGCCATTTTGTTCCACCACTGTGAATTCGTAATAAACAGTTTCAACCTATGCCAATTAGTTTTTTACTGATTTTTTTAAGACAGCCATTTTGTTCCGTCATGTTTACGTATAATTTGAAGTCAATTGAATAAGAAAATATCTTTCTGGTTAATTTCGAAGATTTTAATTGGCCGCCATTGACACTTGATCACACTTAAACCTTGCACAAAATTTTAGATCAATCTAATAAGTATTTTTTTCAGGCTAATTTTTTAAATATTTCATTAGGCCGCCATTTTGTTTTGTCATCGTGGATACGTACCTCAATGTCATCAGTTCAGTTCTACGTAACATATAATTTTATGCAAAATTTGAGGTAAATTGGAAAATTAGTTTTTTAGTAATAATTTTTTATCAATTTATTAGGTCACCATTTTGTTCAGCCGTATTGGATTTTTATCAAAATGTTACCAGTTCAACTCCACATGACCGTTAATTTTTGACCAAAATTCGAGGTCAATCGGGTAAATAGTTTTTTAGCGATTCCGAGAACTGAAAAAAGAGACATAGAGACATTCCGACTGGTAAAGCAAAGGAAATGAGAAAACATATTTTTTGTCATCTAGATTCTTTTTCACGATTATAAACATTTTATTTGGCCCCCATCTTGAATTCGTACCACAGTTTTACCAGTTCATCTCTATGTAAGTGGCTTTTTTCAGGTTTTTTAAAATATTTTTTAAGCCGCCATTTTGTTTCGCCATCTTAGTTTCGTACCAAAATTTTACCAGTTGATTTCTACGCAGTAGGTACTTATTTTTTTGCAAAATTTGAGGTAAATTGGAGAATTAGATTTTTGGTAATAATTTTTTTAACATTTCACGAGGCCGCCATATTACCAGGTGAAGCCATTCGGATAGTTTTTTAGCTAAGCCGCGAATAGACAGACAGACAGAGCGACATAATTGAGAAAAACATGTTTTTCGGCATCTAGGGACCCTGCATGAAACGTGAAAATCTGCGAAAATCTCGGAAGGCAATTTTTTCACGATTACAATACTTGCCTTTTATGAGGAAAATAAAAATGGGTAAAATACATTTTGTGAAGTGATTGTACATACATTTTCAGTTATTTGTATCGTTAATTATCTGCTAAGACCAATTTAGAATAGTAAGACCAATTTTGGTAAAAAATAACGTACCGAGTTACAACATATTCTTCTTTGTGGTTTGGTTAGGTGTGGGCTCTCTTTGGTTTACTCACAAGATACGATCTAGTCCTATATTGAAAACAGACACGACTAATTATTTGTCCCAATAAAAATATATTTTGCAAAAAATTCGCAATTTAAATGTCGTGCTTGAATACGACTCTGTAACTTCTCTCTAAATAGCTCTTGCATGGTGGCACTAAAAAATACCAACCATAATTCAACGTTTTTCAACGGATCTTTTGAAAATTCGCTTTACTGTCTTTTTACGATTGTCTTATACTTATTCTTAGCTGATTATTTTTTTAACCTGTTTTACATTAATGATTCCGCGAGAAGAGATGAGACGAGATTAAATCTTCATCTCGTCTCGTCTCGACTTAATCGATCCGGTTAAAAATGATTCCCATGATGATAAATTGTTATCGATAAATACTCACATTCGAGAATGTGTACCAGCGAACCTCGCGCGTTTACAAACTGATACATTTATCGCACCTAACTGGATGCTAGTTTTTTGAAAATGTGTTCTAAGTATTTGTTTGATAATTTACAATACACAAAATTTATCACTACGTGAAATTTCCGCTTTTATTAAATAACCAATGTTTTATGACAACGGGCCACTACCTTATCTTATCAACTATAGAGAAGTGTTAAATACAAAAGTTTTTTAGTAAAGATATTTTTGTATCTACTGGGTGACTTGTTTTTCCGAGGAGAGAACCAGCTTTCTTATTTTAAATCAAACACTCTATATTTTACTCAATTTTTAAATTTTACTAACAATTTTAATATATATATACGACACTTAAAAAGGTGCTACTTTGAGACTATGTAAAAGCTCGACGGCTTTACTTAGAGCAAAATGTATACACTTTCTTACCTTATTTTGCATAAAAGATCTATCACCTTACATCAGTTTTCGGTTTAACCGGCAGTCTCGAAATCGGAACTTTCTGTTAAACCGTAAGTTGATATCAAGTGATAGGTCTTTCAAAACTAAGATAGAAAAGTGCAAATCTATTTTTCTTTAAGTCAAGCCTTTTAGTTTGTACAGGGTCTCATGGGACGAAAAGTGGCACTTCAACTGTCAAAAACAAAATGCCGTTTGATATTTATTAAATTATATAAGAAATACAAGAAAACTATTATATATATATATATATATATATATATATATATATATATATATATATATATATATATATATATATATATATATATATATATATATATATATATATATATATATATATATATATATATATATATAAGCTGGTACCCAGCTCGGAAAAACGAACTACTCTGTAGATATAAAAATACCAGAAAAATAAAAATTTCTTGTCCATTGCCTAACTTTTGTATTTAACCTTTTTTTAGTTTCTGAGATAAGGTAGGGTCCCAAGATAAACGGGCAATACGGAAGTTATTCTTTACTTTTTAGATTGTGTTATTAAATAGAAAGATAAATTAGAAATATTTTAGTGCATTGTTACTACCACTGTTAACCAAAACAATTCGTCTCCCTTTAGAAATTATTTGTTTGAGCAATAAAATAAAATAAAAAATAAAGCAAAATTTCACAATCATGAGAAAAAAATGCTTCTTAATTCACTTCTTAAATAAATTATAGAGCTACTTAATAAAAACAAGTTTGACATAAATATTGACAAAATTCTGAAATCTTTTTTAATATTTTAAATAGGTAAGTATCTAAACTTCTAAAAAAGTATCTAAACTTTTAAAAATTGTATTTTTTTTCTAAATTTTAATTACACAATAAATTATCAAGGAAAATTATCAAAAAGGGGCTTTGAAAAGTTATTAACATTTGGTGGGACACTATTTAACTTTCCCCAAGTGGAAATGTTTATGGAAATTTAAACATAATTCAAACCACTAAAAAATATCTATCAGTGTATTTCTTGCTGTTTATTTGAGACCAACCTACATACAGAAATATTAATAAGCTAAAAATTACAAGGATTCTGTTTGTATTTTAATAGATAGAGAAAACAAAAGTTTAAGTTTTTATCTGAGACGACAGGACTTGTAAAGAGAATACAGAAATGACAATTGGAAAGTAAAAATGACCATTTACTTTCTTATCTTAAATAGAACAGTCTGTATAATATGGTGTCATTCAATTATTCACTTTTTGCTTATTTTTATCAATTATAAAAAACAACAGATAAAATTGACAAAAACCCTGCCATAAGGGACGATTGTGTGTTAAAATGAGTCGAAACATTCTTTTGAAGGCAATAGGTATACACTGCCTCTTATGGCAGAGTTTTTGTCAATTTTCTCACTTACCTTTAAAGATAAAGCTAGCAAACCTAGTAAACAGGAAAATGCCCTAAGAAAACAATAACATACAGGGTGTTAACGTTAAAAATATAACAAAGTACATGCTCATTTTTTTACTTTCCGGCATTCATTTGTTTGTTTTTTAGATTTTTTTTTAGGTTAGGCTAAATTAGATAAAAATATAAAATTTCTGTATTTAATTTTTTTTCTATCTTTCAAAATAGAGCTTGTAGATCCCGTTGAAAATATAAAAAGAACTCTGTACATCATGTAATTTTTAAAAAATGGTACTATTATTTTTATATTATTACTAAAAGTAATTCAGACGCGCAAACCCAATATTTAAATTTAAAATAATCAAGAAACATAAGATAGAGATAAGAGTAATTTTATTAAAAACCCTGATGTGCTTAGAAACAATCCTAAACTCCGTGCAATGCAACAGTTTAATAAAGCAAATCGGATGAATTGTGTTGATGCAAATATCCTTTGATAGAAATGAAAAGAGGTATGTCTGTAACTATATTTATAAGCTCCTGGTTTCATTTACTAAAAAGTCTATGTATTTTCCTTATTATGCAGTCTGATATGTGTATCACATATTGACTACTTATTTCCGGCATTTAAAATTAAGTAAATTATTGTTGCGTTCGAACGATTTCAAAAGAACTTTTTGGCATTTAATTTTTTAATATTTACATTATTTCCAGTAATTTTACAAGCTAAGTAGGCATTCATACCTTGTGATATGGCATGGCACTAACTATAATTACTTGTTCTAAAAATAATTGCATGCAAAAAGATATACAGCATTTACTTTTACACTTGTTTAAATTCCTGAAAGTTATCCTATTCTAAAATAAATTCAATTCTCAAAAGAAAAAAAAACAGTAACTGCGTTAAAAATTGTAGTCGTCAACTAGGAACTACACAAAGCCGATTTTGCGGGTTTGTTTATAGAAATGGTGTAAGCAAGAATACCTGTCAACAAACCCCGTATATTGTTGCGAGAATGCTAGAACGAATTAACTCTGAGCTTTTTAGATACGCCCTATGTTTTGACTCTACCTGGACCTTTTCTTAATGTTGATATACTAACCGTAACTATGACTGATTATTTGTTTATTTCGTAAAGTAAACGCATACTACAATTATGCATACAATATTGGAATATTCTTGAAATTGATTTCACGTGTGTCACTCATATAGAAAGCAAAAAACATCTAAACTTAAAAAACATATTTCTGGACGTTATATATCTGAATTAGGTCCACAATAGTTAAAAATTCATAATTTTTTAGCATATTCTTCAATTAATCGGATTTTTTTATGCTGCGAAATAAAATTTTCCTACTTTATATAAATATCTTTTCTTCGGATTAAATGATGTTTTGAAGATTCCAAATTTTTAGCTACACAAATTGATAACAATGTGAACTGTTTCAGGCATACAATAATTGTTGCCAGGTGTCTGATTTAAAACTCTTTTTAATTTTCTTTTCACGTCAGCTTAAACTCCTTTTTTTACAACATTAGCAAAAAGCTTCAACTGAATTATTATCGGGGGTATTCTTATCATTTCACTAATGTTTTCATACTTAATATTTCTACTAAATTTCTTAAACAATCTAGCTGCTGGTCTTTAAAAAATATTTGATTTATATAGCATCTAGAAATATATTTAGGGTACAAAAATTAAGTGAAAATTGAAAAAGTTAACAATGAACACCGAAACAGTCAAATATAAACTTACATTTTGTCGAAAATAAAGTGGCACTGAAAAAATTAAATGTACTTTACAATGTCTTTCCAAATAAAATAACATGAAATTTCATATGTAAACATTTTCAAAAATAAAAAACTGCAAGAACTTATAGCCAAGAGCACAAACAAAACAATGGTTTGATTTAACTAGTGTGTCTATTTTATAAAAAAAAATTAGGAAAAGGGAGACATGCAAAGTCGTCACCGAAATGGTATGTCCTCTCATAAATAAAGTGATTATGGCACCGGTAATTTCGTCACTATGACTTGCTCCAGGTAAATTTGTTTTTTTACTTCTGCATGCGTAGTAAGTATAGGCGATCAGCCATTTTAATGAAAATAGACAAATACGTTATTGATAGTGTTTTAAAATCATTATTAATATTATTTACTATTGAGGAATCTCAGAACTCTCTAAATACCCATGGTTAACATTTAAAACCATGTTGTGGCGTATAAGTCAATTTAATTTTCTACATTTTAGTGTCAATCTCTTCTGGATAAAAACCGAACAAATTAAATAAAGATAACTGACGTTAGTCTGGAACCTTATATTTGCAAGTTATTTGTAAATAGTGATAAATAAAAAAAAGAGAAAAACGGTTACTGGCCATTATCCCCATACCAGTGACTCCCTGTTGCCGACAATCTAAAGTTATGTTAGATGTTTTTTAACACAGATCTCATGATGGGGTATTAGATTCAATTTTTAGTGTTTTTATATAACATAACACTAAAATATTTTCAATTTTCAAGAAAAGATCTTTTCATATTTAAAAAAAAAATGGATTTATGCTACTTTAAATAACAAAATATATAGTAATTTTTACTTCCAATCTACACATTTTTTTAATAATGATAATTTATAAACTTCCAAATAAAAACTTCAATAATTTTAAAAATATTTTCCAGAAATGCAGACCTTACTGATGAAGGCCGAAGTTCAAACCTCGGATGTATCCAAGTTGCATCATGAAAAATGTAACCTTCGATGACCGAGTTCCATTCCGGTATGAAAAATGGCATAGGTAAGTTACATCCTCGGATTTTGTTACCCTTAATCCTTTCGTGAAACGTAATTTGGTATTTTTTGACACAGAATGTCTGATAGAATATGTGTTACGGTAACCCAGAAAAGAACTTGGGCTAACCAAAAAGGCAGTCTGATAATTACAAAATCCATTATATATAAAACTACATGTACGTAAATTCGCCTACCTATCTATGGGCGTAATTTCAGTTTTTTAACTGTGGTGGGAAGGCCAACCGGGGTGTCTGGAATACTTCAGCTAGAATTTTGGGGTGTCAAACCTCCAAATGACGCCACTGTCTATACCTACTGACCTACTTGCCCGGACAGAATTCGATCAAGCAATTTTAGGACCTCGGATGTAATGTGACAATTTTCGGGGCAAATCCTTTCCTAAGACTTTTTTAAGCAAATATGTTTTCATACGAAACTTTACTCACAGTATATTATAGGTAATCTAACTTTTCGTTTTCCGCTAATAGCATATACAATTGACACCTTTTTGATAAACTGAAAAAGTTAACTTTTGTTACAAAAAAAACTGTCTGATATAAAATTATTATTACTTTTATAACGTATGTCAATATAGTTAAACTCAGCAAAGGTGCTAAACAGCTCTCTTATTTGGTTAACTTCGATGTCTGTTTATTTTGTCCTTTGTTTTATTTGAGTATATTTGCGTTGAATCGTTTTTTATTAGACATTTTCGGAGAATATTTCTGTCTCAACGTGACATAATGTCCCAGGTAAATAATAAAAATAGTGGTTTAATGACAGGCTCGTAATTTTAGTGTCTACTTCCCTTCATAAAGATGGCGTTATTATTGTTAACTTACGTTTTAGACCACGAATATGCCTAATAAACCCTTTTTATAACTTTAAACCCTGAAGTGACCAACCTGTCTACTTCCTCTTTTGTTTGAGTAAAATTGTAATCATTGCATTTATAGAAACGATTCGTTATGAGGTCGCTCGTTTAGAGTTACAGTTTATTTGCATTTCATGGTACATATTACCTTTTTTCTATATTTTATATTTTTCTAGGAAGGAACAGGGTTTTAGTAAATGGAAGCGCAAGTTGTTGACATAGCGTTAGAAGTGGTAATGGTAAGCTTTATGAACATTTGTTTCTTATTTTTCATGGCACTAAAAATAACAATATCTGCTGTATATATACAAGAATGTACTAAAACCTATATCAAAACATTTTTCGATAGATGCTGCAGCTTTTGTGTCAGTATGTAAATAAAAAAACAATCTACAAATATCTTTGAGTATTAATTTGAACATTATATATTCATTCTTTTATACAATGTACAAACACCGTAAAATACGAACTGTTTTAGAGCTACAACCCCATGATTTATGTTAAATAGCTTCAAAAAGTCATTCACGTTCTAAACTATTTTACTCTACGACGCAACCACAGTTTCTATTGTAAAAGGCCAATTCATGAAGCGACAAAACTTGTCATAACTTTTGTTATATGTTTTGAAGATAAATTATCGTTATTGTACTTTCATTCTAGTTGCTTTGAGATGTCAGTACATATTAACGCCCTAGGGATTTTCTGGTTTTTCGGTTTGTATGCGCAAATATTTAGTATAGTGACACTGATAGAGATATTGGCATTGGATATGGATTATTTGACACTGAAAATTAATGAACTTCGTGATTGACTGATTTCAGGGTGTTCGATTTAGAATTTGTTATTATGGATTTTAGTAAAAAGTTACTTTTCCCAAAAAAATTCTTTTTGCCAAAAATAAAATTGGCATAAACATATAAATATATAAAATTAAAATATAAAGTATAAAATCTAACCAATTTTATATTTTCTGAAAATTCCTTAAAAATTGCCTTTATATTTTAATTAGTAGACCTGAAAAAGAAATGAATTATTTCGAAAGCTTGGCAATTAGAAAATAAATGTAGTATAGAATTTTTGGCCGAATCCCTGTTATTTCTTTTTACTATTGGTAGTATACGGCCGTTACCTACAAACCACCGAATTTAATATGTTAAATTCATTGTATATCTGAAATCTGATATTAATGATTATTTGATATGCTTCCTTTAAAATATTTCACTATTTAAAACAAAGCATAATCTAATTTTTCTGTAAGTCAAAAATGTATTCAATATATCATTTATATTTCATAATAATGAAATACTCATCTAAATAAAATCGTGCACCCAGAGTATAAGTATCATATAATATTAATTCTAAGTGGTAGAAAATAAACTGAGGAAAGTTAAAACAGCAGAAACGTTTAGAATTAAGTATATAAAATGGACAAATTAAAGTTTTTGTTGGTAAAAAGTTCCGTTAACTATTACATAAACCATACCGTATACCGACGGGATTGAAGAGTTACAACAGAAATCGCTCATTTTTGAAAAAAAAACTTGTTAATATTGCCAATTCTTTTATTTCATTCCTATGGGACGAACAGCCTTTATACACTTGACTGACTCACTGGCAAGTATATTTGACATAATTTAACTTTACTTATTATTTTATTGGCCTGTTACTAAACATCGATAATTATTATTAGATATCCTTAAGGTACAATGGGCAGCGGTATGTTAAAAAGCCTATCAAATTATCATACTATTGTCATTTGGCTCTTCGTGAGAAAACCACTTATTCTCGAATACCCACACCTTTCTATTCAGGCTTATGTATACCTGTTTTACAATTTATATTAGGGTTTTATTTGAACAGGTTTACTTGGGTAAATTATTTGTTTAATAAGAAGGTATTTTGGTCGGTGTCGCCAGTTGTAAATTTTTGGACCAAATTTTTGTTCCAGTTAGCTATTTTTCAGTGATCAACTGTAAACAAAAACATGCTTGTTTTTAAACAAAATATATAAAAAACACAAATATAAAAAAAATGAAAAATATAAAACATATTTAAGGAAAAATCATATTTTAACTATATAATTTTAAAAAAATCTAATTTAAGTTATTTGAGTGTTGGTCGCTACATGAGGTCTGTCAACAAAAATGTTAATGAATAAATATATTTTTATGAATAAATTGAAGGTGCATTTTGTTTAAGTATTGAGACAAATAAATATTCAAGTTAGCTATAAAGTGTGTTAAAATAATACTCTGAATTTATATTTTCTGACATCTTCGTATTATATCCAGAAATATAATTAAAATTATTAAAATTCATCAAAATACCTCTAAATGCATATATTAAAATTTAATTTTTGTGGAATATTAAAATAAAACTTCGAACAAATACAATTTACTAATAAGAATTTTGCTTTAATAAATAAATCCAAATTAGTTAACAAAAGTGAAGACTTTAAATTAGATATTATTTAAGTTTTATTTTAATATTTTCCAATTTTGCTGCTCAGGTATTTTCTAAATAACTTGAGGAAAGTGAATATTTTCTCAAAATATGAAACTTGTCAGTTATAACTCTTGTAGGATACATATTTGGAGGTACCTATTAATGATGAAATTCCCTAAAACCTAGGCAAAAACTAATAAGAGAATATGCCCAGTGATTTTCATCTATTGGGTTAAAATTGAAGAAGAAATAATTTTGCATTAAGATATTTTCCAAATGTTCACTGTAAAGCTATTCATTTTTAAAAATTGCCTTGTTTGAAAACGAATACTTTTTTTACGATATAAATATTTTTAATAAATGGACAGCCATTTTATTTTATATTTCTTTAAAAAAATCTTAAAAGTAAAAGTTGACAACTTTAGGGACCGTTTGGGTGCTCGGACCCTTCCATTATAGTATCGAACTACGCCACTGGTTCTTTCAAAACGTGTTTAAATAAACTGCTAGTTTATTTAAACAGTTTATAATTCGGTAAACTTTGACTTCAGAAGTTTTAATTTTGTCTTATACTGTCATTCTGCTTATTGTCTCTTTCACTTAATATACCTTTTTATATGAATACCAAGTTCTAACTTCCCCTTTATCCCAAAAATTAATATTAAGTATATAGTTTACATATCAAACATATAGATTTTCCTAGAAAACAAAAACCTAGTCAGCCTAATAAATTTAATTGATTTTGAAATTCGATTTCTAACTCACAGTAATTTCACTGACTAATTTAAGCTTTTATTTCTTCAAGTTTCAATTACACGCGCATTATCGGCTTCATATAATCTCAGCGCGGTGTTCAAAAGGGCAGCGCATTGCGAGCTTTAAGTGTATATAAGTCCCAATATCCCATTAAGTTTAGAAAAAAGGGTAATTGCAAGAACGCGGGATCCGTATTGCGAACCGATTTAACTGTGTCAGATTTTATGGAGTTAACTGAGTATGTATTCTGTTGCATAGTTCACTGATGACTAAACTTATTAATGAAAGTCAAGCTAATCGAAATCGTTTTTTTTTAGCTAAATAGCTAACTAAGGACTAAGTTTCAACTGAATATCCTGGAGAAAAAAGACATAACTATGAAACTTTCGCTGTTTCAGTTCTATTAAATAATAAACACTGAGATATCTCATTACCTAAAATATATACTTGTATACTTAAGTTTACAGAATCTCGAAGTCGATGATTCGAGAAGACATGTCAAAACATCTAAAAATGAACTTTCGAGCCACGATTAAGATGTATATAATAGTGACAGGGATATTTTTTTATTAACAGTTTATCCTTAATTAACGAAAAAGGTAAATTAGTAATTTTTTATAATATATTTAAACCAATGTTTTTGATGCGCATATTTACATATATTTAATTTTTAATCTGGAACAAAGATATTACAAAAAAATTAAAATGACGAAATGACGTCGTTCTAGTAGAAAAAAAATCATTTTTCTACCAGAATTTCCGCGATAAATATATCCTAGTGGGCGAATCTATTTTTTCTTCAGGTTATTATGGTTACTATACATCTTAATGAATGTTGACCCAAACCATTTTTAGCTCTAACCAGATAAGTACAATTTTACTAATCATTTTAATTGTTTGTCCATGTGTATTGATGATTTCCTATAAATTATCTATAGATGGAGCTTTTTATATAATACTAACACCGATATTCTGACAAAATTTTATACTCAATGGACTCAGTAGCTATTTGTTTATTTCAGTAGGGGAGATCCAACATTTTAATCTAGGCTAATCTGACATTCGCAATAAAACTTTATAATAACTAAAAAGGATGTTCATAAAAAACTAAAACCTACATCAAAAAAAGCACTGAGAAGTAAAAAATACCATTTTATGTCACCTTAAAAATTTGATCTATGAAATCGGCGTCAAGTTAACAGAGTTTTTATAGACATTATATTCGGGTATACTCGTATATGGATATTCAGTACATAAATATCTTTTTGTGATTAAGTAATGAAGAATTAGTTTGACGCCAACTTAATAAAGTAACATTTTCAGGCTTTTTATTTTTTACACAATTTTTATATTTATTAGGCTAGAAGGTTTGTATATTACGAATTGTTGTAATTGTTTTACCAATTTGTAATAACTTCAAAACAGTTAATTGACTATTTAATGATTCTTTCCTCTAGTGATTTTGCTTTATTTATGGACTCAATACGTAATTTATCTTTTATATAAAAAACGCAAAATATGGCACTTTCTGTATATTATAATAACTACTGATGGTGATGTACAGGGATATTGTGCATTACAATATTTTCACAACCCGAAAAATTTAAATATAAAAGTCTTAGTGATTGTCCTGAACCCAAATGAATTTATATTAGATTAAAAAAACGAGTAGCACAAATTAAAGAAATGAGTCCAATATCACTTTTTTAAGAATGTTTAAAGTACCTGTTAGTTTCTCTGCTTCTCCAAACATATTAGGATATTAGGTGCTTATATTATTGCCATAACTCTAGCATTAGCATTTTATATTAGGTTATTGCCTATCACGACCCCTTACCTCCAATATTCATGTTATTTTGCTATAAATAAAACTCAGTCATATATGGACTTAAGACCAAACGAATACTTTGAAAGAGTATTTAATAAAATATACGCCGACCCATTAAAAAAATCTGATGGATGATTTTTCTCTACTATGTGATAATTGGATAAAAGACCATGGCGATTCTGGAAAAGTCCTGCAACTTTTGTATTTAAAGTGTATTTCTTTTACAGTAATCCCTCCTGGAGGTGGCAAAATATGTTAACTCACCCATAAGTAAGAATAAATATGGGAATTCCCAGCAGTTTTTTCGATATCGATAAATCGATATTTTCTTTTATAGATAATCCTTGGTGACAATCGCATTAAAATGCGCTTTACTACATGTTTGTGATCGCATCTCATCTCTATAAATTTTTGCAGGACAGGACCAGCTTAACCTCATAAATTTTGTGGATCTTAAATGTTTATGCATCGTGCGTTAGAAGAATGAAGAAGTTTTTGATGGCACTGCGGTAGTTCTGACCGACCTTACGAAGACACGAACAGTTGGAGGGGAAAGTGAATTAGCTTTCGATGCTTTCATGCAGGCGACTAGCGAGTGGCTGTTCAAAGGCATCACCGACATCGTCAAGTTTAGAACGGCGCTTTTTGTTGCGCCGAAATAGGGGAACGCGGACACCAAAAGAAACGGGGGCGGGCTTACCCCTTGCCCCGCCCCGATCATGGCCATGAATGATGGCCGTAGGCAAGATTGATTTCGAAGATGAGTTATGATCTTGAAAGAAATAGCGGAAATGCCGTTAAGTGGTTTTTTTTGGGCAGATCGTTGTCGTGAAATGATTGCGGATACCGATGTCCTTTGTTCTTGTAATTATAAGCTGTAGCCAAAATTACTTTGACGTAGTATCTGGGTAATAATTATTAAGATATTTTTAAATACTTTACAGCTACCCTATTTAGAAAATATTAAGAATTATAACCTCGCCAGTGTGGTACAAAACAGGGGTTAAAGTGAAAAACTTCCTGTAGTTGATAACATGTAACAAAACCGTTTCCTAGTTATGTATTTTTAACCACTGACTACCCATAACATTTCTTGCATCCTTTCCTCGAGTTTATGGCAATTTTTTAATGTATTAATTTCAATAACTCCGGCTTAATATAAAATTATGTGTTTCGTGTGTAACTTCATTAATGCAGGCTTACATCTACATATTTAATCAGGGCCGTCAAGAGGTCGATCTGATTGGCGGGGACCAAGAGGGGAGAGGAAACTCAGTTTTCCTTAACTGCCTTTACTAATACGATATTTTATCGAAAAAAATAACAAATATTTTAAACTTCATACTATTTTGTTTTATTAAATTCCTCATTCTGAGAAGAAAATTAAATATTTTCGTATTCAGTGACAATTTTTAATAATATTGCTAAGGTTGTGTTCCAGTAGGTGCATTAAAGTGTTTGGAGCTAAATTTCACCTTCTAAAGGTTAATTTATTTAAATTTTTTCCTGACTTTGCAAAATCACTATATGTTCTTAACATTACAATCAGTGATACTTGACAATGCGACTTACTACTGCGTTGCAATACTCTCTCTTGACCCAAAAAGCCAAAGTTTTAAGATGGAATGAAATATTAATTTTATTTTTTTTTGCTTTTTTCAAGTCGGTTTTTTATATTTTTTTTAATATAATTCTTTTTAATTCTGTTTATACGAAGTTTTCTTGTAAAGGTCAGCTTTAATGTTTCTGAGAAATAAATATAAGTTCTAATTTTAGAGTCCCTAATAAAATAAACAAGTAGCTACTGGGTTCATAGTATATGAAATTTTTCCAGAATCACGGTACTAATATTACATGAAAAGCGCACCCATACATATTTATAGAAAATCATCAATGCACATAACCAAAAATAAAAATAATAGGTAAAATTAAATTTCGAGCCATTAAAGACACCCGAAATCATACGAGACACGATATTTTCATGATACTCCTCTTTTGCCCTCTCCTCTCCCTCCATCACTATACACTTCACTAATTGACACAAGAAATATTTTGTGCCAAGGATAAAGATATTTGATATTTCAACATTCATTAAAATTTATAATAACCGAAATACGATGACTCCATTTATGTAGTTTTTGATCAATATTATTAGCAACCCTTCTATTCGATAGCGTCTAATTTTTCGTAGAGATATTCATTGCCTTAACATTCGCGATGGAAATAAATTGCTTAGCTTCATCCTCGGAGCCCCATTTTTTAACGTTCTTTTTCAGTTAATGCTGTCCGACATTTTAATTCTATACTTTATATTTAAGAAACACCTTCTAAAAGTCAACAGTAAAATATTAATAAGGTATTAATAAAAAATAGTATTTTTTAATGTAAAGCAAGTTAATGTGATTTCAATTACTACTTATTTTGTGCCGCCATAATAAATTTTCATTTTCGGTTTGTTTCAAGACCTAGAATACTTCCTGAAAATGTCATCCCAATTGGTCGAAACATCCGGGAGTAATCGATGTACATATACATAAAAAAAATATATAAGGTCAAATTGATAACCTCCTTCGTTCCTGAATTGATGAATAATAAAATAATAAATCCCCCGTCTAAGTCGGAGATGTTCCTCAGGGTACGCTGAAATTTTTTTTCTAATTATATGTAAACACCATATTTTAAGGCAATTTATCGCGCAAAATTTGTCGCAGAAAAACAATGGAAATAGCGCCATTCCGTCATTTTAAATTGTGTTTTCAATGTGTGGAACCACCCAGAATAGTATAGCTGAGTTTTCTGACCACACTGTTAGAATGAGTTTAGTTTGATTCTAAGTTTGTGGTGTACAATTTTCTTAACTCGACCACTTTTTCCCAACTCAGTAATGTCATACTCTCCCTAAATCATAAATTAGAAAAAAAAACGATACAAGCAATGGAATCTTCATAGCTTAATCGATCTGAGCCCGAATGCCTAGAAACAATTTCCGATTGAGAATCTGGTTATCAACTTAATTTGCCGTACGTTATCTTTTTCTTAAACCGCTGTTCCATAGTTTTGGCTACTACATATAGGTAATATATTGAGGTGATGGGACAGAAGACAATGAAAATCATACCTTTCAATAATTGAAACCTGGTTAACAATAATTATTGTAAATAGATTTTTTTTCACATGACCAACGGTTTGAGCCAATTTCTTAGGGGAATTTATTGTATTTTTATTAAAAGGCTAGGAAAAACATGGTTGCAAACTCCTTTGTTTCTCTGCAGTTTTTTAAATCACTTTATTGTTTCAGCATGTAATAAATGTATTACAAATTATCAAATAAGTATCTGTCTGAGTAGGTTTTTATCAGTAAGTAAGTTATGCCCAGTTTAGAAAGCTGTATTTTTCATGAAAATGTTTCTTTTAGATAAAATTTTGTTACAAAAAATAAAACCGACTTCAGAAAGAAACACTAAAAAGTAAAAAATAATACTTTAATTCATCTTGAAAATTTGATTTTATATGCAGTCTGTGACCACTTAAGACCTAACTACTAAATACATCTTAAGAAAATATTTATATCTAATAACTCCATCGCTAAATATGTATTGTATACATATTTAAAGAGATTCAGTGATACACATTGTCATAAAGTAAAATGATTCGAAAAATTAAAGTTTGTGTACTTAAAAACCAAATTAAATCTGCTCGAAGTAATAGTTGTAAGACTGAAATAACTAATATTTTATAAGGACCATCTGTACATATGCATAGAAAATAAGCAATAAAAATTGCCAAAAATTAATATGATTTGTTCTATTGGGCTTTATGTCCACAGAAACGCCGAAAATCATATGAATCACAATATTTTCAGATTGCCTTCTTTTTTTATTCCTTTACACTTCACTTACCGACTCAAGAAATGGTTTGTGCCAAGAATAAAGTTGTTTAATGTTTTCAGCATTTACTAAGATTTATAACAACCGAAATAACTGGAGGAGAACATAAATTTTGCCCCCCCAAGACCAAGGTCAAGGGATGTAAATCAGGGTATCCCCTAATTACTTTTGAGGTTAATTGCACTACATAGACAAATTTTAAGGCATTATATTAAAGCAATAAAAGTTATGGCGGAAACACTTCTGCAGAAAAAACTTTAATCTTTTCCAAAATCTTCTCTACTGACCACTCCGGTCCTTCCCTGGAATACTTTCTAATAAATTCAATCAAATTGGCCAAACCATACCGGAGCATTCGTGTACACACCTAAAAATATATATAAGGTCGAATTAACATTAAAGAATTACGGTTATTTTACTCGAAAGAGTAGAAAAACTAAAATTACTAGAGTAAAAAAATACACGAAAGCTGTATAATGCTACTTATAAGCGGTTTTTAACATAAGGCAATGGAAATAATAATTAAAGTGGAAAATAATATGTAATAATTTATAAATTTTTGAATTTGCCTAAATAAATATATTTACGGAAAACAAAAGTTTTTGGAAGTAACATTTACAAATCACAAGTTTAATGAGAATTAGAATAAATAACACCTCCTTCAAGCATAAAACATAACACAAAATAAATTCCAGGGGACAAAGCGCAATGATTATATGCTGTCAAATAGATCAGTACACCCGTCGCAAATTTTAAATCTTCGAAGCCTGACATCGGCCAATATAGGTTCTGATCATCGACTAGTAATCTGCAAACTCCGCCTAAAAATACAACGCAGAAATAACGAAGCCATCTACAAAGCAACTATATTTGAAGATATTAATACTACGACCATACCAACAGACTGGAAGAAGATCATACCGATATCAATATTCAAAAGGAGGATACAAAATGATGTAGAATTATCGAAATATAACTCTGCTAAGCTCCATAATGAAGTTATTCACAAGTATCCTCGAAACACAGATTAATGACTTTATTACTATGCCTAAAGAACATCAAGGATTTTGGAAAAATGGGTCTACGCTAGATGCCATCTTCGTAATCAGACAAATAGCTGAGAAATCTATAAAATTCGGTAAATCTGCGTTTATCAACTTTAAAAAAGCATCTGATTGTCTGAGAAAATAAACTGGCAAACGTCAACAAAACACTGAAAGAAATAATGATACCAGAAAATATAGTACAAATCGTTAAAGAACTTAATACCAAAATCTGGACTTAATACAGGCAATTGATGTGGTGATTGGTCTATTCGGAGTATAATGGATCTTTGCTAAAACTAAAGTTGACATATTTTTTGGGTGGCCTTTCCTTCGCTTCGCTTCATGGATAATCTGTTTCATTTAATAGTCGCCTCTTGAAGATGGGATTTTTATAGCGGCTTTGATCAATATTCTTTTAGACAGTGACGGCTCGTGACTTTATAAAGTAACTGTAGTCTAGGCTGTAGTTTATGTCGAAAATACAATATATAATTTAATCACTTTTTCATTTAAATCAGGAATAAAGCGAAACATTTTTTGTGCTGAACTGACAAACATGCTAATGCCTTGGAAATGACTGTATCCGTTTCAGAGTAGAAAAATTAAGTACCTTTAACAATTTAATTGTGAAACAGTGTAAGCCAAAATACAAATAATTTTTCTTGCAATAATCTTCGTATTGAGCTCGCCTCGTATTTCTGGGACATATGTTTAGAACCGAGTAGCAAGCATATACCGCATACCCCTATCAAACGAAATACTGCCTGTAAAATTCTTTGCAGCTCAGCATTTGGTAGAACGCTCGTCGTTTATTGGTAGTGACGAAAACTTCACTTCGTAGTAGGACAACGGCTGCGAAAGGCGAATTTACGAGGGAACGCGAATAATATAGTAGGCAGATAACAGTTAAAGCTGGATTCAAATTATTATTTTTTGAAATATGTGGCCAGTGCTGTAGCTTTGCAGCTCTTATTAACAAACCGCCACAGCTTTTGGAACAGAATTATTATCAGAGCATGTATTTTGAAGAACAGTGGATAATTTGTGTATCTCTGTAATGCAAGCGGTAGCCAATGGTAAATAAGTGTTTAATCAGTCAACTAGTGAACGATCTCAACTCTGAATGACTTAGCTCTGATCTCGATTACAGCACCCCGGGGAGCAATGTTGTTTAGTCTATCCGAACGCCGGAGTAAATCTATGGTGTCGAGACAAGTGAGTTTCTAGTTACAGCGAGCTGGGTCAATCTATAAAAATGCGTATCGACTTGCGAGCCGGGATAATATAGTTATATATACGCAGCAAATAAAAGAGGAAGGAGGTTGCAAATGTGAGTTTCAGTATAACGTAAATTAGTTTGACAAATGCGATTTTCTTACATTGATTTTTGTAAGTCAACACAAAAAAATTCTTTACATTATTGCCAACAACGCTACAAATACCAAAGATTGGTTTTGCTAGAATTTAGATTCTTAATTGCGTTTGATATTGCTACATAGTATTATCGCCAAGATTCTTCTTTAATTTGTCGTCTACGTTTTAACTTCTGCTTGTCAGGCAATCTTATGATTGAAGTATAGTTTTGCGAAATAGTATTAAGTCAGTTGCGTCTTGAAATAATTAAATGACCACTAAAATTTAGGATCTCTTGTCTAAGATGCACCAGGCCAACAGAACATCATTAAAAGGAACAAGAACTCAACCAACGAATGACCTTCATGGGAAGTATTTCTCTTAGCTCGTTGAGGATGGCCGCGGGTTATGCGCCGACTGGTGCAGTCATCTTAACACCCTGTCCAATTATTCATATCTTCGTCTCTTTCCACGCTGACTCTGTTTTATTTTAGTGACTTGCAGATGAGTTAGCCAAGTGTAAAATGCAATGAATATTTTAACCTTTTTTAAGCGGTTGTAAATTTGTATGATTGAATGATAATTTACAATTTTGCATGAAAGATGTCGCGCCTTTTTGAAGTGTTGTGCCGACAATTTCAAATCTGTGAAATTTATTTTTAAAAGATTATGCATTGATTTAGAATCTTTTTGACACATTAAGTGCATTCTCTTATTATTTATGTTATTTTGTTAGTAGAAAAAATTATTTCTTACAAATTGATGTATAATGATACTTACATTTTAATTATAGTTTTTTATATTTTCGTACTTGTATCAGCCTAAAATGTTGTTAACTTTTTTTCAAAATTAAATATTTTTTGGTCTTTCTTTATTTCTCTTAACCTTATACACCCAATTATTCTGTTTGCCATATGGTTTCTAAATTTATTAATTTTAACAAAATTTTCACCATGTTCTTTGAAAAATTAAGTCTTCTAATTATTATTCAGAATATTAACCTTAAGACGATGTTTGAACAATCGTTGTTCACTACGTTATATTCTTCTATAAATCTTGATAATAAATTAGTAGTATATTTACATTTTTTTGAAATTACATCCCATTCGTTATCAACTTGCTCTTCTGACAGATGTAGATTTTCAATTACAATGCTTAAATCAATCAGTGTAAGGCTCAGTCAAAAAGCCAATTAGGCCCCAATCGCATTCCCAACTCCACCCAATGATTACTACTCTAGTTGTATGCACTGCAAAAGTATCGTTGTCTAGCTATGTATGTAGGAAGGTTTAAAAGGAACCAATGTGGTCTAGGTCTTCAGACTCTAACGAGCCTTTGGCCTCCCATTACGGATTGCAGAATACGGAAAAAGCTAAAAAAATTATATCCGACTTTTGAATATTAAATTGAAAAGGTGTTCGTAAATTTTTCTTTCATCCGTCGTTCGTATAACCATCGATAACTAACTAAAAACAAATAACAAAAATCGGTAAATTTCTTTACACGGAATTTCCCTCGTTATGATTTTTTCCATTTGTTAGGTATAGTGAAGTGTGATCCAATTTAGTTCAGTACATATTCACAGTATATATGTGTTACACATACTGTCTTTTCATTTTTGTATGTTTCATCATATTAGATTCCTACCAATATTTTACCATTTTCTTTCTAAATATGCCACACTTGACTTTTGGGCATAATAAAATAAATTTAACAAGTAATTTTTATATTGATACATGCCGCAGTTTATGTCATTTTCACATCTAATTTTTCTGCAAAATTAATTAAACAAGATTTTTTTACATTGATTTTTTAAAAATTTTATTTATTATCTGTCTTTACTTACTCCGCTGGTCCGCAGATACTTCCCGGATATTAAGTTTTTAACTTGTTTTCGTTATCGATCCTCTTGTTGTTATGTTAAAGTGGTGTATTATTTGGGGTTAGGATCCAGTAAATAAACAAAAGCCTTTTTTTAAAATGACTTCGTTCCGCAACTTTATAGTTGCACCCTCAGGACACAAATTAAATATCATACATGAAACCCATATTATCAGTCTTTACCTACTCCGTTGGTCTGCAGATTTTTCTTAACCCCGAATAATACACCATTCTAACAACAAGAAGATCGTTAGCGAAAACTATTTAGAAACTTAATATGTGGGAAATATCTGCAACGGTAGGTAAAGACTGATAATAGGGGTTTCATGCAGGATATAAAATCTATATGTATCCTGAGAATGCAACAATTAAGTTACGAAACGTCGACAATTTAAAAAAAGACTTGTTTTTATAACTGGATTCTAACCCCACATAATACACCACTCTAACATAAAAACATGAGGATCGTTTACGAAAACCATTTAGAAACTTAATATCTGGAAAATATCTGTGGACGAACGTAGTAGGTAAAAACTGATAATATGGGTTTCATGCAGAACATTGAATCTTTATATGTGTCCTGAGGATGCAACAATAAAGTTGCGAAACGTCGGCAGTTTAAAAAAAGTCTTTTGTGTCTTTACTGGACCCTAACCCCAAATAATACACCACTCTAATATAACCACAAAAGGATCGTTAACGAAAACCATGGAAACATAATATCTGGGAAATATCTCGGGATAAACGAAGTAAGTAAAGGCTGATAATATGGGGTTCATCCAGTATATAGAAACTATATGTGTCTTGAGGATGCAACAATAAAGTTCCAAAACGTCAACTCAAAAATAGGCATTTGTTTTTTTACTAGACCCTAGCCCCAAATAATACACCACTGTAACATAACAACAAGAGGTTTGTTAACGAAAACCATTTAGAAACTTAATATCTAGGAAATATCTGCGTACCTACGGAGTAGGTAAAGAGTGATAATATGGGTTTTCTGTAGGATATAGGATCTATATGTGTCCTGAGGATGCATAACTTAAGTTCCGAAACGTCGAAAATAATAAAAAAAATTTTTTTTTTGGATCTTAACCACAAATACTACCCCACTCTAACAAAAAAATTTCAACATTGTTCAGCCATATTGGATTTTTACCAAAATATTACCAGGTCAACCTCATATGACCCTTAATTTTTGGTCAAAATTTGAAGGCAATCGGATAAGTAGTATTTAAGCTATGTCGCGAACTGATAGACAGACCGACAGACGTACCGACGGATTTGATAAAACATGTTTTTTGGCATCTAGGGACGTTAAAACGTGAATATATGTAAAATCTAGAGGGTGATATTTTCACGATTACAAAATTTTTATTTGGCCGCAATTTAGTTCCACCATCTTAAATTAGTAATTAGTTTTACTAGTTAAGCACTATATCACAATTAGTTATGGCACACAATTTGCAATCAAAAATTGATGTTTTTGTAAAATTTCAGATAAATTGGATGAGCAGTTTTTTAATAATAATTTTTTTAACATTTCACTAAGCCGCCATTTTGTTTCGCCATATTGGACTTTTATCAAAATGTTACCAGGTCATCCCCATATGATCCTTAATTTTTGACCAAAATTTCAAGTCAATCGCGTAAGTTTTTTTAGCTACGCCGCGAACGGACAGACAGACAGACAAACAGATAGACAGACAGACAGACAGACCGACGGAATTGAGAAAAGATTTTTTTCGTCATCTAGGGATCCTGAAACGCGAAGATCTGAAAAAATCTCGGAGAGTGATTTTTTCACGATTACAATACTTCCCTTTTACGAGGGAAGTAAAAAGTAATATTTTAATAAAATATTAAACAAGGCAAGACTTCAACGCATGTATATGACATACAGAACATCTGGTAACCGTATTTACTTCAATATTTAAATTTAAGCGTTTATTGAAGTGTAGATACAAGTACAAAATATATCTTCAAAGTAAAATAAGTTACTTCTATTCTTCATTAAACTTTTTTAATCTTATATTCTTTCAAATATCTGCTATTTTTCCATCCATCTGTTCGATCATGTCGAGAATGATGGAGTTTTTTCGTCATGTAATCAATCTGCTCGAAGTGTTGGATCATTGGTTTCATTATTCTGCTGCCCCTAAGTAATACCGTTCTGAGTCGGCGATAAAATGTAATTCCTATATACCTGTGAAATAATCTCCTAGAACACACAACTCCAACGCTATAGTAGAAATGTGGTACTAGCGAAACATTAATCACGGATATAGATAATGTCAGAAGTAATCATTCATAAATTCAGAAATTTGTTTTAGGTTAGCTTTCAAGTTATGTTAAACTTATCGTATATCCACATAAAAGATAAATTTGCAATTGCGTAGCCACTATACAGCACAAATGTGTCTTCAAGGGGTCCAATAAAGGTAAAACCACTTAATTGTACTATTTTCTTTTGAACTTTAATTTTTGGGACTACCAACTGCGAAAATGGCATAGTCAGAAAAACTGTCTGAGAGGCAGATGTTTAATTATATTCTTCATTAGGTATAAAATCTAGGAATTTTACCATAAAATATATTTCAATATACAAATTGAATGACCGTATGAGGGGAGCCTAATTTTACTTAAACAAAAAATATTAAAATGAAAACTTTTATCATAAACTCTTAGTTTACTTAGTTACCGGCATATTTCAATAAAACTTACAACAGCCATTAATTAATTAATTAGGATATGTAGGCATAAACCTTTCAAATATTGTTACCAAGGATATCTTAAAGATGATATGTAAGTTGACAAGATCAAATCTCACGGTTGCATGAATAAGTCTTGCGCTATCAAAAGTGGTAACCTAATCCACAGATTGACTAGAGGTGACTGGGCCGTCAAAATTAATTTCGAACTGGTTCAGTGAATACCTGCTTCTATATTAAAGACAGACTTAATAGAAATTAATAAGGTCCGTAATACATACTTTGGCGAAATATGTTATTAAATAACACATTCGGAATCATCTTCAGAATATTAAAATGGCTGAAATAGGAATTTGCTTTTTCTGTTTCACAATTTTACCTTATCATTTATTGTATATTGTTTCTTTCTTATAATTCATTGAAAAACAAATCAAAACATTTTATAGACCAACTGTAAGAACCTATGTAATAGTACCAAATTTGCTCAAACTGCTTGACTGCAATATGTCCTAATAATAAACTTATAGTAACTCAACCGTGCCTACACGTTGGACCGAAAAATGATAATAGGTCTGCTACGGCATTTGTGAATGTGGTTCAAGTAATAATTTCTCAACAACATGGGATTTGATTTACAAAGTCACTACAATACAGGAGTATTTTTGGAATCTTGCGGTTTGGAATGCCTCAATTTTGTTTTTTTATACCATCCGCAGCAGTATTTTCAATCAAAATAAAACTTTCTATATAATATGTTAGGTGGTCTCTGATGTTGACGGTTAATTAAGAAGCTCATCCACTGGGTCACTGAGAGCTTGCCAAAGCCCTATTAATTGTTACATGTTATCTAAATTTGTTTACATTTATGTGGACATGTATAGCAGTTGTACCAGGTCATTTAGTGCCTATTTCCATATACTACTGACTAGTTTGTCTGAATTCCGGAACTACAATCGACGACTTATTTACGCTTTAATGTTCTTGGAATAATTTTATTCGTTTTTAGTGCATGATATGAGAACAGGTTAAGTTCTTCATATTTATCTCGCCATTGAGTCATGATAATTCCTTGCTGATTTCTCTTGGATATCATTTCCCATTTTTTACGTATTTTACTGTTAATAACTTTTAGTATACTTCGGCGATTTTTACGTAGTATACCTTCAAATAAATATTTAGTTTCAAGTAAAATATTTGTAAGCTATATGACCAATTAGGCAGATTCGTAGTAAGTGATGTCTGCAAAGATGTGTTCGCAAATTTGTTTTTGCGACAAGGTTTGTCAATATTGAGTGACTACTTTGCAAAAAATGTAATTCAGTCCGAAGTATCCAAGTTTATATATAAAAAGTAATGTAAACATAATAGAATCGAAATTTTGACAAGTTATCAAATTACGATATGGCAGTCAATCTGCTAAAACCAGAAATAAAAAGTTTGTTGACGACGAATAAAAAATAATATAAACGATGAATAAAAATAATATAAAATAGATAATTGGGAAAAGTTTGGTAAAGAAATCAAAGAATTCGAGTCATTCCTCTAAAAGTGAAGGTTCATGTTCCTGTAACAGGTTACATAAAGACGGCTTAACCACGAAATGTATAATTAATTAACCGGACGCACAACTCGTAAAGGGATGAAAGAAAGCTGTTTCCCCGACATGTTGACAGCAATAAAAATGTGTTTCACTTTTAATGTGTTTAATTAATTATAAAAGATATATAATTTTAAAAGATCAGTTTGAAGGGAATTTGTACAGGAACACAGGGCTTTATCTCGAAACCACTTGAAACGTCACACATACCACACAGGGTAGAAACCTTGAGAACAATAACTGACATGGGAACCCGCGATTAAGGGTTAAAATTAAATAAATAGCACTCGAAACCACCGAAAAATGATTCAGGATCTGAGTGTACATTCTCGACGGTGCACAACCGGGGAAGACTACTAAATTCAGAACCAGATTCAGCTTCAATGGTATATCCGGTATATATATATATATATATATATATATATATATATATATATATATATATATTATATACAATTCTCTAGGAATTGTATGTAAAAACAATGTTAAGCTGAATAACTAATTAAGATTATTTTATACATGATTATTTTAAGAAAAAAAAGTTACATTTTTTACTTAAACTTTTCATATTTACGTATTTCAATAAAAAGTGTATGTGTAATTATTGGGGTTTTATTGATTTGTTTAATGCGCACATGTTTTCAGCAAATTGTGTCAACTTCTTAGGAACTCTGAGGAGACACAACTCAGGAAATAAAATAATTTAAAAAACTGGAAATTATGCGTTTTGTTTAATACCGGGGTTAGGGGTGTTTCGTAATCAGTGGAAAATGTACTTTCAGATTTAGGAAAAGAAAATTAGTTTTTTGACAACTGCTAGAGGATATCCACTGGTTGTAAAGCAATAGCAATTAGGTTGAAAAAAATCTGGAAGTACGCATACGCTATCCTCTGCAATAGCGTGTTAATAAATACAGCTACGGATCAACATAACCCTTGGGAATCAGGGAAATAAAGAAAATAAATTCAACGAGAAATATTGGATTTTTTTGCTTCTCCTATACAATCTTCGGGGAAAATACTTGCAACTGAAATGAAAACTACCATTTTATCTCTAGTGTTTTGGGAAGAAGTCGTAGGTGATGATTTAATACTCATTACAGGTAAAACTTAAAGGCAAGCCCTTTTCGTTTTTGGAGATTGTGGGACAATAAATTCAATCATAAATCTTCTCCGCCCAAGTCAACAAATTTAATATTCTATGTCTTAAAATATAATGTAGGAATATATTACAAAAAAGGTACTAATCTTCAATTTGCTACCCTGAAAGAGGACATGGGTCTCATAAACGAAACCTTGTTAATAAACTGGCCCAAAGGCTGAACCTTCGCAATGAAAGAAGCAAAAAGCAAGCGCGAGACAAATAATTATTTCGCCAGTTGCATAATAACAGGGTAGGGAAAAATTATCGTTTACCATCGTATAACAAGTTAAAACTGAAGGAAGAACGGCCAATAAGTGTGTTCTGCCTTTGGCACGATAAATTAATAAATAAATTGAAAATATGAGCCAACCCGTCAAAACGGCCATTGCTTCTAAAATTTATGTCTCGATAGCCGGTTATTATCTCGAATAAAAATACGATCTTAAGTGACATCGAGAACACCAATTTGTGTCCACGGCCCAGTTCAAAGTGCTTTATTTCATACGTGTTGCCAATAAAAAATATTAATACCTGAATGCGTTCATTTGTGAATATATTGAAGTGTAAAGAGTTATTTATGCTGGGAAATGAAATGAGGCTATGAGATGCATTTATCAGTACTAGAACTCAAATGATGAAGGATATCACCGCATACCCCATCCAAATTAGTATTTATCCCAACATGAATTAAGATTTATTAATAGTTATAATAGATATTTAGAGATATCACATTGCTAACATACGGTAAAAAATACATAATATCTAATTAGAAGAGAAGAAAAGGAAAGCAGTGAAAAATATTATAATTTATTGTATTGGAGAAGAGTCTCTCTTTATACCCTAATAATTTTTAATAACACAAATCTAAAATCTAACTTATAAAATCAAGCCACAATTGGATGTCAAATAAAAAAAATTGCAGCAAACTGATTAAAAAACAAAACATGAATATATTATGGGGCATCTGAAGATTAAACTTGTAAGAAGAATTTTAACATATTTGGATTTAAATTCCACTTCCGATTTAGCCGAAAAGGACACCAAAAATGTTAAATTTTCTTTCCCATACTGTATATACTTTAATTTATTTTATTACTTTCTGCTTTTCAAAAATTAATTCCTAATTTTTATTTATTTAAATCGTTCCACTTTTGTGATTTAGAATAAAATACATTATTTTGTTTTTGTTTTCCTTATAATAAGGTTTTATTACGTATCAGTTCTCCAATTAGTTCTGCCAGTGGAAAATAACAGATAAAAAAATATAAATAATTAATTTATTTATTCCCAATATATTTGACAAGCATGCCGCAATAGTAAAATGAGTAGAAAGTATAAAGTATAAAGAAATATGTAATCTTACTACTCAGATGGTTAGGAACGATGCATTCAGTTAATTTACAAAATAATTTTAAAAATCTTGGAATGCCTCAAGAAATGTTAATATTTTTTTGTTGTAAATTGTAAAATTTTTTTTGACAATAAAGCATTTATTTATTTATTTATTTATTTGTACATCCAAAGCAACTAGTATACATTGGAATGCTGTAAATAACAATTTTTCAGTTTTTTTAAACATGTTAATAATAACTGTGATAATAAAATAAAATAATGAAAATAATTACTCTCAAAACAAGATTTTTTTCGTTTTCGCTTACAACAGTTCAGGAGGTGAGTGATATTTTATATAATATCAATACTTCAGGATATCGATGAAATTTCATTAAATATGTTTAAATACTGCCAAATCGTTACCAAAAAATAATAATCCAAGACAATTTTCTGATCTTCGAATAGTCAGTATATTACCATTATTTTCAAAGATTTTTGCAAAAGTTTTATTTAATCAAATAACAAAATATTTTAACGACAAACATTTGATTCCTGATATGCAGTGTGGTTTTAGAAGAGGGTATAGCACGGCATCTGCTTTAGCTAGCGTCACGAATAATATCATCGAAACTTATAACTCTAGGTTAGTCAGTGTTTAAGGCATTTGATACTATTAAGCATACATTATTATGTGCCAAATTAAAAATTTTGGTTTTGATGGTTTTGCAGTTTAACTCATTAAATCATATTTCACAAATAGAAAGTAACAAATATCCATCAACAATACTTTATTACATTGTGTAATTTATTTATTTATTTATATTATCCGTGGTCCCACAAGGGTCAATTTTAGGCAACATGTTTTTTTATCTATACGTTAGATATATTGAATTCTTTAAATTATTGTAAAATTGTAGCATATGCTTATGACATACAAATTTATTTTTCCTTTCCTAAAGATTTACATGAACAAGCAAACCATAAAATTAATAATGACCTTGATACCCTTAATCTTCTTTCTTCTGCCTTATGTTTTACATAAACTGCGGTATATGCCCAATTTTCAGGTAAATTAACTAATTATTACATGTTGTAGTCGTGGATTTTCTCTTTCACACTCATTTCTAGATATCAAAAAAATGATAATTTTTGGTGGAATTTTTATAAATTTATTCCCGGGACATGTTCCCAATTTAATTTTTTTTTCTTTTGACAAGAGATGGCAAAAGAATGAAATATACTTTGCGATCGATTTATTTCAGAAACTATCGTGTTTAGATAAAAAATCATCAGAAACTTTTATTTTTGGGATATACTCATCTTCATTTTTTCATTTACCTAAAAAATACTGCTATTACAATATTTTGGCAGATATTTGCAAAAACTGATTTTTGGAGTTTTTTTTTCAATTTTTTTTGCACTTGCAGGTAGAGCAATGTAAACCTTGGCTAATTCCTAATTTTCATGAAGTTTGAGTTCGCACTGTGAATCGGCGGAGTTAAGTCCCTGGGTAAGTAATACGTTAAGATCGGTTCTTAAATAGTGCCGTTCGGATCTGGCGATAAAACTGTAGGTTCCATATACGTGTGTTAAAACATTTAAGATACACTGCGTAGATATATGGGGGAGGTAGGCCGATATCCAGTAGTCGATATATAAAGGGCTGGTGATGATAAGTAAAAGGCTAGGGATGCTTTTGTTAACACTAAATAGTGAAATTATACATGATAAGTAAAAATGAGTAGATAAATCAAATTCGTTAAATTGGACTCGCCTAATAGTAACTTTTAAATATTTTTTAAAATTACTATTATACGCAAGTTAATACAGTTGTTCCAAATTATTATATTATTTATTACACCGCTAATATTTTTCTTAAAATTTAGGAAATTGAATCGCGAAACCATGATAAAAGTACAGTTGACACTTAATTATGTAAATTCAATTATTATCAGTCAATTACTGACCAATTAATCGGTGAAACACGCGCGGTATGCAAATGACCGCCGTGCACTGCAGATTTGTAATAGTGTAATTTATTCAACAGTTGCGGTATAAGGAAGTTATTATTTGTTTTAATTAATTTGAGAATTCATTAACAAGACGTGTGCTAATTTACTCGCACATTAATTTTGCTTCTATGCATTTTGTTAAGTTTTGGGTTTGTTGATTAATTCATTAGGTCAATTTGTGTTCTTAATATTTTTACCTACTTTTAAAATTATTATGACAATAAATATTATTACAGAACCGAAGCATTCACGTATTAATTAGACCGTGTCAAATTGGAGTTACTATCACACGTTTCGCCTTCGATTGCATGATGTTTCTTCAGGGATCTTTCCTTCATGAGATCTGAACTCTGAATGAGCTAGAAGAGATTCAGGCCATTTCGCGCATGCGTAATTTTTTATAACCCTGTAAATCATACTTAAAACTTATTCGCTCTAAAATTCGGGTCTGTTAGCTTTGATTTTCCAACTCTGAAGCGTAGGAGTCCAGTAGACTGACATTTTTACACTTTGTTCTGAACAACAAGTTTTTTTCGACTTTTTTGCCAGCATGCTGCAGCGCACTTTCACCGTATTCCTTCTATCTCAGAAGTTCTTAGGCCATGCAAAACTCAAGAAAATTTGTTTGTGTTGTTGTGCCCTGTGGCCCAAACAGAAAAGAACTAGTCACAAGTATGGTACTTCAAACTTATCCTGTATATTGAAAAATCGTTATTAAAAGAGAATGTTATTTTCTTAACAACACCCCCACAAACAAAGAACAACACTCTCAGATTTCCCAAATCTGCGAAACGGGTGTCGTCCATTCGACCCACTTTTACTAAAAGCAATCGAATTGGGAAGCAGCTGAAGATTATTAATTGCAACCCCAAGTTCAAGAGGCAATACCGCAGTTTCTTCTACCCTAGACTTTGGCAGCGAATTATTTTTTGGCTGTGGGCCCTTTACATCCCCTGAAAGCAAAATAAAATGACTGCCACATCCCCAAACTAAGGGTTGAAATACATGATGTCAGAAAAATTGATCCACACCATATAAAGTATCAATTTCTAATGCGTGTCACGCTTATACTAGATGTTGAAAGCTCTTCATATTGAGGCAATAGACAGAGCCTTATACCCTCTTCAACCTCTAAAATTTTGAAGAAGATAAAGTGATTGCCACAACCCCAGACTGAGAGTTGAATTAGCTAACACAGCAGCATTGCGAGTTTCGGTAATCTCAAGTAAAATCGAGGGCCACCCTCGCTGAACCGTGACCCGTGTACAGATCGGTTTTCACGTTTGATGTAGACCGTAACCCGTAATCTCTATTACATTTTTAAAAGTTTCAACAGATTCTCTATTTTTTCGTTAATAGAACCTTGTTTTTTTACATTCATAGAATAGAACGGAAACTTTCATGTCCTTGGGCAATTCAGAAAATCATGGTTCTTAGGACTGGACCGTGTTAATATTGAATCAATTTCCAACGTTGCACAAGGTATCTGACCTATGTTAACCGAGTGTCGACCAATTGTAATAAGTATTCTTAATATTTTTACAGAAAAAATACATTTTTATATTAAAAAATCTACACATTTTGTAGAGAAATTAAAAAAAAACAGTAGATTCAAAATATTAGTCAATTTCGATGTAGATTCTTATATACGAATGTGCCCATTAATGATTGCATTTCAATAATATTTAATAATAATCTTGACAACTTACTTTTGAATGTGAAGCAAGTTTTAGGGTCGTCACTATTAAAGCCAAAATCTAATACCAAATTCACAATGGAAATTGATTCAGAAGCTACTATTCCTTTTATAGATGTTGTTTTACAAGGGAAAGAGAATGGTTGTTTAGCATACTTTGAATATAAAAACCAACAAATATGATTAGGTACCTAAATTGGACCATGTTTGCAATCGCACAAGACCATTATTCCAAACGGAAGGAGTATATGCAATTATTTGTTATTGTGGTGTGTAAATGTATTGAAAAGAAACAAATTATTCAATCTGCTGTATCTGAACATTAGCATTCAAGTGGGATTCTATGAACGAAAAATTAGACGGTTTATTGAAATTTACAAACATTTTAATAATTTTTATAGAGATGCGGGTAAACATGTCTATGACTTCATTTAATGTTCCTGTCTCGTGAACTAAATATCCTTAAAGATGCCTCGTGCAATCGAAGGCGAAACGTCGGTTCCTGTTTTCCTCCCGCTAATTTTTTTTTATGTATCCCTTCAAGATGTGGGTTCTTCTAAAGATCTCCCTAAAGATGCACTCTCACTATGTCGCTCAAAAGTCACCCCGGGGGACCCGGATATAACATTCCTACCTATGGCACCTGGGGAAACACCATGGGAACTACTCTATCCGCCACTCTCAAAACTAATGTATCCTATTTGTTAAAATAGATGATACAGAATTTAATAAAGAAAATATTATAAATAACTATATGACACAAATAACATAATTAAATTTCATACAAATCGAGTATCAAATTCATCAAATTTTATAAAATTTTTTAAAACACATACTATAAATACATTCGAATCCAACTAAATTGAATATATTAAATTACGTTTATTTGTGCTCCATTTTTAAGTTATTAAATAAGATTTTTTTAAGCATAAATCAATTTAAGCTGAATTAAGTTATTGATTTTATCCCAATCCAGTACATATATTTTGCTATGTGGTACTTAATAAACAATCATCTGAACCTAGAATTTAATTATTTTCTTTGTATTAATTATTATTTGAAATATTTGCATGTTTTTTTTAAGTAACTAAACCTCTAAATTATGCTACTTGTGAGAATGTAATAAAATTCTTTTTAACTTACCTCCAAATTGTCAGATTGTGATTAATAACTCTGAAAAGATTATATATAGTTGTAGATATAATATTCCTTTCAAGTTTATATAGAATTTACCACAATTGCCTCGCATTTTTTTCTATACCTTTTCAAAAAAAAAAAATGCAATTTTTATCCGTTAATATTTAAAACAATAGAAACACGTTATAAAAACTAAAAATAGTTTAATTTAATTAAATTTAATATATTCTTTTATTTCTAATTTGTTATTTATATAACTTTGAATATATGTACCAATCTGCCATACGTTTGATTCCCTCATTTAACCACCATTTATATATGCTTCTTTATTAACTGCTATTAATTATCATGAAATATTTTTAAAGCAACCACATACCTCTTAAAATAAAACACTTTTTCCAAATATTTAGATAGTTCAAAATTTAAACAAGAGGTGTGTGTAATGTGTGTTTATTTGAATAAATTGGTGTTATTTAAGGACGATAACATTTTACGTTCTGGCAGACTTTAAGACGCATTTAGTTTATTATGACGGAAAAATGTTATATAGAAAGGTAATTTTGTTTAGACTTGATAGGACGTTGGCTTTTGCTATTGTGAAATCCAGTTAGGTATTTTTAGAATGAAATTAGAGCAGTGAATTATAGTGCATCTATGACTAACGTACCACAATATGATTAAAATATGTACGTATTGATTTAATACAAAAGTTGTATCCCAAAGCTTTTTAAATTCACAGGCAATTGACAGGGGTGTCTCTATAGAAAGTTTTTCTCGTATAGCTGCTGCTATAGCTGCTGCTATAGCTGCTGCTATAGCTGCTGCTATAGCTGCTAGCCACTTCAGCTAGCATATCAACTGCCTCTAGGACTAACATGCTGCATTTAGTTCTAAACCATTTGTCATATTTGCTAGACGACCTCACACAAATAAATATCAAGTAGGGCTAAACGTAGCATTACCTCCCTGGCTCTGGTTGATGAAGTTGTAGTATGTATTACCCAGGTTGGGTTTAAAAATACAATGCTTTGAAAAAGCTTTGCCGTGGTTTGTTAGCTCTAGCTTCATAAGCAAACATGTAAGATATAACAGTAATTTGCAAATTTCTCTAAAAGCATAAATAATTGAATATAGAACTTAATTAGGAAAATCTTATTGAATCTCCTACATTCTGTTTTTTGGATTTTAGATTCTGCGTCAGGTGTGAATCAACAATAATTAAATGTGAATATACGTGTACGTCATTTTTAAGTGAACAATTCCGGATTTTAATTTCACATAACATGTCCTCCGTATACGGAAATCATTAAATCTAACAGTTATCAAGTGACTCTTGTGCAATAAATAGATACATCTCTTTTCAAGCACCTACACAAATACCAGGAACTAATGAATAACAACCTATAATCTAACTATTAGTTAATATTTACCACAAATCTTGCACTCTTAATAGATATATTAAGAACTAAATGGCTCAGTATAAATAAATCGTTATTGCTACTTTCACAAACACAACAAATAAACAATAATGAACACGTCAAAGCCCACAATGCGTCATAAATCTCAATTATAGCCAGTGGTGGTTTGATTTAACAATATTGTATTCCATTTGACTTGTTAGAGTTAGAGAAACTACGAATATTACTTGTTGTTTTACATATAAGTAAAAAGTATTTTATTAATAATTCTCATGAATTGAAAACAAATTTTGCTTAAAAGTGCAAATCCACGCTATAAAATTTCTCGTGTTCATTTTTCGAACTCAAACCTCAAGCGCCACTCTGTAGATGATGCATCAATGTCGGAATCTGATTATTTTTTAATTTTTTCCAAAATAGGCCATATAAATAAGTTAACACGTTCAATATTTAATGTTATAACATATTTATGTACAAACATTACATAAAATCTATCAAATACTATGCAAATAAGTAGTTTCACTTTTAACGGAAAAATTCAAATATTTCAGAAAACGCTTAACAGTGACGCAACATTGTGGTATCCCCTCCATCCCAAGCAAATAACTTTATGAGTTTTACATTCCTTTGATAGAGAATTCAAAATATTGCACATGGCATGTATTTCTTGCCTCGTTGATATATATTGTTGCGAAATGATATAAAACGAGAGAGTGCTGTTAAAGAATACCTCTTTTAGAGACTATAACATATAATCTCCCCTATTGACTGTTTTTTTATCAGCTAGCTGAAGTAATAATTGCAGGGCCTTTCGACTTTCGGCATCTTTCGGTGTCTGCCGATAAAAACAAGTTTTTTAATATCTAAATACCCGGAATATTGGTTTCGTTATATTTTTTTGAACATGATTTTATGATAGCTTGAGTCTTGGGTTGAGAATTTCCTGTTTATTTATTATAGGTGTGTTTTAAAATGACTAGTACTTGTATTTTTAAAAGTCAACGTTTAGTTTAGAACTTCTCACTCTTGTGACTGTGTTTAAGCTTTCTAGATACTGGTTTATGAATTCCTGTGTTACCTGTGTAATTAGGATATGTGTAATGAGTGCTAAAGGGCGTAAAAATACGAGAGTAGCAAGACCTCGGCGCCGAACTGCAAAAAATTTTGCAATGAGAATCCTGGGAAAATGCAGAATAAGGTAAGTTCAAATCATATAATTTTAGGTGCTCGATTTTGAGATCCTTTTGAAGAATTACAAATGGAGAATTGTAAAATATTGATCACTTTGATTTTCAAAGAAATTACCTACGTATTACTGATTACAGTACATACTTATTAAAAATATCAACATATTTTTTACGTTTGGGACTACTTATATAAACTTTTATCGTATGTCCATGCTATTGTAATTTTTTAGAAGGTACATGGTGAATGTATTTCTGAAGCACACATCTTTTTTTTTGAATATCCTAACTTTGAAGGAGGAAGACTATTTTGTTTTCAAACAATATAAATAAAACTAATAAATGTGTTTTTTATAGGTACCTAGGCAACACAATTCTTTTAGAATTTTCTGGTTCATTTTTATTTCATATTGATATTTTTATACATGAGGTGAATTCTCTCTGAAATTCACATAAGTACCTATGGTTTTTATATTTGTAAAATTTAAATATGTTTTGTAGGATTAATTTTAAATTTTAACTTTTAACAAAGATAGTGTACCTTTAGGGGTATAGTGATTCGGTAGGTATAAAAACTTATTTCCTGTTGGTCATATTATAGTGGTAGAAATTAAAAGCTCATAAAATTAGACACTTTTTATGCAACACTAATACTTTTATAGTGGTAGTCTCATAATGCTGGCTGATGCAATTTAACTCACCGGATCCATGAAAATCTGTACAAGAATAAAGCTTTTAGTTATCAGTACTATATTGATCCTTTTTATGTGACTTCCACTTAGAAAGTTTTGCTGTTGCAGACAGTAGCAGGCTTTTACAGCGTATACCCCCACAGTTATCATATCACAAAGAGAAAATTATTGGGAAGCAACTGTTTATCGGTACCTAATTTACTAAGGCATTGCTTTCTAGTGAGAAAATAATTTTTGCGCATGGCTATGCATATGTAACATATTAAATATCTTAGTCTTGTATCTACAAACAAATAAAAATTGACCTTTTATATATTCTTAATCTTGACCAAAAATGTACATACAGATTCATTGCAGATTATAAATATAATATCTGGTTTGATAACTTTATCTTCAAAGACACCCGATCAATTTAAGAAAAACCATATGAGGCAGTGTGTTAGAGAGAGACGGACAACACTATTACATAGTGGAGTGGATAGGTAGCAAACCAGATATAATTATAATCTGCAAGAAGAGACCCATTTGAGGGTCATATAATAGTCAGGATGGCCCATTTGAAAAATATAATTTATAGCAATATCTTCTAAAATTGACAGTCTTTTTTTTTCGTTTTTTACAAGCTTGGTAATTTATGTAATTTTTTTTAACAAGCATTTGACCTCCCACTCTAATAATATAACAGACTTAATATTTGGACAGCACATATTTAAGATTTTCCCATAAGAGACAATGTTTTAGAGAGAGAGGGATAACCTTGATTTCCTCAAATTTTAAATACTTTTAATGTATGAGTGCATTATATCATTTGATTTTGGAATGCAAAGGTTTGTTACAAAACAAATTAAAAAATCCAGGTGTGTATTTAAAAGTTGATGATGTCCCCTTGTTTACGAAACATCAGATTCAAAATATGACAGCACCATAAAATGTTAGACAAAAAATGCTTTGGCAATATGTTTACAACTTTAAAAAAAGTTTAGGATTAAAAAAGTTACTGCATAATTTTAAAAATGCAATATTTTATTCGTTTCTAAATATCTCAAGAACATCATTCGCCTGCAGATGCTATTAGGCTTTTAACGAAATTGTCTAAAACTTCCCAAATTTAACCATTTTTCTCTCTTGCAATAAGCGAGATCTGTTTTGTGAGGTCACATCCTCTCCAAACATGAAAATATAAATTTTCAGAAGTCAAAGTCTCAAAAACAAGTAAAGATACTACATACAAATAGCTAGAATCTGGGACAAAATTCAAAACCCATAAGAAATTGGTATTTTATTTAAAAAATAAAAGTTGATACCACCACTACGTTTTATACCAATATGTATATTTAAAAATATTTCTAAAATGTAACAAAAATAAGTAAAGTAAATAAGCATCCAAATATGTATTCCTCTTTTTTTTAACTGGCATGTTTTTTAATACAGAATTGTTTCTAGTTCAAAATTCCAGGTATTACTAGTATTACTAGTATTACTAGGTATTGTCATATTTCTCATCAACTTGAATGAAATTATGCCATCCAGAACTGGTATTTTATTTGTTAAGGCAGTGTGCAAGGCAAGCAAGTGCAAATATCACAGGCATAAATACATGTTTATTATTAAATCCATTTTTCGAAAAAAAAAGTATACATGGTAAGAAATCTGGCCTACAACACAACTGCCTAAAAAATATACGGAACCTCTAAGTTTTACACAAATTCAATGAAGATTGAATAATCATTTTAGACAGAAATACGAACAGAAATATTAAAATATGTAATATTATTCATTGCTTCTTTTTAACATTATCAGTTTCAGATGCTAACATCGATGGTAATTTTCTTTAAATATAATACCGTTTTTTATTACGTGCTTAGTTTTTTAAGGTCTTTCCGAAGGTCTTTCTTGTAGCATCAGCTTTTAGTCTAAATAGAAGAAAGAGTTTTTCTGATAAAAAAAATCGATAAAGTCACCTTTACCAACAAGTTTCTTCGTACAGAATTCTCTTACGAGACCACACCGACGATTATACAAAACTGAGGTAGGAGTGCATAATTTCTGCTCTTCTAAATCTCAATGGAAATGCGAAAACATGTTTTTTTTGGGACCCCGTAACTCTAAAATGCAAAAATCTGTAAAAATCTCTTAGGGTGATTTTTTCACGATTACAATACTTCCCTTTTACGGGACCATAAGAAAGATCATACAAAACTAAGGTAGGAGTATACAATTTCTCCTCTAAGTAGGAATTATTTTGATTTTACAGCCTTTCTAAATATCGAATTGTCATTTTTCAAATGTCATATCTCAAAAAAAATTGAACTTAGGATTTTCAAATATGTAGAGTCAAAAGCGCAATGTAATAAATAACTTAACATGTTTTAATATTTTTTTCAGACATAATAACCTGAATTATTCAAATTTGTGAAAGGCTTTAAAGACGCATGATTTAAGTATGCACTTGACACTGCAAACAAGAAAAAATATCCTACAACTACCACCAAGATATCAACTAATCAATTTAATGTTCCAAAAAATGTATAAGTCTTATTGATTTGATTACTTTTACTACTTTATAGATATTACTTATATATTTGTTTAAAGTTATTTTAAGTAAAATAAATATATTTTTATAATAAAATATATTTTTTGGAATATTATTTCAATTTTTTCACTTCAAATGTATGTTTTAAAATCCACCTGATATTTTTTTTCTTTCACCGCCCTCTCTATTTTTGGAGCATCACTTGGTTCCCTCAAAAATAAAAGTGTATGTCCCTGGGCATTATCATATAAGAGCCATAGGTATACCAGTCAGTTTACTATGTTGTTAAGATATAATAGCACGTTGGACATGCCAGAGATATTTATAAAGAAAAAAAAATATAGTTCCCTAATATTTCAGATAATATTACAACAGATTCAACTACATGTATGCATCTTTTATTGTAGGGATGATATTAACAACGGCCATACATATTCAACCAGTTTTGCAAAGAAGCGTGGTAATGATGTTGAGAGATTAAAGTTCCAATATGAGTCTCCAGCGAGGTCTCCAGGGATATCTTTGTGAGTATAAATTAAGAGATCTTTCAGTAAAATATTTGAAAGTATCACATATTAGTAAAAGTATTCCTAATACAATGTGCCAAAATCAATTACGAAAAAATCTTTTAAAGGTTTAGATAATTCAAGTAGATACTAAAACCCTGACAAAATTACAATAAAAAAAAAGATTATGCATTGCATTATGATACAAGTGGTGTTTGCCCTGACAAGTTTTGTAAGGGCAAACAATGCAAGTTGGCAAAATGTAAGGTGTTGGCTGTAGAGACGTTATTCCATTTACACTTATGTAATTCTAACACCACTTTTATTTGTTCTTGATTATTACTGGATTTACTAATATTATTAGTAAATCCAGTTTATAATAATTTAATAATGAATACAATGAATCAGTTAATACTTTGGAAATATATATATATATATATATATATATATATATATATATATATATATATATATATATATATATATATATATATATATATATATATATATATATATATATATATATATATATTTATATATATATATATATATATATATATATATATATATATATATATATATATATATATATATATATATATATATATATATATATATATATATATATATATATATATATATATATATATATATATATATATATATATATATATATATATATATATATATATATATATATATATATATATATATATATATATATATATATATATATATATATATATATATATATTACATGAGACTGTTTGAGAAAACATAAAACAATATACATTGTTCCTTAATTTTATGCTCATTTTTAAGTAGGTCATTCCTTGACGTATCATCAAGTCGTCAAGCATTGCAAGTTTGATTGGATGACAAGGGGCTGAAAGTATTAGGATTATAATTATCCATTTCATAGCGTCTGGGAGAAGGGCAACATAATTCATATTAAACAAAAAATAAAGTATGTCACTGGTTTATAAACAGTTTTTATTTTTGTTTAGATCAAGAGATTAAAACTACAGTTTTTTGAAACTCGCCTTTTTTGTTCTCTTTCTTTAATATTAGGTTTTTCATTTTGTAATTTCCATCCAATGTTAAGCTTGTTTTTGGTATGCATTGGAGGGACTCGCGCAAGGCAGAAATTAAAGTAAAAAAGAAAAATTAAGTAAAATTATTAATTAATTGGAATAGTATTTAACACATTGACTGCAGTAGCTAAAGTTGGTTTTTAAACAACGATGCCTGAAGTATACTGCATTTCATAATATAGGATTTACTTTAGACATTGCCTCCTTAAGAATTACATTGACCATCATTAATTTTAGGCTGAAGGGCAGCAATATATGTATTGATTTAGAGAAAATATAGACACATCTCCCTGTGTGACTATATTTTTGTATAGCCTGCATTTTCTGTAGGCTTGGTTCATTTATACTTATACTGGTTGTAATAGTAGTGGGAGATACAACACAAAAGTCTATAGTTTTTACTATTTTTAGAAATATATTATATAGAGTATTAAGATTCTGGGGCAACTTAATATAGTAAGACAACTGAATGACATTTATTTATTGAGTAGGCACATCTCTCTTTGCGAGTATGTTTTTGCATAGTGTTCATTTTCTATTAAGCTTTGTTCATTTATACTTCTATATACATGTTCCCTAATATTTTTAAATATATGAATATTTTTCTAGGTTACTTCAGAGGATATTATGTCTATAGAAAGAAATACAGTTGGGCAGTGGGATAATCCACTTTATAGAGAAATTAGAAAATACATATTAAGAGCTTCAGTATTTGGCACAGTATGTAAAAGGCGACATAACACTTCCTGCAATAATCTGGTCAGTTCCATTATAAATCTAAGGCATTTTAAAACCTATTACACACTTTATGGAAAGAAAGAAAGGACAAAAGAGAGTGTTGCAAGGCATTTGGAATTTGCATAATCAAGACCAAATGCAGAATGAAGAATTTAACCACTTAGCTGCTACACCTGATGGTAAAACACTTTTTATTATAATAATAATAAGTATTAAATTCCCAAAAATTTTTTTTATTTGTTTATTTAGACTTTTTACATTTTAAGTACCTGACTAAACATTAAATATAGTATAAAAAGAAATCACATTTATTATTATCAGGTAATATAATTATTTTTTCAAAAGATAGCCTTTAAATCATATTAAAGCAAACTAAAATATTATTTTTATCTCCAACAATGTTTTTCTTTGTAGGTATTCAAAATACACAAAATGTCGATTTTTTTATTAAAAAACAATAACTAAAAATTTTAGGTCTAAGGTGTGGTACATCAATTATGTTTTCTTTCAAAGAACTTTATTTTTATTTTTAAATTTTTTCTGTACTATTTTGAGGGTTCTGTAGCTTGTCCTAATAGTAGTTATAGTTTATAATTTACTTTTATATGTATGACAACAGTTAATAATGATTAAAATAACCATGTTCTTTTATATGCACTTTTCCCTTGCTTTTCTTTATTTGCTTGGGCCTTGCCCGAATCTAATGGAAAACACCTGTTAAGTTGAAATTACAAATAAAATTGTTTTCATTCTTTTCAGTTTATATAAATAATATTTAATTATTCTGGCTTTATTATTACATCGAGCCCATCTCGCTAATGAAGCTAGTTTTTTCCTCTTTTTTTCCTACTAATTAGCATTAAAGAAAATTTGTTCTATATCATTACTGTTAATAATAGGCTAAAAAATATATGTAAGGTATTTTGCCTATTACTAATATGTAGGAAAGTAAAAGCAACAAACCCTTCTTAAAAATTTGCTTTTTTTGCTTACTACCTAGTATTAAATTAAAACTTCCAAAGCTTTTACAATTAAAGATTAACTTATACCTATTTTACTTGGACCTCTTTTGTGTAGTACTGATAAAACATTTAATTTTGACACAGAATTTAATTTTTTTATTTTGTTAGGTATGTATTAAGTTTATTTGTAGAGAGTAAACACCATATTTTCACATAAACAAGGAAAAAACTAATTCTAGTTATTTTTTCTCTAGGTACAAAGAAAACTCCATATCACAAGAAAACTGTTTATTGCTACGAATTGTACAAGCCAATAGACCATGTGATTTTGAATCTCACCATCGATGAAGAAAGCAGAAAAGGAAAATATATTTTAATTTATAGATTTAGAAGTTTGTAATCGTTAGTAGAACAGTTTATGCTTTTGTAGTAAATCCCCATGACTAGTTAATTCATCTTATGAGTATGAGTAGGCGTGTTTGTTGAGTGCAGAATTTAGTAGTAAGATCTCTTTATGTACAGATATATTTGAATTATATTTAACGCAAAAAGTTTCTACTTAGAAATAGAGATTAAGGTGACCCCATAGCTATCCCAATTTTGTTGCTGATAGTCATGTTATATTGAAAGTTTGTCGTTTTGTATACACTGTAAGTGGTTCAGTATTAATGCATTGTTTCACTACTACTTATTTGTGTTGTTTGCCAATTCATACCATGTGGTATGTGTAGCAAGCATTCTGGAGTGTACATTTCACAAGGATTATTTATCCGATGCTTACATCAGCCAGGTCTTTATATTAATAATTTGTTTGTTCACCTATACTGGTATGATTTTCAAGTTTATTTGCTACATTATAGTATATTTATAAAAGACTTACATCAGAAAACTTGCATTACCTGTCAAAATTGACATTTCTTTAAAAAAATTAGAGAAAAATGGTCTTATTTGCTAAAATATAAAAAAGTTGTATTAAGAAAATTGTTTATTTTTTAATTTTACATATGCATACCAAATTTTGGTCAAAAATTCCAATATTTTTTTGAACTTTTTCCTGATTTTTGAAAATTTTAAAAAAATAATAATTGTCTAACTTAAAAAAAAAAAAAGAGCTTTCTGTTAGTAACCTTAACATAATATTGGAAACAAATTGACATTACTTCTCAAAAGTATGTTAAGTTCAAAGTATATATATATATATATATATATATATATATATATATATATATATATATATATATATATATATATATATATATATATATATATATATATATATATATATATATATATATATATATATATATATATATATATTAATAATTTGTTTGTTCACCTATACATACATATATATATATTATATGTAGGGTAGAGGTAACATTCAGCCTATTCTGAATAGATTTAAGTTAAAACCTCCATACTCCAACGCAAAAACAGCCAAACCCTTAGAAAGAGTTAGTTAATAGCTAATATTTATATATTTATATAGATATTTATTTTGACATGGTTCCAAGAAAAAAATTTAGAAAGCTCAATATAATGAGCGAAACGCGCGTCGATATGAATTATAGTTTTACTTTTCAATGAGTTAACCTATGTCCAAGAAAATAATAAAATAAAAATAAAATATATATATATATATATATAAAATATATATATATATATATATATATATATATATATATATATATATATATATATATATATATAGATACATATATACATATAAACACAAGAAAGTCAAACTATTCTCAGAATTTTATAATTTAATAAACCTACTATACATTTGTAGTGTATATGTTCCACAGTTTGATAGCATACTCATGAATACCCACCCAAACTACAAAAAATATATTTCAATTGCTACTAAAATGTTATCTTACATATTATTTATTTAAATGCTATAAGCAAAAAAAAAGATAATTACTAATTTGTAAGTTAGGAATATTTAGTTTAGTAATTTTAGGGTACCAATAAAAAATATGTTCATTTCTACATTTGGTTATAATGTAGTTCAAAAATAAAAACATAATTATTTTATATTTTAACCAACTCGAGCACATAATTTGAATTATTGTTTTTTTTAATCTAATCAATGCCTAAATATATTAATTAGACTACAAATATAGTTAGTTCGTTCTGTTAGCAACTAAGCAACTACATTTTATAGAAAATAAAAGATCTATTGGTTTCTTCAATAAATCTTAATTCTTTTGAAGTTAAACCATTAGTAGAACAATTTTCATTTTACTGACATTGCAATTCTAAGATTTCAAACGAGACTAAATATGTTTAGAATCTTGGGGATATTTTTTAAAATTTTGTAAGTTTATTTTTTTCTGACCTTTATAACAAATTGTAGAAGTTGGAATCAAAATAAAGAAAAAAACACTCTTCTAACCAGATATACCTGAAAACATTTTATAACTAATAAATTTCAGTGCTTAATTTATGCTAAAATAATTTGTCATATTTCATAAAAAGCTGTTTGTAATTTTGCAAAAAAAGAGTAGAAACACCGTGCTTATTCATGTTTTGTACTGTGGCAGAATTACGTACTGTAATTCTAATTAAATTTAGGTACTTACTTTACTTTTAAATTCTATAAAACTGTTCCTATTTTCTTAACAGTTTGAGGGACAAGGATTTTCGCCCGCTCAAGGCGTATTTTGTTTTTTATACAATGGACTATTTTGCTATTACCCGATATAAAAATGATAAACTACATTTGAGGACGTTTAAAGGCATGCAGGAAATTTTATAAACTTATTTATTTTGAAATTAAATGTCCAGTTAGGTATACTTTACTAAATACCTATATGAAACATCAATTCGTTTTCTTTGCGTAGGGTCAAATAAATCTATATATTTCCATTTTTTAGAATAGAACAATTTTGAGATAAGAAATCCTTTCCAAAATTTAGTATTTGGCATAATTTTTTGCCACTAAGAATAGTTTGATTGATTTTTTTTATGTTACATGACAAAAAACAACCAATAACGGTGTGAATTTTTATTAACTAAAGAAAAAGATAAAACTAAAATTTGTTACGCGAACCCACCGTAACAAACTAAGATATGACCTAAACATACATTCCTCTTCCTTAATATCCCACATAGTTCAAGGAAAGATCGATTTACTCCATTAAAATACAAATATTGTTTAAAAAATTATGTTTTTCCATTTGCCCATATCTACTGATTACTTAATTTTTCCAACATGATATGTATTAAAATATTCTAAACGTTATTTAAAAGAAAAACTATAGAATCTGATAAAAAATAAACGAAAGACCATGCGAGAGATAAATGTTTATTTATCTGACGTCATTGACAACACGCGATCGGAATTCCATTTTCTTTGACGTCATTGTGCTCTCCCTTCCATTAAAAAATATTGAAAAATTTGGTCTGACCTCTTGCGGTAGGAGTTCAAACTTTACCTGTTACCAACTGCAATTGCCAACCTAACGTATTCTCCGAAAAATATTCCAAGATTTTAGTAATTATCTTTGGTGATAGTTTGGAAAAAAACTACTATGTTTTTCGGATCAATTTTTTTTCAGAAATGTACCTAGATGTATGCTCTCCAATTTGAGTATTTTGGAATTTGACGAAATTACTTCTGAGCATAGAAAAGCTCAAGATTAGTATCGCTATTGTTTTCGAAAAATTACTAGACATATAAACAGATTTTTTTTTTACTTTTGAAGGCTAAAATGAAAAATTTAAACATACTCAATTTAATTTAGAAGTGTTTTAGAAGATATGTGTTAAACTCTGATCGTCAAATTCCTTTTTATAACTTCGCAGACTATCACAGAAAACAACCTATTTTTGGTCATTTTACGCGATATTTTCTCAATGCTAACTGACTGCAACTGCCCCCTTAATGGTTAATAATAATTAGTTGATATAATTGGTATTCCCGGTACATCTGTCAATGCCCCATATATTCTAATAACTACCAATATCACTTTAAGTGTTTAGAGCTTCATTACATTTTTTGAATAGAAATAATCATATATAATGTCACAAGAGAAGAAATTTTGTCGGCAAAATGTATGACTGGCATGAAAATTTATTGCTTGGCAATTTGACAAATGACTTTTCATGAGCGAAATAGCCACGAGGCATCAGATTTGAATAAAACCATGAGAGTAATTTTTCCTACAGAATCTTTTCTCGAGTGTATTCGGCATATTAGATATCTGCTTCAATTAATTTAAAGTTAAATATTTTTATTCAGTTGCGAAAAAGCCAAAAAATATTTTTGTTTGTCAATCTAAACGCAACAAATAATCTGAACACATTTAAAAATAACGTTATAGATGGCTGCAAACTATCATTTTTTTTCATATCTAGGTTACATGTCAAACAAACTGACACATTTTAAAATTTTAAAATCAATTCTTTTCTATTATTTAATGTTTTTCTCTTACGATCGGCGCACTGATGAGTCCCGATAGGATGAAAGTATTTGTACAACTACTATGTGTCTATAAAAACTTAAGGTAAATGATATAATTTCTTATGCTTGCTTAAATAATATTATTTATATTATGTATTGAAACATTCCGTAGACAGACTAGTCTACATGTTTAGGTATGTAATTATATTAAATATCTGCTTCAATTAATTTAAAGTTAAATATTTTTATTCAGTTGCGAAAAAGCCAAAAAAGATTTTTGTTTGTCAATCTAAACGCAACAAATAATCTGAACACATTTAAAAATAACGTTATAGATGGCTGCAAACTATCATTTTTTTCATATCTAGGTTACATGTCAAACAAACTGACACATTTTAAAATTTTAAAATCAATTCTTTTCTATTATTTAATGTTTTTCTCTTACGATCGGCGCACTGATGAGTCCCGATAGGATGAAAGTATTTGTACAACTACTATGTGTCTATAAAAACTTAAGGTAAATGATATAATTTCTTATGCTTGCTTAAATAATATTATTTATATTATGTATTGAAACATTCCGTAGACAGACTAGTCTACATGTTGAGGTATGTAATTATATTAAATATCTGCTTCAATTAATTTAAAGTTAAATATTTTTATTCAGTTGCGAAAAAGCCAAAAAAGATTTTTGTTTGTCAATCTAAACGCAACAAATAATCTGAACACATTTAAAAATATACTACTAATATTATTATTTTGTAAGGCCTCCATTTTTATCTATGAACTAGTAAAAATTTTGGAACACTACATAGGTGCTTTTAAGAAATCATTCTTGGGATTAGACCATGTGAAAATGGAAACACTTTCCGACTTTTCGCCTTCGATTGCACGGGGCATCTTCTGGGATCTTTACTTCACGAGATCGGAACAGTGAAGGAGCTCGGAGAGACCTAGGCCAGGAATCTATAGTCGACCTGTGTTTACCGAACCATGACACGGTGTAACGATCGGTTTCCACGTATGATATAAGCTGAAGCCCGTATCTCGATTAAAATTGTTAGGATGCTTATAAATTTCAACAGACTCTCTAATTTTCCGTTTAGAATCCCGAAACCGACGCAAGAACTTTGGTTTCTTTTACATTTATGAGATGTCCAGTGGGATGTTGCTGTTCAAATACAGCAGATTGTACAATTTATTTATTTCGTATACATGTTTCTTAAGACTGGTTGATATGGATCGTCCAGTTTCTCCAATATAGACATCATCACAACAAGGAATTGCATATACTCCTTTCGTTTGGAAAGGAATAATGTTCTTTGACAATCGCAAACGTTGTCCACTTTTCTTGTGTGTATTGAAGATTGGACGTATGTTGGACCTTTGAAGAAACCTTGCAATCTTGTCTATGGTTCCATGTATAAATGGAAGAGCTACACTTCCTATCGGTAATTCCTTATTAGTATCATTTCGTGGAGTAGGATTATTATATTTTCTAATTGCCGATCTAATATTCTCAGCGCAATATCTATTCCTTCTTAAAGCCTGAGTCAGTTTCTCTCTTTCCGATTGTAAAGAATTTTGGTCACAAATCGCGACGGCTCTGTAAACCAAAGAATTAATAACTGATTGCTTTTGTTCTGGATGATGATGGAAATTTGCGTTTAGGGACCTGTTTGTATGGGTTGGTTTTCTATATACAGAGTGTCCTAAGGAACCATCCCCTTTCCTTTATACAAGAATATCGAGGAAGGGAGTAGTGCATTCTGATTCAATTTCCAGTGTAAATTTTATATTAGCATGTTGTCGATTCAGATGATCAAGAAACACGAAGAGGTTTTCTGGACCATGCGGCCGTGTTACAAAAGTGTCGTCTACATATCTGAATCACGATTTTGGCTTTAATGGAGGCGACTCTAAGGCTTCCTCCTCAAAAGTTTCCATGAAGATATTTGCTACTACAGCGGAGATCCCATGGCTGCTCCTGATATTTGTCGATAAAAAGTTCCTTGAAAAACAAAATATTTTGACGTGAGACATGCTTCAATCAGATCTAAAAGTAAGTGGTCAATATTATGATGAAATAAGTCTGATATTATGGAAATTGAATCATTTATAGGCACATTCGTATATAGCGATTCTACATCGAAACTGACTAAGATATCTTTTGGAACTAATTGGACTGCTTTTAGTTTCTCTACAAAATTTCTAATTTTTGTGTTGTTCTTGTAAAATTATTGAGAATATTTTGAAAGATATTTACCGATTTGTAAGTAGGAGATCCTATTGTACTGATGATAGGTCGAAGTAGTAGACTAACCTTGTGTACTTTAGGTAGTCCGTAGAACCGCGGAATCTTTGAGCTACTTGGCCTTAACATCTTCTTCTCTTCTGCTTGTAGGTTGGATGCGTTTATAAGGTTGCGGTTATCCGTCTTTCAATTTTGTTGGTCGGGTCTACTTGAATTACTTTGTCGGTGCTGTCGTTCAAAAGTAGTTGTATTTACTCTACGTAATCTGTTTTGTCCATGACGACAGTGGCATTTCCCTTGTCTTCTGGAAGGACCAAAATGTCTGTACTGTCGTTTAATCTTTTTATCGCCGTTTTTTTCCGCAGCTGATAGAATCGACTTAAGCGGGTTACAATTTTTTATGATCTTTGCTGTGTCGTATCTTATTACGTCAGCTTCTTCTGCTGGAAGTCTTCTAATTGTCGCTTCAACGGATGACACTATGTCTTCTACGGCTATATCGTTTTTTTATGAACAATCCTCAGGAGCAGGCAAGGGATCTCCGCTGTTACCAGTGGTAGCCACTATCTTCATGGAAGCTTTTGAGGAGAAAGCCCTAGAGTCGTCTCCATTAAAGCCAAAATCGTAGTTCAGATATGTAGACGTCACTTTTGTAATATTAACGCATGGTCCAGAAAACCTCCCCGTGTTTCTTGATCATTTAAATCAACAACATGCTAATATAAAATTTACTATGGAAATTGAATCAGAAGGCACGATTCACTTTCTCGATATTCTTGTACAAAGAAAAGGGATGGTTTCTTAGGACAGTCTGTATATAGAAAACCAACGCATATGAACAGATACCTAAATGCAAATTTCCATCATCATCCAGCACAAAAGCAACCAGTTAGTAATTATTCGGTTTAAAGAACCCTCTAGATTTGTGACCAAAATTCTTTACAATCGGAGACAGAGTAACTGACTCAAGTTTTGAGAGGAAAGATATCGCACTGAGGATATTGGACAGTCAATTAGAAAATATAATAATCCTGTACCACGAAATGATACTAATAAGGAATTACCGATAGAAAGCGTAGTTCTTCCATGTATACACGGAACGACAGACAAGATTGCAAGGTTACTTCACCGTCCCAATATACGTACAATCTTCAATACACACAAGACAATTGGACAATGTTTGCGATCGCCAAAGGACATTATCCCTTTCCAAATGGAAGGGTTGTATATGCAATTCCTTGTTCCTGTGGTGATGTCTATATTGGAGAAACTGGACTATCCATATCAACTAGGCTTAAGCAACATGAACCATGTATTAGAAAGAAACAAATTGTACAATCTGCTGCATCTGAACACCATCATTCCACTGGACGTGTCATAATAAATGTAAAAGAAACCAAAGTTCTTGCATCGGTTTCGGGATTCAGCTTACATAATACGTGGAAAATGGGTCACGGTTCGCTGTTATTAATGTAATGGAACATGTTTGGGGCATTTTGGTAAAAAAAATTAATGGTGACAACGACACTCGGCAGCAAAATTTTGATAAATAAAGACAGGCATGGTATGAAATAAATCCAGACTACGCCCGTGCTTTGGTAGCCTCAATCCGTAGAAAACTTAACTCATTGTAGAAAAATAAGACAGACATAAAATAGTAGCATACAGAGGCGTGCGGTGAAATTTTAAGAAAGGTAAGCAATTTTTAGAAACTTACTTATTTGTAATGTAATTCGATTCTTCGATCATTTTTTGCAAATTCGTCAATGACGTCATCATAAAAACCTCCATGCTCCGACATATTTTCGAGAAGTTTATTTTCAATGGACAACAGCGATGTATGCGAAAGTGTCTCCTGCCCCGTTAAATTTCTCACGAAATTTTTTATACGTTTAAGTGTTGAAAAATTGCGTTCTACTGATGAACTTGTGGCAGGTATTGTCAATGCTAATTCACACAATTTCGACACTTCGGAGGAATCTTCCAGCTCCTTGTCTTTTAAAAATTGCATTAGTTCCTTAGCGTTATTTTTTGCGCTAATGTTACCAGTGTCGTAAATCACTTTTAGTTCAGATCGCAGTAACACTCGGTCGAAGAACCGGCCATAATGAAGAAGAAGAAATTTAAACGCATCTTCTGGAAAAGTTTTTTCTTTAAATGCATCAAAATTGCAGAGCTCGAGGAATTTAAAATCATTCAAACTGTTAAATCTATAGTTTATTTGTTGCTGAATTTTATCGATTATTTCATAAAAGAGGCGTCTGTATGATGTTTGAACCTCTCCGACCTTGTCTGTTCGAAGACGCTTGGCTTGTGGCTCTACATTTAGCGTGATCGTTTTCTCCCAAAATAGGTCAAAGTCATCTCTTTTTTGGCTTAACATGGACTTAAAATCATCCACTTTTTTTAGACAAAAAGCAATATCATTTGTTTTAGTTTGTAATATATTAAAAACATTGTCCGAGAATAGTAATATTTCTGAAAATATTTTCAACAAATAATTAAAATTAAAATCTCGTTTCAAACAGTCCAAAACCCCCTCGAACTACTTATTGCTTCTGAGTCCCACGTTTCATTATTTTCTATTATATTCTCAAATAGTTCAATCAGTGATTCACGATTTTCAGATACTGTTAACACAAGTCTTCCATTATAGTTCCACCCAGTAGGAGCTACTTTGGGCAATCGTTTGTGGACAATGGAGTCCAAAGCTTGTGTACGTTTTGTTGCCTTAGAAAAAAAAGCAGCCATGTCACTTAAAGTAACGAAAAATACTCTACACTCTTTAATATGATTGATGGACTGGGATAAAACTAAATTTAATTTACGAGCAAAACAATGGATTACATGGACAAACACAGCACTTGGGAAAGTTTCTCGAACTTTAGCTTGCAGACCCCCTAATTGTCGTGCCATCACTGCAGCTCAATCATAGCTTTGAGCTACTAATTTTTTCTCTCCATTAATTTCTTTAGTAACGTTATAAACTACGGTATATAATGCATCTGCTGTAGGATTTTCGGACACATTCTTAAAACCTAAAAATCGCTTTTGAATACTTCCGTCTGTTTTAACGTAGCGTATTACTATAGATTATTGGCTAACATTAGTGATATCAGTTGTTTCGTCCAGAACAATAGCAATGAACCGCGCCTAGCCAATCTCCTGCTTAATTCTTTTTAGAATAATGGTTGCAACAGCGGAAAGTAAATCATTCTGGATTCAATTCGACGTTCCGCGAAAAACGCTAGACTGCTCTAAATTATTTTTTAAGCAATCGTCATATTTAGCCATTAAACTAAGCAAATCTTGAAAATTTCCTCTATTTGAAGAAACCCTCGTTTCGTCATGACCTCTAAATCCCAATTCGTGCTGTCCGAGAAAACAAACAACATCGATAAGTATTCTTAGTATTTGCCTATTTTTACCGACTAGTTCATTGTGTTGGCGGTGACTAATTTCCAATTGTTTGTTAAGGGCGTGTTCAATTCTGGTTTTGCCGAAGAAATTGTTTAAATCGGAAAAACCAGTTTTATTCGAGAGACCTTTTTCATTTTCAAAAAGTAAACATGGCCAACAAAATAATTTACTTTGGATAGGCATTTCGTGTCCCTAATGAATAAGTGTAACTTGAATTCGTGGGTTATGGGACTGCAATAAGGTCTAAAGTGAAACCACTATTTTCAATTGCAACGTTTCGTGTTACATTAACACTTTTTCAAGCTCTGGGGACAAATTAGATAAATTAGATTAAAAGCCGTAAAACAATTTAATAGGCTTACCTTGAGTTAGTGTGAAAACCTCAATAATGGACATTTACACAATAAATAAATAAACATATACACATTTTACTGACGTTTACTTATCAACAACAAGTTGTTGATAAGTAAACGTGCTGTGTCCGTCCTAAAAGTTTGTGTAGTTCCTACGTCAGTAAAATGTGTATATGTTTATTTATTTATTGTGTAAACGTCCATTATTGAGGTTTTCACACTAACTCAAGCCTATTAGATTGTTTTTCGGCTTTTAATTTAATTTATCTAATTTATCCCCAGAGCTTGAAAAAGTGTTAATGTAACACGAAACGTTGCAACCTTTCCTTTGAAAATTATTTGAAGCTTATCAGCGAAGTTTAATGTTGAAAATCCCTTTATTATTAAGACACACACCACACAACACACGGATAGCCTTTCAAACAAAAAACCTACTCCAACGATAGCTTCCGCCCCCACTTAAAGCACGCGACTGATGCAAAAATTGCAAACAGCCGGTGGAAAGTTCAATAACCTCTGGATCGATTCACAAGAAATCAAACATACAGGACTTGGCTGCAGAGAAGCTAGCGGCCCGCATAGGTTCTATTCGATTTCTATTGTGGGACGGTCGGAGTCAAGGCCGCATTTATTATGGGCTTGATAATTAAGATAATATTTTAGCGTTTTTAATATAAACTAAATTAATGGTTTCCTATTTCAAAAATTACATTTTAGAAGATGTTTTGTAATTTTTTTTGGGGAAGCACTGCTTCCCTTGCTTCCATGGACTGCACGCCCCTGGTAGCATATATTCTGTTGTATTGTTACATTATTGTTTACTAATAAACTGCATATATTCAAGAATCGTTTCTTTTCAGAACCACAGTATATTTACGAAAAGAAAACCGTTTATTAACTCTGCTTTTTTAACAGATCTGTGAGTATTTAAATTTTCATATGTTTTTAATTAAACACAGCACAAGGTAAAAATACGGTATACTAAAATATAAGTTTGACAAATTCACTGTCTCAAATTTAATGGCCGTAAATACCGTACGCAACTGGGCGATAACGTTTGAAGCAAACATAACCTATAATAAAAAAAAGCACTGGCGTATCCAAAAAAATTGTCTGGAGGGGACAGAAATCTAGATTTCTAAACTCTAGCCAGGCATTCAGAGTGGTTTCAAATATCTCACTACCGCGGAACAAAGTATAAAAACAACTCCCCTAGTTCAAAAAAAGTAACAATTTCTGGCGTCTACTTTCGAATACCGTTTCGCCGTAAGCAACTTTCAACTGTAAATTTTCTTACATCGTGTTTGTAGCATTTTGTATATTTTTAATACAAACTTGAAATGCGTCTGGAGAAAGAAAAATTATAGTCGCGATTTTTGACGTCACACACTTTGAATATAAAGTTAAATATTTCAAATTAAGTTTAAATTCAGTTTGCAAACCAAAATAATATTATCCTACCGATTTTTTTTTGGCTAGATATGATTATTTTTCGATAAATTCGACACTAGAAATAATAAAACCTTTTTACTAAGCTAGTGTTTAGTTTTCTTATTAAATTTCGTATTTTAAAACTAAATATCCCCTAAATAAGCTAAATAGACTAGCCGATAAAACAAATTTAAACCATAAAAAAAAATCACGAATAGAGTACTATACAATATATACATAGAACAATTAAACAAAACTAAAAACAGAGCTCTAAAACTTAAAGAAAAAAGTCTAGTGATTAAATAAGTGCTAAAATGAATTGTCTACTTGTCACATACACAAAGGCGACCCTTATAATCTAATTGATGACGAAAATATGTGTGAATGGTACGAAGTCAGAAGTCAAAATAACTTAAATAAATCCCATCGATATGCGTCTATAGAGTTAATTGATTCTTTATATCTATACTAAGTTCTTATATAGGCATTAAGATAACTTATATTACAATTCGATCGTAGGAGGCTTTCTTAAATAATCCGGATTTAAGCAGGGGCTATTTTATCACCACAATCTTTAAGAGGATATTGGAGTAATTCTAAAATGCGTTTTTGTTTCAAGGTTCTATTTATCAATGGGAAGAAAAGTTTCCAAGTAAAACTATATTGTTTTTTTTATGAAGATTATAGGAAAGTCAATATATTTTGTTTTAATTTTTTTTTGTTTGAAAACAAGTGTATGTACTTAAGAAATATGGTTCTTGTGTTCAGACCGTATCAAATTGCGATCACTTTCCGACGTTTCGCCTTCTTTATATTCTGTTACCACATTTAGGAAAACTGTAATATAGGTTTCTTTTAAAAAGCACATTGTGTTTTCTTATTAAACGAAAACTAATTTTATAAGATAAATGTCACGTGTCATATTTGGCTGATCTCCGACTCGCTCACTAGTTCAAAGCGTTTTTACTCCCATATCCTCTAATCATCCCTCTATTTCGAATGGACAGTGACTACCGATTGGGTATATCCGACTTAGAATGTCATCAAAACTTGTAAATATTCTGTTTTTTTTGCGGATAATATTTAACTCAGTAACCCCACAATAACATGGAGAAATCTCAGAACATACTTTATTTCCCTTAAGATGTTTAATTCGTCTTGAACGTATTACATTAATTACATTTTATTTTAATTTTATTTTTTGCGGTATAGGTAAATATTCCCTTAATAACATATAACTTCGAATTATGTCTTTATAGTTTCATAACAAGTAGGGTATACTTAAAAATTAAAAAGTTAGTAGTTTGGAAGAATATGTTTATTTTAGTGACCAAGGATTTTTTATTGGTTACTAATATTTGTTTAAAACATTTGAAATAAATGCAACTATTAATATTTTTCCATATAAGAAGTAGTATTATAAATACCTATTATAATGCACTGTTTTATTTACAAACTAGTTACCTACAAAGTAACATGCGTCACAATTATTATATTGCAATGATTTCGTTTCAATATTTAATTTTAAGAGTACATGAAAAATATGCTGATCTGGTATCCTTTAATTGTATTTTTCTTTATAATTCTCACCTATACGAAAAAATATTTGTGGTTAATTTTGAAGAAAAACATAAATATATGTAATTCTGATTTTGATGTTTGAGTTATCATGGTTCATAGATTATTGGAATATCAAACATTATGTGCATAAGCATTATTATTTTTGTTTGACCAATAAACCTGTACAGTTTTTAAACCGGAAAATTTAGTTGTTGCGCAAATATAGTCATTTTTATAACACAAACCATTAATTATTTAAGTCCTGTACTTGGTAAAATGTGCAACATGCTTTACTTCTATTTTGAAGTATAGCCAAGTAGGTATAAATAATATGTGTACAGGGACGCAAGTAGGGGAGGAGCCACCCTCTAAAGTTGTTCGGGTTCGGAAATTAGCTTCTATAAGATGCAAAAACGAAAGAAGAATAAGTTTTGGTTGATTTCGCAAATGACATTTTTTTTTGGTTGTCGGTGATACTTGCTAGCTATACAAAAGCCATCTTTTTTTTTAGTTTTCAGTTGGATTTTTCTTACTTTCCCTCCCCCAGATTTTTTCTTCTGGGTGTCCCTGTATGTACGAGTATTTCGGGTTCCTCATTTAGTTTGAATTCCGTTGCTGTCATAATTGACAGTTGATATTTTTTTATGTAAAATCTTGTATCAGTGATAATTTTATGATTGACAATGTAATGCATGTTTGTCTTCAGTAGTGTATAATTTTAATGTACGATATGATTATATATTAAGGATCCTAAAGGATATAATGCGATTAATTATGTATTAAGGAGACAATATAAGGGCGACGCTCTTTTAGACTTAATATACCTTAATTAACCCTATTTATTTAGTAAGTTCTACTACTTTTTGAGTAGTGGTAAGCTATCACCATATCTATAAGCAATTTCTAACGACACCAGTTGCCAAAATATTGATTCAGAGAATTCCAAGCAATCCGTAATTTTTGCCAGTTTACATATTTATTACAGGATGGGAATAATTAATGTTTCCAATTTTGGAGGTTGAAATTATAGCATAAAATTAAATACCGATTATACTACGAATAGGTAATCCAAAAATGAAATTTAAAAAATCCTTTAAAAGGATCCAAACCTTGCTTTTTATCAGCAGATTTGGGATACATCGAAAGACTTCCACGGCAAAGGTTGTGAGTCCACGACCGCCTTCAACTGGTTTGATCGACCTTGATTCGTCAGTCCATACAACCGTATACAACTAAATCGCGACAAAATGATGATACTAGCGACTGGTGGTAAATATATGAAATTCTCTTTCCAATTATCTGTTCGGAGTATAACTTGCCTTTCCAAAAAGTCAATAAGAGGTCTGCAGTTGTTTCGTTTTCAATTTACACATTTTTACTTTTATTTTATTTCTAATATATACAAATATATATATATATATATATATATATATATATATATATATATATATATATATATATATATATATATATATATATATATATATGTATATATTCATATATATATATATATATATATATATATATATATATTTATATATGTATATACAAACATATATATTATATATATATATATATATATATATATATATGTATATACATACATATATATATATATATATATATATATATATATATATATATATATATATATATATATATATATAGTGTGAATATGATTCACAATATGTTATTAATATTAATAATTCCGAAGTAAACCTTTAACAAATTTACTTTTTTTTCAGATATGAATAGCCGTTTTCTACAAAAATATTAAAATCTGGTATAGTAGCTTTTTAAGAATTTTTTTATATATTATTGTTTTTGACAAATGGTGACATGAGCGATTGATGTGGCAAAATAAGAGATCCGAAATGGTTTTGTTTCCGAGATACAAATTGTATTCTTATTCTATTTTCAATTCATCAGAAATCATATGAGATATTGTATCGCCTTTTTTATACTCGTTAAAATTTGAAATTTCACCAGTAGAGTGGAAGCATGATTTATTATATTTTTTTTACGAAACGATGTTTTTCCTAATAATTACCCAGTAAGCTTGCATTTACCATTTTTTTCAGGTATGATAAGTGGTTTCCTAGAAAAATATTAAAACCTGTTATGGCATATTATTTATGACAGGATGCGGAGAACTTGCTGCAAACAGCTTTTAATATATTATAATATTTGAATAGGCCTTTTTGTATCTTAAAAAAGATCCATTTTTTGCAGGTTTTATTGATAAACATAACTTTTTTCGTTACAAATAATATTTTATCGTCGCATTCATTCATTTTCACAATTTAATGGCAAACTCAAAGCATTTCCAAAGTTATTAAAAAATAGCTATATTTTTTATATCATAGCTATAGGTATCTTGAAAACAGATTAATTACGGTATTTTCTCTTTTGAAAAATTTAATAAAGTAGAGACAGAAAATGTAGAATGTTCACATTCATGTAGAATGTTCACTAAACTCATCTGTCGGACTTGCGTTGCTTTATTTTCTTAGTTTCGAGTTTCTAGAAGATAAGGACAAAAGAAAAGTACAGAATAGTAACGAAAGATCCCACAAGTATAAGGTATACGTGGAAGAAATATAGTACCTACATCCCGGAGAGGATACGCAACAAGCTAACGCCACATTACAGTAAGCTATTTCATCTTTATGTTTTACCAAAGATTCACAAGCCGAACATGCGTCTAAGACCAATTACTAGAGCCAGGGACTCTCCAACAAGTGTTTTCGAGAAATATTTTTTAACGATCATTGAATATTTACAAGGTAAGACCCTATTCGTTTGTTTAGAATGAGAACCATTTTGATGAATGGTTAATAGGTAATCCAATATTAAATTTACAAAATGATTATCACACTACGACACATTCCGGTCTAGAACAAATATTACCGTCTCTCACAATATCCTATATTAAGGAAACATCTGAAAAGAGTTGGAGAATAGCCAGGGATTTCAACATCAAAACCACTTTTAAATCGGGAAATACATTAAAAAGAAGCCTTCTAACCAAAACAAGAAAAATAATGCATTTACCAAATCCAGTGTGAGTGTGGTGAATCGTACATTGGAAAGACAAAACGCCCTCTTACTCTATGAGTGAATGAGCATTTTAATCATACTTAAAAGATAGAGACCTCAAAATCAGGTATAGCGTGAACACGTCTGGTTTAACCCGATGGAGTGGTCGGAGGCTACAATTTTATATAGAGTGTAATAAATAAAAAATAAATTATTATTTATTGATTGATGTTAGTTACTTTAAGTTTAGTAGATTATTTTTGTTAGATTAGAAAATTAATTATTAATTTACTACAATTTTATATATAGTGTAATAAATAAAAAATAAATTATTATTTATTGATTGATGTTAGTTACTTTAAGTTTAGTAGATTATTTTTGTTAGATTAGAAAATTAATTATTAATTTATTAAACTGGTTACTACGGCTAGTTAGGCTAGGCAGAGGCGATTCGTTGGTTCGTATTGATTTTTAGACTTTTATGGCCGCCAACCACTTTAGTAGTTCGATATAAATAAGAAAAAAAAAAGATAACACCTATACACTGTTTTATAATTATGTTCTAGGAATAATATAATATAATAATAATCCGAAATTAACATACGCTGAAAAGTCAAAAGATAAAAGTTTAGAAACAAAAGAAACAAAGCAATTAAAAAAAAATTATTATCTGGAAATCTACAATATGTAATACCAACAATGCAACACAAGAAAAGGTTCTAGCTATACTAATGTTAAATTTACCCAAACAAATAATCAAGGTGTTCAATGTTAAATTTCAATATTTATCATAGGTAAAACGTTATAAAAAAATATCAATTTAATTCAATTCAAAATATTATGTTACATAAGATAGTAAATACTACAATTTTTATAACTTTCCAAATATACACATAAATTCACAACTGTGACTTATGTACTTCAATTAAATTTTAACCAAAAATTAGTATAGAAGTAAAGGACTATGTGCTATTTTTGCCTGTGGCGCTGTGCACCTAGCTGCGCTGTGCTTCACCCGTTCTTAAATCTACGAGCCGCAACTGGAAACTAGAGTATTTATCAGTATACAGTGATCTCAATATCAAATCATTATCAAGAAAAATATTCATCTTCTAAGTTGCAATTTTTTGAATTAATCAAAAGCGTCTGGACCTCTAAATGCGTCTCAAACAGCAGCGGCGCGCGGCGTCTAGACAGTAGTAAAGTCTCAACACAAAAAGTCTAGAAGAATCACCACACAGAAGAAAGCATACTACCCCAGCTTCTCCTTAACATCCAAAAATCTTCTCCGGAGTATTCTGCAACTCAAGAAAGAAAGACAATGCAAGTGAGACAGACCGAATTTAGTGAACAAGGTTTAGTTTTACGAATCTTCGATAATTCTGTGCTCAATTTTCCTGAAAATAAATAAGTTTCCTCTCTTTTAAATTATTGCAGTACTGACATTTTTAACTTCGAAGCTTGCTTATGAATGTCATGCACCTGAAAATATATCAGCTCCTTTTTGGTATGTAATGTTATTAGCATATTATGACAAAAGGTCTATTGTATTAAAAGTGTATTGGCCATCGAGAAAATTATTTTCTGCTCGTTCAACAATGCGACTTATTGTTACGGTGCCTCGGTACGTTTCAGTATACAATAAAATAATAAATAATAAGGTAAGATTGCCTGTAAGTAACCTGGGAAGTTAAAATTAAAAACTTTCGTCGGCACGATGTTGCCTTTTTTGGATGGATGATGAGAACACGAGAATATATTCGCCAGTTTTGCAATTATATTGTGTACGGCTATAACGGACTTCTAAATAATACTAGTTTCAAGTTTTTTTTCCACATTACAATATTTCCAAAAAATGTGCTTATTAGCCCAGTTATCTAGAAGAATTTGACAAATTTGTAAAAATGTATTTCTAATGTAGGATATTGTATCTTTAGTCAATTAAAATTATTATGTTACTTTAATTTAAAAATTTTAATTCCATACTTTTTAAAGTAAACTGACCGCCACTCGAAACGTTCCGAGGAAGTTTTAGTGCAACTTTGTATTCATATATCTTCTTAATGGTTAACGTTTTTTATATGATTGTTTTAAGGTTGTTTCAACTCTTGGACTGGGCCTCTAAACTCAGTCTACTGAGATTTACAGGGTGAAGCAATGTATCATGTTTTTTATATGTTTGACTCTCTCTCAGAAACTGAAGATCATCGAGTTCTTTGCTGTTGTACAATTTGGCATTCCCTCTGCAATTTCTTTTTCGGTTCATCGTTATAGGTGGCTTAGTTTTAAAACTATAGGGATTTTAAACAATATGCCGCGTGTGGCAAGGATTTCAAGCACCTGGTTCTACCGACTATATGCACGGAAGTGGACATAAATGAAAAACAAGTGTCGCTATGGAGCGATACTGTAGGATAACTGCCTGAATGGAAAGAACTATTAGTGCGCCGGAGTTTAATTCCAGATTGCAACAACTACATAATATCCAGCTTTCAAATACGACGATACACTACTTTTTCATGAAGGTTGGTTGGAATCAAGAAGTCTTGCAAAATTTCCAGTATTAACAATTGAACATAAAAGAAATAGAAGACATTTTGCTGCAAAACATAGATATTGGTACCAAGAATGGGAAAGTTGCTTGTTCAGTGACGTGGGACACCGTATACTATGTTCTGCATGAAGGTTTCCAGTGTTAACCACTGAACATAAAAGAAATAGAAGAAATTTTGCTGTAAAATATAGAGATTGGTAACAAGAATGGGAAAGTTGCTTGTTTAGTGACTTGGGACACTGTATAGAAGTGTGAAGACAAGTAGGTGGCGGATATCACGAACATTGTTTTGTACCAGTCATCCATATGGGGATAGGTCATTAACAGTTTAGGGGAAAATTTTTAAAGGAGGAAGAACTGAGCTAGTTTATTTTATTGATGTCAATTTAAAATTTAAAAAATTTCGGTTTCCCTGTCTCCTCGTAAACACCTATCTTTGTATCCAGTGTATATATATATATATATATATATATATATATATATATATATATATATATATATATATACACATATATATATATATATATATATATATATATATTTTATATAAATAAATAATAATAACATTTAGTCTGAAAATCAGTTATATCAGATATTCTAAGACTTTTTCGTTATTTGCATCGATATGTTTTTTCTTGGCGTCGCGACGGTGGTGACGGCATCGTAACTAATTAAATGCTTTTTACCCAATTTTGATATACTTTTTGATTTCCGAGCAAACGACGATTGGAGTTTTAGGTGAAACAACCTGTATATTATTTTCCTCATGTACTTAATAGTTATAACCGTTTTTCAATCTGCCATAGATGATGCGATAAAACAAGTTACTGTGTGTTGGGAAATTAATTATTTTAACCTAATGATCGTAAATGCTTATGTAGTACCTATTGTGTATTACTAATACCTTCATAAATTCATAAGTGTCAAAAATTTCTAAAAATTCTATTACTTTATTATCAGTATTTTATCGGTTGTAAAGTAGATTAATTAGTAGAAAAATTACAAAGTTTATCGCTATGTAAAGCAACAATTGTTCTTTATAAGATATGAATGCGAACATAATTGAATAGTTATTTTCATTGGAGTATTGTTTCGAGATTAACTTGATAAACTAAAGCCAAGAAAATCACACTTTTAGCGTACTATTTGCAATCGTTTATGCAAAAGTGTGTCGTGTGTTTTTAATAAAAAAAAATATTTTAAACTGTTTTATCATTTTTTTGATTATCAGAATTTTATAAAAAGTACTAATTATCTAAATTAGTCTTAATACAAACTGTTCATTCTTAGAATTAATAAAATGAATGAGAAGACGAAAACTATATTTTTTTACGGAATGAAAAAAAATCGGCTCAAGGGGTTGTCGAATAATAGAATACCTCTGCAGAAAATGAACGCCAGAAATTCCTCCAATATAGGCATAAGAGGCAAAGTTATTTCTGCCTTTGGTTTAAAGTCAGAGTGTTCCGATTATGGAATCTGTTAACAGAAGAGATCTTTCCCCTATTTCTATAATTTTTATGTTTGTTAATTCCATATCAATAAAATCTCATTCTCTTTACTTGAGATAACAACGGTTTTTAGCCTTTGTCGTCTGCTCATAGATAAAAAAATATATGAAAAGAGCCTTAGTAATTATTTTAAAAGTTTGTACTTATCTTAACAAAAACAATCATTTAATTATTTATATATTTTTTATATATTTGCTGCGATTTATATAAAATTAATTAACAGTTCAAAAATAATTACCACGGTAAAATCAAAAGTTAAATCTAAACTTACAAAAAATTAGTCTATCTAAAATTTAAGATCTATCTCGTAGATACGGCTTAATATTTTTATCTTTATAAAATTTCAATTTCTGTTTTGCTTTCGACACTCTTTATTTAGAATAACTAGAAATAATAAAAGGTGTAGAATTGCTTAAAAGCCTGTAACAAGGTGTATAATGCGAAACAAACACGAGATTCGATTGGCGATAGCAGACGGCGACTGTCGTTTGCCTGAATTTTAAGTAGGTGCTAACAATAATGTGGATGCTGTTTTGTTTGTCACCTATGTGTAACGATTTAAGTGGGCATGCAAGTGCACAAGCTTCTTATTCATATCATCCAACGAACATGCCAAAAAAAAAGCAAATTGGATGCTATTATTGATATATTATAGATTGTATAGATTTTTTTTCGATGAAGTTGATAATTGTTTATATTTTTTGTTGGCAAAATTCACACATTTGGGAAATTATTTAGTCTTTTACTTAGGGCTAAATTACAAAAGTAATAGTATTTAATGTATTGACGCAGTTATGATGTTTTGCTGCCATTTATTACCTAATATTAAATACTGTGGCGTATATAAAGGGGGGGGAAGGTTTGTGGGTTAAACCTTTCTTTTTTTTAAGGTCAATATATTAAATCTGAGCTAATTAAAATAAAAAGGCATATACTAAATCAAATAGACATATTAATAAATGTACAGGGTATTATATAAAATAGAAAAAAATAAATTGTTCGTCACGCTTTTTCGGAACATCATGTATACATACAAAGTAAAGTTTTAAAAAATTAATATATATAATACAGCTTTTGTCTTCATCTTATTTTGCTACTATTTTTTTAATTATAAAAGTAAATTTTTGAAACGTACATAAAAGCTATTAAAAATCACTGTGGTAATATTAGCATAATATTGTGTAAGGATTTAAAATCAGTATACAGAATATTTGTTAGAAATTAAGTGATACGTAAAATAAAGAAATTTTCTTTTTGTGTCTATCAACTTATTTATAGTTTTACCATTTTCTGAAAAAAAAAAACTTCGAAAAGCGCAGGAAAAAAATTAAACCTCATTCCGACTAGACAAATTTTGCACAAACTTTTTTATTGGAAATGTAGGATAGATTTGAAAATGTTTGGGAAATAAATTAATTTATTTTAAAAAATGCAACATGCAACTAAATATCTCAACAAAATTCCTATACGGTTTGTAACAGAATTATCTAAACTTTACAGATTTCATCGTTTTCCTATTTTTTATGGTTTCCGAGATTCCAGTGTGGTAAAATCAGTGCCGTACTGGAGAAAATTTAGGGAGGAACACGGAATATTTTAAGGTAATAAATAATTCGTGTCAAAACTAGGCGAAAAATACTTGAGTAACATAAGGGCCTATTGACGAATAAATAAAACAATACTACAACTAAGGTATCTACAAAAATTTAAGTTGATAGTAATTACTTCAAGAAATTAAGAATCATTTGGTCAGCCTGCAAACAGTTCCCTAACGGTCTCTTATATCACATAATTTACCGACAACTCTTACTATTCCAGAGACAGGAGTACATCCATCACTTAAAATGTAGACTTACACACTAAACATACTATTTATTTAAATTTGTTATGAATTTTTACCCAGCAAACTAAAAAATCAAATCATTTTAACACTATAGTAAATATGTGAACATCCTAGAGTGCCTCGCCGCAGGGAGGATAATTTTGGATCCACGACGGTGACCCGCTAATCAAAACCTCCGATTGGGCACGTGACCCATTGGCCAATCATAACGTACCTTTCACCGTTCATTTTTCGGTCCGCCCGTTAATTAGCCTTTTCTAATACGTTAATTTCGGGGGAGTATAAACAAAGTTTGTTAAATTTTCGTTGGAAGCCTGGTAGCTCAGTGGTAGGATGACCGAATACCATTGCAAAAGTTGTGTGCTCTAATCCCGGCTCGATGACTTTTTTTTAGTTTTTTTTACCAAATCTTTTAATTTTGTAAGAAATTGTGTTTTAAAAATCTGATTGCGTTTTAGTTAGCTTTGGTCAGGTCTTTTTTTTTCGGGTTGTTCTAAAAAGGGGAATCTATAATAAACCAAGGAGTCAGACTTTTTTAGTTTTTTTTTATACAAAACCTATACTGTTAGGTGGATCTTTCCCGGGTTAGCACCAGGTTTGCTAATAAAGCCATAAAAAATAATTAATAATAAATAAAATTATAAAGTTGATCTCGTCATGGATTCAAAATATCATTCTTGCGGCGAGACACTCTCACTATAATGAAATTTGTAACTTGCAAATAATTTTAATTTGCACTTGGGCTGTAAAATGCAGGTTCGGGTTTTACTTTCCATCCGGTCGTATAAATGCCTCAACGAAAAATTCTTCATTATATTTGGACAATGAGCGCAATTAGTTCAAGATCGAAACCGTTTTCCTTATTAGTTCAATCGAGCAATTCCCATGAAAACAATATACGGTCGTCGACGGCAGAATGCTGACCTAGGCTAACGTGTGCTCCATGGTTACTGCCAAGGTTATCATCAGATGTGTATGTCTCTGCTGTGTTTGCAAAAGTAATAAAATACGTAAAAACAGAAAAAATAAATAATCTAATAAGTTCTCGTCCATCAGGATAGGATTGTACATTTTTTGTTACAAAATTAAAACTTTGTAATTGTTTTTTAAACTTATTTTAAAACACTATTAGTGTGTATTTTAATATTAGAATTACAGTACGTTTTGTTGTGCAGAAGCGGCTGCTTTTGACTAACACGTGGTTATGTCTATGGTGACCACATTTATTTTGAGAAAAAAGTACAAATTATATGTTGAAGATTAATTATGAACAGGAACGTCGATAAGTATTGTTTTTTTTTCGGAGTAAAGGGAGATAATAGTTTTACTGCAATAAATAATTTCCGTGCTACCGTTGTTCTCTCGTCTAAGAAAATTGTATTACAATGTCATATTTCTGTGTGGTTGGGGTAATCCCCACTCTCTCTTTATTGAGAAATCGAAGTTTCGTAAGGGGTTTCTTAGTACCAATTCTATGTTTTTTTCAAGTTATCATATTGTATATTAGTATACTAGATTAGTATACCGTACTCTAGAATAATATAATATAGTAACTATAGAATTTTTTGTTAAACTTCTTTTTGTAGCATTTATAGCTCCCAAGCAAACAAAACCACATACACTTTTCCGCCATAATTAGAATTGTGGGAAATTATTGCTTCTTATGAAAACTACCTAAGGACAGTAGAGCACAATTAAAAAGTAAGTGTAACTAATTTTGTCCAAGGATAGATTCCTTGGTCCTTGCTTTTTAAAAAGACGTAATAAAGATGCGTTTTTTTTTAATTTTTCTACAAAAATGCTGAAATAGAAGAATCCACGGAAGAAACTGGTAGAAAAAATCCTAAACATAAAAACTTGTATTAGTTATACGAATATATTCTTTTACTTTAAAATTAATGTTACCATGGCAATGCCTTCTTTATGTGTAAATAAAGTAATGTTACATTTTCAATTTTAAAGGCATTTACATTTTCATAGCCACTGCATCATTCTATCCAAGACTTCCTGCAATTTATCAGAGTCAATAATATTATTTATTTGAGCGCACTATTTTAAGTAACTAGCAAATAATAAATACTTTAATAACTGTATTTGTTCTTAGTTTGATTCCTGTGGGTCCGGACTTTGGATAAGACAATAAGACTTTATCTCTCCTCACAATGACTTTTTGACCACTGTTTAAAACATATGGTATTATAAATCTAGGCAAATTTTGATTTCAGACGTGATCTCATAAAATACCTTCGACTTAAAAATGCTTATCAAGTTATTCAAAAATATGTTATGTATTAAAACGGTTGCTAATAGCAGATATTCCTTCCATAAAACACTGTTAGTATGCTGAAATTTTCTTGTTACCAGAAATGTACATTTTTTATAGATAATAGATTCTAATACTTTATCTATAATATTATAGTCTATAGATTAAAAAATTACATTTACCTATTGCTTTTTAAAAATGAGCAAACTTTGACCTCCTTTCAAGTATTAGCAAATAAATGAAAATATATGTTCAGCTGACAAGCAAATAAGAAACCTTTTAACAATACAGAACCAACCGACTTATTATTTTTAAAGCCTTTAATGGCGTCACAGACATTATCGTACTCAATTTATCACCAACAATATATGTGTTTTACTGCACTAGTATATATATATATATATATATATATATATATATATATATATATATATATATATATATATACATGCCCTAGTGCAGTAAAACACATTTGCCTCACAGTAGTGCAGGAAAGTATTTTTTTTTGAAATATCACTTTAAATAAAGAATTTTGAAGGTAGTATAGAGTAGAGAATAGCATTTTTTAAGAACATTTTCTTGATGTGTTTATGTGTTGACATGTTTTTATTCAATGCAGAAGATAAAATAGACTTTCTGAACAAGTTTTTGAAAGACATCGTTTAATTACAAAAAGACAACAATAAATGTGTGTGTCACAACATATTATCCTAATGGAACGTGTCATAATGAAAAATTGGGAAGAAAAACTTTTAGAAGATTTATTGAATTAAATTTTTCTATAATTCTTTAAAACAACAATAATGTTACTTATATAGATAGTTGAAAAATTTTAGACAAAGTAAAGGTTGTTAAATTACCTAAAGAGTAAAAATTTACTTTTTGTAGATCATTATGGTTTCCGTAGTAGATCCAGGGAAACTAAAGGTGCAACAATCGAAGTCATTACGAAAATTAAACAAAATGTCGATATTGGAGGCAAATGTTGTATAGTATGTTTGGATATATGCAAAGCATTTAACATAGTAAATCATTCTAATTTGTTACGAGACTTAAATAATATGGGAATTTGAAATATCATATTCAAATTTTTGAAAATTATGTTCAAATTCAAACAAACTGTGATGCACCACAAGGGTCTATGGTAGGACCAATTAATTCTCTTGTTGATATATGATAATTCAATCCCTTAATTAAATTTAAAATGAAGTATTAAGTTATTGGCGGATGTCACAACAGTAATATATTGTGGTAAAGTATTTCGGAAATATATATAGCCAAATTAAATATGATTTAGGCATACTATTTGAATCGCTAAAATCATATAAGATCTCTTTAAATTAATTAAAAATCATTCCATGTTTATTAACAAATCAATAATATTAATTATTGGTGAAATTATAAATTATTCAAAGTACAATTTTTAAGTATATATTTAGATACATATTTAAGATGGGCTTATTATAGCAAATATTTTAAAGATAACATATGTCCCTTAATTGACTTATAGAATTATATTCCTGCGAGATATCTAAAAATTATTTATTTTTCTTTTATTTATCCAAAATTACAGAACTTTATATCAGTTTGGGAGTTCTGCTTGTTTTTCGCCACTAAATTCAGTAAAAATATTGCAAAATCGGGTAATTAAATATATTTACCGATTACCTTTTTTGGAGCATATAGTAAATTGTTACAAATCTCAAAACATGTATCATTCTAATTCATTCCAAAAAATATGTATGAAAGCATTCTAATATGATTAGTGAATATGTGGGACCATACTAGGAAATATGATAACTTTCAGATTTGATTAGCAAAAAGTAATTTTGGCAAAAAGGTATTTTATATGATGGAATTATGATATAAAATCATTTACCAGATGCGTTAAAGACTACATTTATATACTTATTTTGTTTTTTATTTATTTATTTATTATTTGTTACTTATATTTGTATTTAAAATAGTGTTATAAGTTATTCATTCTCTGTAATAAACTTTAATAGTTAATTGGGAGTAAAAGGTAAATAGAAAAATATTAACTCTTAATCTAGGTTTCAAATTTACAATAAAATATGTTATTTTCTCTCTTGTAGGTAGCACTGAGGATTCTATCTGCTAGAATATTTCTGCACTCATGCTGTCTTACAAAATATTATTTTTTAATAAAGGCCACCGCTTTGTTAGTACATGAAGTTAGATAATAACATATTTGGATAATTTGATTACATTATTCAGTGAGCAAGTAAGTTATACATATAAGTGAGGAGCAACAATTTATTTTTCTTCAAAAAAAGATATTTGGTGTATTTGTATTTCATCAGAAGTTTTTGCAGACAAGTATTTTATTTTATTTTATAATCATATAACATGGTTCCAACAAAAATGTTTGTTCAGGTAAAATATGAAAGGTTTATTTAATTAAACTATATTAAAATAATATATTACATGATGCAATATAAAAGAAGTGGGTCAGTGGTACTGAATGCTGATTAGGAAACAAAACAGGATGGTGGATTTGGGACAACTAATCATCATTTATTTATTGACAATTCTTAATTGGAAACATTGAAAATTGTGTAACTTAAAATACTATTCATAGTGATTAAATTTTGGATCTTAATAAAACAGATTTATTTTATTATGACGCAATAAAAAGCAAGTATGCTGGTTACATTCTTCCATTTTTTTCTGTTGACGAGGAAGAAATTATTGCATTCAAAAATCTTGTTAATGTGATGAAATTTCATATTTAAGTTAGTTCATGTAAGAAGTAAATAACTAAACATTAACTTTATTAGCTAGGCTATTAATAATTTTATTTTACTACTTGTTCAGCCCACAATCCAGTTTATAGCAATAATACTGGTGTAAATTAACAGTTCGCGTCAAATTAAGAAGATTAAATATAGATAAATCGCTTTCCATTGAGGTTTACAGTGATTTACAGCAGTAAACTTAGTATGTGTAAATTTATACCTGTAGAGATTTGATTTATATTCTATTACAATATTTAATCATATGGTTTAAGTATAACATTTTAAGATAACTAAAATATTTTTACTAACTTTCGGTTTTAATGAAAACCTACTTAAACCTACTGTAGTCTGGATTATGTCAACAAAAAAATACATATTTTTAAATTTTTAAATCCTGATAGTTCTGGTGGGACGAGGAGAATGTAATTTTTTATCGGATTTTCGCTTCAACCTTCAAATCTAACAAAAGTCTTGTTCGGTTCAACAAACCACTCTGAGTCATGGTCTGTCTCGAGTTTTTATTAACATTTTTAAAGTTGATTTGATCTTCTGTGTTTTTCAAGTGAATTAATTTATTGTATTGTTTTTGACACACTCTAAACCCTAGCGAGTTCTAACGAGTTATCAATTACTTAAGAAACTATATATATGCATTTCCATATGAATAGGATATATGTTTTATTGTCATTTTATCAGTTAAGAAGTAAAACTTTTTAAAAATTATATATAAAGAATTGTGTTCATTTGTCAGATGCATCTAAAATATTTTTTTATAGATGTAAATTGTGTCATATAGGCGATCAATTCTTTATATGACTAAAAATCCCAAAGAATCTGATAAGGGGCGCAACAAAAAATTATCCCCCTAGGTACATTTTAAACGTTTTTTGCAATTTTTTCAAAAACGATACATTTTTTGTAGAGCATAAAATTTTCAATGCACTGATATACGTACTTTATTATTCAAAGAAGTTTTAATAGTTGATGTAGACCTTTAAACTTAACCAATGGTTCTTGGGAAATACTTTTGAAAATTGTCTGTAATGGATTATTAAGTCATTTATTATAAATGGCAATAGCGAAATAACCAAAATCGCATTAAAACCCGATAGGTATCGTCAAAGTTCACTGAATAAAAATATATTCAGTAAACTTTGGCATCGTCTTCGAATTGTGGCGTCAAGATCGATGTCACAAGGCATATGAGAAAGGATGTGAAACAATGAATAAATATATTGGAAACACTTCTGCGCAGTTGAAATTAAAAAGAAATGACCGCGTATTGCTCATTGCATATATAGATAAAACTGTTAAAATAGGAAAAAACGTGTCTGTAGTAAACCTAATTCAATTATTTAATCGTATTATTTGTGCAACTAAAAGTTCAGATGATTTTAAAGAAAGCTTTAAATATGAACTTATAGGGAATTTCAAAAATCAAACATTTGCCAACATGCACCATATAACAATCATAAAATTAATTGGAATGCTTCTAGTATTTTAGCAAAAGAACCATGTTCCAAAAAAACGCCGAATAAAAGAAAGTGCCTTAATATTGCTAAATAAAGATAATTGTGTAGCATCTTGTTCCGTTAATTTTAATAACACATGGTTAAATTTGCTAAATTCCGAAGTAAAAAAAGGATACCTCAAAATAAAATAAATTTTGTTTTTTTGTCAGAGATTAGCTATACTGGTTATATTTCTGATTCTAAAGATAAGAAATATTCTGCATTTAGTTTTTTATTTATAGATTTACTGAAAACGTTGTAGACTTTCCCCCGAAACGTCCAGAAAATAGACAATTTTCAGTGTCGTTCCTCGGGTGCGTTCATAATGGACCCAGAACTTAAGACTACCTATTGATCTTATCAGGTAAATTGTCTTCTTTTGAATTAAAATTTTGTTTGTGGCGAAATCCCCAAAAAATAGTTTTAAAGTATGTTATACTGATGCATTGGAAATTTTATGCTCTACAAAAAATGTATCTTGTAAATTTTTCGAGAAATTGATCGTTTTAGAGAAAATTGGGGGTAATTTTGGGATTGTGCCCCTCATCGGATTTTTTGGGATCAAAAAACACAATAACACAAAAATTAGCTTGTAGTAAATTTGTCCGAGGTGTGGGTCGAAATACGCCTAGTTTTACTGGCCCATAAATAATCTACCTTTATCATCAAAAGGGGGAGCAAGTAGGCTCGTCGACAAACAACTATTTAATATTAAAACTTGTATAGGCAGTGATATACCGTTTTCTTGATTGTTTAAATATGCTCATATATTTTTGAAATTAAAGGGCAGTGTAAAAATTCCGATATTAAATTTTATGCTGTTATAAAAGTCCTAGTAATTCAAAACGTGTCGTGTGAACTTTGTAGTGTGAAGGGTGTTTTATATAAATATTACTATCTCTACTTTTTTACCTTATGAGAAAGAAACAATGTTTGATACAAATTATATAATGTTAATCATATATGCATTAAATGGGCCTCACTCCCGCCTTGCTAATTAAAAATATTCAAAATTCTTTAATTCTCATGAAAACCAGAAGGATTAATTATAATTTCTTTGACAAATACCCTGTGTTATATTAAATTAAATTTAATGTTAATTAGAAAATTTAATCCAAACCAAAGTTATCAGTATCTGAATTTTAAACAATTGACTCTCTCCTCATTACTGTATTTGAATAACTAGAGCAATAAATATTAGAGAAAAATTGTTTATAATTTCTTAAGATGATATTTCTGGTATTTTTCATTTAACTTAACTGGACTAAAAAAAAAATCTGTTTACAGTTAACTCCTAGTGTTACGCCCCTGCCCCTACTGGCCATCCTAGGAATTTTAAATTAATTTGCAGCAAGTTCTCTTGGTCACATTTACTGAGACAATTTTTTCCTTAAAGGTCGTTGACTGTTTTCTAAGATATAGTCGGCACCGGCGTAGTATCGAATATATATTGAGTAAAGTATCAGTTTGTTCCACTTTACATAAGTACACCCCTGTATCTCTGTAATTAGTTTACAATTTTGATGCTATCTTTGTACTTAAAAAGTGATTGTTTTGATATTCTTGGCTCATTGGCGTGCGAAACTATGTGGAAAAAAGCAGTCGATTTTTTGCAACAAAAATGTTAGCGATTTTTTTATGAAAATTTTTGATCTTAGATTTTTATTCAGCATCATCAAGAACAACTCTATACCAATTTTCAAAATATAATAAAATATAGATTTTTGCTTCCACCGACGTTTCGTTCCGAGGCAACCATCAACAAATTATTTTTTTTTTAAATATGGACCTGGATATTTTATTTCGGTTTAAAAAACTCTCAATCTCCTTAAATCAATAATGTATAACACGTTACTATTTAGCAATCAGGAAAGTCATACCAGACACAAAACATTTTCGCATATGGAAAATTTGTTTATTAATAATCAAAAATTTATTTTCGCAACACTAAATAAAATGTGTTAAAGAGTATCAAGTCTCCATTACTTATAACCACACATACCAGTAACAATAAAATAATAGCGATTTAATGGGCAGTAGTGACAGGACTGGAGAACTTAGCAAAGCATAATATAGCAATTTATTATAATTTTATAATTGGTCTTATTTGTTTTGTTATTTAAATGGTAGCGCGAACTCTGTCAACAATAACGAATTAATTAAATAAGACATTTTAAACGGAGTAGAGGGTACTTTACGGGAGATAATCTTCTTGGACGAACATCTACATTTGGTTAAATAAAAGGGTTAGTAAAAATAAATATTTTATATTACCAAAAATGCGTCCTGTTAGATGTTCCACATAATTATTAATTTTGCTCTACTATCTTTAATAACAGGTAAATGGGAATATGAGAGTAGAATGTGTGATCTAAAAACAGGCTAATGTATTGTTGTTTGCAAGGACCTCCACATTTAAATTTATGATGTGTTATTTAAAGAAATAAAATTTTGTTTTGGCATTTATACGGTTTATGTAACTACTGCTAAAAGAAAACCTAATGAGTACCTGCCCTCAAAAGACACCGAAATGGCATTGATGTTGTTTTAATTATACACCAAGCGCTCTTATTTAAATAACTTGATACCATATCGGTTGAGACGCTAAATCCTGTTTAGCACGCGTTGTAATTTTAATGTCATTTCGATAAATATTCCTTAGGTCTGCAAGTCTGGTTTTAATGTAATTAACACTTAAGGACTCGTCATTAGTAGGAACTTATAAGTGCATACGATACCCTGACGTGCCTTCATTCAAAAATTGCGTTTCTAGTATGAGATGTCAACACAATTTCTCTTTTTCACTTTAATTTCTTGATATAGGCGAACAATTTGTTTTCATTAATCCTATAATGTGAAAAATATGATTAGAGCAACAATTTATATTAAATTAGGAAAGTTCTTAAATATATTTAAATTTTATCGTTCATATACTTAAACTACTACTTTAGGGATTTTTATTTCACGAAGAGATTTTGGCTGGCTATTTATACCCGACCTGTGTTTAGCGAATCCTGACCCAGTGTAACGATCGGTTTCCACGTATGATGTGGACTGTAGCTCGTATCTCTTTTAAAATTATTAGGATGCTTAAAAATTTCAATTGATTCTCTAATTTTCCTTTTATAGAATCCCGAGAAAGGAATTCTTTTACATTTTTGACATGTCTAGTGGAATGCTGGTATTCAGATACAGCAGCTTGTACAATTTGTTTTTTTCTTATACATAGTTCATATTCGTTAGACTGGTGAATATGGATAGCCAACTTTATATATTATAATACACAATTCAATATAAACATCACCACAGGAACAAGGAATGACATATACTCTTTCCGTTTGGAAAGGAATAATGTCCTTTGCAGATCGCAGTGTTGTAAGGAATCCCGCGTCTTTTGTACAAGAACAGGAAACCTGTGTATAGAAAACATATAAAAACAGATTCTTACATGCGAATTTACTTCATCATCTGGTACAAGGTACAGAAGTAATCAGTTACTGATTCTTTGGTTTACAGAACCCTCGCAATCTGTGACCAAAATTCTTTACAGAAACAGACAAATTGATTCAAGGTTTAAGAAGGAATAAATATTTGAATGAGGATATTAAACGGTCAATTAACATAATAATCCTACTCCACTACTTCGGTCGAGGGTTGCCATCTTTTAAAAATTTTAATTCGGGAGAATCACGACAAGCAACTGTCCATTGAACACCTCGACTGCCCTGGAGAATGGAGATGGAATGACATGAATGAGTGGTGTTAAAAAACTACATGCCTTTTCTATTAGGGTATTGTTTTTACTAATATTTTATCTATGACTCGGTATAACCTGCAATTCCGGAACAATCCAGTATTCCGAGAAACTTTTTTTTGGCCTGGACAACGGAACTTCATTCCGAGATAATCCCGCCCGAACCAGGATGAAATGTTATTAATGTAATATGCCTAGGTTTTCAAATTTAAAATCTAATGATCCTTTATGAATTACGTGGCTTTGCATTCTCCTATCTATATTGCTGCAAACTTCAAAAACTTAAAAAATAACAAACTCATAATTAATTAAAAATGTGGGATATCCCAGTAACGAGATGGAAATGATCTATCTGGCAATGTCCACGAAAATGTCTGATTTGTAAAAGGAATTCTGATTAAACACTCTCAACTAAGAAAGCTTTTTTACAACCTTAAGTTAATTGGTAACCCTTTTTGTAGAGGTTGGGAACAAGATAATGATATAGTAATACATGTACTCTGTGATTAGATCCTCAACATTTTATTCTGTGAGACTGTTGGTCCCATATCGTTAGCATAAGCAAAGTTGCAAAGCCCCTCCTGGACGAAACCATCATCCATTTTCTAAGGAAAGCCTGCTAGGGGTCTACTTCGATTTGGTGGAATAACTATTGGCGAACGACATTTTAGCGGATACGACAATTTGATGGATAAAATAGTATATTATATAGTTTATGATATATTTTGGCTCTTGATTGAAATACTGCAGCATACATGTATACATTTTTGGGAAGCCCGCATTATTCCTAATAAATATAAAGAACACTATCCAGGGTGTTCCATTTAAAACAATAAAGCAGAGTCCGATAACTTTTGGATCTTACCCCTTATATTTATTCTGAAAGTGGCACTGAATTCCACGGCAGAATCATATAAGGAAGAGTTTTTGCCTTTTTAAAAAGTTATCAGATCTCAAAAACCAAATGGGATATGAAAATTCTGCTGGTGCCATCTTTAATTTCACAAAAAAGTAACATACTATTGGGGAAAACTGAACCCCCTCTATCTTTAAAAATAAGAGAGATACCCCGCAAAGGTTCCGAAAATGGGATACCCTGTAGATAATTTAAAAAATCATTATTCAGTTGTTTTGTTTTTTCTTGGCGTCGTGACGCTTGTACTGTGTGACGTCAATTTTCTTTTAGCTCCAAATAATTACATTTTACCAAAGAAAACCTTAGCTTGCGTTAGCTAAGGTTTTATTCAATTAAATAACCCCTTTTCACCAAATTTTGATATCCTCGTTCATTTTCGAGCAATCAGCGTATAATATTTAAGAGAAACACCCTACATATCTAAGTAGTTACTGCAGTAAAATTTGTGCAAATATTAAAACTGTCTTGAAAATAGATGTATTTTCGAAATTTATGATTTTGATACCCATACTGGTAACGGTGTCAATTTAATTATCTCCGGAATAATTAGGTTTTACCTCTTGAAAGAAACCTTTTCTACCAAATTCTAATTTTCGAGAAAACGTCTTTTATCTTCTCAGAGGCGTAGCGCAGAGAAAGGAATAATCCTCGCTGTTAAGATTCTATTTTAGCATTTGGAGAAATGGGACATTAAGAATACTTTCTGCTACAACTAAATAATAAATTATGTTTTTTTCAGGCATTTGTTTTAAATTTCAAAAAATCGGTATATTTTCTCTACCCTGAACTTATCTCGTTGTGAATATTTTCTTTTACTAGGAATTGTAATATGTGACATAATTTAGTAATACACATGATCATTTAGTAACACATATATTGTCTTTTCGAATATTTTGTTCCACCTAAGCTAACTTAATTGATTTTTTCTACCGTCATGTATGTTGAATTCGTACCAGTTTATTCCTACTTAATTTTTCTCCAAATTCAATTCAATAAGATTTTTTAGACATTTTATTTGACCGCCATTTTGTTTCGTCATCTTGAATTCGTACTACATTTTTAACAGTTTATCTCTATATCACACTTAATGCTCGCACGAAATTTAAAATTATTCTAGAGTGCATTTTTTTAGGCTGATTTAAATAATTTATTAGCCCGCCATTTTGTTTATTATCTAGTTTTTGTATCTATGCCGTGAACTGAGAGAGGCCAACGGAACTTAGAAAAATATTTTTTGGGATCTAGGGACGCTAAAACTATGTAAAACCTGGGATTTTTTTCACGATTACAAACATTTTATTAGGCCGCCATTTAACTCTAACTATAATTTATTCTTGCATAAAATTTTAAATTAATCTATTAAGTATTTTTTTCAGGTTGAAATTTTAAATCTTTTATTAAGTCGCCATTTTGTTTCACCATCTTAGATTCGTATCAAAATTTTACCAGCTGATTTTTACGTAATACTTGATTTTTGTGCAAAAATTGGGGTAAATCGGATAAGTAGTTTTTTAGTAATATATTTTACCCTTAATTTTTGATTAAGATTTGAAGGAAATCGGATAATTCGTTTTTTAGCTATGCCGTGAAGAGACAGACTGACAGACAAACACACAGACCGAGGGTATTGAAAAAACATATTAGGGATCCTGAAACTAAGATCTGAAAAAAATCTGGGACGGTGATTTTTTTCAAGATTACAATACTTTGCTTTTACGAGGGAAGTAAAAATGAATTATTACTGTTTTCCAGAAAGTTACATATTCCCTCCAATTAGCCACGTATCATGATGATTTTTATGAGGGGGAGTGCGATTTGCTGTGCATAAAATATCACTATAAATTTTATTGATAAAAAGATTATGCCCAATTTGGCCATAAAAAGACAAAATTATTATATTGCCAAATATACATAATAAACCTAAACATTTTAGTGGGTGAATTTAAATAATATGCAAGTGTTCAATACGAATAGGGGAGTTTAAACATCTTTCAGCCGAACGATTGACCCCTAAGAATGCAATTTTTGTAAAAAAAATCGTCAATAGAATTAAATGACACAATCACTTTTAAAAATTATCAATATTTTTCTTTTGGCAATTGCTCTTTGCTGTATAGTGGACACGATAAAGTGAGTTAAAAGTGCAATTATGTCATATTAAGTATATTTGCAAATATCTAGCCAAAAAATTTAAAGTCACCTGTAAAGAAGTATTTATGGGAATAAAGCCAAGAATATATCTTGTGGTTAAAACCGGATTGCAAACGAGTTAAAAATTTTATTCTCAGACCGGCAATGGCGGCATGTTTAAAGATTGCTTGAAGTTTTAGCACATACCTACTAAATATACCGTACCTTACATTTATTAAATTTTAATCAGAATTTATTTTATTTATTAATTTGCCCATATCCTGCATCCTGGATTAGTTAGGAATGGTATCTTGATCCAATTAGACCCCTTGAGCTACTGGAATGGATTTTCTAATTCATGAGTCAGCAGGACCCTTACAGAGTATATGTGATATTATTTCATATCGTTTTTTAAAACTTCTACAAAGAGCAAATGTCACTTAATTTCATATTGTGTAGGTAGTTTCTTAAGTGATAAAGTGCAGAGTGCAGACACAATTTCCGTTACAAGTAGCTAATAGTTCCTCCACAATTCGAGATACGCTAATATAATATCCTTAATCCTCAGGATTTCCTTTGTTCTTTTTAAATTCGCACCTATTAGTTTCATCACAGAACTTTTTATATATCTACGAATTAAGAAACCTACGGACTCGGTACCAAAATTAATCAGCCCTTTAGAACACGCGTATGTGGAATGAGAATCGTACCTTTATTATCAAAATAATCACTCACTCCTATCAAAACTTTCTTGAGATTGCTTTCAAATCAGCTTACTTCGCGTGAAAGATAATGGGTTCATGCAAAGATTGACTGAAAGTGCTTTGTCATAAAGCGTTGTCATTCCGACTTTATTTAAATACAACTCCTTTTTATTGTTTACCAACGTTCGGAACGTAGTTTTCTTAATATGCTTTTTTTTTCTGAGATGAATTTGTCAACAATTTTATGATTTATAGTTTTTCTAAAGCGCCAGAATGTCGGATTCGCTTCTGCAGATAAGTTAATAAAAATAGTCTAAACTAGATCAAAATACTTAAATATCAGCATTTTTAACCCCTTGAGTGAGATATTTTCCCACGTCTTGCCTGCGATTGAAAATGTCTCGTGCAATCGCAAGAGAAAAGTAATTCCAATTTGACACACTCTAAACCTAAGAACCATGATCCCCTTAACTCACTCCAGCCGTTAATGATTTCGTACTATCTCATGGAAACGTTGCTGTTGAGACCCAGTAGTGCAACATGGCGAAACCTAAGGTACCTACTATAAAAGTATAAAACACTGTATGTTTACTAAACTTATAGACCAAAAAAATATATTTCTTCTGTGGTTCAAATATGGATGGTTATTATAATTACTATTATCTTAAAAAAACACATTTAATATTCTAGTTGATGTTGATGGAATGGAAAACATTAATATACTTATGAACAATTAATTGAAATTTCTTTTGATATTTGTGATTTAACAACTGATGTGGATGGACCCGACGAACCTAAAATCTTGTGAGTTAGGTCAGTGATTGATGAGTTAACAACTGATGTAGATGGAAACGATGAATCCAAAATCTTCTGGGCTTATATATCTTTTTGCAACACTTGAGCTTCTCCAATCTCCGCGACGTTTAAGTTGGATTAAATCTGCGCCTCTCTTACTTAAAAGAGTAGCCGATGTTCGTATAAAGCCAGTATACATATCGGGGTTTGTTAATTTCAGATATGTAGGGATCTCCATGGGACTTTTTGCAATAAAATTTATCACAATAACTTGATTATAGCAATTCCCTTAGCATGTTTAATGAGAGGTCGCTTTCATTGGCTGTGAGTCGTAGTAATTCTACAGAAGGACAAATCATCTATTGAGTCATCGTTATTAGTTATTGTAAAAACACAGATTCTTTTCGTCTTCGAATCTGGAATTTGCGTAATATGCATCGAGTTTTTATCCTCAATGTCATCGATAGTCATGTAAACGAGTTCACCTCGTTAACAGCCTCCGGCAATTTCGAAAATCAAAACTGTTTTTTTTAGTAATACTGTGAATTGTAGCGCTTAATTAAATCTTTTATTTTCTTTCTTTAATTTCTTTTATATTCTGTAAAATTTTACATTATTTGTTACCTTTAAGGGATAAGACAAAAAAATAATATATTGCTTTGGTATTAATTTTTTACAAATGATCTAGTTAAGTTGCGTCTCTCAAAACTAGTGTTTTCTCAAATCGTGCCTGAATCTTTTGCAACTCGGGCGTCCTCATCCTTTGCATTTCATTTCAGGCGCAAAACTAATTAGATGCCTATATAAGGTATATACTTCTGCCCCGTACTTGCATAAATGTACAAGGTTTCTAATTATATTTTGAACGGGTTCAACGAGCTTTATTTTTTAAGATAGTAAAAAAGATGTTAAAGGATCAACTTTGTTATTTTAAACAGAATATCCTATATATTATTGCTTCGTTAAATGGGTTTCTTGTTACTGATTATAAATATATACGTACGCCTTTTTCTTGCAAACAACTGACAAAGTCGTTTCATTTCCTTTACCCGGAAGTTCCCTCGTTATAAATCTTTCCTTTTATTAGGAATAGTGAAGTGTGGTCCAATTTAGTTCAGAACGTATTCATTACTGTCTATTTAAATATTTTTATTAGTCGCCATTTTGTTCCACCCTTTTGGATTGCTAACAATATTTTAGGAGTTTCTACCTATACCCCACTTTATTTTTGTACATAATTTATAATAAATTCAATTAGCAGCTTTTACATTAACACACACCGCCATTTTGTTAAGTAATCGCGTCATATTGAATTCGTACTAGTTTATCTCTGTCACTTTTAATTTTCCTGCAAAATTTAAAGTTCATTAAATAAAATCTTTTTACGTTAATTTTTAAAAAAATTTATTTGGCCTCCATTTTTTCTGCCATCTTGAAGTCGTACTACAGCTTTACCAGTTTATCTCTATATCACATTTAATGCTTGCACAAAATTTGAAATTAATCTAATTTTTTAAAATAATTTATTAGGTCGCCGTTTTGTTTCGCTAACTTGGATTTATACCAGAATGTTACAAGTTTGTTCCTATGTAACACTTGATTTTTGTGCAAAATTTGAGGTAAATTGGACAATTAGTTTTTTTAGTAATATTTTTTTAACGTTTCACTATCTTTCCAGCTCGTACCAGCATATAGAATTTTAATTAAAATATTACCAGGTGCATCACTAAATCCCCATATGACCCTTAATTTTTGACTAAAATTTGAAGAAAATCTGATAAGGAGTTTTTAAGCTATGCCGCGAACAGATAGTCAGATAGACAAACCGACAGACAGACCGACGGAATTGATAAAACATATTTTTTTGGTATCTAGGGACGCTAAAACGTTAAGATATATATAACTTGAAAGGGTGATTTTTTCAGGATTACAAACATTTTATTTGGCCTTCATTTTGTTCCGCAATCTTGAATTAGTACCACACTTTTAATACTTCATGTCTATACACAATTTAAAATCAGTTCATTAATAATTTTTTCAGGCTGAATCAAATAATTTATTAAGTCTTCATTTTGTTTCGCCATCTCGGATTCGTACCAACATTTTACCAGTTGATTCCTTCATAATATTTGATTTTTGTACAAAATTTGAGATAAATTGGACAAGTACTTTTTAGTAATTTTTTTTTAACATTTCACTAGGCCGCCATTTTGTTTTGTCATATTGAATTTTTATCAAAATGTTCCCAGGTCATGCCCATATGACGTAAATTTTTTACCAACATTTGAAGTCAACCGCGTAAGTAGTTTTTTAGTTATGCCGCGAACAGATAGACTAACAGACAGACAGACCGACGGAATTGAGAAAACATGTTTTTCAGCATCTAGGGACCCTAAAACATAAAGATGTGAAAAAATCTCGGAGGGTGATTTTTTCAGGATTACAATACTTCCCTTTTACGAGGGAAGTAAAAATTGACAAAAACACTGATACAAAAGACAGTGTGTCTATTGACGACTCTACATATTTACATTTTATAAGTTAGGGTGTCATGTTTTCTTCTAACACGTTGTCTCCTATGGCAAGGATTTTCTCAATTTTATCGGTTCTTTTTAAAGATAAAAATGCCAAACCTAGTAGGTATATTGATAATTATCCCATTTAATGAAACAAAATTATACATGGGTTCTTGTGAAAAATATCGTATGCCACATAATTGTTTAATTATCTTAAATGCTTATAAACATGAACAAGACTATTCCTGTAAATTTTAAAAATTAATAATTATTGCAGTTGCTCTAACAGAGAACTTTAAAAATTTACAGGAATAGTGTTATTTTTGTTGAAAAAGAGTTTAAGATAATGAAACATTTATGTCGCTTACGATATTTTATCAAAAACCCATCGATATACAAGTGGATCAAGGAAGCGACAACAACAATCATATCTGCTGTATTGCTATGCTTCCAAATGAAAAGCAAATTACTTTTTGTAGTACCCAAGGAGTATGACTCGTACTTTTCATAAATAAATACACATTAAATATGAAACACCAGGGATTAATATAACTAAAAGAAGTATTTCTAGCAACATATAAACCAACGAGTATATAGTTAGGCCGAGTGTATTGTACGCCCCAGTTGAGAAGGGTTTATGGTTTCGCCCGAGCTCTGACCAGTTTTTATACCGAGAACTTCAATAATTTTCAAAAATATATAAAGATACAATTTTTTGCGTAAATGTAAGATAAGTAATCGAATTTTAAGTTTATAAATGAAAGTATACTACAACTACAAGAATAAATTAATTCTAACATACAATTGAGTTATTTTAATTTTTTGGATTTTGTTTTAATACACTTGTTTTATTATTTTATAAGTTTTTTTTTGAATTATTGTTATTTACCTGTGCTATCAACCGCCCAAAAATAAATCTGATATATTTGGAAATTACTTGACCAAAATTAAGCTTCTTTGAAAAGACAGAAACCTAAAAGCATTAAAGATGTGGTTTCTAAACTATAAACTGTGGATTTTCAAGTGATTATATTTATTGCATCGTTAATGTAAGTGTAGATTTTACGTTGGTGTTAATAATGGCAATAATGAGATAACGCGTAATTTCCATTAAACGAAATTTAATTATTGTAATATGGAATGCTATTGCGGTATTTAGCGCTATTATCGTTGTGGATGTTCACAGAAACCTTCAAAAATCAATAGCAAATAATCTTAAAACATAAAAGTTAAAAATATGTAAACTACATTTTATTTTAACTTTATAGATGTTATTTTTTGCTATTTACTTTTGTTTAAACAACGGGTTTATTGCAAATTCATTATTTAATTAATTATAATCTCTTTGTGTTTTCTTTTTAACCAAGGAAAAATGGAAAAACAGGGAACAAAAATGGCACAGCTGAAAATCTATATCAATGTAACAAGAAAATCAAACATATATATGCAAATTAAATGTGGAAATAAGTCCACAATTGAATAATTATTACACTTATTGTGTTTGTTGTACGTTCGTTTGGTCGTGAGAAAAGGAAGAATCAATACAAATACTGAAATGCTTTGTTTGAAGAACAGTGAAAACCTGTCTTGTCTCCAGACACAAAGATAATGGTATTTGCTCTTCGATATATCGAGAATGAAAGAACCAAACTCGAAAAATTACTATACTCGATACTTGATAAACACTTTAGCGCTACTTGTATAAGAGGGATTCCAAGGCAGTTAAATTAGGTACTGGCCCAACAACGCGGTTGCAGTACTGTCAAAGTGTACGGAATAAATCCAGCATTGTTTTTTATCCTTAAAAACTCTTTGAACATCTAAATGACATCGTACACTAAACTGTTTTAAAAATAATTACGTATATTATCTATCATAAGATTGCATGTTTATCTGGCAGCGGTTTATTCGTTTACTTAAGTTTTGATTTAAATTGGAAAATATCTACATTTTAACTAAATAATAGTTTAAAAACAACAAATTGGAGACAATTAAAATGCAAAAAATTCTGCCGAAAGCGATATATGGAGTAGTAGTGGACCTCCGTTGTTTATCTAGTAGATTAAATAATTAGAAATTGTAATATTTGGAAAGTCTTTATAACTAAATAAAAAGCGTCTTATTTGTTTGGGGTATTTGGACCGAGACTTGGGCGTACCAGGAAAGCTAGAGGCCTAAACAGAGTGTAATCGTTACATTCAAATGCTTGGTTTTATAATTCTTTACCCTCCGTGAGAGGGATAGTTGCAGTAAACTTCTTCAACTTTGTATCGGGACGCACGTTTGTAATTTATTTGACAATGCCATAGTACTATAACTGTCGATATTGAATCACTACCACAATTACTGCTACCTATTTTTAGCAGCCCTGTGGAATTGTTTTCTCTCTGACATATTTTTCCTGCATCAGCTCTCCATTAAGTTAGTCAAAGGGTGCTGATATTCACTCTTTAGCCAATAGACCACTGACGTGACCGAACGGTCGCGCGCTGGTCGTATCGTATGCAGCTAAAGTCCGCAGTTCTGTCCTCTCCGGAAACGCCTTGGTAGGAAACAGAAATGTTAATAAAGTTAACACTACATCTACATCTCTTTACTGTAAAAATTTGAATGAAACCTGATAATTTCAAAGAAAATATGAAAACATTTAGGAGAGGTATAAACTAAACTGCCATCAAAATACGGCATTTTCAGATTCTTCAGAAAAATAAATGATAAAAAGGGTTGGCAGGGAAAGAAATAAAACGACTTCTGAATACATACGATGTGACAAAAATTGAAAGTTACCAACAGGAAATAACAAAACTGCTCACAGATGTAATGATATACCGAAAAAAATATATTTATTTGAAATCGTATATAAACTGCATGCTTCCAAGGCAGTAGCATTTTTTGACAAGTGCAACAATACTGTACAAAATCATACGCTAAGTGATAGAGAACTATAAACTGTATGTGCCATATCTTAAAAATATTAATTTTTATTACATAAAAGGATATATAACAAACCGGAGTAGTGACTTAGTTTAGTTTACAGAGAGCCTTGCAAATACGGGAAGCACCCTTTGCTTTAACGTTTTAGCACAAAAAAATGTTTAGATGCAAGTCAATCTCTCTTCTTTGACTACAATAAGGCTCAACATCGAGTCCGATAGATTGAGGGATATTTTAAAACAATTCAATCTGAAAAAATTGAGATAACGAAGGGAATGAGCCAAAGCCAAGTACTCCTACTTAATTTGTTTAACGTCTGCTAAGAATAAGTAACGAGAGAAGAAATATATTATAATACTAATCAACCTGAAAGATCTGCAAATAATTATGATCCAATGTACATATTTGGATGCTCTGTAGACGCAAATAACAGCCGCAAGAGGTATAAATCACAAAAAGGAAATGCCAAGACTATATTTAAGAATATGAGACGAATATTTTTTATCTAAGGTCTGTGCTTTAACCTCAAGTTTAAACTAAAAAAAATTACTACTTTTATTGCAATGTACTGGATCCCAACTGAGTATTAAGAAAAGTGGGCAAGGAAATCTAAATCATGGCTATCATAAACACAAGAAAACTTGCATATACTGGATATGCCGTCTGTACAATTTATTATCGAAGAAGAAATAAAACGATGAAGAAGCATTGGATGGAGACTCATATCTTTGTGAAAAATCTAAGGGAACAGTGCAGCTCAACTTGCATGAAGAGTTGGAATTGCCCTGATAATCACCAGGTTTCTGAGAGGAAGGCACGTAAACACGAATAAAAATAAAAACAACAATAGTTTAATACATAATACTTATTATTAATTATTAAGTATAACAAAATCTGCACAGATATTATTCCAAAAGTCAATAAATTGTTTTAATTTTTTTATTGCTATTTTAATGTTTTAGCTGAACTAATAGCATTTACCGCAGATATGTCGTCACTTACTGATTTTCCAAGCTCTTATGTTCCTAGTTGATCTCATGCAGCACTTCTCAAAGTTTAAAACTGAATAACAAAATGTTAAGAATAACTGGCATGAACTGAAACAATGTTTTTAAAGGGCTTTTTGTTTGATTGCAATTACTACCGCAGGTTCTATATCGTTCGTCTTGTATTTAATATTTAATTTTTCTTTCTAAATTTGCTAGTATTGTTAATTGTACACTGTTTAAAGAAAGTAATTGCAAGTTTCATTTATTCTCAATTCAGTATTACCATGCAGAGAACTAATTTATTTTATAAACTGATAAATAAATAAGAAAAATAAACTAGACACAAATCCAAAAATCTCTTGTTGCGTAGCAAACGTATATTGACGTCATCCTTCGTATCCCATAATTTGATTGCGCAATATTCCTTATTCGACTCCGGAATATTTCTTAAATATATACACGTTTTACCTGGCGTTTTACTTTATTCTGAACCAGCCATATTTAATAAGAACCAAGCGGCTTAACAATCGGTCTCCCGCAGTACCTCTTAAACGGTTTCGTTGGTATTTCTCGAATTTCTCACGATATCATTTCATACCTGAACCATTAGTATGGCTTCTTTCCTGTTGCATGAAACCAAGATCTTCACGGTTTAACTTTTGCATTTTAAAGTCTCCACCCGACCCATCGTTAATGGTCAGTCTTATAGTTTAACTGGAGAAAGCTGGTGTTGCGGTCAAAGCTATCAGCTTTCGATAAGATATATTGCAATGCAACAAAGAAATGATCATGTAGTTACAATTTTGTGACTATTTGTGAAAATAAGTTATTTTCCTTGCGATTACTTAGCATTAAATTTATGCCATAATATTAACTCCAATAGAAGACCATACAGGGTGCCCTAAAAATATTTGATCAAGATGTTATTAAGACAACCGAGTCAAATTAAAAAATATTTAAAATTGTAAATCCCGGCCTTAAAATTTTAATATTTATTTTCTATGCTCTTTGTGATGCTAATGTATCTATAACATGAAATAATTTAAAAATACAGACCATAAGCTCTAAACAAAACAGAAAATATGGCAGACTTAAATCTGCTACCCTATTTCAATCTTTAATAATTTCTGAAAGTAGTGATGCCACGAGACGAGACAAAATTTGTACTCTCGTCTCGACCTTATCTCGTCTCGTCCCGACATCATTCGATCTCGACACTCGAGAATGAAGAGGTCGAGACGAGACGAGAGTTCGTCTCGTCCTGACTTTTAGTAAAAGAAACCCTCACCTTATTGGTATAAATACCTATATTATTCCATTTCTGTCAAAGGATAGTTTCGCTTCAATCAAATTCTTCGGATTTATTTTACTAAAACATTGCATTGCAAAAATCTACCAAATTTTGGATTATTTCTAAAACATAAGTCTTTTTTAGAAAATGAAGTGTCATTCTTTTTTAATTGAATTTAAATTTAGATTTTAGTTTTGTGCATTTAAATATATTTTAATTTTAATAATAAGCATAATAATACCAATTTTTAACTGCATGATGTACAGGCGCACGATACATAATTATCACATAATTTTTTGCTAATTAATATTTCTGGATGTAGGGTGTCTCAAAAAAACAAAAATAAATATACAAATGGAATTGCTTGAATATTTATTAATCATTCTTAAATTTAGAGCTGGTGAAATTTAAAAGTCAAATAATACTACATCAAATGTTAATAGTTTTTCACAGCTCTTTTTTAATGCCCCTTCTGTACACTTAATGGTCACTTGATAAAATCCTAGAATTGTTTGTAATTTTCTTCTTTTGAAGCAGGAATTCAGAAAGTAGTAGCTTCTTAAAATGGAGTTGCCTTTAAAAATTACCACAACTCTGTTGCCTAAAGGAGATTCATTTTGTAATTAAAAATTAAACCATTTAAAGAAATTTAGGTATTTACCCTTTTAAAATATTAAAAATACTGAGATGCCATTTTATTTTTTAGCACGTTTCATAAAAACATATTTTATGCATGGGAATGAATGAAATCTTATATGCTTTATATAACGATTTAAAAAGAAATATATAATTTTTGCTTTACTGGTCAAACAACTTGGGGGGGTGCAATCATAATTTAATCGAAGAATCTTTCAAAAAATCTATATTCAAGTCACTATTAATTCTTTTCACAACTTTCGAGAACATACTAAAACCTAATAATATGTAACAAAAACAAACTAATAATATAATCGTTTAAGCTCTTCCCTGGAACAAACCATTTTATTGCGTTATTATATTTGTCCCACAATTGAATTGAAATACATTCTCTTTGGTATCAGCCTATTTAGATCAAGATTACCTATATCCCTGGAGAAAAGTTATGCAGCTCATATAGCAAATATCACACTGTTACAACAGGTAGCCCCAGAAGAGTTCAAACTTGTAGCAAAAATAAATTATTTTATCAATTTATTAGCAATCTTTTTAATAACATGTTGAAGTACACAAAATTTCATAAAAATTACGATTATTTTATAAAGGCTAAAATTGTATGCAGTGATAAATTATGTATTGTGACTTCAACTTATCGAACAAAGACTTTTCAAACAAAAGGTTGGAAGGCATTTTCAAGGGACTAGCATCCATGTGCGATAGAGTAGCAATTTGTAATATTAGAAAAATATGAATATAACAAAAATAAATATATAATAAATATTTAAAATGCACTTAACAGGAGTCAGAGAGAGCAGTCACGAAATGCGTGCTGGGGGAAGGCTTTCCAAAATAGCTTAGAACTTGAAATCATAACTAAGAAGAAAACAAGAATTTTTGAATTAATTTATTAAACGGAAACTAAATTTTCAACGTCGAACCTCATATTTTGTGTCTGGACGAATACCCGACTAGCTCACTAGTATATTAAGGTTACTGTCGGTAACTCGCATTGACCTCTCCCTTTGCAGGAATCACGTGGTTTTTGTGCCTGAACAGAATCAAATCAACGCGTTTTCCCTTTTTGAAAACTGCAAATAGTGCTTTATAATGTTAAAACAAATAAAAATAAAATTTAAAAAAATTAGTTCTAAATATAGTAAGCATCGCTCGAAGTAGACATTCACTAGTTTTAGGTGAATTCAACGGAAAGTAGGCAGAGGATAGGTGGTATCTTTGGGTACTAATTAATTTAAGGTGAATTTGTTTAGATACGAAATGATCCGTATACAGCGTGTTTTCAAAAGGCGTTCAAAAAGGTGAATATTTGAACCGACTACAATGGTTTGAATTTCTCTAACATTTATTTTTGAATACTTTATACTGATATCCCCAGATATATTTTGAATTTTGTTAATATCTCTATTATCAATGGTTATAAACAGGATTTTCTCAGATCTTGATAATAACGGATTTATTTTTGTATTATTCCTAGGTCGAAACGCAATTTTCTTAATAACCTTTACCTACTCTAAAGCAATACAGAGAAGGTTTCATGGGTCAAACATCAATAAATAAATACAGAGAATTAAGAAATCATGATTCTTGGCATTAGACCGTCTCAAATTGGAATTACTATCCGACGATCAGTGTTCAGATCTCGTGGGTTAAAGATTCCTGAAGATGCCTCGTGCAGTCGAAAGCGAAACTTCGGATAGTAGTTCCAATTTGACACGGTCTAATCCAAAAGAGCCATGATTTTTTAATTGACCAAAGCCGTGAGAGCTTCCGTTCTATACAGGGAATGTCAAAAATTTGAAATATATGATTATACAAATTATAAACAATACAAGAAACCTAATAATTCATTAAACAAATAACTTCTTTGACTGAAGAATGTCCAAAATTTCATAAATATTATTAGATCGGACGGAAAAACTGTTATTTGATGGCGAAAAGGGGACATGTCTCAAGAAAAACATCGCTGTCAACCAGTGACTTTTTGGAAGTTTTTTGGAGAAATTTTGTGTTATTTGAGCCACTAAGTACCCTCTTTTGCGTAAAATGTTAGCCATGATTTTGTACTCATTGATGGTATTGCAAAACTTCTTCGAATAGCCGTAATTAACATACAGTGAGGACACTTTTGAAGCGGTCGATTGCAACGAAATTTAGAACGATACTATATGGGCAAATTCTCCATTTAAAAAAATAACAGCTTTAAATGTCATACTTTTTTTATGGAAGTGGGGGTCGAGTGATACATCGTTTTAAAGGCCTTTTTAGTCTTAATTCAATCCTTAATTATGAAAACATCTGATATAGCAGTTCTCAGATGATGACCAGTAACAATGTTTCGTAATGGAATCATTATTATACTCTTGGGATATTTTTTTGAGATTACCAATGTCAATACTCCATACTGAACTGAAACACGAAAATGAAACGGTGATTCCTGCACACACGTCGATGAAACATTTACGCAGTTCGTCCAGAGAATCCGGAGCCGTTTTGAAATCTTGAGATTTCACAGCTCCATAGAAAAGAATCAAGGGTGTAAGATCTGGCGAGCGAGCTGGTTATTCTGCCGGACCTCGGCGATCAATCCATCTGTTCGGATAGGTTGCATCCCGGTAATTTTTAGTGTCTCTAAAATAATGTGCCGGACACCGTCCTTTTAAAACGCAATGCTACTGTGGAACTCACATGGGTTTTGACCCACAACAGCATGAATAAGTGGAATGATGGTATCCTGCAGCATTCGAAGATATGTGGGGCCGTTTAAATTTCTTTTCGAAAATATGGGACCTATGTTATGGTCACCCAAAATACCCGCCCAAACATTTACTTTTTGAGGAAACTAGTTTCTTTGCGAAACACATAGGGTTTTTCATCCATCCAATATCTACAATTTGAGTGTTGACTTTTCTATTCAGGAAAAAGGTGCTCTCATCACTCAAAGAAATATAGCGAAGATAATTGGGATTTGCTGAGATCCTTTCTGCAATAATCTCGTAAAACACTAATCGCCTGTCAGGAACATCTTCGGTTAATTCGTGGAGAATTCTTATTTTATAAGGATGCAAAAATCCTTAAAATGTTCTTACAGGACGAACTCTAAATATTGCATGTTTCAGCTATTTGCTTATTTAGGATTTACGACCATTTCAGCTACGACTTGAACTTTCACGTTTTCCCTAATTTTGGGCCTCCCAGATCTTGGATCATATTTGACCGTTCCTATTACTTGAAATTTTGATAATACATTCTGAAAGTATTTCCTTCACATTGGTCGTTGTGGAAAGCGTTCATTGAAGATGCGAACTGCAGCGTAATATTTCCGGTTAGCCTCGCCAAAGATGATAATTGCTTCGATTTTATCTTCTAACGAACGAGCCATTTCAATTAAATTATATTTTCGGAGTCTTTTAGATCACTTGAAAAGCACGTTTCAAAATGTCAACTATTAGAAATCCAATTATTGGTCTTCATTTGAGAATTGGGAAATCAAATGTTTTCAAAATCTAGGGTTGAATTAAGAACAAGAAGACCTTTAAAATGGTGTTTCACTCATATATGTTTAAATCATAGAATAAACCTGGTTGGATTGGATTGCACGATCTTGGGATAAAAATAGTATTGAAAACGTTTCGAGAGGCTAAGATGACCAATTAATGAAAAATCAACCACAAAACATCCTAGATTTAATAAATGCAATCAGAGAATGAAATAATATTCTATAGGAATTCATTAATTCTCTTTTCTCTAGTATGCTTAGTTGCTGCCCGGAATTGTTGTGATCTAAAGATGTTAGTATAAGGCATTTAAAAATAAATGTTACATAAATTCACCTTTTTGCGCGCCTTTTAAAAACATGTTGCATACGGATAATTTTGTATCTAAATAAATCGACATGAAAATAATTAATAGCCAGAAATATCAAGTATCACCTGCAAAAAGGCTTTTTCTTTTCATTAAAAAGAAAAATTGCCCCATTGAGTTTACCTTCAATTATTGAATATCCACTTCGTTCCTTTATTTATTTTTTGTCAAAGTTAATATTAGCGAATTGACTGAACTAAATGCTTGGAGCCACTTAAAGTTTTGTTTGGACTATGTGAATAATGCTAGGCAAAAGATATGGAAACTGTGGTACAAAGGGTAGAGAAACACAAGATCATTTTACAACATTCGTTTCCAATTAAGACAGTTAGTCCAGACAATGATAATTCGGGTGCAACTCGTCAGAGATCATTCAGTATCTTGACATTTGTAAAGTACTGAGTTTAAAATTTTGTTGAAAGGTATATACTTATATAGCTGTAAGTTAAAACCACAAATTGGTCGGGTTAATAAGTCACGTGTTTTATCTTTCCAGCTCGCAATAGCCGCAATAATTAAAAGAAATATTTTTACAACTTAAAAAGCAATAAAGCAAATTATTAATATTATTCAGTACTTTTTAATACAATGTAGTGAGTTTTATCTTAGTGCAGGGGAATTTTTATATGCAACGGACAACATTTGTTTATTATAACAGAAACGACCCAAATTCTAATCTACGATTTTTTCACACATTGTTATTAATAATACGGGAAGCAAATTTATGAACTTGCGTGATTATAAAAAGATAGATTTATAGTTATAATGAGGCCCGAAGGGGGCCCAAGTGTCGGGCACTTCGGAAAGGGGGCGCTAAATTCAATGCCCGGTATTTATTTTGTATATTTGGTTGATGCTAAATTTTGTTTTATGCCTCGGGCGCAATGTTCTCATCGCGCGGCTCTGGTTATATTTTATTATTTCGGGTCAGGATTGAGACCTGGAAAACTGTTTTAAAAATAAACACTTAAAAGTAAAAACATAATATAAGTTAGTTGAAGTATTAGACATTACATTAAGTCTGAAAACATGTCTGATAGTCAGTATGTCTTTAATGGTATAAACTGTAATCTAAATACATAAATAGCTCTTTTGTAATTTACTTTATGTTCTTAATTTCACAATCTAAATTTGAGATAACGTGATTTACTTACTGTGCCTCAATATAGAAAGGAATTGGTCAAAGGGTCTTTCTTATATGATATTGCTTCCAGTCAAAGATCGATCATAATTCGAATAGACAATCCGTCAGATACAAAGAAATTAACCACATTAACTGCTCGTGTCGCAGTTTAATTAGAACGCGCCCAATAAAATGTGGTCTAGTGTTGCAAGAAGCGTCAACTTGTTTACAAATACAATAAAAAAATTATGCTTATTTATAAACAAGTTTAACCAGCCGATCGATCGAATGCTTTACATCGCAGACTCGCAACTCTGGGCATCGTGTGGGGCCAGGGGGCCCAAACTTTAATGCAGTTAGTTATATCCAATTGCAACATGTTTAGATTTTAATACATTTTTGGAACTAGAAAATATAAAACAATTCAAATAAAGAACACTTTACACGCTAAGAAGAGTGGAGAATATCCAATGAACATCGTATTAAACGAGATTTTGAGTTAAAGAAATGCTAACCTTAGGACTGGGCTCAGATAAAAAATGTGTTTTTTTGTAAAAATAATAACTTATACTTAATGGGCCATTCAGAATATTTGTGAATGTAAAAGGAATTCTGACTGCTGTTCGAAATACCTGGAACTTGGACGAATCTGACCACAAATCAAATGTCATGATTAATATGGGTTTTTATTGAACTTATAGTGTAAATGCCAATTACATATTCAGAACTTAATATTAAAAACCGCAGAATATGTATTTCTCATTTAACCTCCGTATCTAGTTACACCTTACTTAAACTTACAAGATTTGGTTGTGGAGTAAGTTGCATTCGAATAAATTCAGCACACTCAGCAATTTTCTATAGAAGTTATTGATGCGTTTCCCCCACAAAAATGAACAGAAATTTTAAGTTTAAAAAATAACGGGGGTGGTGTTTTTTTGGATAAAAACTAATTATTCTCTCACATAATACGAAAAGTTGTTAGACGTTATTGACCGAATTTAATTCTTTTTTAGTTCCCAAACAACGTTGAAATCGTTACAAAAATAATCACATTAAATTATATTGAACAAATACATTTTCATTTTGACGATTTGCAGAAGCAAATATTTTAAAAATATTTACTAGCCCAAAAATATTTCAAATACTAGAACATCCTCATTTATCATGTCTAATTTTAATTGGCTTTCCCGTACGAAATACATTTATATTATATATAAAACAGTTTTCAGGAATTTTTTTAAGTAAACATAATTAAAACATACCAGCAGCAAATGGTTTACTAAAGCTTAGAGAGATACTATTATATCAAGAAAAATATCCAAAATAAACAGATCACTGAATGAACTAGGAATGTAAGAAACGAAAATAAATTAATCAGTATAGAGCCTGCGATATTTTAAGAAGTTTGTTTTGGAAAAAAAAATCAGTAATAGTAATTATTTTAGTGGGATATTCAAATAAATAATAAAAATAATATTCATATCATTTCACAGGAAAAGTATTCTGCATTCTGTTGAATTAAGTGTTCTGCTTGGTTTATGAATTAATAGAAAATGTACTTATATGGAGAGAGTTGCTAGAACTTACGATTTATCGTGAGATTACAGGGATTTGACGTACGTCTCCCGATAACACGATAACGCGATTCTCAGGACAGAAAACTTTAAATAATAAAAAAAATTGAAATCAAATCAAAAAAATTAAATCATCAAAAAATAAAATAATTCCTTCTATATTTTTGGCATACCTCAAATATAGACTAAAAAAAATAGATTTAAGAGTTAAGCTTTCATCGGAATTTGTTATGACGAGATTGATAAACTAATATCATGCCCTAAGTGAAACTACAAGATACATATACAAATGTATTTTCTTTGCAAATACTTAAGTAAAACTTTTCATAATATTTTCAATAAAATTTCATAAAATTTGCATACTACCATTCACAAAACTTACTTTAGAAAATAGTATTTTTCATTAGTCAAAGTTGAATAAAATCTAATTTCTGGCCAAATTTTCAAACAAAAACAGTTATTCGTAAAACTCTTCATAAAAAAAATCGGAATAAATTATAGTACAACTTTCGCATTAAAAGCTAAATAGGAATGATTGATAGTAAAATTATTAAAAATACAAATTTTGGATTTTACCGTTTAGATTAAGTTGTTTTTATACCCCTAACTAGCATTATTGTGTGTGTTAAAATATGTTTCAGTTATATCGCAAATAAACCATCCCACGATTTTTTACGATTTTCTGTCATCAATATATACGATTTTGATATTTTTGTTAAAACAAGAAAAAAGTTCCTTTGAAAGTAGTCTCCAAAACGCGTTTTAAGAGCGGTAGGGCCATTCGAAGGGCAAATGAATGATAATCTATTGGATAACTAAATTCTATTGGATTTGTGTCAATTAAGGTGCCAATGCAATAGACGATATAACACGGGAAAGAAAGGCAATAATAGAATTGTAACAGAAACAATAAGAAAAATCACCTGCCCCAAGTCATTCTACCATAATCCAGATTCTCTTCTTTCCTGATTTTTAGCATTAAAATCGATTATTGCGAAAAAAATAAGTTTAATTTGGCTAGAGTAATGACAATTTTAATTACAAATATCTCAAAAAAGAGTGATTTTATCGATTACAGTCAAGAGTACTTCTTTTGCCTAAAAAAGTTGTCTATTTAAATATTGCAGTAAAATTAAAACCCCACATCCTTCTCAAAACTATTCTCAATTAGACGATGAAATTCTTCTATTATTTAGTAATGGTGTGATACATTTCAGTAAAATTGAACTTTTCCAAGCTACGGTTAAATAAATAGTTATAGTTACAATTCCTTTGCGCCCTTAAAATCCAATTCCGAAACTATGTTCATATGAATTTTTTTCATATTATGTCCAGTAGTACCCGTTTGTTATAGAATTTTTTTGTTCTCATGTGTGTTTATTTTATGGCAATTCATTAAAACTCTGGATAAAAGGAAACAACACACTATAAAATGAGCTATTTTTAATCATATTACTAATTACGCGTTTGGTCTTTGTTAACATTTAGACAGAATAAAAATTGACTTGTTCACTATCATAAGCGTTTCAATTAAATCCGTTTTTAATTTCACACTAGCGTAATACTAATAACAGTTATACAATGTTTGTTTATAAACATTATTTACGATGTAAATAACGTGGAGTTAGGAATAAATCGCATAAAATTAGTTATTATTACGAGAATATAATAATTCGAATTCTTGATAGGTAGCGCTAAATTATTAACAAAATATCTTTTTATAGAATAATTAAGAGTTCAGAAAATGTTCAATGAATATACGTGGGAAGTTACTTACAAACTGTTTGTAACTTAAAAAATTAATACAAAAAAAAGACGCTGGAACTTTTTTAAACCAAGAGAAATATTTTTATACGAGGTATCAAATTAAGCAATATGTATTTCAAAACTTGGCTTTTCAATGTATAATTTTCCAGCTGTTTACCTAGACCTCTTTATTCTCGGTATACGGTAATGGGAGGATTGTGGCCCATAAGAACCAGAGTACACAAGTCTCTTTGAGTAATTGTACATCCTTCATGGCAGGGCCGTAACTAGACTTCGGCGATGGTAGGGGCCTTAAAGTTACCAACAAAATATGTTTATACTTTGAAGCTTTTGCGACAGGTTCCAGAACACCTAAGAAGGGAAACTGCAACCAACTACCAACTTAAGCCTTTCCTGTAATATAATTAATTAATTCTTTCAATTTTCCCTTGACAAATGAACAATGGCGGATTCAGCCTCCTAAATCCCCGTCTTATCTACGGTCCTGTTGCCTGGCAATATTCATCAACCAGCCAATTCTGACAGAATAGCTGAAGAAATGGTCTAAAAGACATTTCTTTAAGTTAAGGATCATACTTCCAGAAAATACACTTCCCGAGTAATGAGACAGTAGAATAGTTACAGAGTAAGTGGAAACTGTTTATTCCTGTTCTTATCCTGTGCAAAAAGAGGTGTACTTAGTTAAATTATCGTAGATAGCTTACTGCGATATCTTCGGCGCACTACAGTCAACTTGTAGCTAGTAATTTCATTCCACAACTTTCTAAATTTCTTATGGTCTTTTCTGACAATAAATTAATACTATCTATTCCCGTTTCGACACCTTTAATTATTGATTCTTTTGCTGCCTAGTTGCAATGAAGTATGTTAAAAAGACTAAAACAAGATTTAAGCTTTAGATCTGTGTAATTATTGATGACAATTCGATTTTATTTTCTAGTAATGTTTTGTTCATGTCACTGTCATATTTTATGATAGTGACATTTAGAAAAAAAATTATTTGCTCCATTGCCTATTACTGTAGGGCTGCAAAAGTTCTGATATCCACAATACAGGAACTCATATTACTTTTATAGACCGTCGGACTATAGTGACGTAATAATTTTTGTTGTTGACTAAAAAAAAGTTCTCATTTTCATGCTATGGCGGAAGAGGAGATTCATACCCCCAAAACAATGAAAAAAATCGAAAAGGATATCATCATATGTCTGTGTCAATTATACCTTTCCTTCATATATTAACAGTTTACAGTTCGGACCCCCTGGATGAGCTATATTTTTCGTAGGACTTTATTTTCTCAGCAGTAGGTTTGCAATGTACAAGATAATAAAATTAGTTTTAGCTTAAATTCAGTGATTCCTGGTATAATAAATTACGAAATAGTTATGCCGTTATCAGACCGTTGATTATCTCTGAGTCACATAGTCGATACACTGTAAACACGTTGTACGTTATTAAGATACATAATTAATAAACTCTGGTAAAATCAGGGGATTTTAAAAGTTAATTTTAAACTTAAGTTTGATTATAAATTTATCTTGAAAAAATCACCCATAGAATGTATATGCATATTTTTAATGATTTCTTTTTCTTATCCTTTTTAAGTTTTTCTTATGAGTATCCCTTCGATCTTTTCCTTCATTATTTAATGCATGCGTCGAAAATCTCGGAGTAAACGTTTCCCGTACGTATATACCTCATTATCAAATTATTTTTTACTATTAATTTTACAAGAGTCATGTCCATTTATTACGTTCCAAATAGAAGGATGAGTATGATAAATTTATTGCCCATTAAATGCAATTAAAATTACATAATTTAATAACTTTATTGTTACCGCAACTAAGATTTAAATACATTTTATTGGCATCCGAATTAAGTAATAAAGTTATAATTACTGTTAGAATTAAAGAAATGTTTAATATTTCACTTCTTCTAGGAAAGTGGTACTTATGTGTAGTTTCTTAAACATATAACCTTTCTTAAACTAATTATTTTTCTGACGTTTGTCATAATTTAGAATTAAATTTTCAAAATAATAGTAATTATATTACAACAAAAAACTTATCGCATATGCGAAAATGTCAAAATCTCATTTTCTTTAAAAACCTTTATATAAAAACTATTTGCTTGTAAAAGACATTCAATAATATAAATGCAGTCTTGTTAAAGACCATGTAAGATTTTATTGTGACTTTTTTTAATTACACTATTACAAAATTGAAACCTATTATGAATGCTATGTTGTATTTGTGATTATAAATTTGTTTTGCTAGGATGCCAGAAAGAAATAGTTACAAGTTATTTAGATTAATTAGCAGAGCGGTAGAGAAATAACGGATAACAACACAAAGATTAGGCCATATATCAGAAAAAAAATCGACTTTTGGAAATGAATATCGGTTTTCAATTCATGCTTATCTTGCAACACATTTAAACAAACATATTTATGGTTCTTGTAGAGTTTTTTAATAGATATATACGTGTTATATTAATTTTCAACCTTTAGAGTAAATACATTTACGTTTCTAATTATCGATGGATATAAAAATAAAAAGTAATAAAAATGCATATATTATGTAAACTTGCTATATGCTATGCTATTTTTAGGAGTTATTTTTTTAGCAGATTGTTACTTTGGTAGTAACCTCTAACACAAACAATTTAATAACTTTGAAAATAGTTTAATGATAATATTTTTGCAAAAATGTGTGTTCAGAACGAACTGATACGTTTTTGTGAAATTAGATTTCTGAATTTTAAATCAAAATTATAAAATACTAGACCATTTAGTTATTTACTCTTACCACAAAATGATAAATCCTAATTGTAAAGCTTAAGAATATTTGTTATATATAATTGGCAAAGAATAGGGATTTCGTTTTGTTTACGTTTTTCAGTTACTTTAAAAGAAATGAACGGGAAAAAAAAAAGAATAATAATAAATGACGCATAAAGCAACTAAAGATTACTACTTGTAATTAATTAACAATGACACTCACCCCAGTCATCAGTCTATCAGCACCTGTACCCTCTTCATCTTTAAATATGATGTCCTGACTGTAATTCGGTTCTAAATCCAAGAATCTAGAGTCGTTACGATCCACACGACCCTCAGTAAGACCGCTGGCTGTTAGGGTATGCTCCGGCACATTCGGTACGTGCTGTTTGAACACTAGGGGGGTAAGTTTCCTAGGTCCCCTTCGCCTACCTGTTCCACGCCCCGGACCGCAAGCTAGTGCACCCAGGACCAGCCCGAGGGTAACCGCAGCCACCGCGCACCACCTCATGGCCTTACCTACCCAACCTCATCACTACATCACCCTAGTGTCGCTACTCGCGGTCTCTAGCTAGGCTTAGCGCAGCATCGCGATTTATTAGTAACTCACAAGTAGTGTAATATAAGATATGGTTCCACAAATTTATATACTCAGTATCATCACTTAGTCGCGTATGTATGTGAGTAATCGAACGTTAATACGTCACGCACCTTATTGCCTTGGTCACTTTGGTAGTTAGCTAGATGCAGGTAAGTACTTGGATGCATTTGTATTGAGGTGAGGCACAGACTGGGCACCCCACTCGGCCCGCTTGGCCATCTTCGGAGCCTGCGCGCTCATTGGCCGGCGGGCGGGACCCAGATGAGGCAGATGGTACCTGTACCTCGCAAATCAACGATTCTCGAAGGGTTCTTTGGCTTGCGAAACGCGTCGCGATGAAGAAGGCCGATGGTACCTCGGCAACCGGTCACCGTCGCTAGGGTCCGTGTGACGTCATAGATACGTCGTTGTGCAGTCTTTGATCCTTTAATTGCATGTTCTTACGGGTTTTTGGCATCGATGGGGTTTCGCATGGTTAAGTGCACCTTAAAAATATTTTTAGATTATTACACAGTGCGCAATAAACTTATTAGTTTTACGAATTTATTAAAGTGGATTGATTTTAAATACTAATTTATTATTAAAGAAGCAGTAAATTTTCTTATTTTTTTATTCATTTATTTATTTCATTTCTGCTAAATTATCATTATACAGTGCAGTGCCTTTGTCTCTTATATAATATATAATGCCAAGAGTTTACTGACCCTACTCTAGCAATATTTAGTTGTTTTTATAGTTTTAGGATATTTTAACTGGTTCATTTATAATAATGAATAAAAACAATTATTCACAGTAATGACTTTTAACAGTAATATATATTTTTTACCTACAGAAATTATCCTTTTTTAATCATATAGCATGATAAATGGTGTGCAATGTATTTTAATTAATTGGCCTGCGTAAAGCAAATCCCGGCGTTTTCATTGCTTTATCTAATTTATTATTCTACATAAAAAGTGAGAGAAAATTATTTTAACCAATTCACAAAAAGAAGTCTAGTAATGTTAATAAGCGTGAGAATATTCTCTGTGCATCTGTGAGTTTATAAGTGTATTTGAGATGGAGATGTAAGCATATTGAAGTTGGTGTGAATGTGTTTGTTGCATATAGTGGTTTTATGTTTAGGTATTTAATGTGATTTTAAAATTTGCATAGTTGCTACTTTCTTGAAATACGTAGTTATTAGTAGTATTATATAATACGTGCCAACTGCTCTTCAAAAGTAATGAAATATTTTTTTTATGATAATCAATATTAATTTAAAAATTATAGCAATTAAGTTTGTTACTCCAGTTATTAAGTGTTTAGTCTTAGTCTTGTTTTAGATTTTAGTGTAACCGCAAACCACGTAGACCTTCGTAGAATGGTATTAAAATGTTATAGATAAATTGGATTAAAGACACTTTATTTTATATACAAGAATTAAGATAAATCTGAATCCAATAATATTACATAATACATAAGTAATGAAACCGATTAACTAAAAATACCATTTACTACGTTAAAATAACAGATAACACAATAAATTAAAGTTAAAAATAAAAAACAAATGTCTAATTTTGTAGGCAATTTCGCAATTTTAAAATAATTATTGTTAGGACAATTTAAACCATTTTAAAACATGTTACTTTCTTTTATTTATTTTTTTATGATTTCTCAACATATGCTTTTAATTATTAGATCTTTATTTTCTACTACTACTTTATCTCTACTCGTATACGGAGTGGTTAAAAAAGGGCGGAAAACTGAAAAAAGCTTTGCTTTTGCCCATTTCTCCTATGATTTTTTAAAAGCTTTGGTGAACAGTTTAAGACGAAACCGGATAAAAAAAAGACGTTTTTTATATTTTTTTAAAGACATTTCGACTTTTGCCCTACATCAGTAAAAGTGTAAAATTATCTTTGTTAACAGTTTAGATATATGACGTTTTCAAATTTCTTGAAAAATAAAGTTGGCAGTAAAATTCATATTAAGTACGATGCTATTTATTTATCGTGTAAGGTATTGTCTAATAATTCTGGGAAATGTGAGATTTAAGGGGTTTTTACAAAGATACTATTTATTTTAGATTGTATTATCACTTTTAAGTGCCTTAAGCAGAAATAGTTACTTTAAATATTAGTTATAGTTGATAATTTTTAAATAACATTGGCAGTAATCTAGTAAATGGTGGCTCGTTTATTATGAACCACTGCCTATTTATGAAATTTAAAAAAATAATAGAGCAGGCAAAAATCTTGAAATTATAAGATCTGCCTAGATAATCTATATTTATCAAGGATATATATATATATATATATATATATATATATATATATATATATATATATATATATATATATTTTTTTAATCATACTTTAAGCCCTTGTGGTCATAATTTTGGTAATTTGTGGGAGGAACAATAACATAATAAATTAGTTATCTTTACATATTCGTGGGCGTAAATGTTTTAAGGTATAAAATTGAAAAACAAAACGCTTAATTTAATAAAATTAAGACAAAATATAATACAACTGTAGCCGACACATTTTTTGGGTTATGTATCTATCAAAAATAATCTTGCTAAAAACAAAATACTCTGATGTAAACCAAGAGAAAAAACATATGTTGTTAGATGTCTAGGAATCACCGAGATCATTGGTTTGAATTTTTGATTTAATTAAGGTCATACATTTAAAAAAATACTACTCGTATTATCGTAAGAACGCGTGTTGCGGATAAAAAAAATAATAATGTGCAAAATCAATGTAGGAAAATATCTCAAATAAGCCAATGATGTACATTTTGGAGAAGTTAAACGCATAACAATACATTACTGGAAAATAGGTTTGTCCAATGCAGTTTTATAGAGCAACATTGAATAACTATATTTGCAAAACAAATATAGATCTTGAAATGGAGTTTTCAACAAATTTCTAAGAATTGGTTGTAAAGTAATATATTTTGATGACAACGTCATAAGTGGCCAAACATATTATATACAAAATATTAACTATGACCCTTACAAAAATTCGAAATTTTATTCCTTCAGAAAAATTGAAAAAATGAAATATTGATTAAAACTTATAATAAATAAATACAAGACAGATTTTAAATACCTTCAATATTTTGGGAATAATGTCGATTTTTCAAAATTGTGATTTTTTAAAATAAGAAATTGTTGCTTGAAAATGATTTTAGTAACAGTCTCATTTTTTCTAACTGTCCAACTATCAAAAACGTTATTTAAGATTGTACTGGTTGTCCAAAAAATGTTTGTTTCTTGACTTTCTTTACTGGTGTGTACAGCTAAACGGGTTGTAATTTGTTTGTCATTTCGCTATTGTTATAGTTGCAAGTTGATATAATCCTCGCAACGGGGAAGTGTTATAATCGTGAAAAAGACACCCTCCCAGATTTTTACAGATCTTCATGTTAGGGCCCCTAAATGCAAAGAAAACATGTTTTCTCAATGTAATTCCGTCGGTCTGTCTGTCTATCTATCTATCTATCTGCATATGCGCCGATTATATGAGGGCACAAATATGTTTTGGGTGCAGAGCACCCAGAGTAATTCATAAGATACTTTGTGAAATTTGTGTTCTAAAAAATCAGTGGTATCCCATTATTAAAACTGCTAAAATTAAATATTATTCCGTCAACAAAGGAAGAGGAAGTGTAACGAACCTGCACGATTTTTCTCGAAAATAGGGCTGCGTGTAATTGGCTGATTTTTTGGTATTAAATTTCATAACATTTTGATCAAGAATTAATACTAGCATACCCTCAACAAACGCACCGTGTGTGTTCCACATACAGGGTGTCAAAGTTTAAGGTTTGACCTAATAGCTTCTTGTAGATTTAGGCACATAATCACTTTTCTTATTGTATTTAAATCATTAAATGAATTTTATAAAATAATAAAGAAGTATGCATAGAAAAGACATTACTGAATATATAACGTTATTCACGGTTTGTAATATAATAGAATATTAATAATTCTGCGATTTTCTGAATTAAGTGAAAATTGCTATACTTTAATTAACAAAGATTTGTTTTTAATAAAAATTAAAATAGGTATTGTAAGTTTTCTTAACAAAAGAAACATTCTACAAGGTTTATCGTTGTGTGGTTTACAAATGTTGAAATATTGTGTGAATATTTCGGTAGACATTTAAATTAAATCATTAGAGAGCAGGGGTATTTAATGTTATGTAATTTAATTCGTACATCGGGGTGTAAACTTGAATAAAATTAAGGTATATTGTATAATATAAAATATTCTGTTACCATACTTTTTTTCAAAAACTTAAAAGAAAAGTTCTGACTTATTGTATTATTCAGTCCTAGATTAAGTTTGGGGCTATGGCTATAGGTCCCGTCGTAGATAGAAGCCCCAGCACAGAGCCAGCGTGAACTTTTGCGGGGGCTAGGCGAGGTATGGGCAAAGAGAATAGTAACTTCTCAGTTTTTGAAGTCATTATTTGTGGTATTTTTTAGTCTTAACCAGTTATTTGTAAAATACACCTCGCAAAACCTCGCACGGCTTAGAAGCCCCCAATAACTGAAAGACTTAAATCTCTAGGGCCTCATCAGCAGAGTACAATAATTCAGAGGACCTTCTTTATGTCATTAGTTATTTGTGCGAAATCTCGCAAGCTCAGGGGCCCCTAAATACTTAAATTCTCAGACCCCATAATTCGTTAACCCGGCCCTAATATTATTGAGTTGACCAATTTTATTATGTGTTGCCTTGTATTTAAAATTACTTTTTACGCATTTGCAATACTTAATCTTTAGGTGGTGAAAATACTTAGTTTTTGAGATTATTTCCACTAAAAAAAATAATTTGTACCACATAAGTTATCTAGAACATTTCGAAAATGCCAATTAACTGCTAAAAGAAATAAAAATGATGGCCGCTAAAGTCCGGATGCCATAGTAACTTGGAACATCCCACCCAAAACACAACATTTTCTTTTTGATGTCTAAATACAAAGCACCCAGTTCTGAAAATCGGCGCCCGTGTATCTGTTCGCGGCATAGCTCAAATACCGCTTACCTGATTGACTTCAAATTTGTGCGTAATTAAATTGGGTCATACTTCATTATTGCTAATAAAAGTGAAGATTCATAATGAGGGAAGTTTCGGGTAAAGGAAATCTACCTATATTTTTTATTCTGTAAAGGGCTCGTGAGAATTAAGCCAGTTAACAAAATTTCACAATTATTATTATTATTACAGATAATTCAATTGTAGTAAGACAGGATGGCAAAAATACAGTTCTAATATTTACTGGGTCCCACTCTTAGGACTGCCAATCTGTTGCCATACTCAAAACTAAGTTGTTTATCTATTCCTGGTACCTTTTTCCTATTCTGCCTCTGTCGCTTAGGTTAGTTCTTTTTAAAGATTGAGGTGAGTTAGATTTTGATTAAACTAATAATTTTTTAGATAGGACTTCACGTTTTCGATAATATTTAAAGCCATATTTGTGACAACATGAGAGCCTAAAGTAAAAGAATACTCTGTATAAAGTAAAAAAAGAAAAAATTGGGAATATTATTTTTTTACAATTTGACAATTCTAAAACCGGTAACAAATTGGATAGAAAACGGTACTGACTTTCTTTTCTATAGGACGTACGTGAAAAAAAAACATCTAAATTTAGGTCAGTCTGTATCTACGACAACAGTGTAACGGAACTTGATCGCCCTAGTGAAATGTTAAAAAAATATTACTAAAAAACTAGTTATCCTCAAATTTTGCACAAAAGTCAAGCCTTACCTAGAAATAAACTGGTAAAATTTTGCTACGAATCCTAGATGGCGAAACAAATTGGCGGCTTAATAAAAGATTCAAAAAATCAGCCGGAAAACTACTTATTTCACTGAATTCAAATTATGTGCAGAAATTAAGTGTGTTATAGAAATGAACAGCTAAAATTGTGGTACGAATTCAAGAAGGGTAACAAAATGGCAGCCGAATAAAATGTTTAAAAAATGAACTCAAAGAAGTATTTATTCAATTATCGACAAACTTTGCACACAAACTTGATTATTATAAATATATTAATCCTCCAAGACTGAAAATCTTTTGTTATACTCTATTGGGCATACTCAAGACTAAATTATTTATGTATTCCTGTGGTACACGCTATTCTTCCTTTGTCGCTTGGGTTAGTCCTTTTAAAGACTAAAGTGAGTGAGGTTTTGATGCAACTAACATTTTCACTTCCCTCATAAAAGGGAAATATTGTAATAGTGAAAAAATCACCCTTCTAGTTTTTTTCAGATCTTTACGTTTCAGGGTCCTTAGATTCCGAAAAACATTTTTTTCTCAATTCGGTCGGTCTCTCTGTCGGTCTCTCTGTTTGCGGCATAGCTAAAAACTACTTACCCGGTTAGATTCAAATTTTGGACCAAAATTAAGGATCAAATGGCGATCACCTGGTGATATTTTGGTAAAAATCCAATATGCGATTTTTGGTAAATATCTAATATGGCGAAACAAAATTGCGGCCTAGCGAAATGTAAAAAAATTATTATTAAAAAACTGCTTATCTAATGTATTTCAAAATAAAACAAGTTCTACCTAGGAATCAACTGGTAAAATTTTGGTACCGTATATGCCAAGAAACATGTTTTCTTAATTCAAATCTTAATCGATTAAGTTCAAATTGTGGTCCAAAGTTAAGCGTCATATGATGAACCTGGTGATATTTTGGTAAAAATCTAGTAACCCGGAACGAAATGGCTGCTTAGTGAAATGTTAAAAAAATTATTAATAAAAAACTACTTATTCAGTATGCCTCAAATTGCATAAAAATCAAGTATTACGTAGAAATGAACTGGTAAAATTTTGGTACGAATCGCTGCTAAATAATTATTTCAAAAAAGTCAGGCTGAAAATACTACTTATTTGATTTACTTCAAATTTTGAGCAAAAATTAAGTGTGGACGAATTCAAGATGGCGAAACAAAATGACGACCAAAAAAATATTTGTAATCGTGAAAATATCTCTCTTCCAGGATTTCACAGATCTTCACGTTTTATAGTCTCTAGATAACAAAAAACATGTTTTCTCAATTCCGTCAAGACCTATAGCGGAACAAAATTGCGGCTTGAAATGTTAAAAAAAAATCATTACTAAAAAACTAACTACCCCAAATTTTGCACAAATTCAAGGGTTATATATGAATGAATTGGTAAAATTTTGGTACGAATAGAAGATGGGGCAACAAAATGGGGGCCCAGTCAAATATTTAATAAAACAGACCGAAAAAACTACTAATTTTGTGCAAGAATTAAGTGTAATATAAATAAACGGGTAAGATTGTGGTATGCAGTAGGTTTTTATGTTCCACCGATGTTCATTTTTAAAAGCTTTTATTTAGCCTCACTAAAGTAACCGGTATTAAGTACTTGATTTTAAAAATCTAATAATAGTATTAAGTAACAGTATTTTTTTAAAGTACTTAAAATAGCCAGTACTATTTTTTACATGCTTTTGTTTAGTATTAAGTATATCTACTAAGTACTTAAAATATAACTCTATACTTAAAGTACTTTTAGGTAATCAGTTTTTTACTAAATATTTAAAATAGATATACAATACTTAAACACCAAGTACGTCTAGATATTTATAGTATTTAGCCGATTTTTAAGCCTGGAATCATAATCAAGTTAATTTGTTTATGTTAACTAAATATGATGTCAGAACTTTTTTTTTATAAAACACACGAGTATTGATTATATATTTGAACATCAGTGTAATGTTTAGAAAAAAATCAGTTTTGTAGAAAAGTACATAAAATTGAATTGCATATGAAGAAAATATGCAATATTTATAACTACGAGCAAAAATTGATGGAGCATTATGATTTAAATTTCAACTCCCAATTTACAAGGGTTTCCTGTAAAACTTTTATTCATTATATGCATTGTTAAAGCTGTAATGGCAAAATGCATTGTTCTACTGTTAAACTGAAGTGATAAGGGAGGAAAGGCATAAAACTATCATAGTGTAGGGTTTACGCATGTCTAATAACTAACCTAACAGTATTATATTTGTAATCCATTTAAACACATTTACTACAATTTCTATATTAAATTAACATTTTTGATGTGCATTGTTGCCAGATTTGTCTACTTATTTATACAGATTTATGACAATGATCTTGTTGGTATAGACAGTAGTGACAAACATATTTATATTTGAGTATATATTTAAATATTCTCTTTTTGAATAAACAAAATATTAACAAAAATGTGCATTTTAATTCACCGTATAGAATTTTTCCCTATATTTTGAAGCACCACTAAAGCTCTTATTTTAAAAGCTAGAGAAAAAGATAGAGATTTAAAAAATATATATACTGGGTGTTAAAAAAACACGGCTTCGTATTCTTTGGAAGCTCTTTAAATATAGGCGTTGTCAGGGGGGCGCCCATCCCCCCAGAAAGACATCTCTAAAATAGATATGGTGCAAGTTATATTATAAATTGCTTTTTTTTGTAATCAGTATAATTCTCCTCCCACCGGAATTTCATCTGTTAATGATAGTTCTTAAAAGAGGTAACTTGTTTTTTAATCATCACTATTGTTTTTGGATTTCCGTCATTTCATGCCTAAACTTAGGTTAAAAATGTGTAATCCAATTAAATGAACTCCTGAATCGAAATTTTGGTCAACTTGCCTGAATTTTTTATGTAAGTTAGTATGAGGCATCTGATAACGATAAGTGATAATTTTTTTCTCAACCCCGGCTATGGGTGAAAAAAATATAGCAATTTTCAATATTATTTAAAAAGGGCATGAGCTAGATAAAAAGTTTCAAATAAAAATTGTAGGGCATACAATTTTACGTATAAATGATCTAGATAGACACTTTTTTGCTACTGTTAGATTTAATAGAGTTAGGAGTTAAATGATAAGATGATAATGACTCTAAACTTTAAAAAATTATAGCAAGGTGAAAAATTATTAATTTTTTTATTTTATTAAAGAAACTTTCTTTTAAGAGATTTTTGTTTATTATTATATATTATAAATAAAAATGTATAAAATTTTTAATTTTTTTTATTTTCAATTTAAACGACTTAATAACGAATTCTCTTTTTTTTCCTGTAACATTTATGAATTATTGTGAATATTGAAAACTAGATCATTTCTTTTGTTATAGAAAAACGTTATAAACGTTTTATTAAGTTGTTTCAATTTAAAAAATAAATTGTTATGCATTTTTAATTAACAATTAAAAAAAATACATCTGAATGTTTATATCTTTTTATTAGATTAAATAAAAATTAAAAAATCACTGATTAAAAAAAATCGATTCAAAAGTTCATTTAATTGGACTATTTGGATATCCCTAATGAAGTAAAGAAGTACCTCTTGGGTCAGTTATGCCAGAATCAAAATACTAATATTATACGAAAAGCGTCATCTATGCTTATTTATAAAAGATTAGCAATACATATTGTCAAAAAAATTATTGGTAAAGTGGACCTTCGTGCCATTGAAAGCCCAGAAAACCAGATGGAAACAATATTTTTATAATACACAACTTTTTTCTCGTTGTTTCTCCCTCCCATCTATACATTTAACTCATTGACACAAGAAATGTTTTGTGCCAAGAATAAAGATATTTCATATTTTTAAAAAATCTAAAAATATATCCCCCTAGGAGCGTAAGTACCTTAGAGTGTGGCGAAATTTCTATTTTGTTTAATTACACTTCATATATGGCATGGTTTTTGTCAATTTTCTCGGTTGTTTTTTAAAAATAAAGGTATCAAACACAGTCCCATTTAAAAAAAAAATAATTTTTTCTACATCTTACAACTTTTGTTGTTAAAGTTTTTTTTGTATCTCCTATAATGTGTATAAGTGTCAAAATATCAAATAAAGCCCTGTACAAGTTTTTTCCGTATATTTTCATCATAATTTTTTATCATAAGTGCGAAAACATTATTGGAAGTATCAAATTTTGACAGGTGGTCAGTTTTTTTAAATGGATTATCCTGTCATATTATACTCATCGTCGGTAAAAATAATTTTGGACAAAAATAATTTATCTTCCGCAATCCGTCTTGATATTTCGTAGCAAAATCGTAGTCTATCTATCATATTTTATTCACTTAAATCCTGAACTGGAAAAAATTTATAAGGCCTATATTTATATATTTTTAAAACTTCATGAATTATATGCCATGCTTTATCGAAATACTTGGCGGTGTCCGGGATAGATCGCTCAGAAAATTATAATTTATGATCATAGCATAACACAACATTTAGTAGAATTACGTCCAAAATAAAGCAAAATGTTAAGATCTTCTTCCATGTTCCTTTGAACCACTCTCATTTTCCTCTCTACAGTTTTTCTTTCTTTTAGTTTTCTAACCACATATGATATCGTTTTCCCCGCTAGTGTCGGCCTGTCTGGAAACTCTGTGCGATATGCATTTCGAGCTCTTGTGGCATTTTCTTCAATTAAATAATATCATATCATATCGCCTTCTCTGCCTCAGAATAACCCATTAGGCCACTTGCGAACTATTAAAAATTAAATATCATAAAATAAAACTCATATTATAGCTCTCCATGGCTCACTACGTTTCAAAACGCTTCAATTCCACATATGTGTGCAACCATTCATTATCACAAACTTCAAAGCTTTGTTTTTTTAAATCTGGCCCACAAATATACATCTTCACACCAATAGGTGGCGCTAAGTGTTACACTTAGCATGTAGTACTGTTCCAGTATGAATGACGTTTCGTTTTCGATTTTGTCATATCGAGCAATCTGTTATTTCAGATCTCAGTGGGTACAAGCTTGCCTGATAAGGGTAGAGGCCCAGAAATCATGATCGCAGAAGGGTACCCTGTGACATAATCGACAGCAATTCTTTTGTAGGCCGTTTTGCAGTTACAGCATTTATATATCTTTGCTATTTTACATGTATATATATATATATATATATATATATATATATATATATATATATATATATATCGCTTCTCTATACAGGGATCTCGGCTCCTATTATACCTACAGCAAAGGTTAAATGGGGAAAGTTTTAGAGGAAACTTATTGCATTCGATATCCGGTTTCAGATTTACGATCGATCAATTGTTTTTAGAAATATCGGGGAAAAATAGAAAATGGTGGATTTCGTTTTTGGCCAGTATATCCAGAACGGTAAATTTGACAGCTGCCAAAATGTGACATTACATTATTCGAACACATTTTTAAGACAAATAAGATGGCGTATACGACACGTCTTCATTGTTTTTTGTTAACCCGCAACCCGCCTCAACTTTCATGTTTCTTATGACCGCTATATTGGATTTTTTGATTTTTGGAAAGAGCCTAAAATTTCCAGTCTAGTGATATCTCACAAGTGCATTAAAGATTTTAGTATCATCGAAATACTACACTTCGTAAAGTTAGGTTTCAGTTTTTTCTAAGGAGGCCATGATTTAAAGTAATGTTAGCTCTCAATGCTTTTCTAAGGAGGCCATGATTTATCTGTAACAAAATTGGATTTTGACTTTGACGTTAAGTTAAATAGTTGAAAGTATCAAAGCTGTGTTTTAATAAGTAGTAGGTACGCTTTTAGCCCAATAAAATCATAAATCTGACACATAAATTGTCAAAACCTATAGAAAATGGACGGCATTCCATATTCAAATGAAGAAAAGGTTGACAAGTTAGCTCTGTACTTTCAATCATACAGAAACGCCGACGTTACCTCAGCAAGGTATTTGGAGATGTACCCCGAACGACGGCAGCGTCATAAAACCCAGTTCAGGAAAATCGTAGTTAATTTAATTAACCATGGTGCCTTCGAACAACCTAGAAACGGATACAATAATAACAATGAAAATCGAGACAGAAACATTTTACAAGCTGAAAACCCTATTGCATCGGTAAGAACTGTAGAACAGGGAACTAATGTGCCAAAATCAACAGTACAGAGAGTTTTAAAAAAGAATAAGTACCATCCATACAAGCCCATAATAGTACAAGGACTTAAGGAAACTGATTTTCCAAGACGACTACAGTTCTGTGAGTGTGTGTGTCTTGTGGTCCGATGAGAGCAGGTTAACGAAATGTGGAGTCTTTAATAGGCACAACCGTCATCATTGGGCTGTGCAAAATCCTCACGAAGTGGCAGAGAGACGTCTACAGATCAGATTTGGAAGTAACGTTTGGTGTGAGATCATTGGTAAGTTAATCTAACCAATCTTTTTTAAATAGGCACCAAATGATGGTCAAATAATAATGTTTTTTTTTTCGTTTAGTTCTTTAATGATACTAAAAGAGTATAATCTAAAAAAAAAGTAAAACGTTCTACTCTAGTCAGTTAACTTACTTTTTTGATATTGTATTACATTCTTATTCAATCATTTTGTATTGTAGTTTCGAAGAACCTATAAAAATAGAATTGGCTTCTATAAATTTATTAACACTTTATCTAAATTTTCTGCAGATTTAGCTAATTCTCTAAAATTATTTTGATTGTCTGAATTTAATGATTTATTATTACCCGGGAAGCCTAGTTCTTGCGTTATGAAAAAAATACCATATTAATCAAATGTCGAATTATTTTTCGATTTTCATTATGATTTATAGAAAGGCGTTCAGTTGTATTTCCGAATAATTTAAATTTTAAAGCGCAAGGGGTTTGTTCTTTTGATATTTTATGTTTTATTAAGGCACGGTGTACTTCTTTAAGATTATTATATCACTGAAATAAATTGATTTACTATTTCCGAAATTAATATGCAATACCAACAAAATAATTTATTAGGGCTATTACTTCCCGCTAACCAAATATGTTTTTCTTTTTCATAATAAAGCTGAATAGGTTTCAACTGTATACAAGATCATTCATTACGGGATGTTTCGATAATTATTTTTGGAGAGAAAATATCTACTTTTTAATAAAGATAATTTTCCCTTTATAATTTATAGTTTCTAGTACCACCCGGCCGACCCTGCCACCTTTGACTGTTGGGCACCTATTTATAAATTATTAATCATTTCAGGAAATCGACTTATTGGACCATTTTTGTTTGAATACAACCTAAACGGGCAGAGGTACCTAGAGCTTTTGCGAAACCAGGTTGTACCAGCCTAACGAGCTATTCTAACGGAAGATGAATTAAGAACTTGGTTTCAACAAGACGGATGTCCTGCTCACAATACCATTCAAGTCAGGAACCTCTCAAGAGAGCAGTTTTACGAAAGAATAATTTCTTTAAATGGTCCAATATCTTGGCCTCCTAGATCCCCTGACCTGTCGCCCTTGGATTTCTACCTCTGGGGTCATACGAAGAATGAAATCTATGAATTTGATCCTCCCGTGACCATAGACATCCTGAGACAAAGAGTTCTGGACACATTTAGAAATATTAACCGAAATACACTTACCAGGGTTGTACGAAAAACAGTCACCAATTGTCAAAAATGTCTCGATGCAAATGGACGTCATTTTGCAGATTTGTAAATTAATGTTACCCACTTACAAAGTAGTTAAAGCTCATTTAGATTTTTTAAGTCGTTATTTACGTTCATGTTGTATTGAAAATTCAATGCGTTCAATACATTCCTTACTTATTAATGTAATCTTGTGACAAATAAATCATGGCCTCTTTTAAAAATATTGAAACCTAATTTACGAAGTGTGATATTTTGATGACACTAAAATCTTTAACGCACTTGTGATATATCACTAGATTGAAAATTTTAGGCTCTTTCCAAAAATCGAAAAATCCAATATGGCGGTCTTAAGAAAAATGAAAGTTGAGGCGGGTTGCGGGTTAACAAAAAACAATGAAGACGTGTCGTATACGCCATTTTATTTGTAATGTCACATTTTGACAGCTGCCAAATTTACCGTTCTGGAGATACTGGCGAAAAACGAAATCCGTATATATTTATATTTCAAATCAGGTAGAAAAGCTTTTTTTAAATATTTGATGCATACAGGGTGTTCTATTTAAAAAAACTGCCCACCTGTCAAAATTTAACATTTTCGCATTTTTGATAAAAAAATCTGATGTCTCTAGAAAAACCCTACAACTTTTGTATTTACAACAATTCTGTATCTAATCAAAAAACTCTCCAGGTGGGTGGCAAAATATACGGGAAAACCTGTACATATTATGTACCTAAAAAGTCATGAAAACTGAATGACTATTTATTAGATTACTTATAGTAATATAAATAGATTTTCAGGAATTTTAAATTATATTTTGCATTATTTTTGATAAAATTCATAAAGTAAATTAGGGACTTAAAATCATTTTTGAACTACTCCTTTTAATATTGAAGTTCCTGCTTTCGAAAAGTACTTAATTCATTAAAAATACTGAGCTAAAAGTACTTAAATACTGAAAATACTTAAGTACTTCTACAAAGTATTTTAAGTAGATTAAGATTTTGCCGTACGTTTTTTAAGTAATACATAATATTTTACCAACATTGGATATTTGAAGTACCAGTACAAGTATTTTCTAAAAAAAGTACTAAATACATTGTCTCACGTAAGTTAATTCAATATTTATAGTATCAAAAGTACTGATTATTTTACTTCAAGTACATTTTTGTGTTTAGAACCTCAGCTCTGCTTGTATGCTAGTTGGTATCTATGTTTGGGTCAAATCTTGCAAGTAAATTTTGAAGCAATTCCCTTTATCTCAATTAACTGAAAATTGGTACACATACATAAATCTGATGATAATACAATATTATGGTATCCAATCGTGAATATCTTATACAGGGTGCGTAAAAAATTCTAAAAAGTACAAAATAAAATAATTGCAAAAAACAGTTTCCGTTATCGGAATTGACTGAAATTTGGTACACATGTATAAACCCGATGACAATACAATGTTATTGTATCTAATCGTGAATATCTTATATAGGGTCCGTAAAAAAATAATGCTAAAACATATAAAATATTTCCCATTATCGGAATTGACAGAAATTTGTTATATATACATAAATCCGGTGACAATAGAATATTATGATGTCCAATCATGAATGTCTAAGGGGTGCGTAAAAATTAATACTAAATAAAATAAAAGTAAAAACATATTTAAAAAAAAGCTTTTATTTATAAACTATTGAAACCGACGGAATGTAGAGAACATGTTTTTCGGCATGTAGGGTCCTTGAAACGTATACAAAATATAAATCAATAAGCTCTCAATAATTTGTACCACAAGACGAAAAATAAACTCAAAACTAAACAATAATTTACAGGTATACCTAAACAGTATATTGGTCGATTTTAATTGTTAGAAAATTAATGTTTTACAAGTTTAGTGTGCTTAATATCTCCCTGTATAGTATTTCTTAAAAGAAATATATATATATATATATATATATATATATATATATATTTATAGTATTTTTTGAGTACTGTGTTAGGGGCGTGAAAACTTAAATTAAAATCGAAGAAAATATTTTTAGTTTTAACAAGATTTTGCTTATTTAGACTTACCTAAGTAGAAGTAAATACTAATTTCTTGCCGTTTGTAATTACGGCACGATTATCATCTTTTCTGAATGTTATACACTTGACAGAATAAACGCATTAATTTCACGTGAAATTCAACATTGTCTCATACATTTTCTAGACAGAGTTCTGTTCATACATAATATCAAAAGTAAACTAAGGATATACAGAGAAAAACCAAAATGGCGAAAAACAGACAGTTTATCATATTTGTTCCGCATTTAATTCTCCTTCTCGATATGTCGTCTATTATGTCTCAGATTTATCTTTATTTTTATTACTATGTTGTTTTGTTAGAAAAAGCTTTGCATTTTTTCATTGATCCTTCTTATGGAAACAAACAGAAGAATTAACTCCATTTATTTACATCATTTAAGCAACAATTTTGCAATTATCCGGGGAAAAAGAAAAACTTAAACACAAAAATACAGAAATAAGCAGAGAAATTTAAGACACATACATTGTATTGATATTGGTCGGAAAAGTTGCGTATTTAAGGGAGGAGTTCTAAGCATTATATTTATATTTTATGTATATAACAGCCACGTTATATTTTTGCCTGATCTTGGCTCTTTTATTTTTTTGATCCCAAGCACTCTGGTTTCTAACGAATGCCAATAATGAGATCTTTTAGGTTTCGTATTTGGGTGTCCTTGGTTCATTACTATGAACAAAAGTTTTATGACGAAGAAATCTGCAAAAAGGTAACTCTTATCAGTGTCTGTTCACTATACTTCGGAATTTAACTATTTAGTGTTGAAATTCCCAGTCGGAATACTAGAAATGCTGTTTGTCGTAAAGTACGATTTATATAGAGTATAACATCATAATGAAACTTTTAGGATTAAAAAGGTACGACGTACTCCTAAAATACTTAATACTTAAAAGTCCTGTGGCCTTGATGGAATTCCGGCCATGGTCATAAAAAAGTGTGCTGAACTAGCCCCTATCCTTACCAGGTTATTCCAAGTGTTTTATGACAAGGGCATTTTCCTAAAAGCCTTTTCCAAAAAAGAGATCCAAAACTTTTCTCTCTAACTACAGACCCATATCCCTACTCCGAATTATGACCCATGGATATCAATACTGAACTTTTAACCCGCGGCCTTCGTGGTCTGCTTATAGATAAAAAAATATGCTTTTAAGTGCTTTTGGATTTTTTTGTTTTTCTGATCACAAGTACATTTAGTTTGTAAAGTTTGCAGGGCATAAACATAATGCTAATAACGCGGTATTTCAAGTTTCGCGTTGGGGTTCGCTTGAATCATTATTACGAACAAATGTTTGTGGTAGCAGAAACAAAGCAAACAACAATCTAAATACGCGTTTTCTGAAGGCTTTCAAACACCGGGATTCTAATGGATTTTTTGATGGGCGAAGTATACACCAAAGCTGACCAACACGCGGCCCTCGATGCTCTGTACTTCCTTATGTTGACCTATATCACAGAAAATGTAGCTTAAACACAGCTATATTTTCTGTACTTATATCACAGAAAATGCGAGCGTTATAAGCTATATTTTCTGTGTTTATATTCATGTATAAAGGTATGTTTACTGAATTAATGTATAAATAAATAGCTTTTTCTCAGTACACGGACTTTAAATAGCGCATTTATAGCTGTCATCAGAAGGTTACCAGTGCACTACCAACAACTGGAATCCTTCTACTCATAGAACTGCATATTGCTTAAACTTAAAGGTCTGTATATTGTCGTAAGTTCTTTTCGTGTTTGCGCTCGTAAAACGTGTAGACATCTACCACACGAAAAGAATATTGAAAATTGTTTTGAGTAAATTGCGACGATCGAGGTTAAGAAGTTTTTAACCCTTAACTACTGAGACCCGATTTTCGGACGTTAATACGGACACGGAGTCTAACGGACTCCTATTAAAATAATGTGTTATAAAAAAAATAAAAGTTTTTTGCTAAAAGTTGTGTTTATAAGTAAAACCTAATATCTTTTTTATTTGTTTATTAAAAGAAAATTAACAATTTTGAAAAAATTCCTACAAAACACATGGAAAGAAAAAATGTCTGCTTTTTAGGTCTAAAACATACATGGGAAGAAAGTCTCAAAGTTTCTATATTACATATTTTCAAAGTTTAGTCAGTTAAATGTTTATTTTTGATCTTCTTGATTATATATTTCATGTTGGCGGTTAGGTGTTATTTTCTAGAAAAAAAGTTTAACGGAAAGAGGATTTAAGTGGTAATTGTTTTAATACATCTTGTCAAGCTTTATTTATTACGAAAATACGGAGACATTACGGCTACGAATTTCAAAATGACGATAAACGTGATGAAATCTAAAAAATGGATAGTAAAAATTCTTGAATAGTATATATTTCCTATGAGCGTGGACGCTAAGTATTTTATTTTTATAGTTACAGAGTACAAATATAAATACAAAAAAAAAAATAAAATGACAACACCTCGTAGATGGGGTTTATTGGAACATTTTAATTAGAGAGCAGCTACTAAATAAAATACACAAGTTTGTAACAAATTTGACTCTTATTTTGTAGGTTCTATTACAATAACGAATGGTCGCCGTTTTAAAATGAGTTATTTAAGTGTTGGAAAGGCCTTTCAAAAGATGTGCTACTGGACCCCTTGTTCCCATTTATTTTTTTTAAATGGAGTCTAATCGCCATCTTGGAATTTTTCATCACGAAACCTACTAAAAAAGAAGTCTGCTATTAAAATGTGGCAAATTTCAAATTTTAAACTTGACTGATTCAAAAAATAAGAGGGAGGGACACTAAAAAGTTTCAGTATATACTTCCAAGGTTTCAATCTTTTCGGATTTTTAATGTGGTCCGTACGAATTTCGTTTCACTTTTGAGCGGCCTTCGGGCTATTTCATGTTGGACAGCCCTATAACATCCAACTGTCCAATGACTAAGGGCTGGGTTACTGGCAGTCTCGGACTACTAATGTGAGATTCTAGTGTATTCATAATTAATTTTTAAATATAAATACAACATATAGGATGATATTAGGTACTCAAAATTTTAATTTCTAGAGGATACATTTTCACAGGTAACTGATAATTTTGGTTCTGTAATTACCTTCTTAACCTCAGAAACATGTAAAACTATATATCACTTAAGGATTTTTTTTCACAGATCACTTCACAACATATTTATTGTAAGAGGTACTTAATCCCAATACGTAATTTCAAGCATACCTAGCCAAAATAATAAGAGATACGTTATACCAGAACAAAGTTCACCAACAGACTAAATTCCCTTCAGTCCCCTATAAGCGAGATAAAACTAAAGTTATTGGATCAAAAAATGATAAAATTTTGTAAACATACCGGTATAAAGCCTATTCTCTGTTTGATTAGAAAATAATCCTCGGTGCCTTATATAAATCTGCTGTTTTTACAGGCTTTCATCAATCACTATGGTTGAGGTTTTTAATTATTTGTTAGTTTAATCGTTAGCGAAACGATTTAGAATAAGTAGGTTGTGTTGATAATTATACAACGCATAATGCATTTTGGAGAGCAAGAAAAAAAAATTATAGCATAGACTTGTTTATCAAAAAAAACGAAAATCGACGTCAATTTAGGAGTCAAGTACATACTTTATGGAATTCAAACAATAATATATCACTGTCAAATTTTTTTTATATTTTAAATTTATACGGGTTACAATAAGGACAAGAATCATCATTATTATAAGCAAATGATAATGCACAAAAATCTAAACTTATTTCCAAATAGACGCTTCATCCCTTCTTAAAAAGTAACAATAATTGGAATACGTCAAGGAGACACCAATCTCCCCGAAACTAACTATACTGGCCTTAGAACTTAGTATTGATGAAATATGACTAAACGATCTGCAGTTAGCAGATGATATTGTGTTAATAAGTGATAAAGTGGAAAATCTTTAAATTATGCTTTTAGAGCTTCACCAGGTATCTCTAAATATCGGATTTGATATGAATCTATGTAAAATTAACGTACTAAGTTTTGAAAATATTTAGTAGATACCAAAAATAAGAATTTGGAAAACGTTCCTTACTGTTTAGTAAACATAATACATACAATTCGGAATATATTGGTCACATTAAAATAGGAAAAACGGTTCTTATTAATGGACCTGGAACCGCTTGGTTTTGAACATAAAGGGTGGCAAGTCTCAAATATCTTAGTTTTCTTGATACGCCTCTCATTTTTAGAGATTTTTTATTTAAATTTCGGACATGATAAACCGTTAATAATGTCTATAAAGTGAGCAAAATACATTCTCTAACATTTATACAGAGCGTAATTTTTCCGGGGCATAAATCAGACCCCATCAAAAATTTTGTCGTAATGATACTGAACCTGTTTGGTTTAATATCATTACGATGATCGGGTTTTCTGTATCATTCCATAACTTTCACGTTCCTTGGATTTTTTTGATATCTTACTCTGCTTTGAAGTAACTTAAGAAAAATGTGTTTAAATGCATACCTATATATACACACTAGATATACCTATATATACAATACCTAAACAAAATATTATATACAGTGTGCTCATGCATATTATTTATCTTCCTTAACTTATGTTTCTAATCGTGAAAGAATCACCCACCGAGATTTTTTAGATCTTTACGTTTTAGGGTCTCTAGATACCGAAAAACATGTTCTCTTAATTCCGTTGGTCTGTCTGTCTGTCTCTTCGCGGCATAGCTAACATTTTGGTATAAATCCAATGTGCCGGAACAAAAGTGTGTGCCATAATTAATTGTGGTATAGGGACCAACTAGTAAAACTGTGGTACTACTTTAAGATGACCGAACACAATGGCGGCCAAATAAAATGTTTGTAATAGTGAAAAAATCAACCTCTCATGTTTTACATATCTTCACGTTTTAGAGTCGCTAGTTGCCAAAACATATGTTTTATCAATTCTGTCTGTCATTTCGCGGCATAGCTTAAAGACTACTTACCCGATTGGCCTCAAATTTTGATAAAAAATTAAGGCTCATATGGGAATGACCTGGTAATATTTTGGTAAAAATCCAACATGCCGAAACAAAATGGCGGCTTAGTGAAATGTTAAGAGAAATTATTAAAATGTATACAAAAATTATTAATAAGAAACTATTTATCCAATTTATCTCAAATTTTGCACTAACATCAAAGTATTATGTTGGAATCAACTGGTCAATTTTTGTTACGAATTTAAGATGGCGGCTTAATAAAATATTTAAAAATTCAGCCTGAAAAACTATTTAACGGATTGATTTCAATTGTGTGCCATAACTAATTGTATGAGAATCAACTAGTAAAATTGTGGTACTTATTTAAGATGGCCCAAGAAAATGGCGGCCAAATAAAATAATTGTAATCGTGAAAAAATTACCCTCTCAGGTTTTACGTTTTTACGTCCCTATATGCAAAAAAAAATATGTTTTATAAAGTCGGTCCTTCTGCGGCCTGTCTGTCTGTCTGTCAGTTCGCGGCATAGCTTAAAGATTACTTACCCGATTGACCGAATTTTAATAAAAAAATAAGGTTATATTAGGTTTTTTTAAGGCTTCACATTTTAGTGTCCCTAGATGCCAAAAAACTCTGTTGGTCCGTCTGTCTGCCTGTCAATTCGCGGCATCGCTTAAAAATTACTTACCAAACTGACGTAAATTTTAGTCAAAAATTAAGGGTCATATGAGGATGAACTGGTAATATTTTGGTAAAAATCCAATATGGCGGAACAACGTTAAAAACTAATTATTTATTTTACCTCCAATTTTGCACAAAAATCAAGTCTTACATAGAAATGAATTGGTAACATTTTGATATGAATCCAAGATAGTAAAATAAAATAGCAGCCTAATAAAATATTTAAAAAATCGGCTTGAAAATACTACTTATTAAATTAATTTCAATTTTTGTGCAAGAATGATGTGCGTTATAGAGATGAACTAGTAAAGTTGTGGCACGAATTTAAGATGGCGAAATAAAATGGCGGCCAAACATTTTTTTTTAAATCCTAGGCTAGATGAAATTTTCTTTTTTAAGGAGAACACCCTATATATTATATGTTCACTAAATGAATATCTTCCTGCTGATTGTAAATATTATCATTTTGATATTTTCATGTCTAAAGACCCTCGAGAAAATTGAGAAAAATCTTGCCATAAGAAGTAATTCTCTTGACTCCACTATGTAGTAGAATGTTTCCTATCTCTTTCATTCCCTCATTTATATCGTAAGGTGTTTGCCAAATTTGTCAGGTATCTTTAAAGACAAATATTAAAGTTTGTAAATTTTATCATCGACAGGAAGAGACACATTCGAAGGAGATATAATATTTGGGGCATTTAATTTAAAAAATAATATATAACTTTTCAGCCTACCTTGTTTACTATTAAGTTCACAAAGTATTTCAATACCTGTGCCAAAAATGTAGATAAAAATCTTAGGAGCTCATATTCTTAAGTTTCTTGTAATCACAAAGGGGGTGGACACATATTTTATTACATTAATATTAGTGTAAAAAACAAAAAAACTGTTTGAAATGACTATCCGTTTTAACGTGTGCTAAATTTAAACCAATAATCCCTGGAGAACGCTCAGGGTTGTATTTGGTAAATTAACATAATACATAAATTCAATAAATTTTAAGCAAAAAGTATATAACTCTTGTAGTTCTCACGGTCTTGGCAAAGGCACTTACTTGCAAATCTTCAAAGAAGCGCGAAAAACAAGCAATGAGCTATCGAAAGATCTGTGTTTGGATTTAGTCTAATGTACAGAATATAGAACGAAGAAATAAGAAGAAGAATGCGACTAACAAACATTTTTAGAAGAATGGCCCAACTTAAATGGAAATTAGTTAAACATAGAGATCGCCAACATCAAGAAACGTGGACATATCCCTGAAATGATGGCCTAATGAAGTTCAAAGGATAGCAGTGAGAAATTGGGCCAAATTGCTCTAAACAGAATGAGTTTAGTTTTCTTTAATCACCATTTTTCATGATCATCAATATACTCATTACCATCGTCTTCATTATCACCATCTCCACATTCTATTTGGTGCAACCTATTATGTGGACATAAGTATAGAGTAGTAGATTATTAAAATGTACTATAACAAAAAATCTGTGTGATTATAATTTGCAAAGCAAAATGAAAAATGAAATGAACCCCATTTCCCCAGCACTATAGGCTGCTTTCGTTATATGCAGTTGAGCAATAAAATTCTTAGAAAAAATGTCAAAGGGGTTTGAGGAATGGAATCTTAAACAAATGTTCTTAGATTAAAACCTCTTCTTTAAACATGCATAAACTAAAAGTAGGTTTTAAAGATTTTGTACTACGCTATGTACTCTTTATTTATGGGCCCTTGGATTTGTCTAGTTTGCCTAACAGAAGGCCGATCATGCCTCAACCAATACCAAAAATTGGATAAAGCGATTAAATTCTTGAACTTTCAAAAACTATTACTGGCTGATTGTAAACCTTAACATCTTTGTACCACTGATAGAAACGGTTTGGTTTAACGTTACAAATAAAATAAAAAAAATATAAGAAGTCTGCGGGGTTCTTTACCTTCATTACTTTCATTATCTGCTTGTGAAAAACCTCCTGTTAAATTCGATTCCAACTAATAACCTCTGTGCAACTAAACTGATACAGTAATTAACTGAGTTACCGACGGATCACTGGCTTGAAAAGCGTGAATTATTGATCCATTCATCGTTAGCACACTATGTCTCCGCGATCTTGCGGGAGATTTGTTTCCTTTCATCAAAGAAAATAGTTGTTCACACTTATAGCTATTTGCAAACATTGACAGGATCTTACAGGGAAATTTTCTCATTTCTTGGTATTGAACAGGCAAGTACTTATAAAACTGGAATGTACCAACACTATCTAATTTTTATTTTAAATGGGTCTGACACTGAATCTCAAATATTTCCATTTGCAAGTGAGGGGGAACTTTATCAATATCGATAGTGAAAAGACCAGTAAATAGAGAAAAATTGTTTTCTTGGGTCTTAAGATCCTGAAAACGCTTCTCAAATTTTGCGAGAAGGCTTCTCTCTCTTTTCTCTGAATATATTTTGTATGATATTGGGACACTTGAGCTTTCCTGGTATGCCTTACAAGTCAGAAAATGTGACAGATTATCCTCTGCTAACTGTTTTTCCCACAACATCATCTTACACTTGAAAGCTTTCACATGATCATGCATATCTGTAATAACTTGACGTGGTCCTTGCAATTTCGTATTTAAGTCCGACAAGTGTTTGGTGATATCTACCATAAATGAAAGATATTGTAAAAAAGGTACATCGCATAATAAACTGACATCTTCTCCTTTTGTTTCCATGAAAACGCGTATTTCTTCTTTTAGTTTCCAAAACCGGTCGATTACCAATATGGTAAACCAGTGTAGCTCCGTCTGTTGCAACGGAACACAGTTTTAACAAATCTAAATTGTACTTTTGCAGAAGTCCAAAAACAGCATTGAAAATATCCTTCCCAGTTGTTGTATCTTGCAATGGTACTAATTCCAGTAATTCTTCATACACATTGATATCTGTATCAACCGCACGAAGAAAAACAGCGAGTTGCGCCACACCACACAAATCCGTACTTTCGTCACAGGCAATAGAAAATGTAATGAAAGAGTCTGATTTTGTTTTTATCTGATCACTTATATTGGCAGCCAACTCAGTAACTCTTTCAGCGACAGTATTTCGGAACAAGGATATATTTTGAAATGCCTTCACGCTCCCGGGACTTACAATTTCCGCGGCCTTTACAAGGCACTCTTTTATAAATTTACCTTCAACAAATGGTTTAGAGTGTTTCGCTATCAACTCCGACAGTACGTAGCTCGCTTGAAGGATAGTTTCATTTTCTTGCTTTGGACGTGTAAACATAAGCTGCTGATTTTTCAACCGTGATTTTAACTTATTTAACTTTTCGTTTCTTACCGTCCCTGTATACTTGTCAAACATAGTTTTATGAATATCATAGTGACGTTTTATATTATATAATTTTGGGACACCGTCTGTACTATTACAAATCAAAGAAATAATTTTTTCTTTCACTTCACAGCAAAAAACTCTAGTTCCCACTTTTCTTCTACAAGTTTCCTCTTTCTTCCACTTGGTTTTTAAAGAGACATGTTAAAAACTGTATCCGAAATAAATTTTAATAAGTACTGTAAGTATCGCAACTGACTAAACACTGAACGAGTGAATTCAATCGAACACAGCTTATATACGGATTGTGATTTCTCGAGTTCTTTCCAGAATGTTCAGATAGAGTCATCTGTGTTTTTGCGCGATAGAGTTTCATGGAACAAGCCAGATAACAATTGTACATAGATGGCACTATGTACAGTTGTACATTTTATTATACCAATCATTGTTGCAGCGGCGCGCGCTTTCAAAAACGGTTTTCAACTTGTTCGCGGGCCGCATTATCTGGCTGTTTTCAAAAAAGATGCAGAAAAATGCGGGCCGCATGTTTGACATGGCTGCTTTAGACCACTTAAAGCATGGCTTTGAATTAGATTAGGCGCACCGACTTTACTTTACCTTTATTTAAAGAAAATCTTTGTATAGTTTCCAAAAAGCTAAAACATTTTTATTCAATTAATTCGCATTTTAATTTCTTTAGTTTTCAGTGTGAAAATGTTTAAATCAGTTCTAATTTCATTATTTGGTTAATTTTTTTAAGTGATTAATGATATATCATTTCTTTATCTTGTGCGGATTTTGACACCTGATAAAGTTTAAGATATATATTTTCTATTTATAGTAAACAAATACGATATTCCAAAAATAATTTTTATCACTCATTTCCGGTGCTGCCTACGACATATGTAGTAAAATAATGAATATGTACTTAGTACACATTGATGACCTAAATATCATTTTAAATAGTAGCTTGCGCAGAGAGTCATTTCAGTTTTCAGACTAGGCTAGTTTGGTATTATGATTGGGTCTTTGTATATTCTGTATTTTGAACGAAGTGCAGATGATTAGTTAGTCCTACGCAAGGAATCTAACGAATTCCACCTAGGAGGACTTTTATTAAAAAGAATGTGGTTAAAAAATGTATTCTTGATTCATGAAACAAACACAAAACTGTTTTCCACATTTTTGTTCACAATGGAAAAAAAACGGAAAAAGGATAACTATTTTAAGGTATGCACAAGGAACGTAATAACACTGTATCGATAGGAAGCCTCAACATTACTTGCACAGGAAATGGAAAAAGTCAAAGCAGACATAATTGCACTACAGGAAATGAAATGGAAAAGATCAGAAATAATAGAGAAAGGACGTTACAGTATTTGTTATAGTGGCCACCCTACACGGAATGAATTTGGAAGAGGCTTCATTGCCGTTTAAGCAGTTAAGCAGTTAAGCAGCTTATCATTGACTTTAAAGCTGTCAACCACAAAATATGCAGATATGACTTAAGGGCAAATTTTTCATTCTTAGTGTTCATGCGCCCATCGAAGTAAAGGATCATGAAGAGAAGGGCACATTCTATGAGGCATTGGATCTAGAATATAACATATGCCCACAGAACGACATTAAGATTAAAGTTGGCAGAGAACCCATACTTCACCCAACTCAAAGTCTACATGATAAAAGACTACTATAATGATAAAAGATTCATAAACTTCGCTACTGCCAAGAACAAAAGGTACCTGGAAGCCTGAAGATAATGAAACTGTAAACCAGATAGACCATATCGTCATTGAAGTGAGGCACTGTTATAACCTTTTAGATGTAAGAACCCTCAGAGGAGCAAATATAGACAGTGATCACTACTTGGCACAGTTAAAAATAAGAGAAAGAATATCAGCTGAAAAAAGAGACAGCCACAAAAAACACCAGCAAGCTAAAAAACACAGATATCGCAAATGAACATAGAAGTGGATGAAAGATTACTTTCGGAAAATCTGAGAGAGGAAGAACACGTGAACGAGCTCTGGACAAAGGTGAGAAATATTGTGCTTGAAAAATCGGTAGAGGTGCTGGGCAAGAAAGGTGAATACATCGAACGAAAAACCGAGTGCATGAGCAAAAACAGCTAGACGAGATACAGAGCTCATTTAATCAAAATGAGACAAGAAACTATTACAGACTAGTAAATCAAAGCCGGAAAGAATTGAAGTTCAGAACAAGAAGCTGCAGGGGCAAGGATGGAAATGTTATGCATGGAATGAAACTTGTACTTGACCGATGGATGGAACATTTCGAGGAACAACTGAACAACAACCATTTAGAAGAACAAGACTCCACTTGACAACCATCAGTTAGAACAACATGGCCACCAAAGCGTAGAAATTCCCTCACAAGAAATAACATGTGCAATCTGAGAATAGACGAAATTTGTAGCGAACTACTTAAAAATGGTGGTACAGGTTTTCTATCAGTACTATATAAACTAATTGTCCTCATTTGGCAAAACGAAACCATGCCTGTGGAATGGCTTAAAAGTGTGATCTGCCCACTTCACAAAAAAGGAGACAAGCTAGTAGTATTACACTTCTATTCACAGCATATAAAATCTTTGCCAAACTCAAGATTTTCGCAAACAATATAGTAGGATAATACCAATGTGGCATCACCGCCAGAAAATCGACCATCAATCAAATCCATTCCTTAAGAAAAATATCGGAATTTAATATTGACACTCACCATTTGTTTGTGGATTTTAGGGCGGCCTATCATAGCGTAAACCGAGCGGCTTTGTATGATGCGTTGATAGTGTTTAAAATACCAACTAAGCTTATTAAACTGACAAAACTGACAATGATCAGCGTCAGATCATGCGTAAGAATTCAGGGAGAGGACTCTACATTCTTTGACATTAAAAACGGCCTAAGACAAGGAGACGCGTTGGCGTGCCTTCTATTTAATATTGCCTTAGAAACCGCAGTCAGAAATACCGGCATCAGAGCAAATAGAGCAATATATAATAGACTAGTACAAATTCTTGGATACGCAGATGACATGAACATTGTAGGTAGAAGCAAGTGTGATGTAGAGCGATGCTTTAAGACTCTCGCAGAAACACTTAAAAAATAGGTATTGAGGTGAACTAGGAGAAAACCAAATACATGCTGGTAACCAAAAACGCTATCCGGGTTGCTCAACAGGGCGTTCTATTTGGGAACTCTTTGAGCAGGTCGATCAATTCACGTATCTTGGTTCCTTGATAAGCACAACAAACACAAGTACCGCTGAAATCCAAAGAAAAATCGACATCGTCAACCGAACTCTTTATGGTCTCCGAAAACACATCCGCAACAAAAACATCCAGCGATGAACAAAACTAAACATTAACAAGACTCTAATAAGACCGGTCCTTACATATGGAGCAGAAACCTGGAAGCTCTTGTGCACACACGAGTGAAAAGTTCATAGGAAAATCTTTGGAGCGATAAATGAACAAGGATTGTGGAGTCGAAGGTATTTGTTGAACTATTCTCACTAAATTTTCTTTAATAAATATATTTACCTTATTTAGTCAGATACCTCAAAATTTCCCGAGTAGAACAATTCAAGCTGATTTGAACATTTTTCGAATCCTTATCGTTTTTATGGTTGGTTTTATCGTTCACTAATTTGTATTGATCAAATGAAACAATAACAGCTTTCCTGGACAAATTTAAAAACTTTTATTACAAAGTCAACGTTTTGGCATCGACAATGTTGACTTTTTGTTATATTGGTACCGCCAGAACAAATTTTTCAAATCCGTTTACACTTTATTCGAAATTTCATGAGTACCTATACCAAACATTTTAGACCTCTACAGTTTCTTAAAAGGTGCGATATATTTTAGATCTGGCACTGTTCTAGTTGACGTGGATTATCTCATAAACAGTAATATACTTACTAAAAAAATATATCGAAGCGATGGCCATGGCGGTTAGAATTCCGAAATATATTAGCTCAGTTCAAGTTTAACCAAAGAAAACTGTGTGTTTAACTAAGGTAAATGTTAGTATATATAACACGTATGTAATAAAAATAATTCTCAAAATTACTCACATATTATACATTCATGTGCTAAAATCCACGAATTAGAGATAAAGGATAAATAAACAAATACTTAAAGGATAATACGAAATTTCTAATGAAGATATCATAATTGTTTTGTTAATAAGCAATTGATTTGATTTAAAATTTCCATGTCTTTTCAAGGCTGTTTTATCTATGGGTAAAAAACCTTAATATTTCTTGGTAATTCAAATAAAACGAAACATACATAACATGTGTAAATAAATGGTTTTGTCGTTAATGTTTAGTTTTACGATTTTTCTTACGTCTGTTTCCCTTGGTACTCCTAAGGTATAACATAGAACGAAAAGTTTCACGGCTTTCGTCAATTAAGAAATCATGGTTCTTGGGATTAGACCGTGTCAAATTGAAATTAATATCCGACGTTTCGCCTTCGAATGCACTAGGCATCTTTAGAGATCTTTACTCCACGAGATCTGAAACTGAATGAGCTCGTAGAGAATCAGGCGGATTTTTATACTCGAGTTGTGCTCTCCGAACCGTGACCCTGTGTTAATATCGATTTCCACGTGTAATGTTGACCGTAACCCGTATCTCTATTTAAGTTTCTTTTATGTTAGAACATTTTAATAGATTTTTCTAATTTTTCGTTTATAAAAACCTGGAGCCGACTCTAGAACCTTGGTTTCCTTTACATTTATAATATGACCAGAGGTATGCTGGTGTTCAGCTACAGCGGATTGAACAATTTGCTTCTTTTTAATAGATCGTTCATGTTCCTTAAGTCTAGTCGATATTGAGCTTCCTGTTTCTCTCAGATACACTTCTCCACAGGAGAAAGGTATTTTATATACTCCTCTTTTTCCATTTCCATCAAGAACATACTTATATACTCCCATTTGAACTGCTGAAAATCAATAGCTACATGATCCTAGAAATAAGCCGACATGAGGATATTTGCTAATTTCATATTAAATTGATGTATTTCTTTCTGGAAAAACTATGGCCCATGGATGCTAGAGCTAAAGACAAGTTCCTCCTATAAGTGATATCATCGCCAAGGTTCTTTCATGCACTGACCTATAGGTCACTGCTTATCATGATGAACCATCAAACTCCATTATCATTGTTGAAAGCGCACCCTTTTAAAATGTCCCACGATGACTTGTACTGAGTTAAATAGTTTTGTTGATGGTTTTCAATCATCACCGGTCTGGTGAGACGAATCCAAATAATGTCAGTGATACTTACCTGCCTAATCGATCGCGTTTGTAAAGAGTTCTACTTAAACGGCGTGAAGCAATGAAACGTTTTCTAGGTTTAGCCTCGGGTTTAGCCGAAATTGACTTGACATTCAAACTTGAAACCAAGTATAGTACCCACTATACTATCTGGAAATCCGTAATACACACGCATAAAAAGGTTTCTTTAAATTTGAAGCTCTTTTAAAATATAATGTTGCTATGTATACCGGGTGTCCCAATTTTGCTGTGTGATGTGTGAATTTTTGAAACCTGGAGTTATTTTTGAAATTAATATAAAAAATAGCAAAAATTTAAAATTGGGCGTTTGGGTGGTAATTTTCAGTTTATGCAGCATCAATGTATATATGGAATTTTTGTCCACACCTATACAGGGTGGACATACTACAAAATGAATCTTGCACCTTTTTAAAGTAAAAAAGACGATTTTTTAAATAAAACACCCACTGTTTTTTATTTATCCAACAACCACTAAAAAAAACAAATAAATTGAAAAACTGTCAAACTTAAAACAAATTGTTATATTATCCATTCCATGGACTCCTATAGTTTTTTTTGAGTATGCAGCATCACAATATTGAAGACGTAATTGAGATTTTCTGTTAAATTGCAATTTTTTCTGCAACCATTGAATTTAGGTATAGGACATCGTTGTATGTTCCTATTTAGGTGTGGACAAAAATGTTGTACTCCGTATATGCATTGGTGCATTATAAACTAGAAATTACCACCCAAAAGCCCAATTTTAGTTTTTTGCTATTTTTTATAGTGATTTGTAAAATAGCTCCAGTTTTCAAAACATCACACATAACCTTAATTATCTCGGAAACTGTGCAGAAATCAACTATAGTTCAAATTGGTAACTTATGTTTACTTTTGACAAATAATGGACAAAAATACAGGGTGTCCCATTTAAAATTTTATAGTTGATGTCCCAGCAAAAAATTGGGACACCCTGTATACATGGAAACATTATATTTTAAAAGAACTTCATATTTAAAGAAACTTTTTTTCGTATCTCTTACGCATTTCCCAATAGTATAGTGGGTATTTTATGTGGAACCCTGTGTACAACATTAAGCTTTTTTGCTGTGAACATAATTTGATCATGTCTTTTTCAGCTAGATGAAGCGGCCGCTAATATCTTTATACCCTATTTTTAGTTAATGTAAATTTATCCGGTGTATGCGAGGAAATTATATTATAACCTCAACTACAAAAACTCCAGCGGGGTCTTTGCTCCAGCCTATTTTTTACCTGTCTCTGATTTTATTATTTTTGGTGGAGACTTGAACGCGGACATGTTAGACTCCGGTAGTCCGGGGTGCTCGTCCATTAATAGATTTTTAGGTAAATATAACTTAACACAATTAATTCAGTCTCCTACTCGTATATCTTCGACGGGAGCTAAATTGATTGATGTTCTCGTCACTTCGGCTCCCGAGTTAACCATTGATGTGCAAGTTATCAATATGGATGATGTTTCTGATCATTGTTTAATTGTTTCTGAGTTAAGGTTGGAAAAAAAACGCCCACCTAATATCTTTTTATACATATAGGGACTATTCTAATTTTGTTTTTGTAGACTTTCTTAATGATATTTTTAAAATAAACTGGCAAAATATATTTAACTTGCCTGATGTTAATGAAATGGTAAATTTTTTTCACAATAATGTTACTAATATTTTTGATTTTCATGCTCCCTTTAAAAGTTCTAAAATTACCAAGACAAGGACACCATGGATTACTGACACTATTAGATTCATGATGAAATTACGACAAAAGGAGCTTATGAAATATAAGAAATTAAAAACACAAGCTTCACTTAATGAATATAAACAACTTAGAAATCTTGTTACAAACGCTGTGCGAAACGAGAAAAGGGCTTAGCCTAGTCACAAGTTTAAAGTAGATCCAAAATCATTTTGAAAAACCTTGAAACCGTAAACATTCTAAACCTACGATAATTTATAATTCTTCTGCAGCTGATAATTTTAGTTCTTACTTTATTGATAGCATTCCTAAAGTAAATTCAGTTCCGAATAATAATGAATTAAAAAATAAATATAATAACAAGGTACATTCCAATATAACAAAAATTATTTAAATTTAAAGAAGTTAGTGAACAGGAAGTCGAGAAAATATTTTATGGTATTAAATCATCCTCATCTGTCTCTGACGGCATTGGACTGAAAATGATTTTCTACTTGATTCCCTACCTTACACCCTATATAACCTTCATCATAAATAAATATTTATTATCATCCAAATTTCCATTAGAATGGAAAAAGGCTGATGTAATACCTATACCAAAAAGTAATGCTCCATTCGACTTTTCTCATTACCGGCCCATTAGTATATTGCCTACTCTTTCTAAAATACTGGAAAAAGCCATGTTTCAGCAGCTACATGATTTCTTTATACTTAACTCCATAATTCCGAGCACCCAATCGGGGTTTAGAAAGCAGCATGGTACTCTGACAGCATTATTACATGTATTTTTCGAGCTTTGGATAATAGGAAAATTACTTCTTTAGTGCTTTTGGACTAAAGCAAAGCGTTTGATACTCTTGACTACTTCTTTCTCCTCATGAAACTAAAATATTTTGGCTTAGATAAATCAGCTGCATGATTATTTAATTGATAGAATGCAGAAAGTGCGTTTGAACTGTACTTTTTCGAAATATATGCATACGAGCCAATGTGCTCCCCAAGGCAGCATATTGGGTCCGCTTTTGATCTCTGTTTGTACCTCTGATTTGAGAGAGTTTTTGGAGACTTGCAGGGCGCATCAGTATGCAGACGATGTTCAACTTTACCACTCGTTTTCACAGGGTAAAATATTAAATGTTATAACGGACATCAATGCGAACCTAGATGCGATTGTTCAAGTGTCTTGCCTTCACAAGCTGGTTCTTATATTTTGGAATGCCCAAGTTGGAGAATTTTGATTTTGAACCATTGATGAAAATATTTTACAACCATCCACTTGCGAAAAAAACTTGGGTATTCTTTTGGATAACTAACTTAATTTTTGAATATTTCTAGCATTTTACAAAAGACTTACTACAAACTGAAGGTTTTGTGTATGCATAAAGATATTCTATCGACCAATGTTAAACTAAATTAACTGATACTATCTCTTATATTTTACGGAAATATTCTCTTCTGGCCAGCCCTTGCATGCTCAAAAAGAAAAGTTTAGTTTACAGAAACTACAAAATGCCTGCCTAAAGTTTTCTTATAATGAAGTTCGATGATCGATATAGAATAAATATGGCCACTCTTGTATATAAAATTGTTCATAGCAAACTTCCCAAATACTTGTATGACAAATTAATTAGTAACAATAAAATTCATGGTCGTAAACTGCGTCACTCTCAAAACTTCAAGATTCCAAAACACAGAACTACCAAATTTCAAGTATCTTTCAGTTACAGCGCCATTAAAATTTACAATACGTTGCGTAATATCCTTAAGTCTGAACCAACAGATGCCTCGTTTAAGAAAGTTGCCAAACTTATTTTTTTAACTGAGTGATTATTACTCACATTAATTATTTAAGTATTTTGAACTAGAATGCATTGTCCAATAAACTCAGATTTTCAGTAGAAGTTGTCACGTTTCGGAAAGCTGTCAAACTGTCCTCAAGCTATACAAACATTTTATTTGTTGAATTTATTTTTACTTATTTATGTATTTTTTATTTTTTCATTAATATTGCTCAACCCGAATTAGTATCTTCTTTGTAAATTCTCTAATTTTGTATATTATAATGTGTGATATTTATATTTTGATACATTAAGTTCAACTGTATTTATTTATACAATTTTACTACAATTTGTGGTTTGTGTGGTTAGATATAGAGTAGCCCTAGGCTAGGTCTTGCAACCTTTAAGCATGTACTGTATTATATCTTACGTAATATAAAGTCATTTATTATTATTTTATGCATTGATTCTTACGAAACAACTATTCTTCTATTGCAGTATACACGAAATACGAAGGGTAGCAGGTCTAACTACTTTTGGCTTGTGGACTTATGTGCCCTTAGACTATAAAACAAAGGATAGACTTAAAATTTCATTCATAAATAGTTTCGAAAGTTGGATCTATTATTGTTTTTCGCGTGCTATGGGTGCGAGAGAAAACATATATCTTCCTCTGCCTGGCTGGTCCCAAAAATTGCAAACCTGTTGGCTCTCACTATAAACTAAATCAAGGGCAGCTCGTTTCTCTTTAATTTAATATATATTTATAGCAAGCAAATTAATGTGTGTCAAAAATTAAGAGTCATATGAGGATGACATGGTAATATTTTTGTGAAAATCCAATATAACGGAACAAAATGGCGGCCTAACAAATTTTTACAAAACTACTAATCCAATTTACCTCAAATTTTGCTCAAAAATCAAGTGTGACCTAGGAATAAACTGGAAAAATTTTGGTGAGGAGCCTTTATGGCTAACCAAAATAGCAGCCTAATTAAATGTTTAAAAAACTATTTATCCAATTAAGTTCAAATCTTACACAAAAATCAAGTGTGAAAAAGGATGAACCTGTAAAACTTGATATATGGTGAATCAAGAGGACGGCATAATTTAAATGTAAAAATTCCATTTCCTACAAATTTTTTATAGATAAGTAATTATAAAATAATATCGATAATTAAAACAAAATTTAAAAATAAAATGTATATTTGTATGTTCGTAAGTATGTATGTATGTATGTACATATGTATGTAAGTATGTATTTATGTATGTTAGAAAAATAAATTTAAAAAAATAAGTAACTGCATTGTAATGTAATTTTTTATAAGGTAAAACTTGGGTATTTAATACTTGTTTAAAATACGTTTAAAGAAGATGAAATTAAAATTTGAAAAACAGTTGGAAATATATGAGACAATTAAAACGAAAAAAATATTATTTACGACAGGCATACATTTATACATTATATATATATATATATATATATATATATATATATATATATATATATATATATATATATATTATATATACCTGCCTCGCCTAAACCCATACTACTCATAATGTTTACTAACTTAAATGAAACTAACTTCCCTATTTAGAAATAACTGCTCGTTTCTAAATAGGGTAAGTAGTTTTTGTATTGATACTCCTGGATTTATGTCTCTCGGTTAAATCTAAATGCTTCATGGTTTTATGGTATTCTTGAAATACTTTTTTAAAATTAATTTTATCAACTGAATGGGATGTTTGCTTAGGGCTTCGTCGTCATACATGTGATCCCGAAATAGATCATACATTGAAGATCGCAAGTATTTCATACTATTAGTAAGGTAACTAAATCTTTGATGTTTCTATTAAAAATACTATTAGTTTTATGAAACAACCTAGAAAACTTCTCAGCTGCCCTACATGCCTCTATAACTATTTTAACAACTTTAATTTGAATATATTAAGCATTTATTGTAGATCTACTAGAAAGTTCAATAAAAATTTAATATATTTTTCTGTGCCCTCGCCCCGGTTATTGCCAAATACCTGATTTACTTATACATATACATAATTTGGATTGTCTATATATACGTAATTAAAAAACAAAAAATATGTCAGAAATACATTAAACTTTTGAATATTAATAGCATTGATGTATAACAAAATTTAAAGGACTCATAAAATAATTCTTTTATAAGCTTTTATGTACTAAAAGGGTTAGGTAGGAATTGTACCATATTTTAATTATATATTAGATAAAATTCGAGGAGCTAAGTAGTTTGGAGTTAAATTGGCAAGATTATTAATTTTGTTCAATTAGTACCCATTTTATTTTTGTTTTCCATGCCATTTAACATACCCGAATGGCTTAAATATCAAATTAATGTGTAACTGATAAGGCCTTACAGTTCGGATACCACTGATATCTAACCTTAAATACGTCAAAACTTACTTGCGATTTGATACTTCCGGACTTAAATAGTCTGTATTTCCACCAACAACACACCTCCTTACCATAGTTTTTCATTTAATTAAGTATTACAAGACACTTATAAAACTTATAAAATCATTAAAAAACTAAAAAAATACATAAACAACAACGATCGAACGGGGTACCAAAACTTACAACAATGCAGCGTCTGTTGGAATAGGTAAAGACTAATATGGGTGTCATGCAGAATATAAAATCTATGTGTCCTGAGGATGCAACAGTAAATTGGCGAAACGTCGACAATTTAGAAAGTGACTATGTACTGAACTAACTTGGATCACACTTCACTCTTCCTAATAAAAGTAATAATTCATAACTAGGGAAGGTCCAGGTAAAGGAATTTAACGATTTTTTATTCTCTTATAAGTTCCGACATAAGATAGAGTTACATTATAAGCGATCCACTCTGCAATACAGTTTTAAATTTTTGGTATGACGAGGCGAAGGGAAAAATCTCAGCATTCAACTAGGAATTTGAAGTGCATTGAATTTGGATAAAAGGTATAGACTTAAAAGCCAAAACTCAATCCAGCCTCAATCGTAGTATGAAAGCTTTCACGGCTAGACTCAATTAGGAGATCATGGTACTTGGGATTAGACCATGTCAAATTGGAACTACTTTCCGACGTTTCGCCTGCGATTGCACGGGGCATCCAGTGAAGAAAGTAATGCCAGTTTGACACGGTACTGGTATTTCCATGAGTTTGCGGAAAACATATAGGTTTTTTTTTGTTTGTATGTTTTGAGGTATAGTGCATACTTAGACTATAAAAACAAGAGAGGCCCAATTATTTACATTTAACACGGGATCATAGATTGAATATATTCCCTCTCCACTACATCGATAGGTGTATGTTGTTGTCACGTTTTAAAAATTGTCAAATATTTTAAGCCAAGTTTTATTATAGTTAGTTATAAATCCTTTCTTTTTGTTAGGAATAGTGAAGTATGACCCAATTTAATTCAGTCCATAGTCATTTCGTAACACATATATTCTATCGTTTCAGAAAGTAGTTTTTACATTGACACACACCGTCATTTTGTTACGTCATGTTGAATTCGTACCAGTTTATCCTTATATCATATTTAATTTTTCTGCAAAATTTCAAGTGAATAAGATTTTTTACGTTGATTAAAAAAAATATTTGGCCGCCATTTTTTCCGCCATCTTGAATTCGTATCACAATTTTACCAGTTTATCTCTATATCACACTTCATGCTTGTACAAAATTTGAAATTAATCTAATGTGTAGTCTTTCTGCCATTTTGTTTTGCGATCATATATCTATACCAAAATGTTACCAGTTCATACCCATGTAAAACTTGATTTTTGTGCGTAATTTGAGGAAAATGGATATTTATTTTTTAGTAATAATTTCTTCAACGTTTTACTAGTTCCGCCATATATCGGAACATATTGGATTTTTACCAAAATATTACCAGGTCATCCCCATATGACTAATTTTTAAACCAAACTTGAAGACCGACGGAATTGTTCTTTACAATATTTGAGAGCAAAAAACCTATTCATTGTAATAACAACTTAAACTGTGGCTAGTTGAAATCATTAATCTCAGAATATTATATAAGTGAAACAAATCAAACACCTTAATGGCAGGTGAACTCAAAAACTTTTTCAAAAAGCTTTTAAAAAGTAAACTGAACTTTGCGTCAGTGCTTTGGATTAAGTAGAACTTATAAAAATTTAATTTTAAGCTATCTATTCAGCGTCGGAGTAGATAGTTTTTATGTGACCGAGAGGACCTTACCTTTTCCCATTTAATCTTCCACGTTGCTACTCTCAAAATACTGTCTCACACTAGTGAGATTTTTTTAATAAAAAAAAATCTGCTTACCATATTTGGACAAAGATACGCTTTCTGGCTTCATTTTCCTGTTCAATATGGATAATTTTAAACCCAGCGAGTTTTCTCCACTTTTTATTTACTCGGGACTCACAAACCTCCTCAAGGCGGGTACTTATTGCTCAGCGAATATTCTGGTAAATGGTAACGGGATCTCGGTCCATTGGACTCGCCATCTTCAGTTAACCTTGACAGGACTTTACTTTAGATAATAACAGAAACCCTCAAATAAGCATAATTCGACCCAGGTGTTCAAACACCATATTAAACATTGCGAACGAATGTTCTAGTGAGGAAAAGTTATTTAAGATTGATTTTGTATTGTTTATTTGTACATAAAAAAATCCCCTTTGCCAAAACCAGCCTTTATATAATTTTTTTTTTATTATTGGTGCAAAATATTTTTTGAAGTAATTTCAAAATTACATCTGTAACAACTCCACAGTTTATTATAGTCTCTTATTTTACACTTATATATTTAGTACAATAAATATTTTCTTTTTAAAATCCTACAATATTTCAACCTTGGAGCCTTATTGTTTAGTTAGGCAACTAAGAAACCAGAAGCAGCTAATTAAATGAATCTTACAATATTGCCAATTCTCCTCCACATTATCTCATAAATCGTACAATTTCTCACTTATACCATTTCTTTAAAATGCTCACTTTCGATATGACTTACCTGATAATATCAGCTGACAAATTTAAAAAACAAATGATCCAGGGATATTTTATTCTGTTGGCAAAATCCTACCTTATTTTGAAGTTATTTAATTTAATTTTTTAACGAATTGTTTAGATATCTGCGATACTATGTAGCTACACAAAGTGCAGACCTTTTTTTTAAGTTCTCAGTTGATTTTTTCATACTTCCTCCTCCTCCAATATCTCAAAATATCAAAAATGACGCTTTCGAGGGGCTTCTCGTAGCAGCATAAGTACACGTTTTGTTGTGTGCTAATGCATATATCTGTATAATTTTGCCTTTCTGGTGTGAAATAATTGCCGTGATTGGGTAAAATTTGTCTTAATTTAAGGGTCCTAACTTGGACGAGTCCCCGGCAACTTCGTAAAAGCCTACTTTCACAAATTTTTCAATTGTCAAGAAATACCGAAAATGCAAAGTTAATCTAATTTTTTTCCTGCTAATTTTTTGTTCGGTCCACATTCCTGAGAGTAACTTTCTAGTCTCACAAAGTTTATTTGGATCATATAATTATGAATGTGGAATCAATCAATCAATAATTTTTTATAAAACTAAAAAACTAGCAATAATAAATAGATTCTAACACACTCATTAATAAACTTAAAAACTTCCCAGACAGTACCATTACGTTTAATAATATTTAACTACAATAATATAAGATACATCATATCATCACACATATAAAACCAACAAATAAATAATAATTAGTCGGATGAGTTTGGAACATAATACAAAATTAATCAATATAAGTAAAATAAAAAAATACATGAAACATTATAACGACCTTAAAGAAAAAGAAAGACAAACACACAGATTACGTCTCTAAAAACAAATAAATCAGTTAAATGACTAGTCTATTTAGTACAGGTACTATTTTAGCTAGGAACTCCTCCAAAGAATAGTTTGCACATTCAACCAATGTATCCTTCAATATTTTATTGAATCTCCTGCTATCAAGCTGCCTTATTCTGAGGGGAATTACATTGTATAAGTTCTTCCTTATAATAAAATAAGCTATTCTTAGAGGATGGGCTTTGTGGTTGAGGAAATTTTCTCTATTTGTCTATTGACTTGAAATTTAGCACAAATTCTTGTTTCCGCATTTATCAAAATCCATCCGCTATACGGTAAAAAATAGGGATGAAAGTTTGTTATGTTTGGAAAGGAAAATAATTGTATGATTTTATTACAAACACCAAATAACCTAATTAGAAGCTAATTTAAGTATTCTCACTTAAATTAAGTATGAATCGGACACTTTACTCTCATTTAGGCTAAGCCGAGACGGGGAATGCTAGTAAATTATAAATAGCAGTAAAATACGTTTAAAGGATTATATTCATGCGACAAAACATTATTGATAAGCTACATATTTCATAATTTTTTCGGCTAATCAAATTTTATTTTACAGCAGTCATCATTGTCAAAAAAAGTTTCATTTAATCTATAAATTATTCCTGCTTCTCATTTAAGTGTTTGTTATCTGCTTTTATCTATGCTTAACAAAAAATTGAAAAATACGATATCCAGAAAGTAGTTTTGGGATTGTTTATTTGGAATGTTATTTAATACACACCCACAAAAATAAGTGAAATATATTAAATAATTAAATAATGTTAATTGATACCAAAACCGACAGAATTAATTTAAAGAATGTTAATTCTGTTAATATAGAGTGGAAGAGAAGTTAGTTTTTGATGAATCCATCTCATACATGCACTTATGCAGAGGTACTTAGTTACAAAAACCATCTTGAAAAATATATATTTTGTAGTCTTTTAACCCAACGAGATGTCGAAAATCACTTTGAAAAAATAATGTTAATATGACTCTTAATATCAGTGTCAATCGGTAGTAGCGAAAAGATAATATCTTTCCGGCGACGGTTCAAGCATTGTGAAAAAACAGAACACACGTTATGTCATAAAAAGTTTGTACTGCGTTGGTTGATAAATGGTAGTTTATTTTGGTCAGGAATATTTACAAAATTCTTACCAAAGTTGCGAAGATTTAAATCAAGGTATAAAGTGTTGTGAATATAAGTCGCAAAAACAAATCCAACACCAGAAAAGTAAATTAAAAGTAACAATTTATTCAAAAATAAAGATAAATATTTTACATGTGTACCAACAAATAACCTAGGATATTGAATTTTAAAAAACTTAGGGTAACGAGAACAGTTTATATTGTGTACCAACATAATATTATATAAATATTAAGAGAAAACAAAGTATTAGTAATATTGACTAGTAAGCACGGTATTACAATAAACAAAATCGTAAATTTACAAATACATAAAAACAAATGTGTTGAAGAAGTTAATTTTGATTTTTGTAAAGACAAACTAATTTAGCGGCTTTTTCGGACCCCAAGAGATTTCTATGTTTAAAATGTATCAAACCATTGTCTAATGGTAGTGAGTACTTTTTGAACAACATCGACATTTCCACCAATCCAGAGGTTTTGTCGTTTTAAGAATGTCTTCATCAAATATAATATCAGTAACGGTTTCGATTTTGCTTGAAATTGAATTGTTAGTGGTAAGAAACCGGTAGGATGTAATTCTTTGGCGGCTTTTTCCTTGTCTGTTATAGTAAAATTATGTAGTGGTTTCGTAAGATCTAAAAGAAAAGGTAACAAATGATAAGGAGTAATACACTGTTCATACCGATGTCTAAATTTTTGCATTTGACTTAAAGTAAATTCAGTGTCGTCAAAAACTAATTCAAGTATTTTAAATTAGTATATGGCGTGTGAAAGTGTTGCATCATTTCTTTGAAGCCTGTCAATCGCTACAGAAATTGGTTTAAGAATCGATAAGTAGTCTTCAGCGGATCTTTTAAATAAATATTCGAATTTTTTTCTCTTACTATAGTTTCAATTTCAATTTTGTATTTCTCGTTAATTTTTAAAAGTTTGTGCCACGACTCAATAAAAACTTGGAAGCAGTACAGTGAATTCCACCGTACGTCATTAGGTAAAGCCATTTTTCTTTTGTGTATGCCGCAGAGGCAAAGTGATTGTTCCTGAAATACATTGCGCTATAAACAATATGTTCTTTGATATCTCGGATTTCCAAATCTTTGCAAAGTAAATTTAGGATGTGGGCAGCGCAATCATATGTATTAATATTTGTTTCTCTTGACTCTTTTATTTGCTTTTGCATCGAGTTCATGTTGGTTGCGTTATCCGTAACAACACTGCTTATTTCACAGTTATGGCCGATCTTCAATCTGTTTATCAAATTCATTGTTAGTTCTGTCAAATGCACAGATGTATGGGGCTTGCCAGATGTGTCTATCGTATCTATCAGAAACGACTTTGCATTTTCAGTACTAACCGGAGCACAAATTATTGGTTCGTTGTGCACATTGAACCATCCATCTAATGATAAGCAAGCTGAGCTACCTGACAAGGTTTCAAGACATTAATTTTTTTCCTCATCAAAAACCTTTGTGAGTAGTCGGTTGGACACATCATGCCGAGACGGTGCCACATATCCAGGACGTAGAAGTGCAATTGCTTTTTTAACTTCTGGTAGTTCAATACATTCGGAACTACTATTTGTAGTGTAAAGAGCTCTGGCAATTTTCTTATCGATTTCCTGTTTACTAGACTTGGTGGTGCATATAAGGATACAGATCCAGGACTTGAGTTAGATATTTCTTTTCTTTTTTCACTTAATGGCGTTGAAAATAGGAACGATTGGGAATCAATCTTTCTGTCTTCTAGTAAGTTCGCTAGTAAGGTAGAGCAAGTAGGTTACTGTACCTGCAATATAAAAAATACCGTATTATAATATTATAGTTCCGACCGTCCAAAAATTCCAGACAGCCAATCTTAATATTTTATGAATGGGTACAATGTTACAAACATATTATGTTAATAGTCTCAAAAACGTATTTCCTTTATGCAAAAAGCAAACCGCAAATATAAGTAATAAAATAGTAAAACATTGAGCTCGAAAAAATGTGTAACAGTAAAAGTCTTATAGTACCTATTTAAACTTTTATTACTCATTGCATAAAAACAAAAACGAAAATAACAAACTAATAGAAAAGAGAAATACATTTTCCCCTTTTTTATTTATTTCTTTTTTGAGGGGTATTTTAATCAGTTGAATCTAATTACTTTTCTTTCGTAGCGCCATTTTCGTATTTTGACCTACTCATATGATAAAATTAATTAAATAATACTGTAATGTAAACTGTACTTACATTTGAAACTAGACCTGAACAAGTACTGGCACTATCACTACTATCAGTTGTTTAATTTTTTTCACATTCCCCCAGTGAGTTTTTATTCGTTCCTTGCATTTCCAAATTAAATTTTCTGCAGGTTGCTCTGCTTCCAGTTTTCCCCTCAAATGTATAGGTTTTTTCAAAAAAATATTGCCAAATGTATGTACCAAACACTGTTTTAAAGTTTAAAAGTTTACACTAGAATCATTAAGGTAGGTTAGTTTTAACGATTGAACTATAATTATGTTGCTTCATATTAGCCATATAGGCAAATGCGAGACATCACGTACATAAACTCATAAAGATGCTCTAAGATTTAAAGACAAAAGATTCTGCTAAGATTTAAAGACAAAAGATTCATTCTATTATATGGTGGCAAGGATACTGAGAACTAAATGATTTAGATACAATTAAATTACATGGCCTTTCACTTATTGTTATTATTTATTTTGGTGAATCTACTCAAATATGAAATTTTTGTACTAATGTTAGAACTAATTTATATGCACTAATTAATCTTCAATTATTGTTTAGAGCTAAAATTAAAATTATTTTTCTTTAAACCATTTCTTACACTATAATTTCTTTATGTATCTTGTACAATAAGAAATATAATTCAGTACAAGGTACGCCAACACCCAAGATCCATAAAATACCATAAATCACTTGAGTCATCCCTGCCCTACATAGCGGCCATAATTAATCGTCCATATTGTAATATCAAAGATAAAAGAGGTGAAACAATGCATTTGTCGCAGGTATAAGATGCCTGTGCGACTAAGTATCAAGATACATAAAAATATAACAAATGACTGTAATCTATCATTCGGAATGAACACAAAATCTGTGTTAACTTGATGACGCCCCGTCCTGCGAGCATGTCAGTGTAAGGTATACAAGTCGATTTAATGATAGATATCTCGTTAAACATCCTTTTGTTCGGTTCTTGCGACACAATCAGCGTGGGTTTCTTTTATTTCCGGTCTTGGGCATGGCAAATATTTTTCATTATTAAAAAATTGCACAGAAGTTCTTGCTGTTTTAATTTTCTTTGCACATGATCTGTCGGCGGGGTGAACAGCAGAAAATAAAATATTAATGACATCTCATATAGGGTGGACAAATTCTTTCAATGGAACATAAGATTGATAAATTAGTTATACGTGTTGGAAAGTCGTTAATTATGTAAATTAAAAAAAAGCGAAAGGTTTCACTGGATTTGACTTGATTTGTTTGCTGCATTAGCCTATATTAAAACATTGATAAAACTAAGAATGCTTGTTTTTCCGTTCAATTTGATTATGAGTAAGAGTATGAAAATGGCCAAAATGACCTGGTTGCTTACTAGAAGTGGGCGAACCATTAGCTCTTTCATAGGGGTGCTAACAGGCCACTGCTGAGGAGACACCGAGCACTGCTAGAAATACAGGAAACTCCACTATACTGTTTGTGTAGGTGCGAAAGTAGAACCAGACTGCGGCAAAACATTTTTGGTGTCGCGGTGCTGCAAAGGGAATTTGTTAAAGACCTATCTTGCAAGAACATCTTGACCTATATTAATAGGTCTGGAAGGTTCAAGGACACTAGGGAAGTGGTATAAACCGTTGGGGTAAGATCTTGAGGAAAACCGCAAGGGGCAGATTTGGCCTACTGGCATGGCTACGCCTTCTTCTCAACTTCTACTATTACTAACACTACGAAAAAACACATAAATATCGACGTTTTAAATTATCACAAAGGGCATACGCTGGAACAAATCCCATGGAATTCCATGGCAACACTCATTAAAAAACTCTTTTTACTGTTTTAAATCCAATTCTATGCTTGGAGCTTCTTCCCCAATCGGAGTATTTCTGGAGATATAATCTTTAGAATAAAAATCAAAAAAGTTTGTCCACTTTCATGCTACTAAAACACAGTCATGTTCACCATTATAAAAACTCTTTTCAAATAACACACCAGTTAAAAATAATATCAAATCCTGAAAGTCTAATATTTTTATCTTGTTAGAAACCTTCTCCACTCAAGACAAACTCAAGCTTGAAGGCTCTCCTCATATCTTAACATCAGTTACCCGTTTCATTGTTTGTTATTAACTTTACCTTTACTCAGATTACAGCTTAGATCAATAGGAAATTGTTGAATTGTGGGTTATCTATCCTCATTTTCAAATTTCATGGTGGACCACATTTTAAGATTTGTAATCTTCCTTTAACAATCCCTGGAGCGTTAATCCGCTTGCATCTTTTCACTATTCACCAGACCCATGTTTTTTTTTGTTTGCTGCAGTGTCCCGAATTCCAGTTCTTAACATATTATCATACTCCGAGAAAATGAACTGTTGAAAGAACGAACAAAAATGTTTCGTTCAATAATAAATTAGTAATGGTTTTTAAGATTCGAATTAAGTGATTAAAATTCTTGAATTGTATAACCTAAGAGCCAAAATACCTAACGGATCATTGTGAAGATAACTATAAGAATCTGCAAACATACGATAAATCTTAATCTAAACTAAAAAGTCGCATCCATCAATTTCTAAATGGTGAAAAAATTCGATTTTTTATTGCTAAATGTTTTTAAATAATGCCGACGGTAGTTTTCTATCTATCTCAGAGCTACAAGAAACATTTGGACGAAACATGTGAACCTGTGCGTTCGCTTTAGTTTGTTTCCATTTTAAATTCATATAGTTTTTTTGTTACTTGACCTATCAAAATGAACCAAAAAACCAATTATAGGTGCTCAAATTTTTTTATCATGAAAAAGCTCATAATATACACTCAGCCAAAAAAATTATGAACCAAACTTAAATTTTCTTAAATGGTGCACTCTGTATATTATTATCTACAGTGAAAAGTTTCATTCCCCTGACTCCAAAAGTTTTATATATATACGTAGTATATATTAACGATTTAATTAATATAAATAGCAATATTTATATTTAACTATTATTTATAGGTATAACGTAATAGCAACACTAAGAATAAAACAAGATTAACTAGAATTCTATAAATTCTGCTCAACGTGGCCCCCATTATTTTCTACATACTTTTGTAACACAATAGGTAATTGTATGATTAATTGAGTTTAATAAAATTTCCGGTGAATACCTTAAATTGCGGATCGCGTGGGTGATTCTAACTTTTAATTCGATATTATATCATGGAGTCTTATGAACTAAAAGTCCGTTAATGTAAAATCCGTGCTATTTGACGGCTAAGGTATGGTCTCTCCATTACCGATCCATCCTTAAGGATATTCTTAATTTAAATATTCTCGCACTAGCATAACGCTATGTGGAGGAGCTCCGTGTTGCTGTTATATTATGAATCTCACTACATCAATTGGGATATTGTTAATATAGTCAACATTATTTTGGAGAAGCTGTAAATACCGATCTCCTGTAAATTTTTCATTTATTAACTTTTACAACGTTAACTGACTGGTAACCTTGATGTTTAATTGCTCATATTTGACGGGGATTATTTTTAGACAAAAAAGGTGAATTTTAATGGTTACATACTCTTATAGTTGTAAATGTGCTTTCATCTGTCCATACGACTAACTGAAGTCAAAAGATTTACGTTGGGCTTTTATTTGTTAACAAATATATTTCAAGAATAGTGCTTTTTTCTTGAATTCTGTATTCTCAATAAACCATCTTTTAATATAAATATTACTATAAATTAAACACTAAATTTCAACAATGTGTCACTTGGTCATAGGTAGTACTGTTGTACTTGACATTGTTTAAAATATTACCTATGGTTCAAGTAAAATATGTTTATTATAAATAAAATGTTAATAAATTGAAAATTAATAGGAGGAAAATTAATGGAGTCAGCGGAATGAAGTCTTTCTTTGTAGACAATAATATACAGTGTGATCCATTTAATAAAATGCAAGTTGGGTTCATAACTTTTTTCGCCGAATGTGTTTCGTCATGATAAAAATGATGAGTTACGTCATGATAAAAAAAATTGAGCAGTCCACCTACAGTTTGTTTTTTGGTTTATTTCGATAGATCAAAAAATAAAAGAGCTATATGCATACAAAGTTAAAGTGAACGTACTGTATACACACACATTTTTGTTTTGTAAATAAGTAATAGAAAACTTTTGAACAATACATAAAAATGAACATACTTGTTTTTGCTTTTGGAATAGAACAGATTAAATTTTCAAAAAAAGCTACAATTAATCAAAAGCAAAAATTAGCAGAGTCAAATATGTTTTTTCTTAATACCTATAAAGGCGCAAACAAAAGCCTTTTAATTAAAATTCCTTATTTTTGATTTTTTAAAAAACAAAAAAAAACAGTGACAACGCTGTATTAATTTTATTATTACATATCTACCCAGTGCTTTTTTTTTATTTTGGTTATGGCATTAACTGGAAAATGACTTACGGCTATTTTATCATATTCCATTTTTTTTGAGACATTTTAGTCATATAGATATTATAAACCGGCCCTAATTTGCTTAAAGAAATGTTGGTTTTGTTAATTTTCCTTTAGCAAGTCTCTTATATTTTGTCTTAAGTATTAAACTTTTTATATTATGATATGAATACGTAGTAGTAGTAGTTAGGGGGAGGTCTAGAGACCTGTCTGGTAGGCCTATAAGACCCTTTTAGCCTGCCTCAGGCAGCCGGCCGTCCCTCAGTCACCACTCGCCACCAGGTTTCTATCCTTAAGTCTACCTGTCCTTCCCATATAGGTCTGGATATCTTTATCTGGATACCTTTCTATAGAAAGGTGCCCCCTTAATTGACAGTGTCCCGTTACTACTCCTTCGATGGAATTTTTTGTGTCCCGCTTTAACACTCACTCTGTTCGGCCTTTATCTGGCTTCACAATGAAGCATTTAGCTTGCCTACCACCTTCAAACTGGTTTCACTCACGTCGCAATTCTGGGTGCGCCCGTTCGACGAGTGCGGTGCTTTTCTGCTGCCTAATAATACTTAAAGCCGGTTCTGGTCCTTCATATGTGATGACGGCTCCGAGTCTAGCTGCCTTCTAGTACCCTCAATCCCACAAACTGACGTCACCCTCTTACTCCGTGCCAACTGCTCCAGTCTGTCACCACATTCCTGAACCAATGCTGATGCCAACATGGGTGAGTCCAGCGCCTTAAGCGCTGCTTGACTATCTGAGCAAATAACAATCTCCACCTCTATTCCTTCTATGACTTCCCTTATCGTTGTTGCCATTAAAATGGCGTACACCTCGGCCTGTAACACCGTGGAAAACTTTCCCCAAAGGATGCTGGACCCGGTTTGTCCGGCCTTTATATGTACACCTGCCCCAGATGATTGCGATGATGTTATACGTGAACCGTCCGTAAAACAAACAAGTGCATCCCTCGAGAATTCCACTATGTTTTTCTCCCAATCCTCTTTTACCGGAATTGAGAGAGTATAACCCTTATTCGACCTCAGTCTGCCTGGGAGTGGTGCTACTCTATAGGTGGACAACGAGATCTCTGTTTCCACAATATGTGAGATCCTTGCATGACCCACAACCTCCACTCTGGCATGCCATGATCCTGCGTCTCTTATTTGCCATTGCCTTTTTCTTAATGAAAGTCTGCAAAAACGGCAGTCAAAGCAAAACATCCAATGCTGCTGTGTCGTTCTCATTGCCCCGGTTGTCGCTAAGCGGGCCAGTCCTAGGCTTTCGCCAGTTTGGAGCGAATAGTTTTCCTTTCCACTGAGGGCCACCATACTATCCTAGGTCTTATGACTGTTTTATACAGCCAGTACATGACTCTAGGACTCAGCCCACCATTCAACAGAGCTGCCGGAAGGTCGCTATCGATTTCTTCATTACTCTGTCAATATGCACCTTCGAGCTCAACTTTGCATCCACTATTATCCCCAAGTATTTAACCTCTTTTGTCAAAATCATTTATTGACCATACAGTCTTGTGGGCCGAAACTCTTCTAAATTCTTCCTTTTTGTGAAGAGGATCATCTCGGTCTTTCACGGGTTAACCGTGATACCTACCCCTCCACACCATGCCTCTATTATATTACATACAATCTGCATTCTCTCGCAGATAATGCTCAAGAACGTTCTTGATATTAGAACCAGTATATCATCCGCATAGGCTTGTGCGTAAAAATGCTATGATGGAAATAAAAACTAATATAATTTAAGTAAATAGTAGACTCTGTAAAAAAGATACTAGTCTCCTGAAATTGTTTACTATGAGTGCAAGTGGAATGTGATAAAATATTGTTTAAATAGTAAAAAAAAAATCAGGGAAGACCAATTTAGGAAAATCCGTTTGTAATGTTTTAATGATGAATCAGATATCTTTGCTGTACTACATGCCTACGTATAAACAACTCATATGTTCTTTACTCGCCCAATATTGTTAAAGAAATTACGACGGCCGACAAAACAGCAAAAAGTTTGGCTAATCGTTGACATGTTTCTGTGTAAAGTTGTTTATGAATACGGCCCACCTGCTTAAAAGATGAGTACAACTAAATAAAACCCAAAAAAAATTGTAAATCAAAGCTATCAATTAGGACAAGCAACGGGCTTATTTTCCTCCCAAAAATCCTTTCTTACCCGCGTAGTCAAAAAGTTCGTTTACATGACAGGTATTTTGCTCCCTAAATGTAAATTTTGATTTTGCGTTCGTGAATTTCTGTATAAATAATTTTATAATCGTGTTTTATAATTACCAGACTTCCTTTTCACCGCATGTGAGAGACAAAAAAATACGAAATTACGGAATTTCAATAGGCTAATTTACATTGCTTCATCATATTATTTCATAGTATATTACTTCATTTTATTTTAGTAAACAAGTTAATTTTTAAAGGAGTAAGGAAAATAGCCATATGATAAATACATAGACATAAGTTATTATGTCTATAGATAAATACGAATCCATATCTCTGGTACGGAAAATACCTGACGAATTTTTAGGATTTTGCTGTTGGTGAGGATTTACCTAATAGTTTACTATTAGTAGAGGCCAAAAAGCTCGGTCATTGAAGGCTTGTCTTGGTGGAATTTGTGTAAGCAGGTGACCATCATCGTGGTCCTCGTCGTCTCAAAACGTACTTTTTAATTTTCGGCAGTTATCTCTCGAGGACGGTTTCAGATTAACTTTTGAAATTTGGTACGATTTTATTTAGAGTCCACTTGAGGCTCTCGAACGCTATCAAACACAGTTTCTTATGATTTGCGGATTTTCGTCTATTATTGAAAAAATTCGGATTTTTCAAAGCATCGTTTCATACACGGTAAATGTCGAAACAGTTGAATTATTATTTTGAAATTCTCAAAAAACGTTACTCTTAGCGGACTTCCAAACACTCTTTAAAATAGGCGGGATCGAATTTTAGGAAGTATTTTTTTTTTGAATTTCGAAACTGTTTTTATGTCAGAAGCAAGGGTGAGTTGAATGACCTCTGTAGAAAACTGCGCTTAAGGTTTGAAGCTAAGTGAAATATGCATTTACCTTGGACCCAATTAGACACAAGCGCTTTGCAGCTCCAATTGATCCGCAAAAGGTAGGAATATCGGCATTTACTATACATAAGAAATGACAGACAAAGGAGATCTTCGTAAATTGGGGAAAAGTATTGCACCTGAAATTCCCGCTACTTCGTCTAAAACCTCCATATTTTATCATTTTTAGGGCTCTATTATTAAATCAAGATTATTTAAATATATACTCATTTACCTCTGACAGCGTCAAGGACTACGTGTTATCTAAGCCAACTGGATACTTTTCAAATTTTTGATTTTGGCGAAAAATAGCAATTTAGTGCACAATTTTTTCAAAATATATTTTTTTTTATTTTGGTACGTTGTAGAAACAAATAGTAAATTGGAAAGTTGTAGAAAATACATTAAGGTTTTTGAAGGCAGAAAAAAAAACTATTTTTTTTCCCTAAAATTTTTAAAGAGAACCCTTATACGGATTTTTTCTCGTATCTATGCTCTTTTTTGCTTTTGTCAAAAACTTGAACCCTGTAGGCACCAGAAGGCTTTTAATTGACCCTTGCTTCTGACATAAAAAAAGTCTCAAAAACTCAAAAAAAAAAGTTCAATTTTTTCAAAACAATTACCGTGAATTACGACTCTGAAAAAGACCTTACAAATTTTAAAAGTTTATCTGAAACCGCTCGACCGAAAGATAAAAAGTGCGATTTGACACGGCGACGACGAGTCACCTTCTTAAAAAAATCCTACCAGGATAAGCTTCAAACGACCAAGCTTTTTGGCATCTACTAGTAGTAAACTATTACTACATACATAACATTTTCTTTAACTCAATGGGTCCAGAGAGCGACCTCATAAATCATTTTCGTTTTGTATTCAAAGCTAACCCCGAACTTTATAAAGCTTTTTAATATTACAAATAAAATTATTCAAAAAATAATTATTTGTAAATGTTTTAAAAAAATAGTTCGCCAGATATTTGCCTTATTTGGTATCAAAGTTTTCTAATATAGTGATTCTATCAAACAGGTATATTATAGAATAATGTTACAATATTAAAAATAATCTTATGATAATGCTAAAATATTCAAATAATGACATTCAAATGAATAAAGCTTTTTTTAAACAGAAGAATCCGAACAGCACCCACGCCTCTACCCTCACCTTTGCTATCAGCTGGCCAGGCGGTCCACTTATTTTGATTAGAATCTGTAAACAGAGTTCAGTTTGGTTTCGGTTCCTCTAGTTTAAATTACCTGGCCAAGTCTGATTGATAGCCCTCTTGTCACTGATGCCCTTGTGCTCGCGTCTTTTCACTTCATTGTGGAAACGACAGTACCTACCTCAACAGGTCCGTATTTTCTATATTCTTGTCTTCGCAAATTGTTTTGGTTCGAGCCATTTCATCGTTTGTATCATGGATCTCAGATACAACTATACCGTAGTATGATGAATGGAAGCTTGAAACGCAATAAAAATTTCGTAAACGTTTAACGTAAAAGCTAAGCAACAAAAGCGAAAAGTACACAAATGGATAATAATATTAAATTCTGTCCAATAAAGCATCACAAAACACTCAAATAAACTTAAATGTTTAAAGTAGGCTTTTGGTGTATTTTGTATTGTATTTTACACTTAAGGATTTGATCCGGTAACACAATTACCTGAAATACACTGCAAAATTGGCTTCGAGATCATAATGTCTCCAACTGGGTAATAATATTAATTCTGAACATAACATATGTTTCAAAAAAGTGTCCAGGAAAATATCACAAAACGATCAAACAAAACAAACGATTAAAGTGAACTTTTGGCGTATTTTGTATAGTGTTTTACCCTTAAGGGTTTGATTGCGGTAACATATTAACCTGAAATACACTGCAAAATTGGCTTCGAGATAATAATGCCGCGGTATTAAATTGGCAGGCACAATCGTCAGACCTAACTTCAATATAATTTATCGTTTAGCGGGACATACGACAAAGAAAAGGAAAAACAGTTATTAAACAATACAACACAAAAACATAAACATTAATACAATACAATGTGTAAGTAAACAGTACTCATAGTTTTGGATTTTTTGAAGCACCCTGGATACATTTTTAAGGAATTTTAAAATATGTAAAATAATGAAATAAAATACACGAGTTTAAACTTTTTTCCACAAAATCAACCGTTTTTTAAATAAAAAAATGTTGTAATATTTAAGAGGCGGTTTCACCCCTTGAAATTTGACTTTTGAAAAATCTCTTCATCCTCTACATCCTACTATCAATCTGTGTGCCAAAATGCAGCTTTTAATGTTAAGCGGTTTGAGTGGAATAGTGATTAATCAGTGACCCGATTTCTTGAAACACCCTTTATATATTTACAATACAAAAAATAGTGTTGAAAGGTTTCGGCTACGAGACGATCATTTAAAAAAAATTATATAAATCGGCGCAGTACAACTCTCTCACGAACTTCCTGAAAAATTTGGCTTGGTGTTTTAAATATATAGAAGTTTTTTTTTCTGTCTTTATTTTGATTACCAAAAATGCAGCATGTAATTTTTTGATTTATTTTAGGACTAAATGTTCAAATAAACATGTATTTAAAAGGCCTTAGTTTTTGAGATACATGGTGTTAAAGTTTAATTTTTTTTAGTTTTCTTTTTAATTTTAATACCTTATATCTTACAAACTAAGGTCTCTAACATATGCATATACGAATTTTTAGTGCTAAAATGAACAAAAAAAATATATATATCTTGGATTTTTAGGAATCAAAATAAAAACAGAAAAAACAACATACAATTTTAAATGTGTAGGGCCTTAGCATTTTGCTAACTAACGTCTAAACGGTTCAAAATATCGGATTAAAAGAAGAAGAAGTTCGAAAACAAAATGGAGAATCTGATTTTCTAAATAAAAAAACATAATATGTAAGTCGCGCACATTTTGAAACTATTTTCAATTTTACAGGCTGCGTCAAAAAAGTAGGGCATCGAAAAAATCATTCTTAAATTATTCTTGAAACTGCAATATATTATTCTATAACATGTTATATGAATAAAAAAATGTTAAATTTGATGCACATCTATGATTAGCAATATAACGCCTATTTGTGCAAAAAATATTTTGCTTCTGCATAAAATAAGAATGGAATAAAAGATTGTTTTCATAATATTGAAGATATCCTATACAAGATGTCTAAATTTAAATACCAAACTTTAACATCTTTGAAGTAAATTATTTCAGGTTTTTAAAAGACACCCCTGTATTTTTTATAGGTATTATGATCTACAAGAGTGAACAAACATATACAGGGTTTCCACTTAAAAAACTGAAATAAATTAGTTTAAACATGGAAAAGTTGGGTATATAAATTTTATCATCCTGTATGTGATATCTCTCTCTCATATATATATATTTTATTCCACGCTTATTCTGTGTAGAAGGAAAATATTTTATTTTGAGTTGAACAAATAGGCGTTATATTGCTAATCATAGATGTGCATCAAATTTGACTATTTTTTTAAATCCAAATATTTAAAAAACTATCAACTTTAGCCATATAACATGTTATAAAAAGAAGCATTACAATTTCATGTATAATCTAAAAATTAAGTCAAACACAGTGTGTTCCATTTTAAAAAATACAACTTTTCTGACGCACCCTGTAAAATTGAAAATATTACTTCCCTCGTAAAAGGGAAGTATTGTAATCGTGAAAAAATCACTCTCAGAGATTTTTTCAGATCTTTACGTTTCAGGGTCCCTAGATGACGAAAAACATGTTTTCTCAATTCAGTCAGTCTGTCTGTCTCTCTGTTCGCGCCGTAGCTAAAAAACTACTTATCCTATTGTCTTCAAATTGTAGTCAAAAATTAAGGGTCATATGGGAACGACCTGGTAAAATTTTTTAAAAATCCAATATGGCGAAACAAAATGGCGGCTTAGTGATATGTTAGAAAAATATTATTGAAAAACTACTGATCCAATTTATTTCCAATTTTGCAAAATACATCAAGTATTATATTGGAATCAACTGGTAAAATTTTGGTACGAATCCTAGATGACCGAACAAAATGGCAGCCAAATAAAATGTTTGTAATCGTGAAAAAATCACCCTTTCTGGTTTTACACGTCTTTACGTTTTAACGTCCCGAGATGTCAAAAAAATATGTTTTATCAATTCCGTCGGTTCGTCTGTCGATCTGTTTGTCTGTCAGTTCGCGGCATAGCTCAAAGACGACTTACGACTACTTAAATTAAAGGTCATATGGGAATTGACTTGAAATTTATTACAGTGGCGTATTGTTTGGGGGTTAAGATCCAGTAAAAAAAAACAAGTCTTTTTAAATTGTCGACGTTTCGCTATTTAATTGTGGCATCCTCAGGACACATATAGATCCTATATCCTGTATGAAAACCTTGTTATATATATATATATATATATATATATATATATACATATATATACAGTGTGTATCAGCCAAATGGAATAAATTCGATAATAAATAAATGGGGGCGTGTTCGGAAAAACGCTCGGACCCGTCGATTGGTATTTTTAGTTGCTCATTTTCTCCAATAAAAACTTTTTATACAGGGTGTGTCCTGTAACAGTGGTCAATGCCAACTTTCTTATTTCAAATGCAACACCCCGGATATTATTTAATTTTTGGATTCTTTAGGAGATTCTAAACATATTTTATGTTCAATGTCCTATACCTATCTTCAACTATTTCGGCAATATTAAGTGTTTTAAAATTTATTTTTATTTTATTTATTTCGAATTTATTATTATTCATGAAAGTGGCTTTGGTTACTGAACTATTTATTTGATTACAAAAATTCGCTACAACACACTCAATACTTATTTACCATTTAGGTCTTCATATTAAGAATGTAAGCAAAAACCATTTTAGCGTTCCTTTTTATTGATATGGAACAAAAAGAGCCAGTTTTGTTTATTTTTAAGTTTTGTTTACTTTTGTGTAAAATGCCTGGCCTTTCTCTTTGCAAGACAGTAGTTGTCAGTGTCAGTGTCATAGTCTTTTGAATTTCGTTAACTGCATAATACCTAATATCAGAAAAATGGTTCATTTAACAGAAATGCATAAAATAACAATTCTACAAATGATTGGTTATGGAGATAACACACGAACACAAGTGGAAGTTGCTCGCTTATTTCATGAAAAATTTCCAAATTTGCCGCATATATCCCAAGGGACAATTAGTAAAATAGAAAAGCAGTTTCGCGAGCTTGGACATGTGAGGCAGATAAAAAAAGCAGCTGCCAATTCAATAAATGATGATACTAAATTGGATATTATGCTTGAGTTTGAGGAAAACCCACATATTTCTAGTCGACAAGCCGCCGCAATGTTCGATATTAGCCATTCGTCGATTATTCGAACATTAAAAGAAAATAAAATGCATCCCTATAAAGTGATACCAACTCAGGAGCTCATAGAAGACGATTATGATAGGAGAACTTATTTTTGTGAACAAATGATGGCTATGTTAGATAACAATATTATTCAATTAGAACATGTTTTGTTTTCGGATGAGTGCACTTTTACACTTCACGGTCATGTAAATCGTCAAAATTGCCGCTATTGGTCTAGGGAAAATCCTCACTGGATCAGCGAAGAATATACTCAATATCCTGAAAAGGTTAATGTTTGGGCAGGAATTGTTAGGGATCATATCATAGGCCCCTTTTTCATTGACGGCAATTTGAATGGCGATAATTATTTAGCACTGCTCCAAAATAATGTCGTGCCAACTTTGACAAATTTGTATCCGGATCCAGCAAACCCACAAGTTCCAGCGAATATGATATGGTTTCAGCAAGATGGAGCACCGCCCCATTACCAAATTAATGTCCGGCAGTACCTCAACGGAATATTTCCAAATCGGTGGATAGGGAGACGAGGATCGATAGAATGGCCAGCGCGATCCCCTGATCTGACGCCATTAGACTTTTTCTTATGGGGACATATTAAAAATGTTGTATACAAAACTAAACCCCTCGACTTAGCTGACTTAAGAAGATGAATAACGCTTGCGATTAGATCGGTCACGCCTGAGATGCTAAATAACGTTAGAAGAAATTTCTATTTAAGATTAGGAATTTTCCAAGACGTTCGCGGCGAGCATATTCAATAGTTCCTAAATTAACTTTTTACTTTTGTTTATACATTATGAAGAAATAAATAATTTTATTTTTTTAATCTTAATTTTTGCAATAAATTTGAAAACACTTAATATTGCCGAAATAGTTGAAGATAGGTATAGGACATTGAACATAAAATATGTTTAGAATCTCCTAAAGAATCCAAAAATTAAATAATATCCGGGGTGTTGCATTTGAAATAAGAAAGTTGGCATTGACCACTGTTACAGGACACACCCTGTATAAAAAGTTTTTATTGGAGAAAATGAGCAACTAAAAATACCAATCGACGGGTCCAAGCGTTTTTCCGAACACGCCCCCATTTATTTATTATCGAATTTATTCCATTTGGCTGATACACACTATATATATATATATATATATATATATATATATATATATATATATATATATATATATATATTTTCCTCTTGTTGTTATGATAGTGGTGTATTATTTGGGGTTAGGATCCAGTAAAAAAAACAAAAGTCTATTTTTAACTAGTCGACATTTCGCAACTTTATTGTTGTATCTTCAGGACACATTTGTAAATTCTATATCCAGCATGAAACCCCTATTATCATTTACGTACTCCGTTGGTCCGCAGATATTTCCCAGATATCAAGTTTCTAAATTGTTTTCGTTAACGATCCTCTCGTTGTTATGTTAGAGTAGTGTTTTATTTGGGGTTAGGATCTAGTAAAAAAAAAGGGTTTTTTACATTGTCGACGTTTCGCAACTCTATTGTTGCATTTTCATGAAACCTATATTATCAGTCTTTACCTACTCCGTTGGTTTGCAGATATTTCCTAGATATTAAGTTTATAAATGGTTTTCGTTAACGATCTTCTTGTGGTTATGTTAAAGTGATGTATTATTTGTGGTTAGGGAATATCTGCGGGCCAACGGAGTAAAGACCGATAATATGGGTTTCAATTTAAGATGGCGAAACAAAATGGCGGCGAAACAAAATTTTTAGAAAATCAACGTAAAAAAATATTGTTCAATTGACTCTAAATTTTGACGAAAAATGAAATGTGAAAATGGGATACTTATTGAATTTATTTTAATTTATGACCAAAAGTCAATGTGGCATAGTGTGGAAAGAAAATGGTAAATATATTGGTAGGAATCCAATATGATGGAAGAAAATAGCGCCCAATAAAAATTAAGAGACAGTATATGTAATACATATATACTGTGACTATGTACTAAACTAAATTATGCCACCCTTCACTATTTCTAATTATAGAAAATATTCATTACGAGGGAACTTCCGGGTAAAGGAATTTTTTTTAAAATGTGCCCAACTTACATATGTATATCATATCAGTTTGTCTCCAAATTTGACCTATTCGGCGTAAATTAACTTTTTCAATCGTTGAATCACCCTGTGCAATTTCCACGGACATTTTAATGGAGTTTATTTAATATACTGTATTTGTTTTTTATGTTTGTCTAATGTCTTATGTGCATTTGAATGTATACTATTATGTCTTATCTGGTTTATAGATATACATGTAGTTCGGCTCTGGTAAGGATATCTTAAGCGGCATCGCTTTGAGTGGCCTTTATGTATTGTCTTCGACTTTTGCAGTTTTACCTTTGGGAAGAAATTGTGCCAACAGGTTGTGGTTAGTGGTAAAACAAATCGAAGGTTGACTTCGCTACAAATAAATATTATCACAGCTTTCAATTACAATGGGATTTATGCTGAGATTTCAGTGGGCTTTTTTTGTACATTATCTGCTAAATGCAATAAACAAATAAAAATAATATATCTCTCTGTGTTAAAAAAAATGTATTACAATATTTGTTTTTACGAAAATATCGCGGTGTTAGTGGTTTAGCAACAAATCAGATCATATTAACACGGGTATTCAGATTTTATTGCAAGCTCTGTTACAGTTCTTTAAATGGGCCAAAGAAAATAGGGTGGTATGCAGTTTAATTTTCATTTTTATTTTGACGATATTTGATTTACAGGTGATCATTGATGGTCCTGTACATCGTAACACTCTGTCTTAATTAACTCCTATAGTCAAAAGCAGTGTTATCGTGCGGGTCATAGGATTTACCAATGACAAACTTTTTAAGTTTGTTTTTCTTTTATTACTTGTAATCATATCTTCCGCATAAAATCCGGAAGATGAATTAGATAGATCTATGATATTTTCATATGAAAAAAGAGGATAAACATATAAATACCAGCAGTTGCAAAAATCTTTGAGCGATGTCACTTCAAAGTCAAATTGACAAGTCAGTGACAAAATGACTAACAGAAAACAGTTTTCGGTTTTTTGGCATCCACAAGCGAAAAAAATGGTATTAAATCTAATAAAATATTACGAAAATAAAAATTCACCGGCCAATATCCAGGAGACAGTAGCAAAAGCTCTGGGAATCGGTATAGGTAAGGACTGTGCAGAAAATTGTGCATGAAAAAAAGCATAATTTACTACCGAAGAAGATTAAGAAATGTACACGAAAAAAGCCAAAGACAGAATTCTTAAGTGACAATGTGTGTTCGTAATGCAATTTACGATTTAAACACATCAAAAACTAATATAACCCTTCAAGTTTTAAAAGAAGCTTTAAAATATCGAGGCATATTGGAAATTAAACTAAAATCGTTGTCAAAATTAATAAAAATGTTGGGTTTTCGATATAAAAAGGACTGTAATCGAAGATTTTTATGCGAGTTACCACATATAGCAAATTAGCGTATCCAGTTTAATTCAAAATTTATTAAAGTGGTATTTTTAGACGAGACTTTGATATTTTCTAATGGAAGTGGTTCGAAATCTTGGTAGGACGAGTCTGTAAAAAGTGTCAAGAGAAAAAAGGCATGTGGGATGGGAAAACGGTTTATCATTTTGCATGCAGGTTCTTCAACAGGATTTCTCCCAGGTGCAAGTTTACTGTTTTCTTCAACATCCAAAAGTATGGACTAACATGATAATATGAACTGTGAACTGTTTGAAAAGTGGTTAAAAGAACAACTGATTCCAAATTTAGATGCTCCATCTTTAATCATTCTGGACAATACATCTTATCATTCAAGAATCTTAAATAAACAACCTACTTCATCCTGGAAGAAAAGTGATATTTATGACTGGCTAATAAAACAGAAACAAAATCCTTTACCCAATATGCTGAAACTAGAACTTCTTTTAATGACAAAATCTATCAAAAAACCAACAATCTATGCCGTAGATGAAATATTACGGAAAAATGGACACGAGGTTTTACGACTGTCACCATACCATTGCCAGTTTAACGCAATAAAATTAATATGGGCTGGGGCAAAGCCATATTACGAAAAACACGTGAATGATGGTCTTACATCAGATGAAGTGCAAATTGTTTGGCAAGATTCATTAAATTATATTACGCCGGAGTACTGGAAGAAATCTGTGGAACATACGGAGAAATGAATATGGGATTGGTGGAATCGAGAACGAGTTCTGGATGTCGAAATAGCACCAATGATCATTGCGCCATTTGAGGACGACTCAGAAGATGAGGACTTTTTAAGTGATGATGATATTTTTTAGTCTATAATATTAAAAAGTTTCTGAATGATTATATAAATAACATATATAAAACATATAGAGGTGTATAAATCATAAATTGCATTATGAATATCCATTTTTGCATTGTAACTTAAGTCTTTTGCCTTTAGATTTTTTCGTGTACATTTCTTAATCTTCTTTTCAAATTTCTGTACATCACTTATACCGATTCTCCGAGCTTTTGCCACTGGCTCCTGGATATTGGAAAATTGAATATATAAAAATCGGTAAAATTGCTTTACCACCAACTCGGGACTAACGCAAAAAAAAAGGCTATATATATATATATTATTTATATTTATATATATGTATATATGTATGTATATATATATATATATTATATATATATGTATATATATTTATATATATGTATATATATATATATATATATATATATATATATATATAGCCTGTATTTTTCGTATGCATGACCCTTAATTTTAGACTGATATTTGAAGAAATCAGATAAGCAGTTATTTAGCTATGCCGCGAACAGACAGACGAAATTGAGAAAACATGTTTTCCGGCATCTAGGGACCCTTAAACGTAAAGATCTGAAAAAATCTCACGAGGGAAGTAATAACTAATTATCTTGTGTTTTTAACAAAAGTGTATAATATTTTTGCAAAATAAAATATTTTTGTTATCACAATACAAAAAAAAAAACAAGTTTTCTTTGCACAGGGGTGGCCCGCATTTAAATAAATGACACCGTATAAGTGGTTAGATTTTTAGGTCAAGCGGGGCTCATAATTTTTGGTGATTGATAAAAAAATCTCACTTTCATTAAGTGGCTGTATAAACAGAACGTTGCCAACCAAAAAATTTTAACCAAATACATATTTAGCGAATTTTCTTATTTAGTCCCTCAGCATTTAATATATAAAATAATATTAAGTGTCTATCTTAATAATACTGCGTAATATAATAAAAAAAACTATTTTCTTTCTCCCTGTATATTTGTAAATAGCCCATCGAGATTTAATAGCTCGATAAAAAAATCACACAACTTTTTGGTATTCACTGTGTTTTCTGATGTGATTCATAATGTTGGTGACCTTTGGACCCGCACGATAAGACCACATTCGACTATATATAATCTGCAACGCAGTCATAGCAAATATTTTGAAAATTGCTAATTTGGTTGACAGGACATATCGCCAATCACATAGTTATGTTGAAATTTGACATCTTCCATAATGAAAAAATTAATTAGAAAAACACATGACAAAAAAAGCTTTATGTAAAATGTCTCAAAGAGGAGGCAAGATTATAAGGTAGGATTATAACGTGGTTTGGTTTTGTTTAATATGTCCTAGTTCTGTGTTGGTCATCCCGATATTAGATAAAATCCTCAAACTTTCCTGAATGAAACCAATTATACATACATAAATATATATATATATATATATTTATATATATATATATATATATATATATATATATATATATATATATATATATATATATATATATATATATATATATATATATATATATATATATATATATATATATATATATATATATATATATATATATATATATATATAAATATATATATAAATATATATACCCAACCCGTCTGGCCATCAACTACACTACTTGGAGAAGCTATTGCCCACTTGCTTTACATTGTATCCAAACCGTAACATAATACATAACTAAGTTCCTTTGAATTCCTTCATTTCTTATAGTCTGGTCCCACAGGAACTCTAGCATTCTCCATACTACTCTCTTTAGGATATACAGAGATTCGAGGTTTTAATAAATTAATTTATTTATTAGGAATTGTTATAATTTTTACTTCCCTTCTAAGAGGAAAGTATTGTATTATCCTACAGACTTTCACATTTCAAGGTCTCTAAATGCCGGAACAAATGTTTTCCCATTTTCATCTGTATGGTTGTCTGTGTGTCCGCGGCATAGCTGAAAAACTACTGATCCGAATTTTAGTAAAAAAATAAAGGTCACATGGAGATGAAACAAGGGCCATAGCCAGAAGTCTAACTTGGGGCGTATAAAGTGTTCTTTAGGTAGGGAACTTTTTTAGTCTATAATATTCCAACTAAGTACCGGGTACCAGACAGGATGTGAAAATAATACAAAATTATTTTTAATTTTAAACTTAACGTTAATTAATTTAAATATATCGAATATTAAACATTCAAATAAAATTTAATAAAGATGTAACAAAACAAAGTAAGATAAAATACTCCATTAGCAAAAGAAATCACCAATAAACATATTATTTTAAATATTGTTTTTGGTTTATTTAATTTAACAATGTTGGATGGCCTTTGAGAATAAGTATAAGGTTTTTGTATTTATTGATTAATTCGTATGAATCGTATGTATATTTACCTAACGGAATTGTGTATTTTTAGTATAAGGATATATGAGAAATTGCGGTTAATAAAAGAGGTTTTTCTTTTACAACGAATGTATAATAAGAAGATTTAATCACTTACGAAATTCTATTATTGTATATTTTATAATGATATTATTTAGATATTTGTTGTTGGAGTTCTTGGACTCCGCAACAAAGCATCCGATATTCACATTCTACGTCTATAAAAAGTTTGTTATAATTCTAAATTGATGGTTTTAAAAAAGGTTTCTGTATTTTTTTTGGGAACGTCTGTGGCCTTAATTATGAATAACCTTTAATAAATTATAACTTTGTTTTGCTATGTGGTTGGAGATGATTTGTGGACTAATGCAATATAAGAAGTTCAGGTTCTGTTGCTTTAATTTAAAATTCGTAAGTACGACTTTTGTCTTGATTTCTGATTTTGTTCTTTCTGAACAGTTTTCTGTGATTGGTTTGTCTGAAATATAGATTAATAATAACTATATCTGATAGTAATGTTATAATTCCTAACTACCCAATTAAAGAAAATATCGTGAAATAAGAGGCGAAGGAGTTGTATTTTATGTAAAACAAGATCTTCGGTTTAAAGTACTGTCTTATCCAATTTTGTTGGATTGTTTCACATACCTTTTTATAAGTTGTATGGTTAGCTAAAGAAATGTTTGCCATTGTACAAGGCACCAAACGCTAGTATGCCGCAGTCAGTTTTGTAAACTCTGTTATCTCTTTAAATTCCTGATTTGGTTTCATTTGGTGATGATTTAAATATTAAATTATTAAAAAAAAAACTATTATGAAAACATGGTTTAATCAATTTATAGAACATCGTACACGGGTTACTAATAATTCGAGTATTCTTATGGATTATATTGTTGGTAAAAGTCAAAATGTGTGGAATCAGTGGCAGATCGTGATATAGGCTAATTGAATTTTTGGGGCCCCCTCATGATTTTAAAAAAGCTTAATTTTTGTATTGACATTACTAAACTACAACGGTAAAAGAGAACGCTGATTAATGTTAATGCTGAAAATGTATTACAAAAATAACAAACGTTTTGGACACAAAATTCTTACACAAAAAAAATTAAAATTAAAATATTCAAATCATTTATAATATAAGATGGACTTTGTCATATCGGTTTCGATTGACAGTGTAGATAATTATTTAGTCTTTTGTCCGACATTGTTGACTTGTATTTATTTTTATTGTACTCCATTTTTGAAAAAGTTCTTTTAGTTTAGCAGCTTAGGTAGTTTCAAGTAAATTTTTAGCACTATTTTCAAGAACTATAATCAACATTTTGAAAGCTGCAACAGAGACATTGTCCTTGAAACATGCCATGTCCAAGTAATTTTGAAATTGAAAATATTTACAAAATACAACATTTCTCCAATACCATTTTTATAGATACTTAACTATTGGGATACAATAACTGAACCTTTTTTGTCTACTATAAAAAATTTGAATTAAAATTAAGCGGAGCAGATGCGGGGAGGACGATTTTTTTTGTCGTATTTGAGCGCCTTAAAACAATAGTGTCGGGTTTGATAATTTAGTCATTTTGGCGAACATTCATGTTGTTAGAATAAAACAGTTCATGTTGTTAAAATTAAAACAGTTATCCAAATACATATGTAGTGTTGCATAATGACAATATAGCCTCCTATATTTCGATTCTCCAAAATTTGTTTTTTTTTGGTTTAGGACATTAAATAAAAGCTCCTTTAAATGCCAACGTTTCGCACCTATATTTGATGGTTTTTAAGACTCAAAAAGGAAACAAGAATGTAATAGTTTTCTTTTTCGTTAATAATTATTACATGTCGATTATTGCTTGAATATTGTTATATCAAAATATTCAATTGATATTGTCGAGTTTGTTCCTTTTTTTTATTATTTACAGAAAGTTACAAAAATAAAACACAGGAGGACAAAAAATTAGTACATAATATACCGGATATTATGAAAAACTTTGAAATTCCTGTTCATCAAACAGTAAAATATAAATCATCTTTTAAATATATATGTTCTATAGTTTATAGTAATATTCCTTATGAAATAAAACATCTTCAATGTGAATCATTTAAAAAACGTATTAGTGGTCTATTAGGAATATCTGGAAAACCAATGAATAATATTACTTTGTAAAATTTTCTTCTTAAAATATCCTAAATTGTGCAGTGTTGTCGCTTCTACCTTAAACCAGTGGCAACAGTGGATTTCTAAATAAAATGCCCTATATATTATTGTTTGTATTTTTCTATATTCTAAATACTTTTTGTATGTTGTTTCCTATACCTAGATTCAACTGTTTTCGAGAAAATAGAAGTTGAAAAGTGACATTTTTGACCATTTGAAGCCCTTTTACTGTTAAACGACTTAACTTGGAACAACATGGATTTACCTTCTCTATCTTAGTTTTCAATTATCTACTTCACACCAATTTGGGGTATGACAGCAAGGCAGGAGGTGTCAAAATTTGACATTTCCTGTCAAAGTAGAAACTGATGTCAAAAGATAGATAACAAAACTTTCCATTTTGTTCCAAATTAAGCCGTTGAGCAGTTATAGAGCTTCAATGTGTCAAAAGCGTCATTTTCTCGAAAACAGCTGGATTTAGGTATAGGAAACATAACACAAAAAGTATTTACAATGTTGAGGAAAATACTGAAACGTAATAATATACTGGGCATTCCATTTAGAAAAACAAATTAAGCGAACTCCGTATATGTAACTACTAAACTATTATATGCGAAATTAAATAGGATCATCCTTTGCTATTGCTAATAAATGAAGAATTAATAACAAGGAAAGTTGCTGGTAAATGAAATTTGGCTATTTTTTTATACTGCTCAAATCAATTGAATAAGTTGCTTTTTACTCTAATTTTTTGAAAATTTTAATACGCCGCCATTTTTTTCATCATACTGAATTCCTACCAAAATATTACCAGTTTGTCCGTATACAATGTCAAATTTTTGTGCAAAATTTGAAATCAATTGAAGGTTTTTTACTCTGATTTACATTGACATTTTATTTGGTCGCCATTTTGCTCCTCTGTCTTGAATTCGTTTCAAAATTATGTCAGCATATTCTTGTATCAGACTTGACTTTTGTGTAAATTCCGAAAATAATCAAATAAGTAGTTTTATTATTTTTGTTGCGTCATCTTGAATTGGTAACAAAATTGTTCATAGTTCGTCCATATATTACACTTGATTTCTGTACAAAATTTGAGGTTAATTAATTGTCTTTTTACTAGGCCGGCAATTTTCTCCGCCATGTTGGATTTCTAGCAAACCTTCACGGTTCCCCATTTGACTCTCAATTTTTTCCCAAAATTTGAAGTCAATCGGGTAAGTAGTTTTTAGCTATGCACAAACCGACAGACAGACTGACGAAAATGGAAAAATATGTCTTTCGGCATCTAGGGACCCTAAAACGTGAAGACTTGTAAAAACCTGGGAAGGTGTATTGTTGTCTATTTCTCTTTCTATCTATCAATCTAACAAACATTTCAATTTGATACTTTTTAAGTATGACCTTCTTGAAAAATTAATAAATTGTTCGTGAAACTATCCAAGAAACGAAACTTATTGTATGTCTGAATGCGCGTTCTATATGGCATGACTTTCAAATTAATTATAGAAAAGAAGTAACATATTAAATAAAGTGATTATTCTCGGGCTAATATTGGAATTTTATTGCTTATCGCAATGCAGAAAAAAGTTTCGCTGCAGCGTGGTAAGGAATATATTACACTAACGCCTAATATGAAATAAAAAGTAACTGCATCACTGTACAGGGTATCCTATGATTTCGATGGTTTTGCGGGGTATCTCCCTTATTACTGAAGATAGAGACATGCGGTTTTCGCAACACTGTGCTATTATCTATACTTTTGTTTTTCAAAAATACTGAGAGTCCTTCTACATCGGCTATCACTAGTTCCGAAAAGCCCTGGTTTAAGAAGCAAAGTTATTTTGTTTACTTAGTATTACTTACCGGTTAGATACACATCTGACGCTTCATCCGGATTTTCTTGGCACTGTATAAAACAAACAAGCAAGACAAATGTCAATTAGTTTCTACAATGGCTCAACAGAATCTATATATTCTTTTGTTTAATTAAGTCATAGCCGCCTTATTTTATTTAAAACAGTTCTTGGGTATTTCTAAGGGACAAATTAAATAGTTGTAAGTAAGTATTATCAAACAACACAATTGTCAACATTAGAAAAGTATTAAATCCAACGTCATTTGTTGTAAATAAAACATTTTTACTGTATAATAGGTATATATTTTTTTTATTAGATTTCCTAAGTAGTTGTGTTAGTTGTGTTGTCCAGGGTAAATACTAAATAGTAGGTATGTATCTTTGTTTATTGCTTTATTGTTTAATTATGATATTATAACAAACTTTGGTACAGACAATTCAGATTTAGAAAATTAACACACAAATTCAAGGCCTACTAGAAAAACATTAAAATTTCTTTAAAATGACTTTATTGTCGGTACCGGATTAAAATAAATATCAAGTGTTATATATTTTTAAGAAGCTAAAAATGAGCCGAAACCAAATATTAAAAAATATATAGTGTATCCGATTTAAAAAAACCGAACTTTAGTCTATACCCCGAAAACGATAGTGTCTAACCAAAAACTGACTACGCCACTCGATTCTACGCAAAAGACTCTATCGAAGTTAGTTTTCACCTTTTCGGTAAGTTGCCAGGCCATCGAGATACGAGGGGTATCTGAAAACGCAAAATTTTCAATTTCACCCTGTACCTCAAAAACGAAAAGGGCCAGGAAAAATTTGTTTGTGGCTTCTTTGGTTTCACAAAAAAGTAGCACAGTGTTGCGAAAACCGCATCTCTCTATCTTCAGTAATAAGGGAGATACCCCGCAAAACCATCGAAATTTGGATACCCTGTACAGCAATAAGCAATGCATGGCTTATTAGATAATGTTTACTGCATTTATAAGGCTAATTAGTCTTATTTTAGAATTGCAGAATTACTGTCTATGAAATTTCCTTTCGACTGATGTAAAGCGCATCAAAATGCGTAAGTAATCAAAAGATATACCCCTTCAAAATATACCTAAATATTTAGGTCGTCACTTTTTAGTATATTATTCAATTTTGATATATTGCTATTCTCGTAATAAGAATTATGAGTATTTGCTGAAAATTGAAAACAGTTCTTCTTGAGGAAGATATTTTATATTTCATTAGTAAATGACGAAACCCTGTATCGTGGTAAAGAATGTATTTACGCTCCCAGGCCCCTATTGAAATTTTCAAGGTTCTTGATTAATTCGAAAGACTCACTAATCTTCCTTTCATAATATCCCGAGAATGATGTAAGATCCATGGTATCCTTTAGATAAATAATATGTGATACCAGATTGAACAATTCCAGTCTAGTTTATAATATCTAGAACAATAGCTTTGGCAATTACATATATCACAAGATAATGCATATACCATTTTCTTTATGTATTATGTAGGCATTATGTGTGGATAAGTAAATATAATTACTAACCTTTTTTCAATATTTTTCCTCATGTAAATCCAGTGACAAGAATGTAGTTGATTTCGTCAGGGGGGAAAATTTAAACTAAAGACATATGGACATTGACTACAATTTTTTATTAAAAATTATCTAGAACAAAGTCTTTAATATCCTTTATACCTTTATAATCTTTAATAATAAGTATAAGGTACAAACAACAGTACCCTCGTGCTAAAATGTTGTCCTCATTCGAAATCATAAAACAAATTTTTTGAATGACTTTTGTTTAGTACCCATTCCCAGCGGTATGTCTACAAATGACCATTTAAAACCGGCCCAAGTTTTTGTTACCATTCTTTCCTAACGAGGACCTAGGCCGTTTGTAGGCCGGCGCTGTGTCCGACGCTCAGATCGGACTGTTAAGAAAATACTAAAGTATTTTTGCCCTGCTTTACATTTGTACATTCATGCATTATGGATAATACGAGCCCACGCAGACGACCATCTCAGCTTCTGGCCAAAAAACTGTCCGATGTTCAAAAAATATTCTTAATATACTCGGCGGGAACAATGCAATAGTTCAGAAGGATATTTTTGTTATGCGTAGTATGAAAAAAATAGAAATAGAAAATCAAGGTCGTTTCTGAAAATTATTTTTCTTTTAGACCTCGTTTGAACTAGACAAAGTTTATATTAATAGTTATATAATAGTTTAAAAAAATGTTAAAAACTTGCAAAAATTAATTGCTTTGCCAATATAACCTGCCAAAATATTATAGGTAGACCAATTATGTACAGGGTCTTCCATTGAGGGGGAAAAACGGATTTTTTTCTGACTTCCCCCGTATTTCTCAAGAAATTAAAAATAGGCAATTGATGTATTTTATCTCGGACAATTCGAAAATCATAACAAAAAAACAATTGAATGAGAAACAAAAGACATACGCCAAGGATGTTGCGTTTTTTAAATAGAACACCCTATATATTATTACATTTTTAGATCCTATGGTCAATTCTAAGTGTTTTTTAATAAGGGTAGTATATGTCTAACTTCAACTGTTTTTGATTTATTGATATTTGAAAATTGAACGGTTGGACCTAGAGCAAAATAACTTTTACACTTCTATCTTAGTTTTTGATAAGCTATTACAGTGATTTTGAAGTAAGGTGATTACCTGCGTCACCTACATTTCATATGAATATATTCAATTAAATAATTAAATTTCCGTTTTTTTGTTTGACTGGCATCATAAGATAGCTTATCAAAAACTAAGTTAGAAATGTGAGTTATTTTGCTCTAGGTCCAACCGTTCAAGTGCTATGACGGCTATATAGAGTGTTCCGTATAAAAAACGCAACATCCTTGGCGTAAGTCTTTTGTTTCTCATTTAATTGTTTTGTTTGTTACGATTTTCGAATTCTCCGAGCTAAAATACATCGAAAAATACCGTTTTCCTCCTCACTGGAAGACCCTGTACCTATGAAAAATAAAAATGAGTATATTCTGAACAAAAGCGGCCCTTATGATTTTTTTCCTAAATATGATAGGTCCTGAGGTAAATCCATACGAAATCTGTACCACTAGCGTACCTCAGCAAGGAAAAATCTGAAAATTGTGGACATATAGGGGGACTAAATTTACAATAATTAAAATTATTATTCTTTAATTCTTGTTTATAACGATAATTAGTTTATACCTGCAAGTCGAGCAGCATTTCTGTAGTGAAAAATATGACAATTGTGAGTGTGTTGGATGTCTAAATTTAAAATAACTCTACCAAGAATGTGATGTTTGTACACAGGCGTGCATATTCATATCTAAGGTACAGTATAGACGTTGTTTGAGAAGCTGTTCATATAACTCATGCGCATGGTTGCACATTAGCGTGCGATACAGAACGTTAGATATAAGTATATTTAATTGAAATTTAAAATTTATATTTGGTGAAGAAAAGAAGAATAAGCTGTAGATGCAGGATATTGGAAGTAATTTATTTTATGGAAAAGTTTTGGACAGAAAGTCATCCTGGAAATGTTATTAGACGTCACCTTTAAAAAAATTGAAATTATAGAAGATAGAAATTGCCTTTTTAGATCCTTGAGTTATTTTTTATATAATACACAAAACAATTTCAAAATTCTAAGAGAGGAAGCTGTAAAGAATATATATAAAGAATAGGATAAGCTAAAAGATTTTGCTTTAGCTTTGAGCCAAACCTATGTAAAGACGAATATTGCGTAAAAATGGTTAAAAATGGAATTTTTGGAATATCTATTGAATGCTTTGCCTTATCAGACATATAATTATATTAAGATTCGAAGACAATACTCGGAGATAAATTAGTTTTTTTTATCCACCTATGAAGCTATCCTATGAAAATCATAAGAACTCAATACAACTACTTTTCACTAGTAATGCAAATAATGGATATTTTGACTTACTGATAACTTCAAAAGACATTGATAGCATGAAAAATACGTTTTGTAAGTTATGTAATAAATCTTTCAAAAATTCAAATGGTTTAAAAATTCATATTTCAAAAATTTACCAGGTCTTCGTCCTGGATTAACCTTTTTTTAATCCCGTATGTTGTTTTGAAGATCTCAACTAAATCTAAGTCAAAGTATTCTTCTTTAACTTTTGCTGTTAAAACAACATTAATTTTCGGAGGAAAAACAAATTATTACCATTTAGATCTTTATTGTTATTATATGAAAACAAACCTGGTAACAAAACTAAACATCGGAAAAAAGTACAGATACTTACTTTGCTAAGAAGACTGAAAACAAACTGTCTGAAGGAGATGTAAAGGGGGCAATAAGAATGTTGTATTCTGAAGACATTTTGGTAGAGAAAAATGATTCTACTTGCAAGAAATTGATGACAAAACACCCCAATCAAGAAGAAAACAGAAGTTTTCCAGAAGTACTAGAAGTTTCTAATTTCGAGTTTTTTTTGTTTTTTTTTTTGTGAAGTAAGTAAACTTGATTCATCGGGTGATCTTGACTCACTGAGGCGGCAGCATCTCAAAGAGTTAGTCACGGAGGAGCTTGGTAAATTCTCTTCAAATTTACTTTCTTCTCTTGTATTTTTTACTAATAATATATTTAAAGGTTTAGTTCTAAAACAAATGTCCCATTTTTTACGATGCTAACGTATGGGCTTTTAACAAAAAGATGGTGGAATTTGACCAATCGCTGCTGGTCTTTGTCTTCGCCGTTTGGTTGCGAAAATAATGTGTTCTCGCATTTATAATTTTTTAAGTAAAACATTTCGCCCAAATTAATTGGGTTTTGGCAACAATGTGGAGCAGAAGCAATTACGCATGCGATTCGTCGTTACCTTAAATTTCCTTATAATTCTGTTAAAGCAATTCTAAAAATCGACAATTTTAATGCCTTTAATATGATAAATAGGGACATAATTCTTTCTAGAATTAAAGAATATTTTCCAAATTTTTTAAATTTTATTTCTCAGTGCTATAAAGAACATTCACTTCTATTTTTTGGTGATCACTATATTTTGTAATAAAGAGGTTTGCAACAAGGTGATCCTCTCCTTCCTTCCATTATTTCGTTTAGCAATTCATCCGATAGTAAAAGCTGTTCAGTCTAAAATTAGTTTATGGTATTTAGACGATGGAGCAATTGCTGGAAATATTTTTACAGTTTTGGACGACTTTTAAAAAATTGTCCATTTAAGTTCGGATATTGGTTTTAAAATAAATTACAAAAAAGTGCGAAATTTCAGTTATTTCTAATAAAACCGAAGTGGCGCCGGATCTTTTATGGGTGCCATTTGATCAGTTCAATTTATTAGGATGTCCTTTCTCAAATATAAATTATCTTAATATTCACATCGGATTTTATTTGTTTAAACATTCATTTGCAATACCTCCGTATAAATTTCTTACTAAGATATTCTCCTTGTTGGAATACACCAACCTCTCTTTCCGACTATGATTCAGTTTTAAAAAAATACTCTTCAAAATATAACAAATTGCAGTTTTGCTAATAATTCTTTTAAACAAAGTAAAATGTCTGTTAAATTTGGTGGTCTTGGTATTCGAGATTCATCCACACTTTGTTTTTCCGCGTTTTTAGGTTCGGTTAAATTGTTCTGACGTTGACTCAAATTTTGCGGTAAATTCTTTGCTTTCACCTTGCAATCTAGAAAAGATACCAGATGAACTACCACGTAGACAGATGAATTTAGATTTGAAGTTATGTCAGGTTCTCCTCTTCTTGCTCTTCAAATGCTTGAAAATAATGGCTGGTTAAATGCTGTACCTTCTGCATGTTTGGGAAATCTTTTGGATGATTCATCTTTCCAATTTTCATTGCTTTGAGAATTGGCTTGCCTGTGTGTGAACAACATATCTGCACTTGTGGCGAAAGAGTAGATATATATATATATATATATATATATATATATATATATATATATATATATATATATAGCCTACATGGACTAAGCTGCAAAAAAGTGCGGGACATATGTCCAGACATAGGCTGATCAATGACATAATCAAGAGGTCTCTAATAACTGCGGAATTTCAACAATATTTAATTGTGCTTATTAATAATGATGCTATATACCATTTTAGGTAGACCGTTTTGTGTACTGAATGCTATTGAAACATATCAGGTGCTTTTTGCGGATTTTGTGTTGTGTTAATTTTTATATTTTGGTTTTAGTAAATAGTAAATTTAACAACTTACAACAATCTGCATTCTACATGCAATCTTAATATCAAATTTTATTGACTGAGAAGAGGAATTCTGTATTAGACTTCTCAAAAAAGTAGAATTGTTTTCTTAACTGTATTAACTTTGGCTGCATATTAGTACTAATATATATAAAGGGGCTATAGCAGAAGTAGTGTGTTCGGTAACATTTAAAAAAAATTATGAATCACGTTTTTTGACGTTTTCGAGTCCCTAGATCACAAAAAATAAATAACAAAAATGTCTGTAAATGTGTGTAAGTACCAAAACAATTTTATCTTTAGAATGCCCAAGTGTAGTGCTTAATTTTTTTTTAATATATGTTTAAAAAAAACTTGAATCAAATTGAAAATTACAGAAGAACACAGTATTGTAGTAGACAATTGACATTTTTTAAGGGTATATATTTAAGAAAATATATATATGAGAATTAAGAAACCGATTTTAGTGAAATTTAGAAAAAAAAGAGCGCAGGTAAATATCTTGTGGGCATAACATTTTGAGAATCATTGGGATCATTTGGTAAAAACATTGCTGTTTTTACTTTTCATAACTATTGAGAAGAAACATATTTTTAATACATTTTCCTTAATTTTATCTGTCAAATGATAAAATTTAAAAGTTTCTTATGCAATAACAAAATATCATTACATATCGTAGTATTTTTGTAACTATAAGAACAAAACAAACTTAAATTTATTTATCTTTTACAGATGCTTAGTTAACCAAGATTAAAGTTCATATAATAGTTTGTTGGAACCATATTATTTCATAGACACACCAGAAAGGTATATTATTTAACAATTTATGATTATTGTTATTTTCACGACAAATATAAACCGATCTAAATTAGCAAAAAAATTTAAGGATAGTTACAGCATGCTTATTTATAGACTCATTGAGATTTCATTTAAAGTTGTTAGTTGAAAAAACCAAAAATATTTTTTATGGAATTTTAATATATTTAATTATATGTGCACCCAATATATACTTTATCTTGCTAGTAAGCTTCTGATAAAAAGTGTAGCGATTCAACTTCCCTTTGTAGGATTTTATTTTTAATGCGCCAAATTGTTTCACTTATGAATGGCTTAATTCATATCGAGTTATGTTTATAGTAAGTTGGGTTGCCTATAGGTGCGATTTAAACAGTAATTTTTTTATGGAAGAATGGAAATTTTACAGATAAAATTAGAATGTTTCCTTCTCATTGCAATATCCACAACAGGTACAGGAATTTTAAACTTACGTCGGACATATCACATTTTGATAGTATCATCCCGAATGTAGTCTGTAGTGGTGATTTCAAATTGTGTTTTTTCGTATTGGTTAACCGACGGTTTTGTTTGAGAGCTAAAGTAAAGTTGACATTTTTGAGGAAACCTCGATTTTTATCCGGCCATTTTTAGCCTTGTTTTCTTGAAGCCTTTTTTTGGTAACTGTGGAATTTAGTTACATAGAGTTGTTTATAATAATTTCACGTGCTTATTTATCGAAAAATGTTACGATGTATTTTCCTGTTTTTGTATTTTTTTTTTGATTATACATCCATGTTCTCCTTGTTTTTAGAATCCACATGGGAGTCGACTCCTAAGTTATGAAATTTATGGTTTTTTTGGTTAACAGAAAAGTAACCAGTTGTCCCGTCCAGACTTCTTTATGTAATCGATTCGGCGGCGTTCTCAACAACTTGGTTTGACGTATGCAACAACTTTGTCGCAAGGATCTTGGCTTAAAAGCATATAAAATTCAAGTCTTAAAAGAATTGAAGCCGACCGACCTTGTAAATCATCACCATTTTAGTCTTTGGGCTCTTGAAAAGCTTGAAGACAACACAGTTTTTGTCCAAAATTTTGTTTAGTGATGAGACCCATTTCTGGCTTAATGGGTACGTCAATAAACAAAATTGTTATATTTGGGCCGAAGAAGTCCAAGAGCTCCCATTACATCCAGACAAAACAACGGTTTGGTGTTGTTTATGGGCTGGTGCAATCATCGGTCCTGATTTCTTCAAAAATTAAGTCGGCCGAAATGTAACTCTGAATGGCGCCCATTATAGCGCCATGTTAACAGACTATTTGTAGCCTGAAATCAACAAACAACATTTGGTTTCAACAAGACGGTGCCACCCAGCCCGTGAAACCATCTCAATATTGCCAGAATGATTTGGCGAACACTTAATTTCACGCTTTGGACCGGTAAATTGGCCACATAGGTCATATAATATCACGCCTCTGGATTATTTCCTTTCGAGCTACGTAAAGCCCAAAGTCTACATAGATAAGCCGGCCACAATTAAGCAATTGAAGTCATCACCAAATACTAGTCGAAATACTCCAACGCGTGATCAAAAATTGGAACTTAAAAATGGACCATGTTAGACGCAGTCACTGCCAATATTGAAAAGATATAATTTTTAAAGGTAAATTTAAAGAATGGTTCTTTTGAATGATAATAAAGTTTTTTTTAATTAAATTAAATTTTTCGATCTTATTTAATTTGTGAAAAAAGTACCTCCAAATGAATCACCCGATATATCTGAAGAAGCACTATTTCCCATTTCTTTGAGCTGCAAATTCAGCTGCATTCACCCGCACTCAGAGTTTCAAGTACATGAAAATTCAAACCGCCAAAAATGCATTAAACAATTATGCAAAAAAATAAATTAGCCGACTGCTCCTCATCAAATGAATTTATTTTCATTGTGCGGACAGTGAATAAACTTTAGTTAAGTTAGTGTGCACATTTTATTAGATTTGGTTTGATACTAGAGTATATCAGTTACTTTCATTCGCAATTTATGTAACATTATACATTTTGTCATCTCATATAATAAAATATAAACTAGATTTGCATACATTTCTTGATTTTACTTACCATTGCCCTTACCCTCACTGTTTAAATCCTAATAATACTGATCAATAATTTTAACGAACTACATACTTTTTTTAAGGTTGCGAATAAGAAGATGGAATACACATTTAATTTGTGATAATTTCCCTCTCATCGTCTTCTGCTGTTTTATCAATAAGAGAATCCATCCTTTGAATGCACTCGGAAAGTTCAGCTAGACGACATCATCGCCTATTTTGCAAGAATAGGCTAGTTCATCTAGAATGAGTAATGTTCCCAAGAAGAGTGTAGAAGAGTCCATTGGGGTCTAGGTACTTTGGTTATATTGAGCCACTCTCCATGTCTCCACCTATTACAAAATTCAGAGTGTAAATTAAAATATTTGATTAAACCCTAGAGTGTCGGTTCATTATAGTCTTACAGGTTTTAAGCTATTTTTGTCTGTATGAATATGTAAGAAATAATAATAAATAAAATAATAAATTTGCAATTGAATAAGCTCAGCAGAAACTGAATTACTACGTAAGATCACACGAGCAGAAACAGCCCTCGCCAAAAGTACATTATTGAGCTGTTTCTAGGTAAGTCCAGGACCTCGAAGCAATATCTGACCTAAAAATATCTGGACCTTAGGACCACACACGCAACAATAGGCGCACATTCGGTTTAAGTCTTCCCAGATTCATTATTTCGCTTTGTTTGCTCCCTTACTTCAGTGTTTTTTTTTGTTCGTGCCGGAAATTGGTTTCGTATTGATGGTCGTCAACGTGGGGCTATTTTTTAAATATTTTTCATTTTGGAAAAGGACTACGGTCTTATTTAAAAGCAAAAACTTATTATTTTGACATTTCAAATAAATTGACATTCAGCACGAATACATCTATTCTATTTAGTAATTGTTATGTTTTAAATGCCTTCGTGCCTATATTTGCCTGACTGTTCTATTAGACCGCGTCAGATTAAGTTATAAATACTTTTCAGCATCGTAATATATTTGTATAATAAAATATTTTAAAATGGCCTAGTTTTTAAGTTACAAATTAAATTTTGTATGAAACTTTTATAATTTAATAAGTAAGTAGAACCAGTAAACTCCTTCAAAGCAGTCATTACTACTGCACCCAAAGGCACCCTCACAAGCAAAACCAGGGTATAGCAAAAACTTTCTTTAACTAAATGAAATTTTGCAAAGTTTACTGTTCATATTTATTGCACAGTTCAATTAAATATATCTACGGATCTAATAGTGATGAGCTGATATATGGTTATATAACGATTTATTTATGTAATTAACATTACCGATCATTGACTTGAGATACGTGTCTTCGTTAACTTATTGAGGCAATTTTAAAGTTCAATGTGAAACGTTTTCGCCTTACTTGAACTTTCAAATTACAAAGGTTTATTTAGTACTTTTTTAATCAACCTACTGGATAATTACCTTTTAATGTGACTTTGAAAACTAATGTAAGGTCTTAAATTTTTATATTAATTTATATTATGAGAAAAGAAGACATTCCCTCGGGAGAGAATTTTTCAGTTGATATTTTATGCCTAGAAAATCTCAGGAGGGAATTTACCTTAAGTTTTGAGATGTTTATCTATGGGGGGGGGGGGCGAATTATCCGACCCCGGATAGACTGTAAGCTTAAATTCCAAAAACTTGTATCTCAAGGCAACAATCGGATTATGTTTTCGAAAGCCAACTTTAGCGTCCGCAGAATGTTTTTACTTCAATTTAACCACACTAAACCACAACTTGTTACGTTCTAGACGCGCTTTTCGCTAACCAAGTTAGCATCATCAGCAGATGATATAAACTTCAATTTAGTCAGCACGTGTTATCAAATAAATCTTTCCAATTGCCAAAAAAAACAATAACTACCTAATATTACATATATTATTCCAAGTTTATAGAGCATACTAGTTTCTTAATAAAGGATTTTGTAAAAATCTTTACTTTACTTTTTAGAGCTAAGTATAACATACAAATTTATACTTATTTGTTCTAAAAGGTGAAGGAAGAACGTCATTAACCATATTAATAAAGAATAAAAAAGGAAAAGGAAATTACTAATTAGAGATAAAGTGGTAAACTTGACTCCTGTATCGAGAAAAACTCTTATTTAAATAAATCTTGTAAATCTCAGTCGATAGACTTAAAAATCAGCTCCAGATATCTTTGCAGACATAAAAATCCAAAACAAGCAAACACCTTCATTTTTAAATCGATTTCTTGCTAACTTGATATCACGTTATGATATCTTAGCTATAACCCTAAGGTGAATGCACTCTATATTGCAGTCAACATTAGTATCGGTGTAGGCATATTTTGTCTTCGGAAATTTTATATTGAAATTGGTTATCTGTGTTTTCCGTCCGGTGCAACAGCTGTAATACAATCTTTTAGGTAGAGGTAACATTACAAGTTCCAGGAGCGGACCATGATTTATAAATCGATATTGATTGAATGTTAAGTTTCAAATATAACATTTATGACGTATAGTAAACTCAGCGGTCTAAAATTTAAGCTTATGCCGGCCACAATCTAAATACATTAATAACAAATAAGATAACAGCCGATTTACGTAGGATATTAAAATTCACATTAATTCTCTATGACATAGTAAGATTTCCTTTGGTTTCGGTCTTGTATGAAATGTAGAAATATCGTCTCCATTCTCACGATATTAAAAAAAATCTCATCTCGATCTTGAGACAGTGGCGGCTCGTGGATTTAGGAACGGCTGTTTTTTTAACCTTTTTATGATGTTAATTATCCATAGCTTTGGAGCGTTTTTTAATACTTAGGGGAAATAATAGGAATTTATAAGATTTTAAGTATATTTTTTTTGTTCTTAAAAAACAGTTGTGTACCTATATCCTTAAGCTACTTTCGATTCGATTCGATCGATGCAGAACTGCTTCCGCCTCCGATGATCCGAACGCAGTAATTTACATTATATCTATAACAAGCGCCTGCGGTCTGCAGCAGCAGTTTTATGCGGCTCCCATCTCTATTTGGCTTACTAATCATTGCGTTGCCATAGCAACTGCCGTAAACAAATCTAAGCGGGAAAGCCGGCGTTCGGATGTGATGCGGAATTTGTTACTGAGGATTGTGATTCCTCAACGGGTCGCTCTTATGAAAAGGTGTTCAGCGCGCTACGTTTTTAAGTCATTATTATTTATGGAGTATATGACACTAGTTTTGATAGAAAATAATGGTATAATTAAGTAAATAATGTGAATTTATATAAAACGTACTACATTTTTATAATAAAAATGTAGATTATAAAACGCTTAATATTTTAAAAATATTTTTATTTTTAAGTAAATTGATTAGAAAATGTAAGTGAAGCGGCTTCACCCGCGTCCTTTGGCGAGCCGCCACTGTCTTGAGAATCTTTAGAATAATATTCTGTTATTTTGTGGAAGGTATTTTCCCTTGTACAGAAATAGTTAATAAATGTGTTAACTTTGACTTCCCTCGTAAAAGGGAAGTATTGTAATCGTGAACAAATCGTCCTCCTAGGTTTTTACAGATCTTCACGTTTTAGGCTTCCTAGATGCTAAAAAATATATTTTCTCAATTCCGTCGATCTGTCTGTACGCGACATAGCTCAAAAACTTTTGTTTTTTGGCCAAAAATCAAGGGTTATAAGCGGATGAAATGTTTTTTGGTAATTACCAAAAATCCATTATCCAAAATCGCGACCTGGTGAAATGTTAAAAAAATTTTTTACTAAAAAGCTACTTATTCAATTTACCTAAAATTTTGCACAAAAATCAAGTAGATATTAAGTAGAAATCAACTCAAATATTTAAAAAAGCAGCATGAAATGCTACTTATTAGATTGATTTCAAATTTTGGTGCAAGAATTAAGTATTATATAGAGACTTGTCTATACTATAGATGATCTGGTAAAATTGTGGTACGAATTCAAGATGGTGGAACAAAATGGCATCTAAATAAAATATTTGTTATCGTTTTTGTTTGTTGGTCCCTCTGTCTGTCAAATTGGAGCATAGGGAAAACATTATTTACCCGATGGACTTGAAATTTTGGTAAAAATTAAAGGCCTGGTGAAGTGGTAAAAAAATATCGCTAAGAAACTAATTATCCAAAATACCTAAAATGTGGCATAAAACTCAAGTGTTACATAGAAATGAAATGGTAACATTTTGGTATGAATCCAAAGTGGGGGCATAATAAAATAGTTAAAAAATCAGGCTGAAAAAATTATTTATTCGCCCACCTTCTTAGTTCTTAGTGACGCCCTTGAAAATCATAAGATATGGCAGTTGACCTTAAAAATGTCTTATTATTCGACCACGAAAAAAATAACTCGAGTAAAATATATATTGTTTTTTGGTTAAGATTATCGGAAAGTCTATAGTTTTTCAATAAACAAAAACAGACTTCTTTGAAACAGAAAAAAATTAAATATGAAAAAATTACAGATTTTCCGATAATCTTAACGAAAAAAACTTACTCGGGACATTTTTTTCTTCTTCGAGCAATATGAGCTTGAGAAGTCGACGTCTTTTAGAGTTACTCCGATGTCCTCCTAAAAACGGTATTAAACAACTATTAAGTTTGGTCGAACGGACTATGATAAGAATATTATTTTTGAATACTGAGCAGATTTATTATTTAGAGCTTAATTAAATTATTTATAATTAACAATATTATTTGTTACTTTGGCCTTTTCTCCCTTCATACTTTATCTAGGCTTGGATCTGGTCCAAACTCTGTCGGAACCGACATTTGGAAGGTGTTTAGAAGCCAATGAGCCAAAGAAAGCAACAACAACATAACGGTAAAAGCAACGCGAAAACACGAATAACTATATAATAACAGCACTATGTAGGTAACTAGATAACAAAGGAACCTAAAAATTCTAATCTTCAAAATGTTTTCCGTCGTTTTGAATGCACCGATTGAACCTTCAGAGAGTCAATTTCTGCCTTTGATATACTGTTTATAATAATGTGTGGCGATTTAGCAGAACTGCTAGAAAACGTGACGATCACTACTAGAATGAACATGTGGTATCAGCATTATGGTTGTCCCGCCAATTTTAATGATGATGATATCTTAAACAGCATCATTGCCGTTTCGGTTTAATTTGTTTGGACTTTTATTTATAGGGAATAATGAAAAGTTTGGTTTATAAAAATTGATCAACAACCCGGGAAAACATCATTGAAAGGATGAAAATTTCTAAAAATACTAACTCGATTGATGCATTTTTAAGGTCAACTACCATATCTTATTTGTCTGAACTTTTGGCTCCTTTTCTAGATTAATGAAGTTGCTTTAAGAGGCTGACCTGGCTGACATCGATCTGCCACACCGCAGATCTCATGTAATTTGCGTGCGGCAGCAGAATCGAGATTTTCAAGGGAGTCACTAAGAAGGGGGGAAGGCAGGGAGATGTGCCCCCAGTTGACTAAATTGTAGTTGAGTGGCAAATTACGAGACACAATTACCATCAAGCAAAATTGGCATCTATTCCTAAATTACTATAATACAAAAAACATGATTTTTTTTGGTCGGTAGGTTTTTTTTGTGCCCCCTCCCTCAACAGCAAGGGTCTAGGGAGGCCGCTGTTAGTCCGATATTCTCGTTACTAATCTTTTCGCCCGAAAAAAATCTATTAATTTATTTATTCGGCAAAGCTTAAAAACTAATAAAATACCAATATGCGGTTTTCGCCAAAACTTCGTTTTTTTTTATTAACAAAACTGGAAAAAAACTGTAATCATTGAAAACAGTGCCATCTAACCAATTTGTGAAAAAATAGGGAGTACCACTAGATCCAAATCCGAAAACAGCTTGAAATTCCCTTTTAAATAAGCCTAAGCTCATTCAATTCATAAAAAGGGTTTAGAAGATATAGCGATTTAAATATGTCAACATCTCCCCCTCACCTTTATTAAGGCTGATATGACAAAAAGTTTAGAACCAAAGTGATAAAAATTAACTTAGCTCGGTGACTTAGGTCTGGGAGTTTTTGTAGAATTTTTGAAATATATATCTCTAACTGCGCCACCTTACGGCAATCTAGAAACTTAAAAATATTTTTATTCAATTGCTCTTGTCAACTTTTGTTATAATAGTTTTTTTCAAGACGTTAATATGAAGGATTTTCGTGATATGGATAGTGAACGCCCTTCACTGAACTCTCTGTATATCATACTTTCACCAGCTTTATCTGTTTAAGTAAAAAATTAATTCTAGGTTCCTTCAACGTTACATATTCAACGTTACTAACGTTTGATAACTCCAACGTTGACTTGACGTCAATTTTAAAACCTTCGATATTGCACTAAAAATAACGTTATGTCAACTTTCTTGACGTCAACTTATATTTGAATTTTTTATAACGGTTCAAATACTTTTTGCATAAATTCAGTGCACTTTTACACTGATTGTCATATACGTGAGTGTCAAGAAGTATACACTAAGTAGAGTTTAGTGCGGGTGAAAAGAAAACACCTCTAATTTTAATACGTATTATCGTTGATTGAAGGAAAAAGGAAGATGCGCAACCTTATGGGCGAATTCGTGGCACAAAAGGTGTCCGAGATGTATCTGGCGACATCGTCGCCGCCAGGAAAGGTGTCCGAGATTTGCTTGGTGTCGCGGGCTGCCAGTCGTTTACAGCGAAACAGCGGATAGATCGGATAATCGGCGGAGATGTACGAATAAAAAAGTTTGTTTACATCATAGTGATTATTGCTTTTTGGCTCGTTTTTGAGCCAAACTCGTGAATTTTTAACTCTACGAAACTGGAGTTCGTTTCATTCTTGTGAAACTGTTAATTAAAGCAAGTATGTCTGCCAGAAAAATACACTGTGCGTATGTTAGATGCAACAATAAAAGAAAAAATAAAAATAATTTGTTGAGCTTTTTTAAATTCCCCGTGACGAGGCCTGACATTCTTTATCAATGGGTACGAAACTGTGGCAATGTTGAATAAATAAACGTGTATGTGAAAATTATTTTTCTAAACACGATATGGATTCAAGTGGCGAAAGACAATTACTGAAGAAAAATGCCGTTCCTTTATTTTGGAAAGGTAAGTGTTTTTTATTTTGAATCTTATTTTTGGAATGTCCTTGCTAAGATTAAATTGAAATAAAGAATACTATGCAGGGTCCTAATATTCTTATAAATGTTACGTCACAGGAATTTGATGTTTTTTGAATCTCTGAATGTTGGAAATTTCTTTTCTTGATTAGTACTGTTTTTAAAATAAATTAGATGGGCCATGAACTTATGGCGCCTGATAAATACATGTGCTTGTAGGTAACGGCCGTATACTACCAATAGTATAAAGAAATAACGGGGATTCTGCCAAAAAGTTTATAATACATTTTTTGTCTAACAGCCAAGCTTTCAAAATAACTCATTTCTTCTTTAGGGCTCTATAATAACCTAATTATCAGAAGATTTAGGACTTTTTTTACAACTAAAAAGTACTTACACTAATTAAAATGCAAAGACAATATTGAGGGAATTTTGAGAAAATATAAAATTGGATAGATTTTAACTACTAAAATTTTGACATCATTTGACAAGAAATAAACAACTTAAAACCAATTGTTTTTCTATTAAGTAATAATAACAGAAATACGTTAAATATGTCAAATATATAATTTTATATTTTCTGAAAATTCCGTCAAAATTGTCTTTTCATTTTAATTAGTGTAAGTACTTCGTAATTGTAAAAAAAGTCCTTAATTTTCTGATAATTATGTTATTATAGAACCATGAAGAAGAAATGAATTATTTTGAAAGCTTGGCAATTAGAAAATAAATGTACTATAGACTTTTTGGCCGAATCTCCGTTATTTCTTTATACTTCTATATATATATTATATCGCGATATACATCCATCACCATTTTCAGACACACTGTATACACAATGGGCCTAAATTTAATTGATTTTAAAATATTGAGGAAAATTCATTTTATAGTTTAGAGCAAAATGGTTGGCACATTCCTATTTTATTTTTACTTCCTTCGTAACAGGGAGATATTGAAATCGTGAAAAAATCACTCTCCGAGATTTTTTCAGATCTTCAGGTTTCAAGGTCCCCAGATGCCGAAAAACATGTTTTAGCTGTTCGCGGCATAGCTAAAAAAGTACTTACCCGATTGACTTTATATTTTGATCAAAAACTAAAGATTATCTGGGGATGACATGGTGACATTTTGGTAAAAATCCAATATGGCAAAACAAAATGGTGGCCTACTGAAATGTTATAAAAAATTTTACTAAAAAATTACTTATCCAATTTATCTAAAATTGTGTACCTACAGAAATCAAGTAATATGTAGGAATCAACTAGTAAAATTTTGGTACGAATCCAAGATGGCGGAACAAAATGGCGGTTTAATAAAATATTCTAAAATTCAGCCTGAAAAACTACTTAATGGACGGATTTCAAATTGTGTTTCATAACTAATTGTGGTATAGAGTAGAACTAGTAAAGCTGTGGTACTAATTCAAAATAGCGAAACACCATGGAGGCCAAATAAAATATTTATATTCACGAAAAATCACCGTTTCAGATTTTACATATTTTCAGGTTTCAGCGTCCCTAGATTCCAAAAAATATTTTATCGATTTCCTCGGTCCGTCTGTCGGTTTGCCTGTCTGTCTCTCAGTTCGCGGCATAGCTTAAAAACTACTCATTAGATTGACTTCAAATTTTGGTCACATGTGGGTGACTTGGTAATGTTTTGATAAAAGTCCGATATGCCGGAACCAGATGGCGACCTAGTGAAACGTTAAAAAAATTACTACTAAAAAACTAAACTATCTAAAATTTCTTCAAATTTTGCCCAAAAATCATGGGAATGAACCCGGTAATATTTTGGTATGAATATAAGATAGAAAAACAAAATAACATTAATTTCAAATTTTATGCAAGCATTAAGTGTGACATAGAGATAAACTGGTAAAGATGGCGAAACAAAATAGCGGCCAAATAAAAGGCCCTCGTAAAAGGAAAGTATTGTCATCGTGAAAAAAAAAACATCTTACGAGATTTATTCAAATCTTTACGTTTCAGGGTCCCAAGATGCCGAAAAACATGTTTTCTTAATTCTGTCGGTCTGTCTGTCGATCCGTATCTTCCCGGCATAGCTAAAAACTAAATACCCGATTGACTAAAAATTATGGTCAAAAATTAAGGCACAGTTTAATTCTGTGATATGGGAATGACCTGGTAATATTTTGGTAAAAATCCAATGTCAAAACAAAATGGCGGCCTAGTGAAGTTATTACTAAAAACTATTTAACCAATTTATTTTAAATTTTGTACAAAATCAAGAATTATCTAGAAATCAACTAGTAAAATTGTAGTGAGAATTCAAAATGGCGGCTTAATGGAATATTTATAAATTCAGCCTGAAAGAAACTACTTAATGGACTGATTTCAAACTGTGTGCCATAACTAATTGGGGTATAATTCAAGATAGGGGAACAAAATAGCGGCCAAATAAAATATTTATAATCGTGAAAAAATCACCCTCTCAGGTTTTAAATATCTTCAGATTTTAGCGTCCCTAGATGCCAAAAAATGTTTTTATTGCCATCGGTTCGTCTGTCTGGTTTAAGAGTCATATGGGGATGACCTAGAAATATTTTGGTAAAAATCGAATATGCCGGAACAAGATGGCGGCCTTAAGAAACTTTAAAAAAGTACTATTTAAAAAACTAGTTATCCAATTTCCTCGAATGTTGCACAAAAAAAGTGTTATATAGGAATAAACTGGTAATATATTGCTATGAATATAAGTAAAACAAAATACCGGCTTAACAAAATATTTAAAAAATCAACCTGAAAGAACTACTCATTAGATTAATTTCAAAATGTATGCAAGCATTAAATGTGATATAGAGATAAATTGGTAAAGTTGTGCTACGAATTCAAGATGGCGGAACAAATATCTCTTTTTAAATGAACGCAAAAAAAATCTTATTTTACTGATTGTGATATAAAGATAAAGTGGTACAGTTTTGGAAAATAAACCACATAGAAAAATAAGAATTTTGTCGAATATTTAATTTTTTCAGTTTCCTTTCCTGACCGTGATGGTAAGTTTAATATTTACTATTTCAATTCAGTGAAATAATTCAGAACAACAAAACAATGGTTTGCTATTTAAAAAAAACGTGTTAATGCTTTTTAATAATTGTTGTAAAATCTATATATTTAAAACACTGAGCTAAAGTTTTCAGCAAGTTCAAGAGTTGTACCGCACCGATTTATTTCATTTTTTTTAAATGATCGTCACAACTATTTCTTGTGTTGTATATAGGGTGTTTCAAAAAAATCGGGTCACATATTGATCACGATTCTGCTCAAACTGCTTGACGAAAAAACATGCATTTTGGTTGGTAGTAGAATGTAGAGTTGGATAAGAGGGAATTTTTCAAAACTCGGCGGTGAAACTGCCCCTTAAATATTACAATATTTTTTATTTAAAGAAAAGATTGCTTTTTCGGCAAAATGCTTAAGCTCGTGTATTTTATTTGGTTATTTAACATATTTTAAGGTTGCTTAAAAATGTATACAGAGTGTTTCAAAAAATTGGGTCACTGATTAATCACGATTCTGCTCAAAAATCAAAATTTAAGGGGATGAAACCGCCCCTTAAATAATACAATATTTTTTATTTAAAAACGGTTAATTTTTCAAAACAACGCTTGATCAGGTATATTTCATTTTATTTTTTACATATTTTTTAAAAATGTATACAGGGTGGTCCAAAAAATCGGAAATAATTTATAAACAAAAATTTCTCAAGCCCCTGTTGACAAAAATTGAACGAAAATGCAACAACGTGGTTTCTAAAATGAAAAAAATAAGGCGATCTAAGTACCTACCTATTTATATCCCTTTCGTTAGCGTCAAATGCGAACGAAATCGCGGGACCTCGTTAGCATGTGTTTAATTCACAAAAATAATTTAAGGAAAAAATGCCTTAAGCAGAAATTTGGACGTTTCGCATAATTATTTAAGTAATACCAGCAAAATGACATTAACAAAAATATATACTGATATTTAAAAATCTACATGTATAGCGCGCCCTAATATCTAAAATTAAATAACTAAATATAACTTTTATGTTGGTATTTAAAAAAACACAGACCGATGGAATTGAGAAAAAATGTTTTTCGTCATCTAGGGACCCTAAAACGTGAAGATCCGAAAAAGTCTCGGAGAGTAATTTTTTCACAATTACAATACTTCGCTTTTACGAGGGAAGTAAAAAGAACACCAGTTGCGTAAACTGTATGTTTTCTATATTTATGTATAGTACTTATTTAGTAGTTAAATGTAAGTTTATTTTAACATTTTTTCTAAATTTTCATTTTCTATTTAATGCAAACGTTGCATATTTATTTACCTTTTGTTTTGATTATGTATTATTTTTTAAGAACATGTTTTGTTTGAAAATTTTGAAATAAAGTCATTTTATTTCAGCTTTGCTTTTAGTTATCTATGCCCTAAGTCATTGTAAACACAAATAAAAATCTTCTATGAACAATATTTTTCTTTAATTTTTCATTAAAAAAAAAAGGGAAAATCGCTTACATGGTATACAGGGTATCCCAATTCTAGGAGGGAGAAGCTATACGAGATATGGAAAAGTGGAAACTGTAAAAAAGTTGCTCAAATTTGAAATTGAGAATTGATTTTTGAAAATCCTTTTAATTTTCTACCGAGTTTTTTAAAAAGATATTTTCAAATAAATGTCACATCGTCACAGCCACCTTTTTCCCTCTACCAAAATACGTTATTAAGTTTACTATTCGACGATTAATCTCCGAACGATCATCACAAACTTTGCTTTTTAAATAGTCAAAAATTTTGTGTTCTTCTTAATAAACAGTAAATCTAATCCAACAGCATATCACACCTAACATTTTTCCGATATTTCGGACTAAAAAAACCATCATCAATGCTAGTTAATAATGAATGCCGAGGAATGGAAAGCCGGCGTAGGGTAAAAAATTCAATTACCTACGTCATCTTGAAATGGGCAAAAATGTGGTAATGGAAATGTAAAATTTATTTGTGTCTACCCCTTTTATTAGAATCAGAAAAGAAGTACCTAATTCAAAAATATTTCACTTTTTTGATCTACTCTACGGAATTAAAAATCCATTCTCATTGCCATTTATTTTCGTCGACAATATGACGTGATTAGATTTTTGACCCGATGTTTCGTTCCTCATCATAAATTAGCACTGATGAAGGTAGTCAGAAATATTGGGACATCCTGTAACATTATTAGTTCAGAATAATTAAAAAAATAAATTTTTTCTTAAAAAAAGGTAAGTAACAATAATTTGTAAATTAAAATTTCGATTTAAACGTAGACCTAAAACAATCTGCTTTATTTTGTACTAATAAAGTAGCACAAGGATTTTTTCCTATATTTACAGAGAAAATGTCTCAAGCAGAAATTTGGACGTTTCGCATAATTGTTTAAGTAATAGCAGCAAAATGACGTTAACAAATATATATATATACTAATATATAAAAATCTGCATGTATAGCGCGCGTTAAAATTTATAATTAAATAACTAAATATAACTTTCCATGATGTAGTATGTAAAAAAATCGGTAAATTCCTTTACCCGGAACTTCCCTTGTTATGAATTATTACTTTTATTCGGAAAAGTGAAGTGTGATCCAATTTAGTTCAGTACAGAGTCACAGTATATATGTGTTACATATACGGTCTCTTCATTTTTATTGGGCGCCATGTTGTTCCTATTAGATTCCTACCAATATATTTACCATTTCCTTTCTATCTATGCCACATTTGACTTTTGGGCATAATTTAAAATAAATTCAATAAGTATCCTATTTTCACATTTAATTTTTCTGCATTTTAAAAATTTTATTTGGCGGTTTTTTTGTTTCGCCATCTTAAATTGAAACCCATATTATCATCTTTACCTACTCCGTTAGTCTGCAGATATCCCAGATATTAAGTTTCAGAATGGTTTTTTTTTAACGATCCCCTTGTTGTTATGTTAGAGTGGTGTATTATTTGGCGTTAGGATCCAGTAAAAAGAACAACGTTTCGCCAACTTATTGTTGCATCCTCAGGACACATAGATTTTCTATCCTGCATGAAAGCCATATTAGTCTTTACCTACTCCATTGGTCCGCAGATATTTTTTAACCCAAAAAAATACACCACTCTAACATAACCACAAGAACATCGTTAACGAAAACGTCGACAATTTAAAAGTCTTTTTTTTACTGGATCCTAACTCCAAATAATACACCACTCTAAAATAACAAGAGAATCGTTACCCAAAACCATTTAGAAACTTAATATCTGGGAAATATCTGCGAACAAACGAAATACGTAAAGACTGATAATATGGGTTTCATACTGGACATAGAATCTACATATGTATCCTGAAGATGCAACAATACAGTTGCGAAACGTCAACTAAAAAATAGACTTTTGTTTTTTTTAATAGATACTAACTGCAAATAATACACCACTCTAACATAAAAACAAGAGGATTGTTAACGAAAACCATTTAGGAACTTAATATCTGGGAAATATATGCAGAACAACGGAGTAAAAGTTCTGATAATATGGGTTTCATGCCCGATATTAGATCTATATATGTGTCCTGAGGATGCAACAATTAAATTGCGAAACATCGACAATTTATAAAAAACTTGTTTTTTTTTAAATCTTAACTACAAATAATACACCACTCTAACAAATTTTTTTTTACATTTTTCATAATATTATCAGGCCATCCTCATATGACCCTTAATTTTTGGTCAAAATTTGAAGTCAATTATGTAAGTAGTATTTAAGCTATGTCGCGAACTGACACACAGATCGACAGACGGACCGGCGGAATTGATAAAAATGTCTTTTTTAACATCTAGAGACACTAAAACATGAAGATATGTAAACCCTGGTGATCTTCATGATTACAAAAAATGTATTTGGCCGCAATTTTGTTTCGCCATCTTGAATTAGTAACACAATTTTACTAGTTGAGCCCTATACCACAATTAGTTATGGCACACAATTTGAAATCAATCCATTAAATAGTTTTTTCTGGCTGCAGTTTTAAATAATTTATTATACCGCCATTTTGTTTCGCCATTTTGGTTTCGTACCAAAATTTTATCAGTTGATTCCAACATAATACTTGATATTTTTGCAAAATTTAAAATAAATTGAATGAATAGTTTTTTAATACTAATTTCTTTAATACTTCACTAGGCCGCCATTTTGTTTAACCAAATTGGATTTACCAAAATGTTTCCAGGTCATCCCCATATGACCCTTAATTTTTGACCAAAATTTGAAGTCAATCGGATAAGTAGTTTTTTAGCTACGCCGCGAATAGACAGACAGACTGACCAATGGAATCGAGAAAACATGTTTTTCGTCATCTAGGAACCCTAGTGAAGATCCAAAAAAATCTTTTACGAGGGAAGTAAAAAGAACACCAGTTGCGAAAATTGTATGTATTCAATATTTATGGATAGTACCTATTTAGTAGTTAAGTGTAAGTTTGTTTTCACATTTTTTCTAAATTTTTATTATCTTTTTAATGCAAACATTGCATAATTATTTACCTACTGTTTTGAGTATGTATTATTTCTAAATTACGTTTTGTTTGAAAATTTTGAAATATGGTCATTGTAAAAAAAATAAAATCTTTTATGAACAATATTTTTATCTAATTTTTAATATAAAAACACGTATGGAAAATTGCTCACAGGGTGTACAGGGTATTCCAATTTCTAGGGTGACCATTGTGAGAAGCTATACGAGATATAGAAAATTAAATTGTGGCAAAGTTGCCCAGTTTTGTACTCAATCAAATGCCGTTTTGAAATTGAGGATATTTCCTCTACCAAAATATGTTATTTAATTTTACGATTTTAAGTTTACGATTCGACGATTCATCCCCGAACGTTCATTATAAACTTTGCTTTTTAAATAGTCAAAAATTTTATGTTCTTCTTTATAAACAGTAACTTTAATTCTAAATCCAACAGCCTATCACACTTAACCTTTTTCGGATATTTCAGACTAAAAAAACATCATCAGTGCTAGTTAATAATAATTGCCGAGGAACGGAAAGCCCTCGTTGAGTCAAAAATTTATTTATCTACGTTATCTTGAAGCCAAAAATGTGGTAATGCAAATGTTAAATTTATTTATCTCTACCTCTTTTATTAGAATCAAAAAAGAAGTACCTAATTCAAAAATATTTCACTTTTTTGTTCTACTCCGGAAGTTATTTAAAAATTAATTCTCATTGCCATTTTTTTTCTCGACAATATGACGTGATTAGATTTTTGACCCGATGTGTCGGTCCTCGTCATAAATTAGCACTGATGACGGACTTTATTTGTCAGAAACATTGGAGTTTTTCCAATTTCTCAATTTTGGGACACCCTGTACATTTACTAGTTCAGAATAATGTAAACAGTAAATTTTGTCTTAAAAAAGGTAAGTAACAATAATTTGTAAATTAAAATTTAGATTTAATCGTATATCTAAAATAATCTCCTTTATTTTGTAATCATAAAATAACACAAAGTTTTTTTCTTATTGTCAAGACCTATAATTGCTACGGCCCTGTTAACGGCTAAAGCGATAGAATTTTTGTTGGATTAAATAATAACGTTGGGTGATCAATAAACCATAATAATATTGCGCGGCACCATCTTCCACGAATCTCATCGTTTCCCGATCAACGCCGCAGCCGACGGTCATCACAGCCAGAGCCGAATGACTGCGAATGGGTGTTTTATGCGTTTGCCGTACAGCGGCTCCACCGTACAGTAGCTGAAATGTAAGTGGAATGAAATCAGCACTGCCACGAGTTTGCCCATAAGGTTGCGCATCTTCCTTTTTCCTTCAATCAACGGTATTATATAACAGATGTATGTCCATCAATTAGCGGAATGGTTGATAGTGTACTATCAGTTTTATGGAATATTTATTTTGAATAACATTTCTTTAAAATGTAGATTGGAGATAAGAGTGCACACCTAAAATAGTAGACATCACTTAGCAAAAACAACCTTTAACAGTGGCAGATTGTGGTTTTCGGGAGCTCTAGGCTTTTTGGGTCCCCCTTCATGAATTTCCTCATTGACATAGTTACTAGCGCACAACGAAAAAAAAACGCAGAATCATTTTAATGCAGAAAATATATTAGCAAACGTTTTTGAACACAAAATTCTTACAAAAAAAAATAAAAAACTCTTTCAGCATGTTCTGCATTTAAACGAGGCATATTGGCGAATAGTCTTATAATATAAAATGGATAGTGTCATATCGTTTTTCAATGTGCAGTTAAAGTACAAATTTTTTAAAATGTAACCTAAATTTAAATGGCTATAACTGTAAACAAAATGGTATATTTACAAACGGTTTTCTACGTTTTGTAGGCTTATGTTTTGTTAAAATTTTTGTGGTACGCGTATTTTAAGAGTTTTTTTTGCTCTGGTATATACGAGGGATAAAACAAAAGCAGTTTTTTTTACATGAACTTTGTCAGGAACGAAAATTTGCAAATCTGAAAGTATTTCGGTTTTATATGTATGTACTTAATAAATGGGTTCTTAGGAAAAAAGTAAATTTTCACATGTGATTTGTTCCTTTTTTAATTAATTTTTTTCTGATAATACGCATTTTTTCAACATTTCTAAATTAAACACCGTTATTTTCTTATTATTTTTGATAAAAGTGAATCAAACCTCGAGACGGTTTTTTAATTTCATTGAATTATTACCCGTAGTCTAAGAAATTTGATTATTTTTTAAACTTAATTTTTTAACATAAAAACTACATTCTTTTAAATTATCAATTCTAGGTACTTTTTAGGATAAAAAAAATTAATAACTTTTTAAATTTCATGCAAAATTAACCATATGCAGAATACTTTTTCAATATTTTATTAAACTCAGTTATGTTAATACATACATTTTTTTAAATTTAAAATTTTAGGGAATTTTGTAAACATGTATGTTATTTATCATTAGTTTTTCGGTACCGGTTGTATAAAAAATATATAAATAACATAAACTTTATACAGGCTGTTGCAAACTCGATGCTCATGCTCATTAGGATGTCGCAGAAAAGTTCCGGATTGTAAAACTTATTTTTTTAGGTCTGTCGAAAACAAAAAAATTAAATTGTTTTTAAATTTGTACTCACTATATTTGAAGCGTTGCATAATTAACATTTTTATTGCAAATTTTGTTCACAACAAAATGGCATTTTTTAACTTACTATTCCGACGGTTCGGTCCCGAATCACCAATCACATGAATTTACATGATACTGTATGTTCTATGGTATTTTCTAAAGCCTTTGATTTTCCATTTGAATACATGGCATTGAACTAAAAACTGAAGATACCAATGCATTAAGTACTGCATTACGTAAAAATTTGTCCAAAATATTATTAAATTAAAGATGAATTTTAAGAAATTACACTTTCAATTGCAATTTAGGGTTCTGTAGTTATATATAAATCCAATAGTTTTTTAATAATTTCCGTATTTTTAGTAAGTGTAGTTATGCCGTCATTAGGTATAGGCATCCTTTAATTACATATTAATTAAAATTTAACCTTACTTTTATTGGGGAATTCAAATAGACAATAAAATATAGTGTAATCCATTACAAAAAATTTAACTTTAATATGCCACGGATTATTGACGCACCCTGTTTACATGAGAATAACTTAGAATGTAGCTATATGTGATCTGCATATAACTTATCCTGTAAGGTTCATTTAAAAAGAAAGTACCGTTCATTAGTTAGAGACGGACGGGTAAGTTGTGCTTCACCCTGTATAAAGGTTTTAACAATTATATATTTTTTGTACACTCGGTATACGAAGACTTACTAATAAAGAAGGAATCATACTCAGTTAGGTATAACTTTAATTAAAAAATTTATAGAATTGGTAATTTAAAAGAAAGTACTTAAAAAAATAAGTTTAAAAATAACCAAAATTACTTAGACTACGGGTAATAATTCTATGAAATTAAAAAACCGGCCCGAGGTTTGAAGTCACTTATATCAAAAATAAAAAGAAAAAAATAAAATGTTCCCTTTACGGAATCCAGGAGATAAAGTCTAATTTAAGAAAAGAAGAAAGATATACTGTCTGAAAAATATAATTAGTACGCCCCTGAAGTAAAATTAACATTCAGAAAGGCAAAATTGTATTTATTTTTTTTTCAAAACGTCCTTGGAGAAGCCAAAACGATCAAAAGAATGGTCTTTTTAATAAGAGTTTTTAATTTAGAGAGAAAAATATCCAAAAAAATGTGTATTATAAGAAAAAAATAATAAAAAAAGAAACAAATCAGATATCAAAACTTTGAGAAATTGGTTTTTTTCCTAAGAACCCATTTATTGAGTACATAATATAAAATCAAAATATTTTAAGATTTGCAAATTCTCGCTCTTGAGAAAGTACGTGTAAAAAAACTACTGTTGTCTTATCCCTCGTATATACCAGACCAATGCAACCCTTAAAATACACATAACACGAAAATATTAACAAAACCTAAGCCTACAAAATGTAAAAAACCGTTTGTAAACAAACCAAATTTTGTTTGCAAGTTATAGTCATTAAATGCACTTCAACTGCTGAATAGTCTAGATAAGTTATTTAGTCCCTCATCTGATAGTTAACATGTTTTTATTTTTCGTGTAGGCCATTTTCGAAAAGTTTCGCAGCTTGTTATAAGCAGTGTCAAGTAAATTTTATGCAGTGTATATAAATTTGGAAAGGTGTAAATGATGTTTTCAAGAACTATCTTCAACAATTTAGAGGCCCGTAACAAAGACATTCTTCTTGAAATATGTGTAACTAATTCTTAAAGTTAAAATATTCACTATAAAGTATTCTGCAATATAATTCTTATAGATAGAGATTATTGATGTTAAGTATGAGTATACGATTCTTTTTTGCCTGCATCTATCAAAATTTGGAAATACGCGACGCAGTGGGCGAGGGAGAATATTTTCTTTGGCGATTCAAAGCTATAGCCTCGGGTTTGTTCAGTCATTTTGGGGAATATTCATTACGTTAAAGAAAAACCGTTATCTAAATATGTCTTCCTATTATTGATTTAAACTTCAATGTTATAAAATTATCTCTAACTACCTTTGTTTACTGTCCATTTGGTGCTTATTAAAGTTAAACCGTAACTTTGTTTTTTTTGGCTAAATTCCGCCAAACTCTGCAATCAACTTACAATACACTTTTGGGCACATGTTTATGGTGAAAGTGCTTAATGAATCTATTTTTAAATGTTTATAACATTACTTTTTATGATTTAGATCGTGATGACTTTCTTTACTATTTACAAGATAAGATAATAAGAAAGAAAAAATATTTAGTTTGGACGATATCTTCAGTTATTAGCAAGATAATACTTAAAGAAAGAAAAAATCTTCTTCAAGAAATAGTGCTAAAAATATTAAAATACCAAATAAACTTAATAAATAACAAACCGATGTTTTAAATGTATACACAAAAGATGCCCTTTTATTTTATAACAGGTAAACACTTTTAAATTTTTGACGTCATTACTCAAAATAGAAACCGCCAATCAGAGGCAGTATACAAAACCCCATATTGTTTGCGTGCGTCCTTGTCTGACGTACAAATTTTTTCCTAAGAACGAATTCTTATGCTACGCTTTACTCAAATCAATTTGTGACGGCATTAACTGGGTGCCTACTCATGACTCAAAGATATATTTTAAATGAGCGTCGTAACCGACTTCGATATCAACAAGATCTACTTTTATTTGTTTTTATTCGAACCCATTAATTACTTAAGGGCCGGTAAGGGGCCCTATTTCTTTGCAGGCCCTAGGCTTTAGCTTCCTCAGCCTAATGGAAGATCCGCGTCTGCCTTTTGAGCGATTTGACGCTGCAATTAGAAACTATTATCTGATAATTATGATTTATTGATTAATAAAATTGTACTGCGCAATGACGTCTACGTGACGTCAATTATAATCTTAATTGACGTTAAGGCGTTTGTTAAACTTTAATTAAACGTCTTCATGCTCCTTAGGTATTTTATTTTAAATTTGTTTAATTTAAATCAATGTAACTTACTTAAAAAAAAACATGGGCCCTATTTTACAGCCTCTCGAAAGTCGACAGTTTTCAAATACTAGTATCTTATGCTTATAGTATCTGATATATCAAATGAATTTGAAAAAGAAATGAGGAGTTTCATTAAAAAGAAAAGTTGTTTTTTTGGACACTCTACACTTAGAATATAATCTCCAGGAAAAAATTAAATAAAACCGGCGACGGTTCTTAATCTCTCCTTTTACAGGACTTTATAATACGTTATAAATAATAAATAAATTTTACTTAAGTATCTGGGATGTATAAAATGCCGTGAGAGCATTTTGAAATCACTTCAACTTTAGGGTTTAAGTCAATATTTTTGATGCCCTACAGGGCCTGCATGAAAGATTTCCATTTGAGAATAATATTCAAATATTAACTTTTAATGGAGACTGGTCATTCCTCACAGGGTCACTGTCGCATGTGTGCCTTAAGAAAATACAATGATCTAACTTCGCGCCAGCTCTGTGCTGGGACCTCTGCTCAAGTCACGACGGGGTCTGGGTCTATGTCCCCATAGTCTATACACTGAAATTAACCATTTAACTTCATAATAACGTTTTACATTCAAACTTTACACTTTTATTGTATTGCGACAACCTATCTTTGAACAGCGCAGCAACGAGTAAGGGTTATTGTATTTTTTTTTAAATCAGAGAAAGCAGTAATAAATGTGTTCTCTTTTCTGTCATTTAAAAACAATTCAGGGGGAGGCATTTTCAGAACCATTTTATTGCTTCGAGTGTTGGCATTCATCCGGGGACTCTTTTGGTTGTGTTTCATAACACATAAACGCACCATGTTTCTCATCTTTCTAAGAAAACCGACCAATGTGCGATGAGACCATGCGTTTAAGTTCGCCGGATAATCTTACACGAGTTTTATTGGGAGATGGAATAAGTCATCCTGAGCCAACAACAGCATTGTTCTTGACTATTTTTTCACATTTTCTTGGTTGATGTTTTGAAGTCTTTTAAAACCTAAAAATAAAAAAACAACAAGTAACTATGAAAATTAAAAATAATTAACTAAAAGATTATGATACTACATAACAATAAACAAAAAATTGCAGAACTGCCAGTTTTTCAACATATATGTATTTTAAAGGGCTTTTGTAGTTGTTGAAAAGTAACTACCCATATATTTTTTTTTAGCTGGGCAAACAACGCTATGTTGTTCGTGGATGTATTAAAAGCCAGTGACCATGCATGACATCCCAACGTGTTGTACCTACAGTCGTTACTGTATCACTATACCGACTAGTACTTATAAAAACACGCTGTATTCGATCAAATAGATAATTTTATTAATAATAATATAATTATGGGGAACTCACACGACTGTATATGACAAATAATCGTCACTCATGAATAAAAACGTTAAATAACAACCATTTAGCCCTACGAACGCGGCAGATGCAACTGCTTTTTTAACATGTCAACTATCCATGATTTCTATTGTGTTATTGAACACTTGATAAAGTAAACGCGTTTCATTTTCAAATATGCTAGTAGTTTGATCGGCACAATTATTAATGTATTTGTTAAACAAGCTAATCGTTTGAATTCGCTTTGATCGATGACTACCGATTACACTACTCGTAAAGGATCAGGCACACCACCCATTAAAAATGGACCTCGGTGAATTTTAAATTTTTTTTATATGTTGTAGGGGTCGACTCTAGTAGTTATTCTGCAAAATTAAATAAACTTTTATCGTGCAGTTTTTGAAATACAGGGTGTTTAAATATGCATTTTAACTATATTTTTTAAGGATTTCCAAGGAAAAATAACTATAAAACGTAATTCTTATATAAACTATATATTAAGCAAAAAATTACAGTTATGTACAGGGTCTTCCATTGAGGAGGAAAAACGGTATTTTTTGACTTCCCCCGTATTTCTTAAGAAATTCAAAATACCCAATCGATGTATTTTAGCTTGGAGAACTCGAAGATCGTAACAAAAAAAACAATTGAATGAGAAACAAAAGACTTACGCCAAGGACGTTGCGTTTTTTAAACGGAACACCTTATTCATTATTACATTTTTGGATTCTAAACGGAAATTATTTTGCTACCTATTTAATTAAATATATTCATATGAAATGTATATGATCTAGGTGATCACCTTACTTCAAAATCTTTGACGCCGTTTCTCAAAAAAAAAATCAATTTCCTTAATTTTTTTCTCATTTTCTTTTGTTGTCGTTCGATAAAAATTGGTTTTATTGAAAATTACCATAAGGCAAAATGAATAAGGTGACAAAAGATACAAAACTACGTGTCGAGTTTGCAGCTAAATTAGTTAGGAGAAAAAATACTTGCGTGTAAAGCAGTACATTTTTTTCTCGTTTGATGGTATTCGTCCACCACTAACTAAAATTAAATTTTATTATAAATCAGCAAAAGGTCCTGGAGTTCTAGGGTATTTTTTTTCTAAAAGCATATTGATTCCTCGAAGCTCTGTCAAAATACTGACACAGTCGGATAAAAATTAAAAAGTTATTTTTTTTTGAAAATTGAACTAACCACCAATGGTGCCCTTACTTTAAAGCTGTATAAAGACGAACTTTATACTTTCTTTCACACAAAAGTAAAGCGGATTCAAAAACTTTAAAATATTCTTTTCAACTTTTCAATTTACTATTTGCTTTCACAGGTACCAAAATATCATAAAATCAAACTTGAAAAAATTTGGTCAAAATCGGAAAACTTAAAAATATTCAATTTTTATAGAAGAAATCGACATGCTGTCGCTCGGTAATAGTACGTCGGGGGAAAATGCTTCTATGGGGTCGATAGTAGAAAATAAATAGGCAAATCTTCTGGTTTAAACAAATTTTTCGTAGGGCTGATTATAAACTCGGCAGTGGTGTCCGATATGGGACATTTTTCGAAACTCCATTGAAACACGAGGTCTTGAGGTTAATTTTTTGAGATGTTAAATTTTTTTTAGATTTGCCATCTAGAAATCTTGAAAAAGTTTATAAATCAGCAACATCCGGAGTATGGCATGGACGCATTTTGCGGGGCGGAAACCCGATCTACTTAGTGAAGGTGAGACGAGGATTCGATAAGAAATTTAAAGGAGATTAGAAATCAAAAAGGGTACCTTTACTGGAAATGGCCGGAAAGCCGTCGAAATTAAGAAAAACAAAAAAATATTGTCTATACATTTTTCGCATATTTCACTGTGATTTTCAAACACAATGTTTCTGAGGGGGAAAAGTTTACTGAGCTCAAAGAGTTAAAAAGGCCACAACGAGAGAATTACGCTTTGGTTTATACAGGGCGAGCGATTTAAAATTAAAATTTGAACTTTATGCTGTATTTTATGCCCGGCCCTGTAGCATCTAAATGCTATGTTTTCTCTAGAGATTGGCACCACATTCAGCCTAATTGGTGCTAAGGCTTATTTTTGAAAAAATTTTTGAACTGTTACATGCACAGATCAGCTTTTAGTTCTCGTCGGAGAGTATCGGTTCCACCCGGTGCAAAAACGAATGGGCGGAACGAATGCTCCATATTTTTTCTACAAGGCATACATTTACATTTATTTTGCCCCAGATCAAGAAATTGGGAAACTGTAGTTTAAAAAACTACCCATTTTTATTTGGAAACTTCTATCAATTGAAAAATCGTAAAACCATCGAGTTGCCTTTGAAAAAACCAGAGTAAAGCGGTGCCGGTGTGTGAAGTTCCTGTCATAATTAAATGAGTATATATATTTAGATAATTTTGATCCAATTTTAAGGCCTCAAAAACGATTCTTTGTGAATTTTTGAGATTGGCAGTTTAAAATTTGAATATTTTTAATAATGTGGTCTCATTTTCATCAATTTCATAAAATGTCTTTAAGAAAATTAGCTGCTATTGTCGATATATAAAGGTGGATATTTCTTTTGATATGAGTGCTATTCGATTACCTTTTTTGGATGAGTAGGAGCAGAGAAATGCTTGCCTGTAATTGGATACAGGATAGATGCATTTTTCATTATAATATAGGTTGAGATATTTTTACACTTTGGCAAGTTTGTGTGTTTTTATGGTAGTATATGCTTAACATAGGGAATGTATATGGTAAATACGAATTTTATTATTATGCTGTTCGGATAAGCAGTAGCACATCATTGCCTTACTTTCAAAAGCTCGTAAGTCTGATTTTTTATGATTTTCAGGTTTTAACATTCCAAATTAATGGAGCCCCCATCTATAACCCAAAATAAAAACCTCGCAAGTTGACATATTATAAATGTGTGCTCAAAACTCGTATGTCTGTATTAAGAAATATGGTTAAGCATGTGTTGATGAATTTCGTTAATTTTACTGAGCAAACTTTATTACTTAATAATAAAATCAATGTCTTATTTTAACATACGGTGAAATTATTTTACCATTTTTGCCATGATTTCATTATTTACCTTATCCTAACTTGCCGGGAAGACTTACGAGGTTTTAAATGCTAAATTTTCTGATCTCAGTAAAGACTTGGAGGTTTTGTGAATATGCATAAAATGTGCTTTACACTAAACAAACCATTCGTAAAATAATTCAAAAAGTCAATTTACCAAGAAATTGTATGGATTTAAACCACGGTTATGAAATGAAATAGTGTAGCTATTTATAATATGTAAATGTATTCGGGAACTTGTTGGATAATTTTTTATTTTTTGTCAATTTCAATGTGAATTTTTCGGAACAAAGTTTTAGTTTAGTTCATATTCATTGTAATATTCAAAGAAAAGGTATGTTTTATCTTAAAATAAACTTTGGGTTAAACGATTTTATATATTTTTAATACATAATAAATTCCAAAACCTCTTTTTTTTGGCAAATATATATAGAAATAGAAAATGTTGTTAATAGCCATGGTAAATGCACTCTTTATGGGTTTTTGGCCATAGGAGAATTTCTATCATGGTTCCAGAGGCAAATATATTCTGTGTTTGCTCGACAAGTCTGTTGAATCACATAATTCGAATAAACATAGTGATCATCAAAATAGACAGCGGGAATATTGTGTATATTCCCGCTTTGTAATAAAGCCTGTCAAGACAACTGCAAGTTACAGGAAAAAGACAAACAATTGCTTAGCAGCCGGGCGCTACTTTCTGTCAATAAAAACGTGGACAAACTTCCGATGATAGTAGATAGTGATCCGTAGACGACTTAAGCACAAGCCTTAGTGTTAATAAAAGTAACGAAAATAGTCATATACTAAGGAAGAAGAGAGAAAAATATCAAATCACACATTAGAGAGAAAAAGAAACTTACAATTTACAGGATAAAGTCCAAGAAGCCATAAATTTGCTAGGCAGTGAAGGACTTACTTTAGATGGAAATGACACGAGCTTCAAAGAATTGATTCCCCTAATGATGGTTCATTAGTATGTAAAGATCAGTGTACATTACCTAAACAAGATGACCTGGACCATCCCGATTTGAACAATTTTAGCAAAGATATACAAGATTAAGAAAGTAACGAAATAACTTATATAAGACATAAGGAAATGGAACTAACAGGAAGTGATGAGGAAGATCCAGATTGGAACAGGTCCGATGAAGAAATGCAAGAAATAGATGGAAACGAAAAAAGAACTATTTAATGACTAAGTAGGTAGTGTAGTAACCTATAAGAAAAGAAAAAGAAAGAGATGAAAACTATATGGGAATCAAAAGAGACGATGAAGGTCATTGGAAATTTGAAATTCCCAGGGATGCTAAGAGGCTAAAGCCATTTTGTAATTGTAAACAGAGTGCAAAAAATACAAAAATAAAATACAGAAGAAGATAAAATGCAAATATTCAACAATTTGTGGAAAAAGATAACTTGGTTGGAAAGAAACGTTTACGTCAGCTCACTTGTCGATACGTCGATACCTACACATACCAAAAATCAACGAAATCCAGTTTCGCGCCGTTTAAAGACTAACTATTGCCATTTTAAAAGAAAAGGGGTAAGAATCAGAGTTTACAAATTAATGTCTATTAACACATTAGGTATTGGTGAACGGCAACTTAATAACTGGACTTCACCAGATAAATCTTTCAAACAGGCAGAGACTTTCAACAACTCATCTAAGCAGGAAGAGAACAAACGAGTTTTAAAGAACAAAAAGTGAAAGAAAAATTTACACAAGTCTTTTAATTCGTTGCCAAAATTGGAGTCCCATTATTGTCGGCAATCTTCATCAAAGATGTATCTTGGACCGATTTGAATACGCAAGTGAAAACCCTCTTTATTTCTAAGTTGGAACTTTATTTACATAAAATGCAGTTAAATTAACTTTAAGCTCACCCTTAATGTAAAAAAATAAATGCATACAATTAATTTAAAAAATGTATGCATCTCTCTTATGGAAGACAATAAAAACAGAATTTAAAAAAAAAACAAAATATTAATGACAAATTGCTCTATTTATAAAAGGTAAAGGTTAACTAAAAAGTTTTGACGTTAGTGGCGGCTCGCGGGTGAAAAAGTAAGTGAAGTGCAAATGAAGCAAGAAAATATCGCAATAATTTTTTTTCCAGAATTTTTTTATATGTGGAGGGGGTAGAATATTTTTTTACGACTTACCTAAATTTTGTATACTAAATCAATTCTCCTATTCTTCATATCAGCAAATTTATTTATAACATCCTCATAAAATGGATGAGTTGCCCTAATCTCCTCTAGAAATTCCTTTTGAATTGAAATATTGCCAAGAGAAGTAAGTCTTTCTTGAGATATTGTATTTCTTAAATAAGTTTTTACACATTTAAAGCAAGAAAAACTTCTTTCCACTGAAACACTTGTCGACGGTATTGTGAAAATAATGGAAAACAATTTATATGCTTCGGTAAAAATATATTTATTTTTATTAATTTTTTTCACTTGCTCTTGCAGCGATATATTCCAATTACTCTCGTTGGCAAAAATAAGACCAAGCTCATTTTTAAGTCGTTGACTTTTTCAAAATATTTCTTCATATAACTGTAACAAATTTTCAAACAGGCCAGTCGGAAAATTTAAACTATATTTGGAAAATTTAGCAGAACCTGCCAAACATGAAAATGTAAGTTTTTCACAGTTTTGAAATCTTAGTGCCATTTCCATTAAAATATAGTCCAATATTTTATAAAAAAGGTTCCTATACTTAGCCCTAATTTCTTCAGGTAAAAATTTAGCAAGCTCACGTTTATAATGATTTATTTCTGTAATAGAATTTGCTTTATCAAACATGGTATTAAAAAAATGTTCATTTCTTTTTTTACAGAGCGCCTCACGACAGGGTTCTATATTGGATATGCAAAAATGAATGTCAAGCGATTTTTTTTGAAGAACGTCAAATAGTATGTCCGTGATTGAGAAAATGTTATTAAACACTAATGCCAGAAACGTGAATTCAAAATCGTTCATCTCACCTAAAAATCCTTTCGCAAGGCAGATTGATTTTTCATCAGATTTGTCACAATTTGTAATAAATTCAAACACGTCTTTTAATTTATTCCAGTCTTGAACAATCACATTTACTAACTTCGAATTTGAAGTTGTAACAACACCATAAATAAATATAACACAAAACAGTCAAGTTAACTGCAAAGGAACTCACCGGTTGCAGCTAAATCCGCCAAAAATAAAAGTAAACAACCACCGCAAACTGAACGACACGTGGGTGTAGTGCACTGCGCCTGCAATTCACCGAGAGCGTTGTATGGCGCTGAGCTCGACGTCATCGGATACGCGTTGTGATGGCAACATAGTAGGAAAAACGTAAACTAAAGATAGCACCTCCAGCAAAGTAAAAGCGGTTTGCGCCACTGTTATAGTTGTTATAATAAAGTTCGATCGAAAGTTTTAAAAGACATGTCGCCAACGGTCAAGTAAAATATTTATTCGAGATGTACAGTTTATTTTTTACAAATTAGGTGGATAAATGAATGTAAAAAGTAAATTTTTAAGAGATATATAATAAATGTAGTTAGATGTTTGCTTGTTTATTTTTCCTGGTGAAGTAGCTCTTCACCTACTTCACCTGAATAGCCGCCACTGTTTGACGTACACAACGGCGCCTTTAAAAAAGTTGTATAGGATTCAAAGTATTGATTTGGAGTTTTCGATAATAGGATATTTCATGTAACTTTTAGAGGGGTGATTTATTAATTTTTTTGACAGCTTTAAAAAAATTGTTTTTTTCCTCAATAGGAGAGGAAACGCAACAGAGTTATGTCTGATATGGTCTCCAAGATGTCACGAGAAAACCAATTATTAAAGGAATGAGTTACTAAACTAGAGCAAACCGTAGGCGTGCAAGAAGCAAATAAAATCAAAAGCAACATTTGCATTAGTGGTCTGGTGTTCAACGAATCCGAAAAAGACACCACCGCTGCAAAACTTGCTACCTTTTGTAACTTTTTTGAGGTGCCCGCCTCCGAGAGCAAATTTGAAGTTATCAAGCACTTTAAAACCAACAATACAATTAGGTCTATTGTCAAACTTGCAGACTCGGATTTAAACAAAAAATCCTAGAAACAAAGGCTCAAAAAGGAAAGGTAACCAGAGACACTGTCGGCCTCGATGACTCTGAGGTTGTGATATATATCTCGGAAGAACTTCCAAAGGAAACCTACAATTTTCTCAAGAAATGTAAACGTCTGAAGAGTGAAGCAAATTACAAATATGTTTGGCAGAAAAATGGAAGGATCCTGACACGTAAGGCTGACGGAGACAAATGTATTGTAATCACTGGCGAAAATCACCTTAATGAACTGTGACGATATTTTTTTTTGCACATTCTGTTAGTACCGTTTATTTGATATCAATAGTCTTTTTTTTATTCATCATGAATAGTACACAAAAAACCTTATTAATAGGATCTTTTTTTCCCAAATTTAATCGAGTAAGAAACTATTTAGAAGATAACGATTTTGACATCTTAGCTTTAACTGAGACCTGGCTTACTGACTTGGTAACTAATATAAGTTTAAATATAAATGAATATAAACTACTTAGATTGTGCTTGTCTTGTTGGAATACTCCAAAGCATTTGACAAGCTAAATCATCAGTTGCTTTTAGCTATTCTAAAATACCTTGGGTTTAGCAATGACGCTTGTCTTATGATAGAACCTTATCTTGCAGGACGAATGCAGTCTGTTAAACTAAATGGACGGGAATCCAACCCAATAAAAATGTGTAATGGCGTTCCACAAGGGTCGATCTTAGGACCTCTATATTTTACTCTTTATACATCCCAGCTTTGTACCTATCTTAAATACTCACTTTTACACTTTTACGCTGATGACTTCTCAATTTTATTTGTCTTTTAAGCCAGAATAAATTTTAGAGGGTAGTATTAAACTTAACGAGGATCTTCGAATGTTGGTAGGTGCTTCCGAAAAACAATGTTTGGAATTAAACCCAAAAAAATGCCAATTGCTATTGTTTGAACGTACAGCTTTAAAAAATTATTATCTAGGTCAATTAAACATTATTGTAGGTACAGAAAGATTGAAAAACTCCAATAATGCCGACTAGTTGTCTACATTGTTGATATTTGCCTCATATTTCTAAATACATTTTAGAAATATTTACTTAACCTCTGTTAGTCAGCCAAAGCTCTATTAATTTGGAGCTCCAAAATGTTCTCCACGTCCTACGATTGTTGGAGTAAATAAAAATAAATGTTTTAGATTATATTGTGTTTTATTGTCTGGCTAGTGCGCTTGTCCTAAAATAAATTTAAACCTAGTAGAGGATAATTTTATAAATAATATATTATTACATGCAAAATTTATTGGATACGCAAAGATTGCAATACAAGGACTGAAAATAAATTACACTGTAGAAATTTTGAAGCTACTTTCATCTCGATTGTGGCCAGAGTTCTAAAACAGGCTGAGTCAGGTTGTGACGTTTTGTCTACCTTTTTATATTATTTTCTTTGTAGACCATAACCCTACGGCTATTATTTGATTATAAACTCTCGATATTATCCGGTATTTATATTTCGACAGCTGTCAAAATATATTTTTAAATAAATTACTATACTAAAAATTACTAAAATAACTACGCCATTAAAAGTTACGTGGAACTGTAAAAACCGTATTTAAAAATTCCATGTATAGTCGGCGGCAGTCTAATAAGTCGGGTGTATCCGGGTGTGTCTAATTTGCTGATCTAGAATGAATAATTGCCAGGTACTAGGTACACAGCTATAGGTGAGTAAAAATTTGCACAAGTACTAACCATCGATAGTACTTTCTGCTAGGTGGACCACAAATCCTCTGTCAATGTTTAAAAAGGTATTTTACTCTTTAACATTTTCACAAAAAAGTTGCCAGGTACTAGACAAATAACTGTAGGGCAGTCAAAATTTGCACAAGTACTAACCATCGATAGTACTTTCTGCCAGGTAGACCATAAATCCTCTGCCAATGTTTAAAAAGGTACTTCACTCGTGAACATTTTTACAAAAAAGTTGCCAGGTACTAGACAAATAGCTGTAGGTCAGTCAAAATTTGCACAAGTACTAACCATCGATAGTAATTTCTGCCAGGTGGACCACAAATCCTCTGTCAATGTTTAAAAAGGTACTTTACTCTCGAACATTTTTACAAATAAGTTGCCAGGTACTAGACAAAAAGCTGCAGGTTAGACAAAATTTGCACAAGTACTAACAATCGATAGTACTTTCTGCCAGGTGGACCACAAATCCTCTGTCAATGTTTGAAAAGGTACTTCATTCTTGAACAATTTTACAAAAAAGTTGCCAGGTACTAGACAAAAAGCTGTAGGTCAGTCAAAATTTGTACAAGTACTAACCATCGATAGTACTTTCTGCCAAGTGGACCACAAATCCTCTGTCAATTTTTACAAAGGTACTTTACTCTTTAACATTTTTACAAAAAAGTTGCCAGGTACTAGACAAAAAACTGTAGGTCTGTCAAAATTTGCACGATAACTAACCATCGACAGTACTTTCTGCCAGGTAGACCATAAATCCTCTGCCAATGTTTAAAAAGGTACTTCACTCGTGAACATTTTTACAAAAAAGTTGCCAGGTACTAGACAAATAGCTGTAGGTCAGTCAAAATTTGCACAAGTACTAACCATCGATAGTAATTTCTGCCAGGTGGACCACAAATCCTCTGTCAATGTTTAAAAAGGTACTTTACTCTCGAACATTTTTACAAATAAGTTGCCAGGTACTAGACAAAAAGCTGCAGGTTAGTCAAAATTTGCACAAGTACTAACAATCGATAGTACTTTCTGCCAGGTGGACCACAAATCCTCTGTCAATGTTTGAAAAGGTACTTCATTCTTGAACATTTTTACAAAAAAGTTGCCAGGTACTAGACAAAAAGCTGTAGGTCAGTCAAAATTTGTACAAGTACTAACCATCGATAGTACTTTCTGCCAAGTGGACCACAAATCCTCTGTCAATTTTTACAAAGGTACTTTACTCTTTAACATTTTTACAAAAAAGTTGTCAGGTAATAGACAAAAAGCTGTAGGTCAGTCAAAATTTGCACAAGTACTAACCATCGATAGTACTTTCTGCCAGGTGGACCACCGATCCTCTCTCAATGTTGAAAAAGGTACTTTACTCATTAACATTTTTACAAAAAAGTTGCCAGGTACCAGACAGATAGCTGTAGGTTAGTTAAAATTTGCACAAGTACTAACCATCGATAGTACTTTCTGCCAGGTGGACCAAAAATCCTCTGTCAATATTAAATAGGTACTTTACTCATTAACATTTTTACAAAAATGTTGCCAGGTACTAGACTAATAGCTGTAGGTTAGTCAAATTTGCACAAGTACTAACCATCGATAGTACTTTCTGCCAGGTGGACCACAAATCATCTGTCAATGTTTAAAAAAGTACTTCACTCTTGAAAATTTTTACAAAAAAGTTGCCAGATACTAGACAAAAAGTTGTAGGTCAGTTAAAATTTGCACAAGTACTAACCATCGATAGTACTTTCTGCCAGGTTTACCACAAATCCTCTGTCAATGTTTAAAAAGGTACTTCATTCTTGAACATTTTTACAAAAAAGTTGCCAGGTACTAGACAAATAGCTGTAGGTCAGTCAAAATTTGCACAAGTACTAACCATCGATAGTACTTTCTGCCAGCTGGACTACAAATTTTTTGTCAATGTTTAAAAAGGTACTTTACTCTTGAACGTTTTTACAAAAAAGTTGCCAGGTACTAGACAAAAAGCTGTAGGTCAGTCAAAATTTGCACAAGTACGAACCATCGATAGTACTTTCTGCCAGGTGGGCCACAAATCCTCTATCAATGTTTAAAAAGGTACTTTACTCTTGAACATTTTCACAAAGAAGTTGTCAGTTACTAGACAAATAGCTGTAGGGCAGTCAACATTTGCACAAGTTATAACTATCGATAGTACTTTCTGCCAGGTTTACCACAAATCTTTTGTCAATGTTTAAAAAGGTACTTTACTCTTGAACATTTTTACAAAAAAGTTGCCAGGTACTAGACAAAAAGCCGTAGGTCAGTCAAAATTTGCACAAGTACTAACCATTGATAGTACTTTCTGCCAGGTTTACCACAAATCCTATGTCAATGTTTAAAAAGGTACTTTACTCTTTAACATTTTTACAAAAAAGTTGCCACGTACTAGGCAAATAGATGTAGGTTAGTCAAAATTTGCACAAGTACTAATTATCGATAGTACTTTCTGCCAGGTGGACCACAAATCCTCTGTCAAAGTTTAAAAAGATACTTCACTCTTGAACATTTTTACAAAAAAATTGCCAGGTACTAGACAAAAAGCTGTAGGTCAGTCAAAATTTGCACAAGTACTAACCATCGATAGTACTTTCTGCCAGGTGGACCACAAATCCTCTGTCAATGTTTAGAAAGGTACTTCACTCTTGAACATTTTTACAAAAAAGTTGCCAGGTACTAGACAAAAAGCTGTAGTTCAGTCAAAATTTGCACAAGTACTAACCATCGATAGTTCTTTCTGCCAGGTGGACCACAAATCCTCTGTCAATATAAAGGTACTTCAATATTGAACATTTTTACAAAAAAGTTGCCAGGTACTAGACAAATAGCTGTAGGTCAGTCAAAATTTGCACAATTACTAACTTTCGATCGTACTTTCTGACAGGTGGACCACAAATCCTCTGCCAATGTTTAAAAAGGTACTTTACTCTTTAACATTTTCACAAAAAAGTTGCCAGGTACTAGACAAATAGCTGTAGGTCAGTCAAAATTTGCACAAGTACTAACCATCGATAGTACTTTCTGCCAGGTAGACCACAAATCCTCTGTCAATGTTTAAAAAGGTACTTCACTCTTGAACATTTTTACAAAAAAGTTGCCAGGTACTAGACAAATAGCTGTAGGTCAGTCAAAATTTGCACAAGTACTAACCATCGATAGTACTTTCTGCCAGGTGGACCATAAATCCTCTGTCATTGTTTAAAAAGGTACTTCACTCATGAACATTTTTACAAAAAAGTTGCCAGGTACTAGACACAAAGGTGTAGGTCAGTCAAAATTTGCACAAGTACTAACCATCGATAGTACTTTCTGCCAGGTGGACCACAAATCCTCTGTCAATGTTTAAAAAGGTACTTCACTCTGGAACATTTTTACAAAAAAGGTGCCAGGTACTAGACAAATAGCTGTAGGTCAGTCAAAATTTGCACAAGTACTAACCATCGATAGTACTTTCTGCCAGGTGGACCACAAATCCTCTGTCAACGTTTAAAAAGGTACTTTACTCTTGAACATTTTTCACCAAAAAGTTGCCAGGTACTAGACAAATGGCTGTAGGCCAGTCTTTCAGATGAATCTAATATTTTTACACTATATAATCCTGTTAATTCATCTATACTATAATTTATAGTTTTATCTTTTATCATATCTACAAATTCTAACTTCCCTTCGTATTGAGATAACATAGGTATATTATATGAATCATATTTTGCTAATATATCACCAATACTAATTTTTGAAAAATTATCATATTTTGTATTTCCGTTCTATATTTTTATCTTCATTTAATATTTTTACAGTTATTGACTACTACGCGGGAGAACTTTAGATTCATAAGAAACAATTTTCGTCTAAACTAGCGAAATGCTAAAAAAATTATTAATTTATTATAATTAAAATTCCGGTTTTTACTTCCCCCGTAAAAGAAAAGTATTGTTATTGTGAAAAAATCACTCTCCCAGGTTTTTCACAGATCCTTAAGTTTTAGGGTCCTTAGATGGCAAAATACATGTTACAAAAGGTTGGTACGAATCCAAGATGGCGAAACAAAATGGCGGCTTAATAAAACATTTAAAAAACATCCCTCAAAAAACTACTTATACGAATGATTTCAAATCTTGTGCTAGAATTAAGTGTGATATAGAAGCGAACTGGTAAAATGGTGGTCCCTATATGCCAAAAAATGTTTTCTCCCCGATGGTCTGTTTATCTACCGATCTGTCTGTATATATGATATTTCGCGACATATCCAAAAAACTGCTTACCAGAGTGACTTCAAATTTTGGTAAAAAATTAAGTCATATCGGATAGGGATCGACTGGTAACGTTTTGGTAAAACTGTAATTTGGCGCAACAAGAAAATGTTACTAAAAAACTAATTATCAAATTTACCTTAAATTTTGCACAAAATGCAAGTGTTGGCAAAATAAAATGGCGGCCTAGTAAAATATTTATTTAATTGACTTCAGATTTTTGCAAAATAATTAGATGTGATATAGGGATAAAGTGGTAAAATTGTGTACGAATTCAACATGACGGAACAAAATGGCGCCTCGAATGGCGATCTATCGAAATTTTAAAGAAATCAGTGTAAACAATTTACATATTTAATTTATTTTCAACTATGCTCAGAAATCAAGTTTGGCATAAATACAAACTTGTTAAATATTGGTGCTGATCGAAAATGGTGACGAATCCAATATGGTGGAACAAAATGGCGCGCAATAAAAGTTTTCGAAAAGACAGTAAATATATGCTTCTATATAAATGGCTATGTGCGGAACTAAGTTGGGTCACACTTCTCTGTTCCCAATAATCGAAAAATATCATAACGCGGGAAGTTCCGGGTAAATAAAATTTACCGATTTTTGATTTTGTAATTTTAAAATTATTATTTCACTGTGAATGCGCTGACATATTTATTTTTTATTTTAAAATTTTACTTTATATTCATATTATATACTCCGTGTTTGTCATAACTGCAGATTAATCTTACTAAGAGGTCAAATTTCAATAATACGAAAATCTCATATGCAAATATACCTACAAAAATCTTTTTTGGCTTTTTCGCAACTGAATAAAAATATTTAACTTTAAATTAATTGAAACAAATATTTAATATAATTACATACCTCGACATGTAGACTAGTCTGTCTACGGAATGTTTCGATACATAATATAAACAATATTATATAAGCAAGCATAAGAAATTATATCATTTACCTTAAGTTTTTATAGACACATAGTAATTGTACAAATACTTTCATCCTATATCATCAGTAAGATCGTAAGAGAAAAACATTAAATAATAGAAAAGAATTGATTTCAAAATTTTAAAATGTGTCAGTTTGTTTGACATGTAACCTAGATATGAAAAAAATGATAGTTTGCAGCCATCTATAATGTTATTTTTAAATGTGTTCAGATTATTTATTGCGTATAGAATGACAAACAAAAATCTTTTTTGGCTTTTTCGCAACTGAATAAAAATATTTAACTTTAAATTAATTGAAGCAAATATTTAATATATATTAAATATTTGCTTCAATTAATTTAAAGTTAAATATTTTTATTCAGTTGCGAAAAAGCCAAAAAAGATTTTTGTTTGTCAATCTATACGCAACAAATAATCTGAACACATTTAAAAATAACATTATAGATGGCTGCAAACTATAATTTTTTTCATATCTAGGTTACATGTCAAATAAACTGACACATTTTAAAATTTTGAAATCAATTCTTTTCTATTATTTAATGTTTTTCTCTTAGGATAGGATGAAAGTATTTGTACAATTACTATGTGTCTATAAAAACTTAAGGTAAATGATATAATTTCTTATGCTTGCTTAAATAATATTGTTTATATTATGTATCGAAACATTCCGTAGACAGACTAGTCTACATGCCGAGGTATGTAATTATATTAAATATTTGCTTCAATTAATTTAAAGTTAAATATTTTTATTCAGTTGCAAAAAAGCCAAATAAGATTTTTGTTTGTCAATCTATACGCAACAAATTATCTGAACACATTTAAAAATAACAAATATACCTAGTTATCAGAGCTTATTCGGGCCACTTATTATTATATTAAGTCTTGGGTTTAAATTCGGAATTTACTATAGCTTTCGTATTTAAACAGAAAATGGCTACTACACATCCTCTCTATTCTCGCCTTTTTAAAGACTATTTCAGAACTAGTTTCATTAGGGACAAGAAAGTCTAATTTCCTTTTTAGTACATATAGGAGCATCTATTACGTCTATTATAAATAAAAAATGTTGTTTTCTTTTAGATTTTACTTCCTTTACTTAAAACGTTTGATGGCATTTTTTTTCTTACATTTATTTCTAATATGTACATTATTTACTAACCAGCAATAAAAAGATCAACACATAGTTTAGTTTTTATTTTAATTATTAAGGCAAGTTCTCTAAAATTTAGTTTCAATTTGCGAATGATTTTCCAAATAAGAAACAAACGACGTAAAATGATAAAATAAAAATAATTTTTGCTAATAAAATTCGCCTAGGGAACTCAAAGGTACGTATAGAATCTAAATCGCAAATATAAAATCATCCCTATACACGATTTTCTTATACCCATGAAATATATACATGCATATGTTAAGGCTTAACCGACGTCATGAGGTCTCTGGGACTCAACAGACCAAATACCTATGGTTTAATATTTTTTTAACTACTTGACCAGTTTACTTACGCCATACAGTACCTTCCTATGGTGGGGTGACCTATTATCTTATCTGTCAAGAGTCGCTTAAAGTTGTTCAGAAACAGTCGAACCGTCATCATTGTGTCCGAGGGACCGCTTTACGTAGTTAGTGTAATTCTTTTTCGATATATCGATGGCATCGTCAAAACGTGTCAAAACTTCGGTACGGGGATCCAGACTTTGAAGAAACCTTTGAGACGTGGAATAATGAGGAAATTAGTGATTTTTCTGACCAGGATGGACAAGAGCACTCCGGTAACGAAGAAGAAGTTATTGTTAGCAATCATGGTTCCGAAAGTGAATTTTCAGAAGGGAGCAATATTGATGATAATCAGTCTGAAAACAATCCTTCGACCGTCAGTGATAATGGTAGTGACATTACCGGCTCTGACGATGAAAACCAGATCAATCAGCGAATTTACTACGAGAAGAACAGATATAAATGGGAATCTTCTGAACCTACACGAAACGTAAGAACACCTGCATGCAATATCCTGAAACTGCCAACTATAAGAGGAGCTATGAAGCAGATGGAACCATTAGCAACATGGAAATTAATTTTTTCTCAAGACATTTTAGACATTATTGTGCACTATACTAATATAAAATTGGCAGAGTATCGTGAAAAAGAAGGTAATTATGGTCGCACGGAATTCAGAGACGAACGTCGTTGAAGTCAATGGATTTTTGGGCCTCTTATTGTTGACATCAATTTTCAAGTCAATTAATGAGGATATTGAAGCCTTGTTTGCTTCACACGGTACTGGTAGAGAAATATTTAGAACTATATTTTCAGCGCGAAGATTCTCTGTATTATTGATGTGTCTAAGATGAGGGTTGAGCGTATAAAACTGTTCCCGCCACCGCAGTTTCACTTATTTTGAAAAAAATCAACCAAAATTCTCAAAGTTCCTATGTATTAGGAGCTAACACAACAGTAGATGAAATGTTAATGGGATTTAGAGGACGCTGTAAATTTAAGATGTATATCCCCTCAAAACCAGAAAAATAGGGAATTAAAATTCAATGCTTGGAAGACGCACGAATGCACTACATATATAATAGTTATATTTATTGCGATAAGAGGACTGACGCACTGGAGAATATAACTGATGAAGGAAAAATCTCGCTGTTCCTATTCAAGCAGTAGTTCGTTTATGTAAACCAATCTTTCATAGAGCTTGTGGATGTTTTACTTAAAAATAAACTGATCTATGTTGGCACGGTCAAGAAAAACAAGAGAGAAATTCCTGGGGAATTCTTGCCATCCAACTCAAGAGCAGTAAGATCTACATTATATGGCTTTACCAAAACTAAAACTTTGATCTCACGAGTCCCAAAGAAGGGTAAGGCAGTCCTACTAATTTCTTCGATGCATCATTCCAAAGAAGAGGAGAATGGTTTGCCAGAAATAAACGTATTCTACAACAGTACAAAATCAGGCGTAGATACAGTTGATGAAAAATGTACGAAGTACTCATGCAGTCGATGAACACGACGCTGGCCAATGGCAATTTTTTACAGAGTCGTTGATATGAGCGCTCTGAATGCTTACATTATTCATCAGTCCTGTGAAAACAGACAAATCTACAACCTATGCAATTTTTGAAGATTTTAGCTAAACAGCTATATGAGCCCCTTCTTAGAGAGATAGAGAGCTGATAATCCGCACTTACCTAGAGAAATAAGGCTTAGCATTGAGAGAATATTGGGAATACAAATTTCAGAAAACGTTGGTGGTTCTGATACTTTACCCAGAGATGCTAGAAAAACCTGTAATATTTGTAATCCCAAACTGAAGAGAAAAACGTCCTATCTTTGCAAGAATTGCAAAAGACCTATTTGCTTGCAATGTAGTAAAAAACTATGTGAAAATTGTTTTGAGAAATTAGAATAAATGTAATAGACGCCCTTTCTTGCTTGTAAACATTTTTTTTGTAAAGAATGTATTTTTATAAGCCAGATTTAACAAAAAAAGAACAAATGGTTTTTAAGTCAGAGTTTTTTTTTTGAAATGGCAATATAATCCTATGTGCTTTTAATTTTATGTAACTAGTTTTAAGTTATTTTGCATTTGTTGCATTTGAGTTTATATAATAAAAAATATTATCGAAAGTATATTTTAATCCCCCTAAATAAAAAATAAAGTCAAAATCTGGTCCTACATATAACTATTTACGCTGTTTTACCTTGGAGTCCCAGGGACCGCGCAACGTCGCTTAAGGTTAAGGCTTAAGAATTAAAAATACATATTTTAATAAAGTTATACTAAATATTAAGTTAATGACAATTCACCTTTAGCACATGAACACTGAATTATTATAGTAGTATTATATACCAACACTGCTTAAATATTATTATTATGGTGTTATCTTATTTTTTAAACACACATTACAATAATTACAAATGAAGTTCTGAAGGCTCGCGCTGGTTCGCGAAGAGAGTCTCACGAACCAGAATATTCCCTTGTTTATAACACTGAAAATCAGAAAGTAATAAAACACATTTACTTATTTTGAAATGACCAGTAAAAACACACTGCACTTTTACCTGTTTTACCCCCTTAACAGCAGAATCTCGAATTATCCAGAAATCTGTTTTTACATAATTGTTTTTGACAACTAATGACAAAAGAGTCGTTTTAAAAAATTATTCAGGAAAAGAGATATAGTAAGACAGTAATGTAATTCACATCTTTTACTTTAAGGGTCGTATTAAAAAAAGAATCGTTTTCAAAATCTTGTTCAGTTCGTTGGAAAGAGTAAAAACACATTTTACTCCTTTTTACTCACTTAAGGGTGGATTTTTAAATAATTTTATTTTGAAAGCCATATGCCAAAGAATCGGGGGAAGGGGATATTGTAGAAAAAGGTAAGAAAGCAGTTGACCTCTATTGGTGAATACTTCTATTAATTTCGTAAAAAGTTATGTAAAAGAAATATAAAAAAACTAATCTTTAAACTTTTACTTTTTGAAGTCGTCTTCAAACTAATTCTTCACTACTGCACGTCAAGACTATATTGCGTGTCTTGAATCTAGTACCATGAGTATAATGTCTATTTGCTGTCTTTATTAGTTTGGCTCCGATTTTAAAAGGTTTTTTAGAAAATCAGCAATATACATTCTCAAAAAATAAAATTATTAACGAGATTCCTTTCAAAGCCTAAACATCTACTAAGGAAAAACAAGAAGTTTGACATGTTACACCGATTTTTGCATATTTTTTTTTGTTTATAGGACTACCCTGTATAATGGACACAAAATTATTTTGCATATAAAAAAATTGACGTGTTTCGCCGTTTTTTGGTTGGCGGAAATTTTGTTTACATGTACACAGAAGCACACAATCGTACAGATATCATACAAATTTGTTCTAAAAATATATGTTTCGTATTCTAGGGACTCTAAAACTTCGATTAAACCCAACTTATATTTTTTAGAAAAAATGTTTGCGACTTCAATACTTAATATATATGGCGTACATAGTGTTTTATAAGTGTATAATAAATAACTCCTTTTTATTCGCTTAAGAGTGGAATTTTAAAAAATTCTAATATTTATATTTGGATAATTATTTTTAAAAGCCATTGACGAAAGAATAGTCGTAAAATATTTTTTAGGTAAAGGCATGTTGTAAACAATGTATAGACATATTCCACCTTATAAGTGTTAAATTTTGAAAAACCCTTGCTTAGTAGGTGCATATTTTATACAAGAAACCCCTGTTTAAAATTCAAAATTTCTAGACACGATTATTTAAAAAATATGACTTTGTCATATCCCGACTATTTGACCGACTTTCTAAAATTAAAACTATTAACACCCTTATATATATCTTAAAATCTCTTTTTTTTCGTTACCCCATATAGATACTTTACGAGATAATCGAACGCTATTTATTTATAAGATTTATTGTCCTTTGGTATTTACAAAATAATGTAAAAGCCCAAATGTAAAAATGGTACTATTTAAAAGCGGCAAAACCTTAGCCAAAACTCGAACGACTTACCAGCGACTCTGAATGAAGTATGAAATTAATATTATATTCGTATACACGCTAAATCGCGAGAGCAATGTCGGCAACATCGCTATAAATCTCTGACTTAAGTACGTAGCCCCTTCCACGCTTCTACCACCGTTCCATGAAAGGCGGTGATCCGGTTGATCGATATTAAGGATAATAAACATTTGGCGCTGAGTGTGTGAACAATGGAACCTGTGTTACAAAAGGGTTTTTGCACATCTTTCCTATTTAAAGTTAATGGTGGTAATAATCTGAAGTGTTTTTAAGAGTTTTAAGAGGATTCATCACCTACCTGTATCTTGACAAAATGATTTTCGGAATTACACTGAAGATAATTATTGAAATAATTCTAGATTTTGGGGATGTATTCTAATTATATAATAGTTTGTAAGAAACTTATTTAGAAAAAATTGAATACACAAAAAATTGAAAGCATTATTACATTATTATATATTATAATTATAAAAGTAAACTTTTAAAATATAATGTAGTTTCCGTAATACCTCCCGATTTTCTGAACAAGTTTTGTTACGTTACGAAAAAATTCGTTCTAATCCTTTTTGCCTAAAAATCTAAAATCGAGAATAGTAGGAATTCGTTTAAAAAGTAGTAAGCCTAAACGTATCTAGGACGAGTTGGCAAAAACGCGCTACACGGCCGAAATCTATTTTTAGATAGCGCCCCGCTTTATATTTTTTTTGTGGGTTGTGATATTCATTTTGGTCAAGATTTTGAGTTCTGTACTTGTAATAAGCATCATGGGACGGACTCTAATAAGAACGAGGAATTTTGTAACCGAAAGATGTTATCGTTAACAACCAGACGTAAAAATAGACGTCCTGCATGGGAAAAAAGATAAGTAATACTTAGAGATGTTTGCAAAGTATGGGGTTGCTGCCGGGGCCAGGTTTGAATTTTGAAATTATTCCGCAGTTTTGTATGTAAGTAGGATACATGGTACCTAGCTCAGATTACTAAGGTACCTAGTGAGGATGAAAAGCATACCTCGTATTTTTTCCAGGCAAACAGACGGTTGATCATTGCTTTAATTGTGTTAATGTGTACTACACTATGTAGGTTAATATATACACCTAGGGTGAATATAAAATATACTAAATACATTCTTAATGATTTTAAGTCATTTGTTACCAATTCCGTCGGTCTGTGTGTTCGCGGCATTGCTGATGACAGTGTATTGGTAAAAATCTATGGAGTAACAAAATAGTGACCTAATAGAATGAATAGAATGTTAAAAAAATGAAATATGATATTGTGAGAAATCGTCCTCCGACATTTTTTCAAATCTTCATGTTTTGGGGTCGGTAGATGCCAAAAAACATGTTTTCTCAATTCCGTCGGTTTGTCTGTCGGTCTGTTCGCGACATAGATAAAAAACTACTAATGCGACTTTTGGTAAAAAATTAAGGTTCATTTGGGGATGAAATGGTAATATTTTGGTAAAAATTAAGTGTGGGAGAACAAAATGGCAAAAATTTCTTATCCAATTGACCTCAAATTTTTTATCAAAATCAAATATTAACTAGAACTGAATTGGTAAAATTTGATACGAATCCAAGATGGTGGGAAAAAAAGGCAGCTTAATAAAATATTTTAAAAGTCAACTTGTGCAATAATTAATTCTAATATAGAAATAAATTGGTAAAATTGTGGTACGAATTCAAGGTAGTGTTATTAAACTGTTGTAAGTTTCCTTTAAATAAAATATATAAAGCTAAATGACGCTTTTTATTGTTATTAAAAGCATTTTAAAGAATAACATATTTAAAATCTGCATAATTTCCATCTAATATTTTATCACATACAATGTCGTACAATAGTACAATAGAGGTGTAATATTAAATAATCTCACGATTTCTCACGATTTTTTTCCTTATGATTTTCAATATGTATCACCTGGTAACGCCGGTTTTGTGCTGTGCGGACGAGTCGGTGTTCACTAGGGCTAGCAAAAAGTGTGATTTTGCTATAACAGTTCCGACCTGTAACTGCTCCCCATATGTCGCTGTGACAAAAACCTGTGATTTTGAAAAGAAAGATGGGAGGCTTCGAAAGCGGAAGTGCGGCACTGTGACGGCGATTATTTATACCACGTTTTTTTCCTAGAAAAACTTTACTAAAGATTTTTTGTTCACTTTATGTTATGAGTAAAACAAAAATACATGAAATATTATACTTTAAAATGAATTAGGTGAATGACTTAATTCGGGATCGTAATATTTTTTGCAATATTTCATTGCAGAAGGTACTACATATTAATTTTCCGAGGGGCATTATCTCAATGTACATAGCCGTAAATGTTAATGTTGCATTATTTTATTGGATGGCGCCAATAGTCTGTAATTCTCCGAATATATTTTAGTATGTGCTAGGCCAATTAGGTTGCGAAATTTGCGCGGCTAATTTCTCAGAACAAACCCGTTTGAGGTTTATGTATGCGATTTTTTAAAGTTTCATCTTTTAAATCGTGACCATTGTTTCCTAATTAGGGTTTTACTTTTTATCAAAATGTCTAAACCTCAGGCCATAACTGCAAAGAGAAAACGTAGTGTAACATAGGACTTTAAACTTTAAAGAGTAAAAAACCTTTTTGAACTTTGACAGAGGATCAGTGGTCCACCTGGCAGAAAGTACTATCGATGGTTAGTACTTGTGCAAATTTTGACTGACCTACAGCTTTTTGTCTAGCACATGGCAACTTTTTTGTAAAAATGTTCAAGAGTAAAGTACCTTTTTAAACATTGACTGAGGATTTTTGGTCCATCTGGCAGAAAGCAGTATCGATGGTTAGTACTTGTGCAAATTTTGACTGCCCTACAGCTATTTCTCTAGTACCTGGCAACTTTTTTGTGAAAATGTTCAAGAGTAAAGTACCTTTTTAAACACTGACAGAGGATTTGTGGTCCACATGGCAGAAAGTACTATCGATGGTTAGTACTTGTGCAAATTTTGACTGACCTACACCTTTTTGTCTAGTACCTGGCAACTTTTTTGTAAAAATGTTCAAGAGTGACGTACATTTTTAAACATTGACAGAGAGTCCACCTGGCAAAAAGTACTATCGGTGGTTAGTACTTGGGCAAGTTTTGACTGACCTACGGCTTTTTGTCTAGTACCTGGCAACTTTTTTGTAAAAATGCTCAAGAGAAAGTACCTTTTCAAACATTGACAGAGGATTTGTGGTCCACCTGGCAGAAAGTACTATCGATGGTTAGTACTTGTGCAAATTTTGACAGCCCTACAGCTATTTGTCTAGTACCTGGTAACTTTTTTGTAAAAATGCTCAAGAGTAAAGTACCTTTTCAAACATTGACAGAGGATTTGTGGTCCACCTGGCAGAAAGTACTATCGATGGTTAGTACTTGTGCAAATTTTGACTGACCTAAACCTTTTTGTCTAGTACCTGGCAACTTTTTTGAAAAAATGTTTAAGAGTGAAGTACATTTTTAAACATTGACAGATGATTTGTAGTCCACCTGGCAGAAAGTACTATCGACGGTTAGTACTTGTGCAAATTTTGACTGAACTACAGCTTTTTGTCTAGTACCTGGCAACTTTTTTGTAAAAATGTTCAAGAGTGAAGTACCTTTTTAAATATTGACAGAGGATTTGTGGTCCACTTGGCAGAAAGTACTATCGATGGTTAGTACTTGTGCAAGTTTTGACTGACCTAAGGCTTTTTGTCTAGTACCTGGCAACTTTTTTGTAAAAATGTTCAAGAGTGAAGTACCTTTTTAACCATTGACAGAGGATTTGTGGTCGACATGGCGGAAAGTACTATCGATGGTTAGTACTTGAGCAAATTTTGACTGACCTACAGCTTTTTGTCTAGTACCTGGCAACTTTTTTGTAAAAAATGTTCAAGAGTAAAGTACCTTTTTAAACGTTGACAGAGGATTTGTGGTCCACCTGACAGAAAGTACTATCGATGGTTAGTACTTGTGCAAATTTTGACTCACTTACAGCTATTTGTCTAGTACCTGGCAACTTTTTTGTAAAAATGTTCAAGAGTGAAGTACCTTTTTAAACATTGACAGAGGATTTGTGGTCCACCTGGCAGAAAGTACTATCGATGGTTAGTACTTGTGCAAATTTTGACTGACCAACAGCCTTTTGTCTAGTACCTGGCAACTTTTTTGTGAAAATGTTCAGGAATAAAGTACCTTTTTAAACATTGACAAAGGATTTGTGGTCCACCTGGCAGAAAGTACTATCGATGGTTAGTATTTGTGCAAATTTTGACTGACCTACAGCTATTTGTCTAGTACCTGGCAACTTTTTCGTAAAAATTTTCATGAGTGAAGTACCTTTTTAAACAATGACAGAGGATTTATGGTCCACCTGGCAGAAAGTACTATCGATGCTTAGTACTTGTGCAAATTTTAACTGACCTACAGCTATTTGTCTAGTACCTGGCAACTTTTTTGTAAAAATGTTCAAGAGTGAAGTACCTCTTTAAACATTGACAGAGGATTTGTGGTCCACCTGGCAGAAAGTACTATCGATTGCTAGTACTTGTGCAAATTTTGACTGACCTACAGCTATTTGTCTAGTACCTGGCAACTTTTTTGTAAAAATGTTCAAGAGTGAAGTAGGTATCTTTTTAAACATTGACAGAAGATTTGTGGTCCATTTGGCGGAAAGTACTATCGATGGTTAGTACTTGTGCAAATTTTGACTGACCTACAGCTATTTGTCTAGTACCTGGCAACTTTTTTGTAAAAATGTTCAAGAGTAAAGTACCTTTTTAAACATTGACAGAGGATTTGTGGTCTACCTGGCGGAAAGTACTATCGATGGTTAGTACTTGCGCAAATTTTGATTAACCTACAGCTATTTGTCTAGTACCTGGCAACTTTTTTGTAAAAATGTTAAAGAGTGAAGTACCTTTTTAAACATTAACAGAAGATTTGTGGTCCACCTGGCAGAAAGTACTATCGATGGTTAGTACTAGTGCAAATTTTGACTGACCTACAGCTATTTGTCTAGTACCTGGCAACTTTTTTGTAAAAATGTTCAAGAGTGAAGTACCTTTTAAAACATTGACAGAGGATTTGTGGTCCACCTGGCAGAAAGTACTATCGATGGTTAGTACTTGTGCAAATTTTGACCAACCTACAGCTATTAGTCTAGTACCTGGCAACATTTTTGTAAAAATGTTAAAGAGTAAACTACCTTTTTAAACATTGACAGAGGATTTGTGGTCCACCTGGCAGAAAGTACTATCGATTGTTAGTACTTGTGCAAATTTTGACTGACCTACAGCTATTTGTCTAGTACCTGGCAACTTTTTTGTAAAAATGTTAAAGAGTAGAGTACCTTTTTAAACATTGACAAAGGATTTGTAGTCCACCTGGCAGAAAGTACTATCGACGATTAGTAGTTGTGCAAATTTTGACTGACCTACAGCTATTTGTCTAGTACCTGGCAACTTTTTTGTAAAAATGTTGAAGAGTAAAGTACCTTTTTCAACATTGAGAGAGGATCGGTGGTCCACCTGGCAGAAAGTACTATCGATGGTTAGCACTTGTGCAAATTTTGACTGACCTACAGCTTTTTGTCTAGTACCTGGCAACTTTTTTGTAAAAATGTTCAGGAGTAAAGTACCTTTTTAAACATTGACAAAGGATTTGTGGTCCGCCTGGCAGAAAGTACTATCGATGGTTATATATATATATATATATATATATATATATATATATAAATATATACATATATATATATATATATATATATATATATATATATATATATATATATATATATATATATATATATATATATATATATATATATATATATATATATATATATATATATATATATATATATATATATATATATATATATATATATATATATATATATATATATATATATATATATATATATATATATATATATATATATATATATATATATATATATATATATATATATATATATATATATATATATATATATATATATATATATATATATATATATATATATATATATATATATATATATATATATATATATATATATATATATATATATATATATATATATATATATATAAAATATATATATATATATATATATATATATATATATATATATATATATATATATATATATATATATATATATATATATATATATATATTAGAAAATAATAGCTAAAAAATAATATAAAATTACCTACTAAATTTTAAACTAATTAATATGTAGGCTTGACGAAAATAACGTTGATAAAAGGATACACCCGACTTATTAGACTGCCGCCGACTATACATGGAATTTTTAAATACCGGATTCATAGTTCCATGTAACTTTTTGTAGCGAAATTTATTTAAAAAAAAAAAAAAATTGTCGTGTGTCAAAAAGCTGTTTTTCCCGTAACTTTTAAACTACTAAACGGTTTTTACAGTTCCGCGTAACTTTTAATGGCGTAGTTATTTTAGTAATTTTAGTATAGTAATTTATTTAAAAATATATTTTGACAGCTGTCGAAATATAAATACCGGATAATATCGAGAGTTTATAATCAAATCATAGCCGTAGGGTTATGGTCTACAAAGAAAATATTATAAAAAGGCAGACAAAACGTCACAACCTGACTAAGCCTGTTGTAGAACTCTGGCCACAATCGAGATGAAAGTAGCTTCAACATTTCCGCAGTGTAATTTATTTTCAGTCCTTGTATTGCAATCTTTGCGTATCCAATAATTTTGCATGTAGTAATATATTATTTATAAAATTATTATTCCCCTCTACTAGGTTTAAATTTATTTTTGGACAAGCGCAGTAGCCGGACAATAAAACACAACATAATCTAAAACATTTATTTTTATTTACTCCAACAATCGTAGGACGTGGGGAACATTTTAGAGCTCCAAGTTAATAGAGCTTTGGCTAGGTCCTGACTAACAGAGGTTAAGTAAATATTTCTAAAATGTATTTAGAAATATGAGGCAAATATCAACAATGTAGACAAATAGTTAAGAACAAGATGGATAAAAAAGTGAGCTTACACATTTAATAAAAACTTAAAATAATAAAAGTACTTTCGTTTTTGCAATTTTTAATATACAGTTAGAAGACAATAAACTACTATTTATATAGCTAGGGGACATTTAATGCAAGGTCATCTTCTTCCCAACACAAATTCAATTTGTAACTAATACCTTTAGTTTTTAAATCTAGATCCGTTGGAATACCAACAGGGGCGTTCCGACCCGGGGGTGCTGGGGGTGCGGGGCACACGGGCGGCAAGTCAAAAGGGCCGCCCGGTTAAAAACAAATAATTTTTTTTTTAGAATTGCAAATGCGTAAGTATACAGTTATAGTCTACCGTATATCCAAAATTAAACGCTCACCTAGGATCACTATAGTAACTGGTTTTTACATGATATAATGAATCAACTATACAAAATGGTTTTCTCAGTTTAACGCTTCCACGTTGGCAGTCTTTTTGGTCCACGCTTCATTCTTTATCCTGAGCGAGTCCTTGTGAAATGCATATACTTATTTGCTCGCATATAAAAAAATTGTATTCAAGCCACCCGTTGCAAAGTAGTAGGTATTCTTTGAATACATAAATAACCATTCCTTGATTTTCAAAATATACCTCTTACTAAATTAAATTAGGCATAGGTAACTTGGTAATCTAATAGCATTAGTTAAGGTATTTTGACCAATAGCTAATACGAACATGGAACTAGGAACGTGCAATTTTAAAGAAAACTCACGGGATAAATATTGAAATACGTGTTTGCGTTTTTATAAAATATTTTAACAATTAAATAGGTTGAATGCTAAAAATGTAGAAAATATGTTGGATGTTGGTTTTAGAGTAAAATCGTGTTTTATAAGTTACGAGAGATTGGGAATATTCATGGACTATACTTGGTTAGTTTGAGAAATTTTGCCTATTGAAAGAATCATTACTTCAATAAAATTATTAATAATGTATGTAGATTCTTAGATCGTGTTCCGACGCGTTGCGGCTTGAAGCTAGTTTTTGCCTGCTTTGCTGGCATCGGCGACAGCATCGTATACGTACATATGATTTTGTGGGAAATTACTTGTTTATGGCCACAGCTTATTAATACACGCGCCCGGATAATTTGTACTAATTGAATTTTGAGCAGGTCAATCTCAATAAGCTAAAATACTTTGTGGTCCAAAATTTTTTGACTTCGATTTTGTGAGTGTTGGCGAATGAAAATAAATTAATTAAAGGTAAGTACCCTTGCTGATAATTTTTTTACGTGTTTAAACATTTAAATAGAGCTTCAAATTTAGTTTAAATGTTCTTAATTTGCAAATATTGTTAAATAAACGGGGACAAGTTTAAAATTATATTTTTTATACAATTTGTTTAAAAACAAAATCATACAATTTTAGGGGTGATTTCATACCAGAAATAAAAGGTAGTTTGTTATATACACGTTAATTTTATAAAGTTAACTATTATGGCGCCAAACAATTGTTTTTATATTTTGGTTGTTTTAATGGATATTTTGCCAAATTACTTTGATTATTTTTAAATTTTAAAATATATATTTGTATTACGTGAGTGGCCAGTACTTTTAATAATAGAACTATGGATCCACATGGATCTACTTCTACGACGCCGACGTCTGAGGCATATAAGAAGCGAAAATAGCATAAAACCGCTGTGTCTATGGTGAAATCATAGGCGTGCCTATAATTTTACCATAGACACGGCGGTTTCATGCTTTTTCCCCTCTCATGCCTCAGACGTCGTAGGGCTAGATATATATGATATGTAGCATACTTTATATAAACAAACGAACTACCTGTATAATTATATCGATATAGGTCGTTTATTTATGCACGTGTTGATCAAATTAAGTATACATCCAATACAACAGTAGCCTAACAGTTAGAAAGGAATTGAATTGCTTGCAAAATAAAATAAAAACGACTTCACGACTTTTTAGAACGTTGCTTTCCAAATGTCAATTATTTAAGTATTATTAAGAAGTAGCTTAAATTACATTAGGCATTATAGTTCTTTTTCCAGAAATAGTTCACAGCATTGTTATATCATACTCTATTTTTTTGCAGATGTCTGATAAACGAAAAAAGCTTTCTGGGGCACAATACAAAAAAGGAAAACTTCAAAAAGAAGAATTAGTTAAAAAAGCTTGTGGTTCACTTGAAGCATTTTTGATCCCCGCAGTATCGCAAGAAACGACATCAAGTCACCAAGATGCGACACCAGGTTACCACGAAGCTAATCTAATGGAGGCCGAGATTAGAAAACCCAGTGCCGGGCCGCAAGAGCAAGAACAAGAACCCTCTTCGTCAGTAACTCAAATGGAAATGGAAGATATTTTAAGTGGGGAGCCAAGTCCTGAAGCAAGTGAAATCGCGATAATTACTAAGGAGGACTCAGAAGATCGAGGCTGGCTGGACGAAGTAAGTTCCGATGTTTCTTATAAAGACGATGTTTTTAAGGATCCCAGCTATTGGCCTTCCATACTATCTGACAAAATTAAATTAACTGTAATAGAGTTAGGCCCAACGCAACTTACAAAAGCAGATGTAAATTTTCCTTTAAATAAAGATAACAGAGGCTTCTCATCTGTGTATTATAAAAAAAGATTAAGTAACGAGGAAATTATTCTCAGAGTTTGGCTAGTGTATTTTCAATCAAAAGATAGCGTATTTTGTTTTCCTTGCAAAATATTTTGAACTTTTTCTAGTGCCTTTGTTGAGGGGTATCATGATTGGAGACATTTATCTCAGATTATAGAACGACATGAAAAATCAAATGGTCACATATGTAATACAAAATCGTGGATTGATTTACGTCAATCAATTTATTCTAAAACAACTACTGATTCGCTAAATGAGAAAATGGTAAATGTGGAAAAAGATAGATGGGTTTCCGTGTTAAAAATTGTAATTTATGTCGTGAAATTCTTAGCAGGTCAAAATTTAAGTTTTAGAGGGAAAAATAATAAGTTGTATGAGCAACAAAATGGAAACTTTTTAAAATTAATTGAAAAACTGCAAAGTTTACTGATGCTATATCAGATCACATTACTAGAATTATTAGAAATCCATCAGCAATGCCGCATTATTTAGGCGATCATATTCAAAATGAACTTAATTCTCTTTTGGGACAAAAAATAAGACATGAAATAATATCGTTTTTAAAAGTGAGTAAATATTATTCTATTATTTTGGATTCTACTCCGGATATAAGTCATCAAGACCAGCTTACTTTTGTAGTAAGATTCGTTCTATTAAATAATAAATCAAACCAAATAGAAATTAAAGAGCACTTTTTCGGATTTGATTCAATATCTAATTCAACAGGACAGGGTTTAACTAATGTTTTAATAGATTTTTTAGAGACTCACAACCTTTGTTTGGAGGATTTAAGAGGACAGGGTCATGATAATGGTGCAAATATGAAAGGCCACAATAATAGTTTACAAAAAAAAATTCTTGACATAAACCCTAGAGCTTTTTATGTGCCCTGTGCCGCGCACAGTTTAAATTTAGTTGTTAATGATGCTGCAAAAGCGTCTTTAGAAATTACAGTTTTTTTTTTCTATTGTACAGGAGCTTTACGTTTTTTTCTCCGCCTCGACTAAACGTTGGACGGTCTTAAAAAGTGAAATCCCTATTTTAACACTAAAGCCTCTTTCAGATACTAGATGGGAAAGCAGAATTGGTGCTCTAAAAGTCCTTAGATATAATCTAGCCAAAATATATGACGCTTTATATACCACCTATTCTGATAAAACTAGAGACTCTGAAACGAGGAATATGGCCAATTCGTTAATTTTAAAAATTAAGTTATTTAAATTTATTTGCTCCATTATTACATGGTATAATGTGTTAACAAAAATTAATATCGTAAGTAAAGCTATGCAAGAATCTGATGCTACATTATCAAATATTATTTTAATGTTAGAACAAACCAAATCATGTTTATATAATATTAGACCAGATAAAAGTTTTAACGATATTTTAGAAGAAGCCAAAAATATTGCGGAATATATCGATTGCGACCCTTCATTTCCTACGATTAATATGGTTAGACCCCGAACAAAAAAACGTTTATTTGACTACGAATGTGAGGATGAGGCACCAAAAAATCCCCAAGATCAATTTAAAATTAATTTTTACTTTACTATAATTCGATACTGCTATATCAAAATTAGATGAAAGGGTTGAACAAATGAAACAACATCACACTGTTTTCAAATTTCTCAACGACCTACATAATTTCCTTAAATCAGATAAAGCAGATAGGTCTATAAACTGTAAAGCTATTGAAAATATGTTACATGATACAACTAAAAATGAAAAAGATATTATAGCTGAAGATGTATGCGATGAAATTGACAACATAGCACCCTATATATTTCTTCTGGAATGAACGGGTTAAATGTGATTCAATACCTATTTACAAATAAGCTGATCTATCTCTTTCCAAATTTAGTGATTGCTATAAGAATTTTTTTAACATTACCAGTAACAGTGGCTAGCGGGGAGAGAAGCTTTTCAAAACTTAAGATTATCAAAAATTACTTGAGGTCAACGATGGGACAAGAAAGGCTTTCAGACTTATCTATTATTAGTATCGAAAAAGAAATTTCGGAAGACATGAATGTTTCAGATATTATCTCAGAATTTGCGTTAAAGAAGGCAAGGAAAGCAAAGTTTATTTAGGCTTACTGATTATGATTATGTATTACGACAAGTATTTAGTTTTTATTTTGGTAATTTACGTTCATATTTGGTCATTAGGTTAAATAATACTTATCATTGTGACAGTAATAAATAAATATTTATATTCACTTTTTTTAAAAATCGGTATTTTATTTAATTTTTAATAAATAGAAACTTTTACATTACAAGTTACTGGGGGGAGGCGGTAAAATTATTCTGGCAGGCGGCAGGTAAGCCAGGAACGCCCCTGAATACCCACAACAGAAACAAGCCAAATGAACTAAACATAATATCTTTAAAGAAATGAATATGCAAATCGTATCAACAACGAAGACCAATGATTGTGACCCAAAAAGCCAATATGTTTTCTTACCATATATGTGAAAGCCAATAGAGATAGAATCGAAAACAATATAATATACAAACATTATATCATCCACAAACAAATTGCAAACTCAAAATTCAGAATTAAATCAATAAACCAAATCACTAAAAATCTAGTGGAATCATTAACATTAATACAATTTAACCTTGATATAGTAAACCAAAATAAACAAAAAATGTCTAAAGAAAGTGTGATTTTCAGGGGCATCTAATACAGTATCATTCAATTTCCAACTTGCCGAAATTCTAAACTCTGCATTGACGAATACAAATTATTAGAAATAACAATATAGTAATAATAACTATATTAATAATAATAATAATAATAATGATAATAATAATAGCATAATGGGTATGGTATGGGAAGAAATATGGAGAAGAAAGAAAGACCATAACCCTAATGCAGCTTGACTCCAGTTAGAAAGAGAAAAGTGCGCTGACATCCCTGAAATAGAACCTCTCAAAGTAAAAGAGCAATGCTTTAAAATGGTGTTAAAGGAAGCACACAACTAGAAGGAAGCTGGAAGGGACCACATTCATAATTATTGGTGGAACAAAGTTGCAGTGTGGATTGTACTGGCTTATCAAATTAACGACATTATAAATAACGAAGCTGACCTTCCAGAGTTTATTACCAAAGAAATAACGTACATGGGGCCAAAATCCAACGACACAATGAACCCTAGGAACTACAGACCAGTAACCTACCTCACAATTCTCTAAAATTAATTACATCGATTGTAGCTACAGCAATTACTAAACACCTTGAGAGTAAAGTATGTAATAACATCTTTAACTGAAGAACAAAAGGGATGCAGGTATGGAACGCAAGGATGTAAAGAACAGCTAATAATCGACATGGTCACTACCCAGGATGCTAGGTTCCGATTGCGATAGACCACCAAAAGGCATTTGATTCAGTGCCACACTCATGGCTCATAGAATGCCTTCGAATCTATAAGGTAGACAATAACAATAAACTTTCTGGAGATGAGCATGGGGAGGTGACAAATTAGGCTATATATAAATCTTAACAGAAAGGCAAATATATCGAAAGAAATTTTAATCCGCAGTGGAATATTTCAAGGAGATGCATTAAGCCCTATATGGTTTATATTAGATCTCAACCCAATATCTTGGACCTTAAAAAGATTGTCCATGGGATGTCAACTAAAAAATTATCAAGAAAGGTATACGTTAAGTCTCTTATTCTACGTTGACGATTTAGAACTATACGCAGGAAGCGAACATGAGTTGGATAGATTAATTGAAAGAACACAACAGTGCAAACTTGGTAGCTCAAAGAGGAACACCTAAGAGATTCTGAAATTAAATATTTGAACTCAAATGCATACACATACCCAGATTATGAACAAAACCTGACTATTAAACACGGTAATGCTAAACACAAAATAGAAGTTACAGTTACAGCACGAATTAAGAAAATCATTAAAACATAACTAAATGGGAACCATATGGTAAAAGCAGTACACCTTTGGGATATTGAGATGGACCAAAACTGATCTGGAACAATTGAATAGGAAAGTAAAAACACTAATAACTGAAATCAGAATACATCACCCACATGCCCGCACAGAAATGTTATATATGCCTAGAGCAATGGGCGGGAGAGGACTAGCTAACCTGAAGATGCGCCAAACAGGTAAAATGTCTAAAAACTTTTCCCTATGGAAAGAGTGAAACATCTACCCAACATGCAATAATAGTTTCCTCAGACAGATACTCGGCGCTCGATCTCAGAAAATGAGAGCAGTGGAACACAGAAACACTCCACGAGGCGAAAGACGAATGGTTGCGATAACCGCTACATGGGAAATATCCCTCAGCATTGATTCCGGCAGGAAATAGATCTACTAAATGGTTAGTGAGAGGCCAGTTGTTTGCTGAGACTAAAGGTTTCATAACGGCTATTCAGGATGGAGTAACAGCAACAAGAAATTACAAAAAACATATCATGAAAATGAGGATGGACTCGGATAAGTGTTGTCAAGGGGATTCGTATAATGTTGTCAAAGGGAACCAGAGACAATAGAACATATTATAGCAGGATGTCAAACCATGGCCTCTACAAAATATATGAAAAGACATAACCTAACGGCTAATATCATTCACCAAAAACTCTCAAGCATATGTAAGCTGAAAGAAAATGAAATGTCATATTGCCAATACAAACCTGCACCGGTTCTTGAAAAAGATAACTTTAGGCTTTACTGGGACACGACCATTGTAACAGACAGACCATTTGCAAGCAATCGCCCTGACATCACACTTTTAGATAAGAAAGAGAAACAAGCCTTCATCACCGATATTTTCCATCCGTCTGCCCACAACCTGGAACAAAATGGAAGAGAAAAAATTAATAAATATGACATAGCTCAATAATACAAAAATATACTTACCCTAAGTACCGTGAATGTAATTCTTCCAGTGATCTATGCAACTAAGTTGGTCACAAAGAAGCTAGCTACTGTGAACTTTATATAAAATAATATTACTCAAATATAAGTAACACAATTTATTTTTAAATCACAACTTGGAATAAGCCCGTCTCGTATAACAATCGATACCAGAATGCCTACGAATATTATTTCTTTAGAAAAAAAAAGTCCTTATCGCCAGCCCGATTAGATATTGGGTTTCACGTGCCCGTCTTGTTTATATTAACACCATTAAAGTCCCTCATGTAGCCTGTGTTATTCTCCTCTAGTTTGATGCAGACACATACGGGGCGATAATAGTCGGCTAACCTGACATTCTTCACGTCCACGTGAAGCCTTATGCTCTATCTGAAACCAAACAGAAAAAAAAAACAAATTAAAAATGTATTCGACGCATGCGAATGAATTTATTCGTCTTCTGAGCTGCTCTCACTTGATGAGACACTCGTAACAAATAATTTCATTCGGTCTGAGGGACATATCCCTGTATATGCCTTTCTCGAACGTTTGGATCCTGGCAACTCGTCTACAACGTAACGATCTCTATCGAGAACTTTCGTAACAACAAAGGGTCCTTTATACCGTGGCTCGAGCTTCCGACTTTGTCCGTCATTGGATCCCTTTGCTTTTTGGACAAGAACATGTTGTCCAACCCCAAACGTTATTGGGCTAGCATGCTTTTTATCGTAAAGTTCTTTTTGGTACCTTTGTCTAGACTTAACTCTTTGAGAGACCTTGTCCCTCAACTTTTTTATCTCTGAGCACTGAGCTTGTGCTGTACATACTTCGGCCGTCAAAAAGGCATCGTTAACACCTCTAGGACGATAACCGAAAAATACCTCATAGGGACTCTTCCCAGTCGTGGAATTAACCGTCGAATTAATTCCCCATTTCACGCAACTTACAGCTTCATCCCAACGCGTTTCGTCTTCAGTTGAAGCCATAAATGCTGAAAGGATCGAGCGATTTATTCGCTCTACTTGGCCGTTAGCCCTAGGAGTCGATGTAGCACATAATACTCGTTTAATACCTAACCTTAAACAGTATTCCGTAAAATTTTTGCTCGTAAAAGCAGTGCCACGATCACAAATAATCCTTCTTGGAACACCAAACATTTCAATGATGTTATCCAGGAAATTAAGCACAGGGCCGGGCTTTACATTTTGTACTGGCTTTAAAAATACAAATTTTGTAAATCCGTCGACTGCAACAATAAGGTATGCATTTTTCTTTACACTTTTTACAAATGGACTTAGATGATCAAGGTGCAGAGTATCCATTGGAACTTTTTGTTTTTCTATAGGATGTAGACTTCCTCGTGGCTTTCCAGAGGGGTTTTTATTATAAAGGCATCCCAAACACGAGTTTATATAATTTTTAATGTATTTTCTCATTGATGAAAACCAATATCGTGCACTTATTGTATCCATCATTTTGTCTACAGCAAAATGGCCTGCTTCGTCGTGATAATACATTAAAATTCTTCTCCGTGCATTTTTTTGGAATGACCCATATTTTACCATGTTCGGTTTTTCTAAAAAGTCTTCCTTCTTTTAAACAGTAATCTTTATGAGTTACTTTTTCTTGAGCATTACTAGGCTCTCGTGATAAAATATCAATTAATGTTTTACATTTGGCATCTTGAAGCTGCGCTGATAGGATCCAATCATCTTCATGAACATTCACTATTAGGACCTCGAGGAATTCATTTGCATTTTCGTTGATGCTGCTCAATGCGTCCACATGTACCATCTTAGTTCCTGCGCGGTATTTAATAACAAAATCAAATTCTTGAATAGACAACCACCACCGTGCTATTCGGGGTACCAAGTCTCGTTTCATGAGGGTGTGACGTAATGAGTTACAATCTGTCACAACTTTAAACTTTACACCAATTAAGTATATGCGAAATTTCTTTAATGAACATACTACTGCCAAGGTTTCCAGTTCATAGGAATGATAGTTTTGTTCCTCTTTGGTTGTAGCTCTACTGAAATATTGAACTGGTTTAAGTGTTTCATCTTTTTGTCTTTGGAAAAGTATTCCTCCCAAGCCAACTTTGCTAGCATCGCAGTGTACTTCCGTATTCGCCTCCCTGTTATACATTGCTAAAACAGGTCTCTCTATGAGCTTCTTTTTTAAATCTTGGAACGCATTTTCTTGTTCATCACTCCAAATAAAGGATGAGTTTTTGCGAGTAAGAGTGGATATCGGCTTAGCAATGGCAGCAAATCCCTTAATAAATTTTCTAAAATAACTGGTCAGTCCTAAGAAACGTCTAACCTCATGTACATCCTTGGGCTGTGGAAAATCTGCCACAGCTTTAATTTTGTCATAACCGGGCCTTATGCCTTCGCCTGTGATCTCATGGCCTAAGTATTCTATTTTCGTTTGAAGAAAATAGCACTTGCTGAGTTTTAGCGTCATCCCAGCAGTCCTAAAAAGTTCTAAGATCGATTTAAGTCGTTCTATGCCTTGTTCGATAGATACTGAAGGTATAAGTACATCGTCAAGGTACGCCATAGCAGTATCATATCGTAATGGACCTAATATTTTGTTCATAGCCCTTTGAAAAACTGCTGGAGCATTAACAAGGCCAAAAGGCATCCTTAAATACTCATAATGACCATCTGGTGTTACAAAACCTGTCATGGGAATCGAGTCTTCCTCAACCGGGATTTGATGGTATCCGGAAGCCATATCCAAGGTTGTATAGAATTTATTACCTTCAATAGTATCTAGAATATCATCAATTCTAGGTAATGGTAGCTTGTCTTTAACAATTTTTTTTATTTATGGCCCTGAAATCTACGCACATGCGCTCTTCTCCATTTTTCTTTTTCACCAACAGGATAGGACTAGCATAAGGTGACTCCGACTCTCGAATGATTCCATTATCAATAAGATCTTGGACTATCGTACGCACTTTTTCGCGATTTGCAAACGCCATGCGATAAGGTCTATACGTAACTGGCTCATTGTCGGTAAGTTTTATAGACATTTTCGTAACATGCGTCTTACCAACTTCCTGTAAACTGGTAGCGAAACAGTATCGGTACTCGTTAAGCACTTTGATTAGACTGGCGTTCTGATTTTTACTTAATTCCGGATTTATTTGACCTTTGATATCTTCTAATGTAAAAGGTTTTAGGTTTAATGTTTTTGTTGTAACACAATGAACGGAGGTTATATTAGAATCTTCCTGACATGTATAACCCCTAGCAACTACCCTACCTTTTTCGTAACACACAGTATTATCAGAAAAATTTATAATTGGCAAATAATTACTTTGTTTTAGATTTATAACACAAGGTAAAATAACATGATAATTATTTTTCCAATTTCGCCTATGCAAATCAATAAAAACATCATCAAAAGTTCCGTTATTACATAAAGCAATATGTCCAATATAGTTTGGAGGAATCGTTGTAGTTTCTTTGGCACGTAATTCTATTTTGTTAGACAAAAACTCGCTAATTTTATTAAGATCAACTTTTTCTTGATTAAATAAACGTATTTGGTTACCTCTGACTACCACCGTTACGTTATCATTATTTAAAAATGGTTGCCCTACAATAACAGATACCTCTTGTACATGATCAGGTACTACAAGAGCCTCTACAGGGACGGTAGCTAAATCAACCTTTAATTTTAGCTTAACTTTTGACTTTGCTACAACAGAACCTCCGGCATAGCCGCATAATCGTACGTTTGTAGGTTCACATTTTAAATTTAAATTATTTGCATCCGATTCACGGATTGTGACTGCAGCACAGCCTGAATCAACATAACCTCGTAAAGGTTCACCGTTTATAAGGCAGTCAATAAAATAGCAAGTATTAGATGTTTTATTATGAAAAAGACTTAAAATTGGTTTAGACTCACCATTGTTTACTCGATCCGGGCGACTTCCAAGGTTCACTTTGCAACGGTTTGCTTCATGCCCTAACAAATTGCATTTTGTGCACACCACACGCGGTTTGGTACACTTCGACTGAAAATGACCTATCATTTTGCAGTTAAAACACTTAACATTTTGAGCCTCCTGTTTTTTATACGGTTGAAAACGTTTAGTTGAAAGCGAATGACGTAAATCCACTTTTGGCGAACGTTTAACAACTTCACTTTTGGCAAGTTTTGCCTCAACTTGATCGTCGTCGCGTAGCATTGATAGTTACTCCTCAAATAATGCCTCGGGACTTGCGTAACGCCCCGCTCTTGCTGCATTTTGTATGGTGACATTCGGAATACCATCAATTAAACAGGACACAGCATTCTTTCCTGATATTTGGCAAGTCCTCATAAGCTCCATTTTTCTAAAATAATAGGCTGTCATGGTCTCATTAGGTGTTTTGTTTCTATCCAGCATTTTTCTTAAAGATTTAGCATAATCGACATGGTCTGGAAATGTTTTGGCTATTAAACACTTCCATTCTGCCCACGTATAACTTACACAACTTAAGCTATGATACCATGTTTTTGCCATACCTACTAAGCGAGATTGCATATGGTATATCGTGGTCACATCATCCCATTGATTTATAGCTTTCAATTGCTCAATTTTTTCCAACCACTTAACGGCAGACATATTTTCATTTTCCGGAGAAAATTCGGGTATGCAGTCGCTTCGGACCGTAAGCCTACGACTGTCTATTCCCGGGTTACCTTGTTTGGACATTGCCTCTATCATAGTTTCCAGCCTCTTAATTCGAGCCTCATAAATATTTCTATCTGTTTCCAGTAACTGTGGAGAACTACCAACCTGGTCAACACTCCCAGTGCCTTGCCTATCACTGTTGTCAGACGCTTCCCTAATATTTGGAACGTGAACCAAAATTTGAGAATGCCTGTCATCGTATTTAGGCACGCCAGAGTTTGATGAAGTTAATTTTGGCGTTACCACCTTTTTTTTGTATCTTCCCTCGTATAAGGCAGATTTATTAGTGCGTTTTGGTGGAGTACGGCTGCGCTCGCTTTCTGTTCTACGGTACCTTCCCTTTGATTGACGGGACTTACAGGACGAATCACTACTTGAACTAGAACTAGAGCTACTGGATCTATTTCGACGTTTGCTTGATTTTCCCATAGTACACTAACACTTAAATTCTCTAACTCACTTAAAAACACTTAAAACTAATTGTCTTTTAATCTAACTATAAAACTACACACAAAAATGTTTATATTCCGACGTAAAGTTCACCCCACACCTGAACTGTGAACTTTATATAAAATAATATTACTCAAATATAAGTAACACAATTTATTTTTAAATCACAACTTGGAATAAGCCCGTCTCGTATAACAATCGATACCAGAATGCCTACGAATATTATTTCTTTAGAAAAAAAAAAGTCCTTATCGCCAGCCCGATTAGATATTGGGTTTCACGTGCCCGTCTTGTTTATATTAACACCATTAAAGTCCCTCATGCAGCCTGTGTTATTCTCCTCTAGTTTGATGCAGACACATACGGGGCGATAATACTACCTAGAAAAAATACACATATGTAAGAAGATGGTATTAACAACTGTGCAAAAGTCAGTAATACTGGAAACATGTAGGAATGTCAGAAAAACTCTAAATATCCCGGAAACATAAAATAAACTTACCAACCTCAACGACTGGCGTAAAGCCCCACTGACGGTTAGTACAATTAAGTAGGAGGGAAAAACATAGCATAAATATGATTACATTCTTCAAATGTGTGATAATGTTGTAATAACAATAATAATGAATAACTAGGAAAATATTAACAAAATTGAAATTCTTAAAATCTAAAAATATGTCAAATAGGTAAGCTATATTTCTACTATCTAGGACGTTTTGTTTACTTTTTGTGCTTAAAAGGAGAAAAATATAACAACTAAAATACGCTTTTGATCTCTGTGCATTCTGTATTTATATCAAACGTCTAATACCGGCATTAAAAAAACTTATTTTAGAACTCAGCAAGAAATTGATAAACAACATTGCAAAAACTTGCAGATCGAGATGTACTATTAGTTCATATATTGTTATAATAAAAGGTGTTAAATACCTCATGGTTTTTATTGACGCAGTCATTTCTTTTCGGATATTAACAAGTAAACAATTTTTTATTTCAAGTCATTTTATTAATCTGAATAATATAGGATCATGAAATATAGAAAATAAAAAAAATCTTACGATTTCCGGTTAACACGGATGGAGAAACATGTTTTTGATAATCCGGGTGTAAATTCGTTTGTCTTCAAATTCTGCAGGTCAAAAAACTCATTTAGTATTTTTGATATATACTGGTGCCACTGGTGGTCAACTCTTTACTGTGTTTTTTATGGTATTGGGACCCCTAATACCACCTTATTTCTTCTAATATAATAAATCACTGATTCAATTCCAAGCTTATGAATAACATGTTTGGACCAACAAGAAGTAGACTGAAATTTAACAATATAAAAGAAAAAAATCACTAGTCCTATCGTAAAGTAATTTAAATGTTAAGATGGGTCATAATTAGTCCAACAAGCTACAGGAGTTCATTGAATGCTTGCCATTAAGTGTGACAAAATATTTATAGAATGGTCATAAATATCTCTACAGTTGTAAATTGCATTAACTTTTTGTCACAACTTTAGTTTTATGACATAAATTAGCTACTGTCAGTTCTACCACGGTAAATCAACTTTTGTGCTTGAGTGAACTCGAATATTATTGTTATGGAGTAAATGGCTAAACTATAAATTAAACTTACCGTTTTTTATTATTCTCGTTTGAAGAAATAAATGACAATCCTAACGAATAATCCATACTTTACTTGGTATTTATAATCAAGCTATTAGCAACGTTAAAATAAAGTTTATAAAAGTGTTAATATGAAATGCATTTTCTTTATGTAATATTGGAATATTACTTGTGGCGTTTTATAGCAATCTATTATAATAAGTCGACGCAACGCCTGATAAATGCGCAATTTAATGGTTTAAAATACTTATTTCAAGTGAGTTTTAACCTATATATATATATATATATATATATATATATATATATATATATATATATATATATATATATATATATATATATATATATATATATATATATATATATATATATATATATATATATATATATATATATATATATATATATATATATATATATACATATTTGAATATTGATAAAGATATTTCTTATAAGTAAATACAGGTTAAAAAAATAAATTGTCATATTTCAAATTTCTCTCGGAGGGGCAAACTCATTTTTCATAACGATTGGACAAATCGTTCAAACATTTTTGAATTTGAAAATGGCTTTTGGGAACATGCCCCGCTTGGTCCAAAACTGAGAAATACGAAATTTCACTCGAATTGGCATTATATAGGGCGAGTTATAATTAAAAATATGAAAAACAGTCAAGGGTAAAGTGCTCTTATTTTTTAAAATGGAACAAAAAATTATTCAGAAATAAAACCATTGAATTACTTATTATGCTATACCTGGTGATTGTACATATTACGTTGATTTGTTTTAGGAAACGTATTTCCCAAGTATACTAAAAAACCGAAAAAAACATGAAACAATATTTTTTAACGCAAAACTGAAAAAATTAACAATAATTAAGATAAAGCACGTGGTAACTCTTATTATGAACAACACTTACTGATTTTAGAAATTCGTTAATAATTCTACTAGAAGTCATTTTTGCCATAGAACTACATTCAGTTTCTATTTTTCTGCCTTCCATTATAGGTAAGTACCATGCACAGTGAAATAACTTCACCTTTATTTCGAAGGTGACAAACGTCTACAATACTTGACAACATCTTGTCGCGATTTTAAGACAGCATAATTGATACTCCATTACCAAGAAGCGGCATAAATCCGGCGAAGATTTCGGATGTTCTTTTGGTGACTAAACATTTCAGTTGTGCTCCTATTGCTGACTCTAATGTGGTGTCGTGTGTTAAGTTTGGCACCAGCTGTCCTCGTCTCCCAACACTGTACTGATGAAGTCAGAAACAAGTCTTCCCGGTTGGCCAAATTTCATTGTGCTTTAGCGGTCATTCCAAAAAAAAATCCCTTTTATTATAAATCTATATATATATATATATATATATATATATATATATATATATATATATATATATATATACAGGGTCCTGCAGCTCACCTCCCGTCTTTTATTATACCTTAACCATTTATTTTAGAAAAAATATTTAAAAGCCACTATATGCTGTTGATTAGAGAGCACATTTTAAAAATATTCTTGATTATACAGGGTGTTACAAAAAATAGTGGCGCATAAGAGTTGTATTTTTTTAAATGGAACACCCTATATTTTTTTACATTTTTGAAACACTCTTTACCTAGTCTACAGACTCCTAGAATAGTATCTCCCTTTTTTTAATAGTTTCGGAGAAAAAAGGTAAAATCGAAGAAAAAAAAAATTATAGTCTACATTTAAAATATTTATAAAAATTAGATAAAACATCTTAAAAGCTAAGGTAACCTAGTAGCTTACTGCAAAAGGTTTATAGTTATTCTGCTATGAGTATTATAAGTCTTACTTATACAGGGTGACCCAAATTCCATGTCAAACGTTGCAAAATAAAAAATAATTTTTCTCCATTTTTTCAAATGGAACACCCTATATATTTTTTTTCTGTCCGGTACAGAATTAACAGATCAACATTTTTCATTATTACACTTATCTCAAAATTCCTGAAGGTTTTTGAAATATTCTTAAAAAACTAATGTTGTACTTTGTTTTTCAGTACGGTAATTGAATAACCTCACTATATATATGTTCATAACAGATCAACATTTTTTATTATTAGCTGAAGGTTTTTGAAATATTCTTAAAAAACCTTCGTTTTTCGCGGTAATTGAATTAGTAATGTTCATAATAATATTTTGAATAATAAATAGGTCAGCGTAGTTATAGCTATGGGAAAAAACCTAAAATCCCAGCATTTTTTGTAATTACGTTTACCGCATAAAATTTGAATTACTGCCAAGAGTTAAGCCGTAAAGACGTTTTACATGCTGTAGGTCTTCCTACAAGTTGCAAGAGACTTGCACAAAGGCATACGCTGACACTTGCTATTGAAATACAACTGCCGCTTTACAGTCTGCAAGACAAATTGCGCGCAATATCTTGCAGGTGCAACCCCTTGCTGCAAGAAACTTGCAGCATGTAAAACGGCCTTAACCTTTATTTAATATTATTGACAAGTGTTGCCCAAATTATTAACTAGAATTTAAGTAGGCCATGAAAAACAAATTGTCTAGAAACTGTCAAACAACTAAAACATATCGGCAATTTACTTATTCGTTTTTTAAGTTTTACAAATTGAAATAATTATCGGATTTTTCATATAGTGGTCTTTACCTTCTACGTAGTTCATTTTTCGTTTGTTTGCGTCACTGTTTAGAAGTTTTATTTGAACGTTCTATCGTCATGGAGTACACCCGCGAAGAACTGGTTGATATGGTTTTTGTGTTAAGAGAATCGCATAGAAATGCCTTTTTGGCCAGTAGGATTTATGCGCAAAATTATCCAGAACGAAGGCACCCAGACAGAAGGAGCATGACGAACTTATTAGAGAGATTTATGGCAACGGGAAATGTAAATTATACAAGACCAGTTAGAAATAGGCCCGTTCGAACGGAAGAAAATGAATTAGCTGTGCTATTAGCTGTCACGGAAAATCCTTCTGTTAGCCAAAAAGCAGTCGGGGATGCCGTAGGAGTAAGCGAAAGAACTGTTCAGCGAATTTTAAAGAGCCATAAATTTCATGCATATCATATTCAGTTGCATCAAGAACTCCTTCCAGCAGATTTTGAGAAACGTGTTGACTTTTGTAATTGGGCACAAGCTAAAATTAGGTTAAGCTTTGATTTTTTTGATAAAGTTTTATTCTCTGATGAGGCCACATTTCATAAGAATGGATTTGTAAATCGTCATAACTACCATTACTACGCCGACCATAATCCAAGAATTTTTAGGCAGCTTGATCTACAACACAGATGGTCAGTTAATGTGTGGGGGGGAATTATTGGTGAACATGATATTGGTCCCCATTTTTTTAATGGACATTTAACTGGAGCCATGTATCTCGACTTCCTAGAAAATCACTTGCCAAATTTGTGCGAAAATTTGCCGGTTAATCTGAGAAATACAATGTGGTTGCAACAAGATGGTGCTCCAGCACATTTTTCGTTGCCAGTTAGGGACCATTTAAATAATAATTTTCCAGATCGATGGATTGGAAGACAGGGAGCAAGTGCGTGGCCGCCCCGGTCGCCTGATCTAACGAAATTAGATTTTTTTCTATGGGGCTACGTTAAGGAAATTGTTTACAACAAACCTCCAACAACTCCCGAAAATATGCAGCAACGGATTAGAACCGCATTTCAAAGTATTACGCCCGAAGTATTAAGAATAGTAGGAAGATCTTTTCATACCCGTCTTCGTTTATGCCTCGAAGAGAATGGAAGACATATCGAACATATGTTCTAAGTAAAAATTTATTTTAGCAATAATTAGATATTTGTTAATAATGTTAAATAAAGCTGTTACACCTTAAGTCGAGCCTTAACTCTTGGCAGTAATTTAAATTTTATGCAGCAAACGTTTTAGGTTTTTCCCCATAGCTAGAACTACGCTGACCTATCTAATATTTAAAATCGCGAAGGTATGAACATTACTAGTGAGGTTATTCAATTATCGTACTGAAAAACAAAGTACAACATTAGTTTTTTAAGAATATTTCAAAAACCTTTAGGAATTTTGAGATAAGTAATAATAATAAATGTTGATCTGTTAATTCTGTATCGGACAGAAAAAAAATATATATAGGGTGTTCCATTTTTCCACATTACTAGTGAGTTTATTCAATTATCGTACTGAAAAACAAAGTACAACATTAGTTTTTTAAGAATATTTCAAAAACCTTCAGGAATTTTGAGATAAGTGTAATAATAAAAAATGTTGATCTGTTAATTCTGTACCTGACAGAAAAAAAATATATAGGGTGTTCCATTTGAAAAAATGGAGAAAAATAATTTTTTATTTTGCAACGTTTGACATGGAATTTGGGTCACCCTGTATAAGTAAGACTTATAATACTCGTAGCAGAATAACTATAAACCTTTTGCAGTAAGCTACTAGGTTACCTTAGCTTTTAAGATGTTTTATCTAATTTTTATAAATATTTTAAATGTAGACTATAATTTTTTTTTCTTCGATTTTACCTTTTTTCTCCGAAACTATTAAAAAAAGAGAGATAATATTCTAGGAGTCTGTAGACTAGGCAAACAGTGTTCCAAAAATGTAAAAAAATATAGGGTGTTCCATTTTAAAAAATTCAACTTTTATGCGCCACTATTTTTTGTAACTGTATAATCAAGAATATTTTTAAAATGTGCTCTCTAATCAACAGCATATAGTGGCTTTTAAATATTTTTTCTAAAATAAATGGTTTAGGTATAATAAAAGACGGGAGGTGAGCTGCAGGACCCTGTATATATATATATATATATATATATATATATATATATATATATATATTTAGGTGATAAAATAAAATACAATTTAACGTTAATGAACCAACAAGCACCGAAGTTATATATATTCTTTAATTAAGTTACACAAAGACAATATACCCATTCTACCGGTAGTGTCGTATGTAACAGCTCCAGCACACTGGGTATCTAACAAATTAATAGAAATTATTAGTACATTGTGTAACTTTAAACCTAATAATATTAAAGATATAACTTCCAAATAACGCTATTTTAATTTTCTTTGGATGTGCAAAACCTATTTTCCCAGTATCCTCTCTATTGAAGCTATGAACTATGGATAATTTGCTAGTAAAAAACAAAGTCAACCCTATTAAAGAACAATTTTAAGTAAAGAAGATTTAATAATGTGTAACCCGTTAAGTTCTATTTTAGCTGTAATATTTCTTGATAACTTAGAACAAATAATTGATAATCACCCTGTAAGAGACACGTTTATTTATTGGTACAGATATGTTGACGATATTTTAACCTTATTCTAAATTATATTAATAAATTACATCAAACCACCATTCACACATAAGATGGCAGCTTTTCATAGTTTTGCACATCGTTTAATTAATGTACCTCTTTCAACAGAAAATTATAACAAAGAAAATAAATAAAAAACAATATAAAAAAGCACTCAATTTGGTTTATCCTAATTTTAATACAAAAGACAATATTAAGTTTAGCACATTAACATATACTGGAAAAATTAGCATTAATAAAGTAGCAATAATACTTTAGGTAGATATATTAAGAATAACAAGTCTAATACAAAAATAAGGAACAAACATCTGGGGTATATGAATTAAAATGTTGTTCTTGTGAAAAAGTATATATTGGTCAAACGGGTAGATCTTTTTATAAACGTATAAAAGAACACAAAACATCACATATTAATCAAAAAATAGATTTTAATTATGCAGAACATTTACTAGAAACAAATCACAATTTTAGCAATGAATTTAAAATGTTGGATACAGCCAATAAAAGTTACAAGTTAAGTTACTTGGAATTAGTATCTTAGTCTTAGTTGATTTTTAAAAAGACACACGGTGTCGAAACAGCTGTCAAACTGAAATAAATTAGTGGAAATTACTAAACAAAAATAGTTTGTTTATTTATCATACTAGTAAAAGTCAGTAGATAAATTATTACTAATTTATTATTTATAACCTACAACTAGTTTTTTGTTCTACAGCGATTGGCAAAATCTATATTCAACAAAAATATTTAGTTGTGAGAACAATGTCTTCTCATTAAATATAAACTTTTTGGCTATTAACTTTTAATAATGGTTAACCGTTATATACATGATTACTATACTTAGTTTTGCTGTTCTTACTTACCTGAACAATGACTTTTAAAATTTTGGATTGCAACCTAAAACATCCTAAATATTTTTTTCTAGATAATTTCTCATTTAAAACATCATTTACAACTTTTCTGTCAGTATTTTGTTACGCTAATGTGCTGTATTGAATGGTCCCCTGTGGATCGTTGGGTTAATAATGAGACATCTCAACACAAAAACTGTTTTATGGTAGGGGCTGTGATTTTATTCACATCGTATAGTTTCCACAATGGTTTATTGCCCAAAATAGTGGTATTCAGAAGCTGAAGTTTATAGCAAGTATCTGATTTATGCTGACTATTGACTAGTAGTAAAGATGTTAAAAAAACAGAACTATTATTTTTCCACCCATCTTAGAAAAACGAAGCATTTAGGTGGTTTTGATTTGAAAATAGTTCTGTTGTGTGTGTTATTTAAATTACTTAGTATTCACACCCGATGTCACTGCAGAAAAGTCCGAACATTGTAATTCATTTAAGATCAAGTTTCAAGATCTCTGGCGAATCGAAGAATGATGACCGATATTCTTTTTTTTTTAAATAAAATGTTTAATAATATCATTCATTGCAGTGAAATATTTGAACAGGTTTATATTTCGGTTCCCCAGAGATCTTTAAGATCAAACGATTCTTTAATCTGTCATTCGCGCAACCATGTACGGGTTCCATTCATCCATATGCAGAATTTAACGAAACATTAACCTATATAAAAATGTTTTATCGATTTCGTCGGTCTGCCTGGCTGTTCGCGACGTAGCTAAAAAACTATTTAGCCTATTGACTTCAAATTTTGGTCAAACGTTAAGGGTCATAGGGGGATAACATTTTGGTAAAAATCCAATATGGCGAAACAAAATAGCGGCCTAGTGAAATGTCAAAAAAATTATTACTAAAAAAATATTTATCCAATATACCTCAAATTTTGCACAAAAATCAAATATTACGTAGGAATGAACTGGTAAAATTTTGGTACGAATCCAAGATGGCAAAACAAAATGGCGGCTTAATAAAATATTTAAAAGCTCAGCCTAAAAAATCTACTTAACAGACTGATTTCAACAAAAGTCAAGTAAACATAGGATTGAATTAATAACATTTTGGTACGAATTCAAGATAGGAAAACAAAATGCCGGCCTAATAAAATGTCTAAAAGAAAAACAGCCTGAAAAACTACTTATTAGATTAATCTCAAATTTTGTGCAAGCATTAAGTGTGATATAGAGTTAAAATGGTAAAATTGTGGTAACTCAAGATGGCGGAAATTTAAGAAATCAACGTAGAAAAATCTTCTTATTCAATTGACTTCAAATTTTGCAGAAAAATTAAATGTGATATAGGGTTAAACTGGTACAAATTCAACATGACGGAACAAAATGGCGGTCTTAAAAAATCAGTTTAAAAATTACTTATGCGATTCATTTTAAATTATGTCCAAAAATCAAGTGTGGTATAGGTAGAAACTGGTAAAATATTAGAACAAATTGAATATGGTGAAACAAATTGCCGCCTAATAACTATTTGAAAAGACATAATATAATATGTGCTACTAAATGACTATGAACACATCACTATTCTTAATAAAAGGAAACATTCATAACCAGAGAATTGCGAGTAAAAGAAATTAACCGATTTTTTTTTACTCTATTAATTTAATTTGAACATGTTTTCTATCTAATTTTTTTGGAAAAAAAAAGAAAAAACCACACTGTATTTTAAACTAATGACTTGAAAAACTAAAATTCTGGTTTTATTCGTTTGTGACTTAAGCAAATCCTTGATTTTCATTAATATAAGCGTTTGTTTGGGTTCGCCCTTATAATTGCATGTTGCATGCCATCATAAATGTCGATGCTTAAACGAGGGGCCCTTATCGGTGATATCTACTGATTGCCGATTGTGCAAGAATACACCAGAATTCAGTTATCACCCCATTTTTTTTTCTATATATAAACATGACCTGTAAGCAAATTATCTCCATAATTAACGTGTTGAGTCTGGTTTGGATTGTTAAATAAAGAATTTATTTATACAGGGAGTTATACAGTATGCAATTTTCGTAAAATTTATTTTTCTCTCGTTTTTCTTAGTTTAGATTATTTTTATTTATACCAGCGAGATGTAGAGTGTTAAATCAATCCAGTTTTCTGTTACATCCATTAACAACCATAGCATTTACCTACTTTAGCACAAAACTTTTATACAGGGCATTACATGACCATATGGTTAAGAAAAAATGAAATTTATTTCCAAATTTTAGTTTTTTTCAAAAGGTACGTTTAAAAATGACGTGTTGTGAGGCACTTATTAATTTTGATAAATTTTATTACTGTTGATGAGTGAGATCTTTGGTTAAAAATGCCGAAACGTTTTTTTTTATTTTTACGTTTGAAAATGAAGAAAGTTAATTATACTTAATGGACTACTAAGGAGTGCTTTACTATCTAAAATTTAATAATTCTTTTGATAAAAAGAAAGTTAGTTTTAATTATGGCAACCATTCCCATGGTAACCAAGTAGATATTCCCTATTTTAAGCGATAGAGATCATAACAAAAAAAATTAAATCGAATGAATACATTTTAGTTTCAACTATTCGCAAAAATGGTTAAAATATAAAAGATGAATCTAAAAGTATTTAGTAGGTCCTCTTCTTACATTAAATACCTTTGGACACCTTAGTGGCATACTACTAACAAGGTCATTAATAAATTCCTGCGATATGTTATTCCATTCACCTTGAATTGCTTCGGAAATGTCATCTAATGTAAGAGGATGGTTCCTCTTACATTAGATCTTATTGAGATCTGGAGATTTTGCAGGCTAGCTGATATTGTTCACCTGGCTGCCTCTAAATATTATAGTGAATTAAGTTTAATCTTGTTTCATCTACGAACATGCTTTTTCTTCAATTTAGATCTCAATTTAGCCTTTCTCTGGCATTAAATATCGATTGTTCATATTGGACATATTTTGAATGCCATCTCTTACCAATCTTAAATAATTAATAGTTTCTCTGTTCCTAAACGAGGCATTACTGTTTTGTCAAAGTTAATTTGGTAGACATAAAAATGGAAAGTAACTATTATTTGACAAAGGCGAAATAACTCTCATGGCATACTTCGCATACTAATAGAAGAATATTCCATTATAGCGCTTAGTCTTACGTATACCATGCTACCATTCGTCATAATTGAAGAGAAATGTCCCTTTTGCTAAGAAACCTTTATTAAATTATAGATGGGAATTGTTTAGGTAGGAAAACTCCATATTATTTTCAAAAATTATATAAGCCACATTAACTTTCTGGTTTTTATCAAAATGCGTACATATCTTCTATGCTTATCAACAGAACATAAAAATGAAAAAATCTTTTCGATTTTTTTAACTAAAGGTACCAAAAACAACAGCAATATTTCATTGGTGTCGTTACAGCACATAGTTAGACATATGCCTTAAGGAGTAAGTCCCATTTTTTCTGCTAAAGCAGATGGAAGATAGGTACGAGGTTTTTATAAAGCCAAGAAAGTTAATAGAACGAATAACGAAGTAGGCCATCATGTCATTGTTCTTTTTGACGTTTTTGAAATAATAATTACTTCTGATTTTTTTTTTTCAGATTTTGAGAAGGGACACTAGAATTCTTGTTTCCCTCCACGCCATAATAACTCTACACATACACACACACACAGAGGTAAACTTTATATTGTTAATGAATAACGATTTTTATGGGTCAGAAAAAGGCTAAATTGGAATTTAGAATGCAGAAAAAGCTTGCTCGCAGATGAGACAAGATTCAGCTTGATTCACCATGACAGAAGAACGGTATCAGAAACAAAATATGACTGAATGGAAATGATTTCGTGGGGAGGTATTAATGTATGAGATGAAGTTATGTGGAAAGAATTATTTATTACCCGTAGAACCATTAATGGCCAATGGTATAGGGACCATATTTTAAATAATATTATCTTGCCTTATATAATAATATATACCGTATATATAATAAAATAATTTTGGGCAAGACTTTGTTCTCATAGACGGTAAGAGAGCTCGCATTGTTTGTTTATTTTTAATATTTCACCAGGCCAGCATCTTCTTCCACCGTACGGAATATTTACCAAAATGTAATCACTTCATCCCTTTATGACCCTTGATTTTTTATCAAAATTTGGAGTCAATCAGATAAGTAGGTTTTGAACTATGCCCCGTACTGACAGACCGATAGATCGATGGAATTGAGAAAACACGTTTTTTGCAATCTGGGAGAGTGATTTTTTCACGATTACAATAGTTCTCTTTTACGAGGGAAGTCGAAAGCAAAAATTTGCAAATAAGTCTTATTTTAACTTAACCTTATGGTCATTTAAGATCCTGTATATAAGTTTTATCCTCAAACAGATAAATGCAATGGTTCTGAATGGATGTATTAGAAAATTGGATTAATTTAACAAAGAGGTGTGGAATTCCAGTAAATTTTTTTCAGTAAAGCAACAAAACTGAAAATATCGCATAAAAACCTAAAAATGAAAAAAATAAAAAAATGCTCAAATTGTTTTTTTTTTTAATTTTTCCCTATATTATAAAAAAGATAAAAATATTCTAAAATATTGTTCCGAGTTTCCACCGAAAAAGTAATTTTACGAATTTTACGAAATTGCATATTTTGTATAACTCTTTGTATAAATAAAATGTTTGCTAGGAAAGAGAGACGGTCCACAATGCATTCCACATTCCCTTCTAAAGCAATGTAGCTTTATTTGCTACGCCCCTTCATATTATCTGAAGTCTGGCGTTTTTCCAGATCTTTAGAAGTTAAGTTATACTGCTCCCATACATAAAGCTTGTGATATGGCTTTTCTGTAAAAGTTACTGAATCATGTCACGGACTGCCCAGCCCTACTGGCCATGGTTGGTTTTGCTGCTTCTGCCAGGCCTACTAGAGGCTGATCCTTGTTTAGTGTTCGTTTCCCTCGAGTATGTCTAGAATTTTGAGGCATGCAAGTTAGTCGAGTCTTTTTTCTGATTGGCCCAAGTGGTATTCTAATATGTGTCGGATAGTGATATTCTGCTGCAATCAACAAACTTGTTTGTGATATTTTGATTTTTATTTATTGTAATTGGTTATGTGTATATATATATTTTTTTAATTGTGTATGTTGTATTGTATTAAAGATTAGGCCATAAGTTGTCAATTATATTGGGTATGTACCGTTGAATAAAAAAACTGTTAAAACCAGACTCAACACGTTAATTTTGGAGCTTGGAAATTTTCAGGTCTTGAAAACCGCAGTCAAATATGTTATTTCGTTTTGAAAATCTTCCCGAGTATATTTTATGGTAATAAAACATTTTTGCGTTATTTATAACCAGCGTAGTGTATGGCTTATATTCCTCTAACCATTTGGAACCATAAAAAAATTGTTTCAAAACAGAAATTTTGCTTCCGGAAGACTCAGTTTTGGTTTTGCGACTATCTAGTTTGTTTTGTTGGGTTTCTCGCCCCAATGCACCCGGGCCATTAATACTCAATCGCCTCAAAAAACGCATGAAATTACCTTCAGCATGAAATATATAAGACATTTTCTACTGTTCTGTTCCTAAAAACAATTTAGTTTTTGAACTCTTTAATTTCAATACAAAGTTTTACTCAAAAACAAGGCAAAAACAGCAAAAAATATTGCTTGACACTAATATAATACTCCTAAACGGCTTCAGTTCCCTTCTTTGCTTCTGATTTGGTGATTACTGTGATTTTTTAAAATTAATTGTATATATTTCGGACACTCTGGACTATATGAATAGGGTTTTTTTCAAGTAAGGAAAAACTTTCTAATATAGGTTCGCAAACTTTTCGCTTCTGATATACAGCTCTGTAGACAGACAAAACAATGATTTGTTTGGTATTGAAAAATAACCTTTTGGAAGTAGATTCTCAACAATAAAATAGGAAAAAGTTCCCATAAACATGGAACAGTAAACGTTTTATTTCTATGATAAAAATAATACCAAAAGCTTCATCAACGTTATATAATTTTCAGAAAAATATATTTAGATGTGCACTGGATGTTAAATTTTAAAATATTTTAAAAATAGCTGCGTATAGCGAGTTAAATTTAATAGTACTTTTTTTACCGACTTTCTATCAGAGCTGAATAGTTTTTTTTACCAATCAGAAAGCTGTGCTCGTATTCGGACATTACCGTTCTAATATATTTTTCAGTGGCATATTTAAGATTTTGTTACGGGGTGGGGGAGTGCGATGATTTTTATTGTTGACTAACAAAAAAAGCCTTTACTTTCATATAGCACAAGTTTATACCTTTCTTTATTACAATCAAATAATCCCGGTGGTGTACCAACCTCTGGAAAAAACGTTGAAGAATTTCTAAGAGGATATCATCATATGTCTGTGCTACTTAAACAATTTCTTAATATATCAAGAGATCCCGTCATTTGCCAACTCAGCCAAAACTTATTCATATTTTGTTTTCTTAGTCTGGGCTCTTCGGGTTAAAAAAAATATTTTTAATATAATATTTTTAACCATTTATTCAAAAATAAAATAGTTTCAAAATCAAAATGAAATAAGATTTTGCCATCAGAGTCAAATATTCCATATGTCCGTCTCTGCTCTGGACCCGCCTCCTAAAAACATCGCAATTTGTTGAACTAAGTAGAACAGCGTCAGGAACGCAAAAATTGATTATTAACGAGCAGGAGTGTATTAATTTAATTTTTTTACGAACCGAAACGCCCATCCGGTGCATTCTGGTCAATTTTCACTCCTGCTTTGCATACAACGGAGAGTAATATGTTACACATTACAGTCATGTATGTGTGTATCATTGTTTGTGACTACCTATAGATTAACTAAATTGCTGGACACATCAAGTGCACCAACGACCTTTCTGGTTCAACTTTAAAGTAGCATCTCAGAAACTAAAAAAATATTGCGTTGCGCTTTCCAATATATTATGGGCAATTTCTTGTAAAATAAGTCTAATGTCTTTCGGTTTTTCCAATACCCAACATTTATAATAGAGGTTTGTTTAAAAACAAAATATATATAAAACTTTTTCTTTATCTAATAGGACGATTTGAGAGAGTATTAAAAAAACAATTTAATGGATTTTTCTATATCGCCTCAATTCTTAGAAATGTGATTTTTTTACTAAAAAAAAAGTGACATATTCTATTCTAATGTTAAATTATTTTAAATATTTTTGCTGGTAATTATATAAGATAAATGCTTCTACGTTACAAAGATAAAAAGCTTATACCGGGTAACGAAAAAGTTGATCAAATTTAATTTTTGAGGGAAATACTTGTTAAGATTTAAATATGGATTTAAGGAATTTAAACGTGTCTACCCAAAAAAAAAGGAAAGGAACGAAATTACACTAATAATAAACTTGGCTTGTAACATAACACATTTCAAATACAATAAGGCATGTAGTGGTTATTCGCAAAATCGTAATTATTTAAAAAAAACCACAACTAGCGCACTTTTAATGATCTTTATACTATTGAGAACCGTATATAAAAATCTCTGTCTATTGCTTTATGAACGAATAAAAACGCAGTAATACAAAATCCACTGCCAACAAAAATAGCAATACAAGCAAATTATTTGGTTTGCTCTTCAGAAATCATGGTTTTTGGAATTAAACCGTGTCAAAATGTAATCATCTTCCGGCGTTTCGCTTTAGATTGCATGAGGCTTCTTCAGGTATCTTTAGTTCACGAGATCGGAAACACTGAATTCAATACAAAGTGCGAGTAATTTTTTTTTAAATCAGTGTAAAAACTACTTATCCGATTTATTTTAAATTATGGCCAAAAATCAAATGTGGTCTAGGTGGAAACTATTAAAATATTGGTACGAATCCAATATAGTAGAACAAAATGGCGCCCAATAAAAATGTTTTAAAACGAGTATATATATATATATATATATATATATATATATATATATATATATATAACCACAACTAAAACCAACAACGGCACAAAAGCTGAAATTGTGGGAGCAAGTACCTACCCGCTCAATACAACTTAGCACTCGGACCCTGAGTTTGACACTGCATGCACAGCATGGAATTTGAACCGGGAGCCGCAACTTCTAAGGCGATGGATATAAGCCTTAGCTCGTTCCTATATGCAAAAGTAAGCTTTTATTACTTGGAGTACAGCATAAAGGCAACATTATTAATACATCTCACCTACCTCCGACAAAAGGAGGTTATTTACCTAACTCCGGGATCACTTTCACTGGTCCCGGTTGTTAAGGAACGGATGATCTGATAAGATGTCTTTATCGAATCACAGATCACTTTATAAACTAAGCCTTAAGCATGACACAGAGCACAGTAGGTTTCGAAACCAGACCAAACCTAACCTAACCTAATCGACAAAAATCCAATTATGTGGAGAAATTTAAGATGCGATTAGATGAGCCACTGATACCGTACTATAATGGAAGACAAGTGAAAAAAGTAGGGAACATTATACAAAAAACCATAATAGACTCGTATGCCATGAGCCTGACCATTGCGGACTTGGCTGAAAATACATTGATGGAACCCGAACCTTGAAAAGGCTCTCAAGGATGCACGCAGTCTGTTTGACAGAGCCACGCGATCAAAATTACCTGCTGACTGGAAAGGACTTAAGGCTCTTAAAATTCTCCAAGCAGGTACGAAGAACTAGAACGCAGTTTGAAAAGAAGATGTGAGGACGAACTGCAAAGCTCACAAGGTCTTTCAGAACCTGCCTAACTTCAAAGAGTTCTGCGGGTTGAGCGCATAAAAGGAGGCCAATGAGTCTTTCCACCGAACCGGAACCATACTTTTTTCCAGGCTCTCGCCCCTAATCTATTGATGCAGTTCCTGGGTAAACTCCTCAGATCTGTTTGACTGAAAAATAACCACCACTAGACACTATTCAGTAGGCACATGAGCATTTTGCCCATTTGAAAGTGAGGGATCAGATGGGATATTTCGACCTCTTCTTCAAAAGATTCAGGAACTTCTGATTCCACATGCGCATCTTTCCAGCCTGCCTGTACGATCCGAGTAGCATTTATCCCTAAATCGGGTCATAATTGCTACGAGAAGCCTTAAGTGCGCGGCACACTATGAAGTCCGATGCGTCTGGGCCATTCGTTAATTACATTCATCAATTTATATTCATTAACGCATCGGCGCATAATTCAATGAATTGGCCCATATTTCATCCACATTGTGCATCAATTTTTCTTTAATTCGTCCGCATGGATTTCAGCTCCGAGGAAGATGACCTGCATCGTGAACCTTATTTTGATTTTACTTATATTGTAATAAAAAAAAATCAACTTCCGGGATTTTTTTCAGATATTCACGTTTCAGGGTCCCTGGGTGCTGAAAAACATGTTTTCTCATTTTCAACGTTCTGTCTGTTTATTTAGGCATTGGTAAAAAACTATTGACTGATTTTAATCAAAAATTAATAGATCATATGGAGATGACCCGGTAACATTTTGGTAAATATCCAACATGGCGGAATAAAACGGGGGCCTGAAATTTAGGTGGGAATCCGAAAATGGTGGCCTAATAAATTATTTAAAAAATCAGCCTGAAAAAATACTTATTCAATTGATTTCAAATGTTATGCAAGAATTAAGTGTGATATAGAAATGAATTGGTAAAAGTTTCGTTCGAATTCAAGGTGGTAAACAAAATGGGTGATTTCAAATTTTGCACCAGTCCGACATTCAATTATATTGTTGATTCCTGACTTTCGTTGGTAGTAATAATGTTAATATATTATATTTCATACCCCTGTTCTTGTCTAGAATATCTCCTGCAATGCCGCAAACGATTTTTTTCCATTTTAACTTAACTAAAAAAAACGTGTTCAACTAAAAAACCTGTGTTTTTGGATGTCGAAGAGATATTTATTAAGTTCGATTCCATTATTACGGCTGCTGAAATTTCTGACGTAGACAGTACTGTAATTAGGTCCGCGTCAGGCTTGAAAGCAGAATCATATAATCTTCTCTTGGGAGTGTGAGAGTGTGCTCGTCCATTGTCAGAGACACAAGCCATAGGGCGGAGTCCTTTCTCCACTCCTATGATGCCCAGTTATGAATGGATTAGTTCAGACTCTCCATGAGAATAGTGTACATCCTCGAGGCTACGCTTATTATTTTGACATTATTACTATAGTAATTGGCAAATTTCCAATCACCATTAAAGAGCTTCTGCATAGGGCTTTGTCAATGGTGGAAAAGTGGTGCTAAGGTCATGGTCTATGTGTTAACTAAGATAAGACCTAAATATTACCATGTAATGACAAAACAAACGTGGGTCTAGAGGAGCGTCTTTTGGTAAGATTTGAGACCTTCTGGGTCATTTAAATGCTTGGGTATCATAATAGACTCCCCCATGCGTCCTCGGGTTTTATGTAAGTTAATACAAATACCTATAAGTATTTTTTATATTTTTCACTATATGTACAGAATGTATGAGTGTAAAATAAAATATTTAGTTTAATATTTCCTTAAAATTTTCGATCGTTAAGAGTAAAAATAAAGTAAAATAAATATTGTAACTAAAAAGTCCGTAGAGATTAGAAATCTTCTGCTATAGAAAATAATATAATTATTACTATTGCCTCTCTAGATTTGGCCAAGTGAAAAAACTTATGACCAAAGAAATAGTAGAGTCAATATGCATATTTCAGAAAAAACACACATGTAAAGGAACTTTTATACATGTTCTCATTTGATGAAATGTTATGTTCCGAAATCACAGTGCTTAAGTCGCCATTTTCAAAAATGGTGGTTGGTTTTTACTCTTTTTTAACCCTTTGCTATATAGTAAAAAAGTTCAAATAAAGATTGTTTAGCTTTATCTACTTATTCCCTCATAAATGGGAATCGTAAAAAATCATCCTCTCCAGTTTTTACAAATCTTCACTTTTCAGGGTCCCTAGATGTCCCGGTATATCTGTTCGCGACACAGCTAAAAAACTACTTACCCAATTTTGGGAAAAATTAATAATCATTTGGGGACGACTTGCTAATATTCTGGAAAAAATTCAATATGGAGGAATATATAGAATCAACGTAAAAACGAGCTTTCTTATTCAATTTACTTTAAATTTGTAATAAGAATAAGGTAAAATTTTGTAGGAATTCACCATGACGGAACAAAATTACCGTCTAATGAAATTTTTAAAAATCATTGTAGAAAACTACTTATCCAATTTATATTATATTATGCCAAAAATCAAGTATGGTCTAGGAAGAGACTGGGAAATATTGGTACGAATCCAACATGGTGGGACAAAATGGTCTCGAATAAAAATGTTTAAAAGACAGTATATATGTATTTCTAAATGTCTATGTGTGTAGCTTAATTGGGTCACAGTTCACTATTCCTAATAAAAGGAAAGATTCCCAACGAGGGAAGCTCCGGGTAAAGGAAATTTACCGATGTTTTAGTTTAGTTAGAGTACGAAATAAACTCTAAGAGTGTTTTTATAGATCCTTTTGGATTTTCCTTAAGTCATTTCACCACTTTTTGGATTGTAAGGTCTAAAATGTATACTTGTAAATTATTACTACTTACTTAACTACCAATTATATATTTTTTATTTAAACCAAATGTTTGAAAATATTGAGAATTTGTGGTAGCTTTGTCCGAATTTTTTTATTTTTTAAATAAATTGGATACGGAATTTGTTAATCTACGTCGCTGTTTTTAGGACACACTTAGCACTCTCATTTGGGTGTCATTATGGTCTTCATAATTGTAGCAAGTGCTACTATGAATTCATAATACCACATTTTTTTCTCGTCTGTTAGGGTCAATTCTATACAAATAAATACTATTTGATCCACCAAAGATTAAATTTTAAATCATACATGTTTGATATGAACTTTGTTAATGAAACTATGCTAAGGTTAGAACGTTTCACTGATATAATTATAAGTGGAGATAAGGATAGTTATGTTAAGACCGAAAACTGAAGCATCTGTAAAATACGAAACCGGAAATTTCGAATCTGCCCAGGCGCACGTCATGTTGTCAAAAGTTAATTATTATCTACAAATATAGGCAACTTTTGCAAATTAAGGTTTAAAAAGAAATACTATTCAAAACAGTTCATATCTGGAATATTTAGATGTACTATTTATATTCGTTAACCTTCAATATTTATTTATAATGAAACGTAGTATAGGTAATTGTAGTTCAAACTATTCTAATTAGATGCAACATTCGACAAACTTGTAACAATCTGATAGTGACAATGGTTTGTTCTGAATTTCATGTTTAAGCCTATTTTAAGGGCGCTACCGGCAGTTAGGAAGATATGTATATTAAAATAAGTCTTAACCTAAATAATTCAGAGAATTATACAAAAATCCCGCACCAAAATATATTTTGGTGCGGTATAATTTATTATAGAAAAACGATTTTCAAAATGTATATATATATATATATATATATATATATATATATATATATATTATTAAGTACTCAGTTAGGAGGAAATAAGTTTGTATCCATACATTTTGAAAATCGTTTTTCTTTACTGACATTACAGATTATGCACAAAATATATTTTGGTGCGGGATTTTTGTATAATTCTCTGAATTATTTAGGTTAAGACTTATTTTAATATACATATCTTCCTAACAGCGACGTAGATTAACAAATTTCGCATCCAATTTATTTAAAAAATAAAAAAATTCGGACAAAGCTACCACAAATTCTCAATATTTTCAAACATTTGGTTTAAATAAAAAATATATAATTGGTAGTTAAGTAAGTAGTAATAATTTACAAGTATACATTTTAGACCTTACAATCCAAAAAGTGGTGGAATGACTTAAGAAAAATCCAAAAGGATCTATAAAAACGCTCTTAGAGTTTATTTCGTACTCTAACTAAACTAAAAAATCGGTAAATTTCCTTTACCCCGGAGCTTCCCTCGTTGGGAATCTTTCCTTTTATTAGGAATAGTGAACTGTGACCCAATTAAGCTACCCACATAGACATTTAGAAATAGATATATACTGTCTTTTAAACATTTTTATTCGAGACCATTTTGTCCCACCATGTTGGATTCGTACCAATATTTCCCAGTCTCTTCCTAGACCATACTTGATTTTTGGCATAATATAATATAAATTGGATAAGTAGTTTTTTACAATGATTTTTAAAAATTTCATTAGACGGTAATTTTGTTCCGTCATGGTGAATTCCTACAAAATTTTACCTTATTCTTATTACAAATTTAAAGTAAATTGAATAAGAAAGCTCGTTTTTAAGTTGATTCTATATATGCCTCCATATTGGATTTTTTCCACAATATTAGCAAGTCGTCCCCATATGATTATTAATTTTTCCCAAAATTGGGTAAGTAGTTTTTTAGCTGTGTCGCGAACAGATATACCGGGACATCTAGGGACCCTGAAAAGTGAAGATTTGTAAAAACTGGAGAGGATGATTTTTTACGATTCCCATTAATGAGGGAATAAGTAGATAAAGCTAAACAATTTTTATTTGAACTTTTTTACTATATAGCAAAGGGTTAAAAAAGAGTAAAAACCGACCACCATTTTTGAAAATGGCGACTTAAGCACTGTGATTTCGGAACATAACATTTCATCAAATGAGAACATGTATAAAAGTTCCTTTACATGTGTGTTTTTTCTGAAATATGCATATTGACTCTACTATTTCTTTGGTCATAAGTTTTTTCACTTGGCCAAATCTAGAGAGGCAATAGTAATAATTATATTTTCTATAGCAGAAGGTTTCTAATCTCTAGGGACTTTTTAGTTACAATATTTATTTTACTTTTTTAAGGAAATATTAAACTAAATATTTTATTTTACACTCATACATTCTGTACATATAGTGAAAAATATAAAAAATACTTATAGGTATTTGTATTAGCTTACATAAAACCCGATGACGCATGGGGGAGTCTATTATGATACCCAAGCATTTAAATGACCCAGAAGGTCTCAAATCTTACCAAAAGAGGAGCGAGCTTCTCTAGACCCACATTTTTTTTGTCATTACATGGTAATATTTAGGTCTTATCTTAGTTAACACATAGACCATGACCTTAGCACCACTTTTCCACCATTGACAAAGCCCTATGCAGAAGCGCTTTAATGGTGATTGGAAATTTGCCAATTACTATAGTAATAATGTCAAAATAATAAGCGTAGCTTCGAGGATGTACACTATTCTCATGGAGAGTCTGAACTAATCCATTCATAACTAGGCATCATGGGAGTGGAGAAAGGACTCCGCCCTATGGCTTGTGTCTCTGACAATGGACAAGCACACTCTCACACTCCCAAGAGAAGATTATATGATTCTGCTTTCAAGCCTGACGCGGACCTAATTACAGTACTGTCTACGTTAAAAATTTTAGCAGCCGTAATAATGGAATCGAACTTAGTAAATATCTCTTCGACATCCAAAAACACAGGTTTTTTAGTTAAACACGTTTTTTTTTTAGTTAAAAGTTAAAAATGCAAAAAAATCGTTTGCGGCATTGCAGGAGATATTCCAAACAAGAACAGGGGTATGAAATATAATATATTAACATTATTACTACCAACGAAAGTCAGGAGTCAACAATATAATTGAATGTCGGACTGGTGCAAAATTTGATATCACCCATTTTGTTTACCACCTTAAATTCGTACGAAGCTTTTACCAATTCATTTCTATATCACACTAAATTCTTGCGTAACATTTGAAATCAATTGAATAAGTATTTTTTCAGGCTGATTTTTTAAATAATTTATTAGGCCACCATTTTCGGATTCCCACCTAAATTTCATTCACATATCACACTTGGTTTTGTGTAGCATTTGAGGTAAATTGATAAGTAGTTTTTTAGCAATATTTTTTTAATATTTTACTAGGCCGCCGTTTTATTCCGCCATGTTGGATATTTACCAAAATGTTACCGGGTCATCTCCATATGATCTATTCATTTTTGATTAAAATCAGTCAATGCCTAAATAAACAGACAGAATGTTGAAAATGAGAAAGCATGTTTTTCAGCACCTAGGGACCCTGAAACGTGAATATCTGAAAAAATCCCGGAAGTTGATTTTTTTTTATTACAATATAAATAAAATCAAAAGAAGGTTCACGATGCAGGTCATCTTCCTCGGAGCTGAAATCCATGCGGACGAATTAAAGAAAAATTGATGCACAATGTGGATGAAATATGGGCCAATTCATTGAATTATGCGCCGATGCGTTAATGAATTATGAATTGATGAATGTAATTAACGAATCGCCCAGACGCATCGGACTTCATAGTGTGCCGCGCACTTAAGGCTTCTCGTAGCAATTATGACCCGATTTAGGGATAAATGCTACTCAGATCGTACAGGCAGGCTGGAAAGATGCGCATGTGGAATCAGAAGTTCCTGAATCTTTTGGAGAAGAGGTCGAAATATCCCATCTGATCCCCCACTTTCAAATGGGTGAAATGCTCATGTGCCTACTGAATAGTGTCTAGTGGTGGTTATTTTTCAGTCAAACAGATCTGAGGATTTTACCCAGGAACTGCATCAATAGATTAGGGGCGAGAGCCTGGAAAAAAGTATGGTTCCGGTTCGGTGGAAAGATTCATTGGCCTCCTTTTATGCGCTCAACCCGCAGAACTCTGTGAAGTTAGGCAGGTTCTGAAAGACCTTGTGAGCTTTGCAGTTCGTCCTCACATCTTCTTTTCAAACTGCGTTCTAGTTCTTCGTACCTGCTTGGAGAATTTTAAGAGCTTTAAGTCCTTTCCAGTCAGCAGGTAATTTTGATCGCGTGGCTCTGTCAAACAGACTGCGTGCATCCTTGAGAGCCTTTTCAAGGTTCGAGTTCCATCAATGTATTTTCAGTCAAGTCCGCAATGGTCAGGCTCATGGCATACGAGTCTATTATGGTTTTTTGTATAAAGTTCCCTACTTTTTTCACTTGTCTTCCATTATAGTACGGTATCAGTGGCTTATCTAATCGCATCTTAAATGTCTCCACATAATTGGATTTTTGTCGATTAGGTTAGGTTAGGTTTGGTCTGGTTTCGAAACCTACTGAGCTCTGTATCGTGCTTAAGGCTTAGTTTATAAAGTAGTTTGTGATTCGATAAAGACATCTTATCAGATCATCAGTTCCTTAACAACCGGGACCAGTGAAAGTGATCCCGGAGTTAGGTAAATAACCTCTTTTTGTTGGAGGTAGGTGAGATGTATTAATAATGTTGCCTTTATGCTGTACTCCAAGTAATAAAAGCTTACTTTTGCATATATGAACGAGCTAAGGCTTATATCCATGGCCTTAGAAGTTGGGGCTCCCGGTTCAAATTCCATGCTGTGCATGCAGTGTCAATATTTCAAATTGTAAAAATGCAGGTCCTGTAGCAAAAACCACACTGTTACAACATGTATCCCCGGAAGAGTTCAAACTTGTAGCAAAAATAAACGTCGAAAAATTATTTTATTAATTTATTAGCAATTTATTTAATTACATGTTAAAGCTAAGCCTGTTGCTTAGCAAGATGTTTGATAGAAAGTCGACAGTCAGCATTGTTATAACGTCATAAAAAAATAGGGTTAATTTGTAAAGGCTGAAATTGTATGTAGTGATAAATTACGTATTGTGGCTATTCAAACTTATCAAAAAAGGCACATAGGGGTATTTGTCTAATAAAAGCGGACAAAATTGAAATACAAAAAAACTGATAATTTTAAATAAGTTTCACTTCAAATAATATATTTTTGTATCTATATAATAATTTTAGATTTATATTTAGAAAACATACAGGGTCATCTTAAATTCTAGGCAATTAAGTGCTACCTTTTGGTAAAACTTCGTCTCATCATACACATGGATTTCAAGTAGATACAAGCTCTTATTAAATGACACAAAAAACTGGCACAAAAACATTGAATTAATTATTGATATTTATTTTTCATATTTAAAAAGCTATTTCGTAGAAAATTTAATATTAATAAAGATGTACAGTATACAATTATGTACGTAAACGGAATAAAAGAAAATGCACTAAAAAATTTAAGTATGTGTATGTAGTCTTATACACAGAAAGAAAATGCAATTAAAAATGAAAATCATGAATTAATCATCAATTCTAAATCTTCATGTATGTTATCATCTTATGGTTTGTTTAGAAAAATAATTGCGGTTTATGGAAGGAAGAGTACACATAGATATTATATAGGGTCTGAACTAAGAAGCAACCTGTCATAAATGTCAGCATTGGAAGCTTTACGAGAAATATTCCTAGAAAAATTTTCTCTGAATTTCTTGAAATGCTTGTTACGGCTTTTTGCAGCCTCTTCCGAGAGCTGCCCTATGGGCAACAGTGCATTTTCTATTATTTCGCTTCCGTGTATCAAAACTTTGTGAACTGTTGGAGGCATAGGATACCATCCATATAGTTCCACATATTGTTTGGCTGTTTCTAAAGTAAATTGTTTGATTAATTCTGTATTTACTTTGTGACCACTTCTTATAGTTTCTAAAACAATTTTATATTTTTCGATAAGTTCAATGTTGACGCCTGTTATTCTGCTAGATAATTTACAGTTTTCAAAAAATCTACGAGAGTTACAAACTTTGCCATCCACTATACTGAATGACAACGAATGATTAATTTTGGGCATACTTGTCGGCAAAAGAGATTTGATTTGATTGTCGATATGATTAAATTCAGCTTTAGTTTCTTCAACTGTCTCGCGTACAAATCTAAATCTTATTAGTCTGATCAGGGTGAACCCGGTCTTGGATTTTGCCAAATAATTATTTGTTTAGGTTTAGATTTAACAAAAATTTGAAGTGGTACAAATGAGCTTAAAAATAAGTGTGCATCGTTATTGGTTTGAACTTCAATTTTTTTATTATACTGATTTTGAACCGAACCATCACATCCCCATTTAGAGACCAAACATAGTTGTTTGCATTCTTCAAGTGACAAACTCCCAAGAGTTTCCATAATTAAGGCACATAAACGTTCAGAAGTAAGATCAAGTAAAGACTGAAGAGACACTTCAGCACTTATGTTATGTAATAGTAGTCAGTTTTTTTTGGGTAACAAGTAAATTTTTGTTTTTGAACGAAAGTATAACAAGGATATAGTTGTTTGTTATTTTTACGAATTATCTCATATTGATGTCTAGACAATCCAGCCTCAACTATAATGGAAAGAGCTTGGGTTGGATCCATTTTTAAAGATATTTTTTTATTTTCTTTATTAAATTCTATGTATTTTTGGGCACTTCTTTGATAATTTTCGCAGCTTCTAAATTGCCAGCTGCTCTTAAACTCGTACTTGTAGAAAATGAAAGTTCTTCGAGTGGAATGATGTTTCTTATTTTTTCTGTTTTCCATTATTAAATACTATCATTTAAAGATGGGCAAATTATAAGGAGCTGCTATAAAATAATTTGAGTTAAGATTATTTTGACAAATTATTTTTTTGATATTGTGTTATATAAATGTTTTAAAAAGATTTAGTATAGATATTACAACTACAAAAGTTATAGAAAGTGGAAAATATTAATTAAAAAAAAGTCGAAAATAGGAAAAACTACTGCAAACTGAATCAGTACATTACTTTTTAATGAAATTTTGCTTAATAATAAAAAACTAACCCGTAACTCTTATGCAATAAGTACCACTTTATGTACGGTTGTTAAAATATATAAATGAATGCTAAAATTCGCATGCTTAACCCTAAAAACCTCGAAAACCACATAAGACATGATTTTGTTAATATTAGGCTCTTCCCCTTATTCTCCTAATTCTGCTACAAATTAAAAACTATTTCAGTTTGAAAAAGCTGGAAATATTAGGTTAATATATTTACCTCCCCCCCACCCACTTTCCCACAATCGCGAAAAAAAAACCCGAACCGTTTTAGTACGACCTAAAATACCTATATCAAATATGAATTCTCAATTTTCAAACTTTTTGAAAGTTATACAGTTATCGTTAGATATGATATTGTTTTTTCTTTTATAATGTTTCTCGACAAACTAATTAAACATAACTCTTTAAAATATGCCTATCTGCCAAATTCAATTCACCCATTTTTAGATATTATTACATTGTAAGATACATTGCCTAACACATAGGAAGTTTATAATAGCCAAATGTCTACGTTAGCATATATTAACAATTTTTTTTTCATAACCGTAATAAAGAAATCCTAAGCCGCTTTATAGCGTATAAACATTTCCGGAACATAACTGAATACCTAAATAATATTTGAAATAAATTAAAAATTTTTAAATTGTAAGTACTAGTAGATAAATGCCCTCCAGCATAAAAAGGAATACATTAAACATATTCCATACTACCTATATAAAATCGTCTTACCCACTGTAGTATCTTCCTTTATTAAATGTTAAAAAAATATATATATACCTAACAACTCTTTACGGTGTACTAATGTCTGGCGAAATATTTTAAATGTGACATGTTGACAGCAGTTTTGATAAAAGCATTTCTGTTCGCGGCTTTATAATATATATAATTTTTGTTTTCGGTCATGGCTTGTTAGATTAAATTGCATTTGATTACGAAATCTTTATAGATGTCATTAAAGCATATAATAAGGAGTAATTGATATTTTTTATTTTTTTGTTTTTGTCCGCTTTTATTATACAAATACCCCTATGTGAAACCGTTAGAAGACTTTTCAAACAAAAGGTTAGAAGGCATTTTCAAGGAACTAGCCTCCAGGCAGGTGTGACAGAGTAGCAATTTGTAAACGAGCGCGGTTCACTGATACAGTGTGAGTATTTATAGCTAAATTTTCATCTTCAATGAACATATTTATTTAACTTTTAACCTGATAGGTTCATACACTCAAAGTCTTGCGACATCACTAACTTTTAGGGTATTTTGCATAAAAACAACAAGTTTTCTAGGTTCATATTTTTTGTAAAGGTACTTAAACTAGTAATTACATTTTTAAAGTGGAGTTTCTAACTTGTTAGTATTTCTTTTTAAATTTAATTTGATTTAGTTTGTTAATCTTGGTAAATTTATTTCGATTACATGTATTTTTCACATATAACTGAATTAAATTAGTCATTTAGTGATGATAATCAAATATCATTCATGGTTTAAGTGGAAGATTATTTATTACGGTCGAAACTAGTACTAAATTTATTGAGGTAATATATCAGGTTTAAATTTTTACAACTCATCCTTCCACCTATATTTGTCTAACTCCTTCGCAGCGACCTGTCCTGCGTAGCAGATTATTTGTCAAGTCAGTTAGTGCTTTTGTTATACATTCTTCAAGAAAACAGGCCACCCCGTTAAATACTCGGTAAAACAGTGCCGCTTTGTTTTTGAATGCGAAGGCCTTTCGGTAACGCGTTAACTCAAAATAACAACACCAAGCTTTTCTCATCGGAGATTTCATTCATTAACACGTTCCTTCCCAACAAAGGGCGAAACTTTCCGAAAACATCGTAAATCTACTTTCAGTTATGCTCGGTCAATTTTTCAGTTAGTTGCTCTATTGTCTCATGCAGCAGTGCCAAGTAGCACTCACAATAAAACAAAGCGTGTGTAAAATCTGTTGTGCTTACGAATTGCCTTTTTTACGTTTTATTATGTTTAAAAATATGCATATTAAATTGACTAAATTGAGATCGTCAATTGAAGAGCGAAATATGCAGAGGAGCCTAAGTGCCATTCGGTAAAATTTAGAGAAGAGACAAAAACTTCTCTACTAGGACCCAAATAACAACTCTTATTAAAACAAAATTTTTTATTTACTTAATCATATCTATTTTTCAGAACAGTGATCAAAACTAATGTTATTTGAAAAAACCTAGTATTTTCCTCTCGTTTAACAAAACGGGTTAAGTAACTGAAATGACGCATATTTGAAATAACAAAAGAAAACTATTTTACAGTAAGTAACGAATTTCCTTAATTTCGGCAGCTGGCCAAAAGTTTTCAGTCAGTCAGTCTCTCAAAATAATCAATTTTGACGTGGCCTTTTGACAATTTTTACTCTACGAAATGAGTACAAGTCACTGTAGTTATTTTTAACTCCAACTACTTCTTCTTTTATTAAATCTTTAGAAATCCTTAACACGACAATTTGTGATATTCCCAAGTGTTCTGTTGTCAATGTTTCTTTCGCTAGAGCCATTCAATCCAAAAGCTGGCAGTATGCTTCACTGTGAAACCAGGTTTCCTTTGTCTCGCGCTAGCTATTATTTTTGTTAAGTCTCGAGGAACTTCGGGCTTCTTCCTTTTTTAAACCTTTTCTCTCAAGCCAAAGTCTCTGCCACTCTACTGAGTTCTAGTGCTTGGTTCGTGCAGTGTGTTCGTCTGTTTACATCAGTAGATTCTATTGAACGCATCAAGAAGTTTTATTGTTCACTATATTTAGAAAGGTCCCAAAATTTTTTAAATATATTCACTCTGGCTTTGAGGGCAATAAATTTGCACGCAAAGTTACATTTGCAGAATGACTGAAGCAAAAAATGAAAGTCATAATGATTGTCGCAATAAAATTTGCAAGTGTTGTGGTCAAAAGCCAGACGGCTGTCCAGAGCACAACCAAATGCACTGGCAAATTACCACAATCAACATGAAGAAAAAGAGAAGAAGAAGCTCTGACAGCTGACAATGTTTTTTTTTGTATAAAGTCACTGGAATTCGATGTTATTTCCCACCAAAAATTTTTTCTCATATTCTTATGATAAATTAAATCACAAGTCTAGAACTCATCTGATATGTTTCTCAGCAGATGCGCATCTTTACGAAAATCGCCAGTTTTCACCCTCTTCTTTCGTTCGCATCCATTCACAATTGGCACCTTTTCACCCATTTATAACAGGAAATTTCGAGAAACAAGCATCTAAGACAAACGGTACTAGAGAATATTATCGCTACTGAACTGCTTTACTGCTTAAAACCGCATTTGTTTACTCCACGTAGTCAACACAAAACACCAAAAATTAATGTAGTGAGTGTTGTTATGACACATCAGCTGATATGCGTCAATCATGGCACTTGGCACTGTTTGATTAAGCTTGTAAAATTTTCTATAGGTGGCGTAATAATTGCTATAAAATTTATTTTGCAAGTGAAGAACGGCGGATAGGACCTATAATCGTAATAAAATCCTTATCAAGAAAAATGGCACTTAGGCCCTTCTGCATACTTCGCTCTTCAGTGGTGCGTACTGTATCCAGAGGTAGACAAGGTGAACAAATTTTGAGGGTGGCAAGTTCATTCTTCTAATAAAAATTAAACGAGTGGTAAAGAAAAATAAAAAATAAGGGGAAAAAATAATGGCATCATTATTATCAAATATAAAAAAGTATACTTTAATTAAGAAAAACAATATATTTTTGTTATAGTTATCACGTATCAGGTTATAGTTTTCAACTAGCAATAATCGTAGGTCGATGTATAAAAAGCATCTGGAGTAGGGTTATGTTTTAAACATTTTGATTTAAAAAAAGTGTTTAAAACATCATTACTTGTTTAAAATTGTATAAAAAAATGTGTTTTTACAATGCTACTAACTAAATATTTAGTAAACCTAATACATCTTTCGATAACACTCTTTTCTTTTTACCAGGAATTTACTAAAGACTTGTTATGAAAGGATCTGAATTTAATAAAAGTGTATGTAGCAGGTCTTCGTTCGTCTACTTACGTGTTATCTTTCGCGTAAATAATTACCTAAATTCTATTCTTCTATTGATAGGAAAACGTGTTCTATAACGTTCGAGCCATGAATAAAGACTTTGTGTACGGAAGCTGGGAGACTGAACCACGGATATTCTTGATTTAACAATCGTGCTGTATCTACTGCGAATTCTTTATACTTTTCCATTTTGATGTTATAACCTGAAGACAGTCATGGTAAAATAGGGCAACAGCGATCTATAAGATCTTTATTTAGTCCTGTTATTTCAGCTGAAATTAAAGAATTCATGAAAATTTTCCTACATGAATTTCCACCATTCGATGTCCAGCTTCCTCCACTTAGGAGGCTTACTACTATTAGGTCTAACATTTCCCTAAACTGAGACTGTAAACATTGTTTCTTATACAACAACATTTGCATATCTTCGCTTGATCTAATCTGCCATTTTTGTATGTCAATTCTATAACAAAGGTGAATAAAATATTCGTAGAATCGATTCCACGAATGAATGGTGATAAACCAAACTCAAATCTGGTTTCAGATACTACTTTTGTAAACAAAAGTCTATTTTATTCGTCTCCTTTGGAGCTGCGTTACATAAATAACATTTAGATAAAAAAGTACTGCTCAGGGCAGAACATACTTTACCATCTACCTAAATTATCTATTTCAGAATCAGAAATTAAATATTATGATCATATATCAGAATCAATATATATGATGTATACAATAATAGATTTATATGTATTTAAAAACTTTTTTATAGTTAGTTGCAGTGAATGTTTAATTTGATATTTACGATCATTTAGCTGAAAAATTGACTCCAAATTCCTAATTCCTCTTTATAGTACGCTTCCTCTCGTACAGATACCTCAGTAGTTTCTTTCAGAAACTAAAAGCAAATAGGACGACAATATCTTGTGGAACTAGAAGGAGGATTTTTCCATAGGATTACACTGTTATTGCCAGAATCAGACTTCATTACTACAAATAAACTGCTGTCCTTCATAGAAGTATTAGAAAAACTTTGCTTGTATTCGCTATGGCCTGTGCTTCCTCTGAACCCCCATTTTCCGAAAAGAATAATGTTATCTATAGCTCTGCATTCGACCGAAATTGTAACCAGTAAACTCCTTTGGGCATTTAAGGATTCGCAGCGTGTTTCAAAAGACTTCGTAATTCAGCTTCGGTAGAAGATTCACAATAGTTTCGTTTGGAGGATAACACTTTTTCTTTGAACTTAGAATGCTATGGTAGGATGGTAAAATATCAGAGCCTACTTTGGTATTAATAAAATCTTTAATCAACAAATATTAATACTTACTTAATTTTGCCTGTGTAAAAGAACTAAAACTTCGCCTACACTTATTTTACTTAGAACTACGAGAGTTCTTTAGTAGTGCATTCATAGTGGAATAATCCGATTTTGATATCTCCAATATCCTTCTGCAATTTGTTCATTTAGTGCATTCAGAGAAATCTTTTCGAGGACGACCGGATGAGATACTAGGCTGCAGTTCATTTTCTACTTGAATGCGCGGGCCATCATTTCTTGGTAACTTAATTTTTTCTACAACGGTTAACCAATCGGAATACTTGTGTAAAAATATAGATTTGGTCCTATTTGCATTCTTCCAGAGACGCTCAATACTTCTACAAATATTATTTAGGCAATTTTCTAAACTTTTGCTATATTTTCGGCGTCAACAAAAGTTTTCAACATTATACGGGGGACATGGTGTGACCTTTCCGAAAAATTGAAAACTTGTATCGGATAACCAAATCTCAAAAATCTGCATTCTTGAAAATATTGTATATTTTAATATATATATTATAAATAATGACACATATACATAAGTTTTAAAAAAGTTTATATGGAATGAAATAACTAATTTTGGATTTTAGAAGAATAGCGTAACCTTCTTAAACAATTCTTGATTCAGTAATATCAAATAACCAATCTAGAGTTAATAATACGCTAAAATTTTGCGAACATAGTTGGACATATGTAGCTATAGAAGAAAATATAGGAAAGAAAAGCGAAAAAAAGTCATGCTTCAATAAAACTATTTTTAAAAACCAAGAAAAATATCTTTGTATAAGAAGTATATTAAGACAGACTTAGTCCCTAATTGGGAAGAATATAAAAAATCGCAAGGAATGTAGCTATAACTACATCACACACTTTTGTGACTACTTCAAGAGAAAAAAAATTTGAACAGAAAACTGACAGCAACAGGACAGTTGTAATAAAATGTGGAAGACTTTAAGGAATTTAGTAAAAATCTGAAAAAAGAAAAGATATTTCTAAAATAATTTTTGAGGACGGAAAAAAATAATTGAAGATTGCCGAAAATTTAAACAAATATTATATTGAAGGTATTGAAGTTATATCACAGTTTATAAATAGAGGAAATGAAGTAAACTGCAGATCAGGAATTTTCTTCATTTCTCCCGAGCAGTCAGTCGAAATTAACTAAAAAGATATAATTTAAAATTAAATTTAAATAACAAATATAGCGAAATTGGGAGATTATATATAAAAAAGTCATTTCGGAGTTTATCGATATAAAATAAAATACATTGTTAAATTTTAAACAGCTAATACTTAAATTTTCGAGTCAGGCAGGTTCTGAAAGGTTTTACCCCCCAAACCCCCCAGAATACGCCACTTTGCAAGTGGCGTATTCTAAATGGCGTATTCTACGATTTCCAGAGAAACTAAAATGTTCATATAATACAACAGTTTGAAAAGTAAAAAATCATAAATAAAAAAAAAAATGTGACCAGTAAATGTGTTATGGGAAAACTTATGGAAGAAATTGTTTATGATCATATTTCAAAGTTTATAAATGAAATATTGGTATCATTCCAATCTGGTTTTCGAAAGGGAAATTCAATGGAAACAGCCATACAATATGTTATAGAAACTTAGAAGAATGGAAAATAATTATATTATTGTAGTATTTTAAAAGAGCTTTTACTGATTGATTATCAAAATTATAAAACAAAAATATATATAAAGAGAACTGTTTATAAAATAGGGTTCAAAATGATTTGTAGATATATATAAAAAACTATAATTAATATTATATTTTCTTCTAAAATGAATCATAGTAATGATATAAAGAGGCATAGAGATATCCATTTAAATTATATTCTTTATAAAATTTCATATAAGTCGGTTTTCTATATAGCTATAAATGAATATAACAATTTAATCAAAAATTTAAAGTCGGAATATCTCTCTTTTAAAGAGTTATTGTTAAAACAGTTAGAAATAAATTAGTTTTATTTTACACTAGATAATGTTTAATAAGTTTATTATTATATTAAATAACTTATAGTTCAGATTTTTTTAACGTTAAAAAATAGTTTGTTTATAAAAAAAAATATATAGTGTAGATTGTAGCAATCTTAACTAAATGAAACCTTCAACAACAACCATTTCTTAGATTACTAGTTTATGTTAGGTCTTATCTGTATATATGTATCGATAATTTTGATGTCAAGAAATAAAACTCGTGTTTTGTCCTTTTTTTTTCTAAGAATTGGGTTGTCATACAAATGTATTTCGTAGGACAGTTTAAATAAGGTATTTCATATATAAGATTGGATTTTTTATTTTTGGGAACTTTACTTTTTCTTTGCTCGTAAAAGGGAAGTAATGGTGAAAAAAATCACCCTTCGAGATTTTTGCAGATCTTCACGTGTTTCAGGACCTCTAGATTCCGAAAATCATGTTTTCTAAATTAAAAATGTTTAAAACATACCTTCTTTTTCAATTGATTTCACATTTTGCACAAAAAAATAAATGTGATATGTATAGAAAGAAAGAAATTGTATACCCAAAGTCGAGCTATTTATTTTAAAATATATTACTATTGTTGTAACGTCCAACGTGCCCCCAAAATTTCGCTCGCTGACATTTGACATTGCGATTCCATCTTGCGACGTTTATTTTGGCGGAGTATAAACAAGTTTCATTAAATATTCTGTGTGCAGCCTGGTGATTCAGTGGTAGCCTGATGATACAGTGGTAGCGTAATTCAGCTGCATTGTAAAGGAAAGGATGTGTGCTTGGATTGCGATTCACGATGACTTTTTTAGTTCTTTTTTAATAAAACTTATAATTTTGTATATGTTATGTTTTAAAATCGGTTTTTTTTTGAAGTAATGTAGAAAAGTGTATCTATATTAAATTCAGCAACCAGTTTTTTAGTTTTTTGTTTACAAAACCTATACTCATTTTTCTCTTTAGGTTAGCACCTGGTTGGTCAACAAAACTATCATTAATGTATGTGTGGAAACGGTCGGTTATTTGCAAAAGTAAGATAGCAAGCAAAAAACATTAAATATAAAAGTTTTAAAGTTTTTAAAAATCTATTAAATTGAAGAAAAACTATTTATACATGATTGGTCATTAAATCACGACAGAAAGAAAGTTGCATTTTTTAAATAGTATACCCTGTATATTATATATTAATCAAATTTTTTTAGTTGGTTATAAACATATTAGGTTTGATACCTTTATCTTAAAAGTCTCGTGGGGAATTTATGAAAACCCATTCTATAAAAAGAGAAACAGGGGAAGAGCGCTTATACATAGTGGAGTCAATGTGAATACATTGCTTCTTATGAGGATTTTCTCGAAACTCTCAAGTCTGTTTCAAGACAAAGGAATTAAACTCAGTATCTTTATAATCAGTAAAAAGAGGCCTATTTGATTAACATATAACATACAAGGTGTTTATTTGAAAACGTTGTTATATACGACCAATCCTAAATAATTAATATATATATAAAATATATATATATATATATATATATATATATATATATATATATATATATATATATATATATATATATATATATATATATATATATATATATATATATATATATATATATATATATATATATATATGGTGGTATGTATGGAGACGGTTGTTTATTTCTAAAAGTAAGAGAGCCAGCAAAAAACGTTAAATAGAAAAGTTTTAGAGTTTTTAAAAATGTATGGAAGTAAAATTAATTATTTAGGATTGGTCGTAAAGTAACAACGAAACAAAGTTGCATTTTCAAATAAACACCTTGTATGTTATATGTTAATCAAATAGGCCTCTTTTATATATATATATATATATATATATATATATATATATATATATATATATATATATATATATATATATATATATATATATATATATATATATATATATATATATATATATATATATATATATATATATATATATATATATATATATATATATATATATATATATATATATATATATATATATATATATATATATATATATATATATATATATATATATATATATATATATATATATATATATATATATATATATATATATATATATATATATTACACAATTTAAATGCTGAAATGTTGTTAATATGAAAAAGGTATTCTCTATGATCATTTCTTGTATGGCAAATTTGGAAAAATCTAGTGAGAAAGTCAAAATAGGTACGGGCATATAACCAAGTCCACTATAGCTTTTGTTTAAAATCGGTAAGATGAAAAAGAGAGATAAACAAAACCGCAGGAACTCGTCAATATTTTAGGTAGAGAATTTTAAGTTAAGATCGATTTTAAAGACCAATAAATTAAAAAGAGTTTTATCTAAAAACCTCGTTTTTAGTGTCCTTTCCGCTTCTTTAGGAGCCGGCATCGCCACCCAACTTGGTAAAAGATTTACTGGGACTTCTCAACCGACACGGCCGCTCTTTTATCAGGTGACAGTTGTTGTACTAATGAATGTTTTCGGGGTCCCGTTTGCTTGTTCTTTGGTGCTCTGTACATGTGCGACTTTCGAGATTAACCGTTCGTTGCATGTTGCCCAGCAGTTTCGGTTTTGGACTTTCTTAAATATTATGCACTTTTAATTTAAATTAACTGACTTGTTGCACGTTATAAATAATCCGTGCAAGTGCAAAGAGAAAAGTTAAATTATTATTTATGGAGTCTACGATTTTTCGTATACGGACATGTTGTATTAATAACGAAGTAGAAGTGACATTGGAATATTGGCTACATATTCACCTGCTGACATTCGTCTTACGGTACGGTTTTTTTCCATTATATCACACACCTAATTTTAGTTATTATAAACTTATGTAGTTATGTATTGTGTAATGGGAGAGGCTCTGTAGAGCCAAAGCACAAAGCCGCATTGGGCATGTTATAGATCATTTCTAAGAACATAGGTTTAAATCGTTAACACGCGTATTCTAATTAGTCGTTATTCTTTTATTGATCTATGTTACGAAATAACCCCTATAGCTTTTATAATATTAGTTTGAATTACCCTAAAAATTAATTTGTAAAAGGTGTCCATTTTATTGGATCTATTGCTATCTCTAGAGGCGTAAGAGTTAGGAGGTAGATTAAATCACAAAAAGTATGGCTTTCTTAAAAATATTATAGGGATTTGTTTACAAAGTTGCCAAATTGTTTTTGGTTATTAACCCTTGGAGAAAAATGTAAAAATCATATAAAATTCAAATTTTGTTTTTCAGATATGGGGTAAATCAGTATCTGGAAATGTTCTCTTTTTAGGTTTTTGGTTGTGAGATGCACGATACGTCACGAAATTGATTAAATTATAATTTTTCTTATTTATTGTAACTACTAATATTTCATTTCTCCTATAAAGTGGAATTCTTGAACAGTTTGAGTGGAGACGGGAAGTATACATAAAAGAGTTTCTCGCCTAAAGAGGAAGGGTTGGCAACTCTACTCAGGATGGATATTTTGATCAAATAAACGATTCTATAAGCTTTATTATTTTTGTTTTCTAAAATTTTGAAATCTAACTAGCTAACCAATGATTAAAATGTTATATTTGTTATGGGCCCAGGCAGCAAGCTAGCAGAGGGAATTTGATGTGTTTTTGGAAATTGAATTTGGAAGCTAAAGTATAAATCCAGTACTTAGTTGAGAAGAGAAGTATTAACATTCAAAATGCGATAGAATTTTTAGAGAGTTGAAAAATATAGGCAGCAATTTTGACGAGTCAGATATGTCCTGTTTCTTATTACTATCTATGCCTACTGATTTTGAAAATGTAGTTATTGCTATTCGAACCCTTTCAGAAACAGACTTGAAAATAGAATTTGTTAAAAGTAGGTTACTGGAGTTTAGTATAAATAAAAATCAGGGAAAAAATATATCAAGAGATGTTCCTGCATCTTTTAGTGCAAAGCAGGTTAAGTGTTATAAATGTAATAAACTTGGCTACATTCTGAGTAAGTGTTGTATAAAATGTCATATTTGTGGGAAATTTGGGCATAAGGCCTTTCAATGTAGAAATAAAAAGGAAAAGGGAAATCAAGAGAGACATAACAATAGAACTAACTATGCTGAAGGTTCTACTTTGGAAGAAAAGAGAAATATGAAGAAAGAGACAGCAATGGAACAGTCAGATGATGAGGCTGTTGCTTTTTGTGCAACTTCAGAAAAATTTGGGGACATTAGTGCAACAGAATGGTATGCAGACTCTGGTGCTACTCATCATTATATAAACAGTAAACCGATGTTAGTAAATAAAAGAAATTTTAGTGTACCTAGGTCAATACAACTTGCTGCTGAGGGTAAGTTTATGAAAGCTGTATGTGTAGGAGATTTAAAAGCAATTAGTTATATAGAAAATAAAAAAACACCAATTCTTATTAAAAATGTACTTTGTGTTCCTGAGTTACGAGTAAATTTACTATCTATTTCTACCATAGAAAAAGCAGGTTTTCAAATTGTATGTAGTAATGGTAAAATTATAATTAAGAAAAATAATCAAACACTTGTTGAGGGTAATCGTATCAATAATTTATATAAGATAGTTTTTGAACATTGTCAGTTTGAGTATACAAATTTGGCAGTAAATAGTAAAGATAAAGAAATCTGGCATCTTAGATATGGACATTTAAATAATGACTGATTGACAAAAATAAAAAAAACTTAAGTTTGGTAAATGGCCTGGAATTTGCGAATTCAAATTCTGACACAAAAAATTGTGATGTGTGTATAAAAAGCAAACAAAAATGTTTATCATTTTGTTCTAAAACAACAAGAACAAGCAGGGTTTTGGAATTGGTACACATTGATGTGTGCGGACCAATTACTCCTTGTTCTCGTAATGAAAATTCTTATTTTGTCACCTTTGTAGATGACTACTCAAGATTTATTATTAAACATAAGCATGAAGTTTTCTATTGTATGAAAATGTATGAAGCTAGGGTAACATCTTTATTTTGTGGGAAAAAAAAGGTATAAATATTTTGTATACACCTCCATACACCCCTTAACTTAATGGTGGAGCAGAAAGGATGAATCAAACTCTAATGAACCAAGCAAGATCGATGATTATGCAGGCTAATTTAAGTAGAATTTTCTGGGAAGATGCTGTATTAACAGCAGCTTATATAACAAATAGAACTCAATCTTGCTTAGTTCCAGATAAAGCACCATATGAGTTATTTTATGATAAAAAAGGGTGCCTGACTGTTTAAGAAGTAAATTGGATGATAAGGGAAAAATGTGTAGTTTCATAGGTTATACTGAAAATGGTTATCGTTTGTGGCAAGAATATGGAAATAAATTGATTCATAGCAGAAATGTGATCTTTGATGAGAGAAATTTTATGAATAAATGTGGTAAACAGATAATATATGATACTGAGAGTGAAATTGACAGCAGTGGAAATATAAAAGATGATTTAGATACTGATTTAGAGTTAAATAAAATTGAAGAGAGAGGTAAGTGAAATGAAAATGAGAATGAGAATAAGAATATAGAGATTGAAAGTGAAAGACCTAAAAGAAAATTAAGTTACCAGCAAGGTTTGATGATTATGATCTAGATGTGAGTTGTTTGGCTCTGCTGAGTGAACTTACTATGGAGGCTTATAGAGAGGCCAAAGTAAGCTCAGATTGGAATTATTGGAAAAGGGCTATAGATGATGAGCTTAATGCATTAAAATTAAATGATACGTGGAGAATAGTGGACAGGCCTGAAGCAGAAGAAATAATTAGTAACAGATGGGTATTTAGGGTTAAGGTAGATGAAGAAGGAAAAAGGATTTATAAAGCCCGATTAGTGGCTAGAGGTTTTGAGCAACACGATTTTGGAGAATTTGAAAAAATTCATGGACCAGTTGCAAAATTATCTACTTTGAGAATTTTACTTTCAGTTTGTCACAGCTTTAATTTGACTCTTGAACAACTTGATGTTAAAAATGCTTTTTTGCATAGTGAAATTAATGAAAAAATTTTTATGGAAATTCCTGAAGGGTCTAGTAATTTTAATTCAAATAAAAATAAGTGCTTGCTAAATAGAACAATTTATGGACTAAAACAAGCTCCAAAAGTGTGGAACGAAAAGTTTAATGATTTTATTATCAATATCCAATTCAAGCGTTCAAGGTCTGATTATTGCCTTTATACTTTTCTAAATCAAAATGTAAGATGTTATCTGCTTTTGTACGTTGATGATATATTAATTGCCTTTAATAATTTAAGTTTTCTTTCTTATATAAAACAAAAATTGTATGAAACTTTTAAAATTAAAAAATGTGTATCTGATATTTTGATTTCTTGGGTATTAAAATTGTTAAAGATGGTAAATTCATGAAGATAATCAAAGTGCCATAAAACTACTTAATAACTTTGAAAACAACGAGCTTTGTAAGCACATTGATGTAAAGTTAAAGTTATTTTGGATTTAATTAGTGATAAAGTTCTAAATATTAATTATATTTGTACTAATGATCAGATAGCTAAAATGTTTACAAAGGCTTTAGGTACCGAAAAGTTTGCAAAATTTATAAAATTGTTAAATTTGTTTTGATTCACAATTTTGCAGTTTTGAGAGGGGGTGTTAATATTATCGATACTCTCTACTCATCCCTATATAAAATGTTGAGGTTAGGTTAAGATATATAAAATAAGAAGCATGTAACGCGTTTTTGTGAGAAATGTTTGTTTTATAAATTTGTATTTTCTACTTCACAATAATTATTATTAATAAACTACTTTCAAAGCACATCAGTTTTGCCTAATATATGTAAAGTTATATTTTAAATCTAACAATATTATGTATGTGCTGACTTATCAGTAAAATTTAAGGATAGTGTTATGTCATATCTTAAATACCACCACAATGAAACAAAAACTCGTATAGTTTCAATTTAAATTATATTATAACTTTAAGTGAAAATTTTAGAAAGTATTATTTTTCATATAATTAAAATAAATAAACTAGCTTTGTTTTTAAAAATTTCGATGTTATTGTCAACTTAACAGAAGTAACAATGGGTTTTTCAAACAATTTTATGTCAGTATCTGCTGTATTGAGAATGAAAAGCTTTTTCAAGCAACCAATAGAAACATCCAGGTCCAAAAATGAAGCTGGTAACGTTTACTCAAAAGTCAATCCCCACATAAAGAAATCTGATCACGCTTAATATAGAAATTTTTAACTTTGTAAATGGATCTGTAATATTCTTTTAAAAGATTATTAGAATAGTTTAGTCCTTTTCTCGCCCTCGTAGCTTTATTTCTATAAAGTCATTGTGGTTTCGGAGATCTCAGTACATCCGTAACTTAAAGTGAACACCCTGTACAAGTCTAGGTTAAGCAGCAAATCGTATTTAAGCCTTATATAGCTTCGAGTTATAAAGGGGTAATTTCTTGGTTGTGAACTGATGTTACATTTTCTCTATTTTCAAGCAGCTCGATACATATTCGTCCCTTGTGTAAAATATGCAGAAACAAAATATCCTTCATTGAAAATTCGTTTTATACAATAAACATCAGTTCCACTCTTTCACCACATGCAGTGATGAGATGATTGTGAAAAAATGTAAAATGAAATCAACCTGTTTTCAAAATACACTTGTGGCTATATTCTATAATAGTGGACGGTGCACCTAGGGAGCTAAGGCATCTAGATTTCGTCGGGTGGCATGTACATCCTTCTTGGAAACACCTCTCCTCCTTTTTTTCTGGAAAAACAGATTCTTTTTAATAAAAAAATGTCTACACTTCTTACAATAATTCAGATAGACTGCGACAATATTTCGCGATTTTTTATGAAGTATCACTATAAACCAATATTTTTCTTGACAAATCAATTACCATTGGACATATTTTAATATAATTACTTGATCTAAAATTAACTTGTCTTTTCTCAACCTATTTCACTTTTCATGATTTTCCTTTAATATTAAACCTTGAGAAAGCCCACGAGATTTCACCTATCATCCTTTTCCGAAAACCATAAAATTGGTGTAGGTATGACATAATTTTTGTAAATAGGTCTTGTGGACAGAAAAATCTATAAGCACCCAAATCAGAACACAAAAATATAAATTATTTGATTTCTAGGTTATGTAGAGAAATGGTATTACATCGAAGAACTTTATAAGATTGGGCGCATTCTGTAATAAATTCACAAAGATTGAGAATTGTCCTTTGCAATTGTAGAGAAACATACTGGGAATTTGTATTTGGCTGCAAATTAGAATGATTTGCAGACCTTTCAAGCAACAGAGTGTCATATTTTGCATGACATAAACGACACAGCGAATAAGATTGACACTGATTAATATGTGCTGGATGGAATCAATTACAACATAATCAGGTTTTAACAATTTGATGTCTTTCGATAGGATTTTTTCAAAAAGAAAAGACATTTGTATATCAAATGAGACGAACTACAAAAGTAACATTAAAAAGAATTTTTTGTTTTATCCTAAAGAGAACAAAGTCCCAACTGTCAAGACCTACTTTAAATGTTTTTAAAGGCACTAAGTTTTTTTGAAAGGTATCTAATAAAGCTGTAAGACCTTGTACTGAATCATTAGAGTATCTGGTTGCATTCATGATATGAGAGCAATAGGTACAAGTGAGTAAGCGTGCATTTTGAAAACGATCCTTAAGTGCTTGATAATCTTTCGAAGAATTATCACTAGTTAAAAGGATGGTCTTAACAAAGGTCAAAGTGCCCTTCTACAAAGAGGAAATCAAATACTGAAATTTTCTCAGATAATAAATGATTACAATGAACTAAAGAGTTGAATAAAGCGATAAACGACGGCCAATTGTTATCATCAAAATGTGGTAGAGTAATTTTAGGCAATTTAGCCACCGGGTTTAACTGCTGACTTAAATTGATAAAATATTATTGGTCGGATCTGGAAAGTTATCTTCGTAAACAACCTGCATTGCATAATATTTTTCCAACAACACTTGTTGCACCAATTTGTCTTCATCAAAATTGGGTTATTCAGTAACAGCAAGAGCATTAATAACCGATGAGTGATTTTTGAAAATTCAACCAAAATACTCTTAAGACTTTTATAGCTAATTTGAAATTGTGAACGAAATGACGGTTCGTTGATGGCTCTTTGAGTAAATGCGATATAGCTGAACGAGAGCAAGCTCTTTACAAGCGTAAACTTTTAAATATTTGCCATAAAAACGTTAAAGTTCATATAAATTAGTTTGAACGAACCTTCAAATGTTAAGCAGCGAAGTAAGAATACAGCAAATCGAGAAAATGGTGAAAACTTTACGTAAATATATAAAAAATCACAGAACAAAAAAATTAAAAATTTGAATCTGCAAAATGTGAGCGGTGAATGTAGTTATATAACGGCTATAAGAAGGGAGGTAGAAATGTATGTAAATACATAAAAGGAAATCACAGTTAAATAAATCAATTTAAATTTTCAAACTGTGAACAGTATTTATATAACAATTATAAAAAAAGAGGGAGAAATGTACGTAAGTACACTAAAATAAATCAAACTTTAAATCTCCAAAATGTCAATGCCTTCACATTATCAGGCAAGTAAATATCTTTACAATAGAAAGTACCACCCCACATTTGAACCAGATGCAAATTGTAACAGTAAGTAAATGAACTCCATTTGGGAGAGCACTGGCCTATCATTACCATCGTAATGTGAAGCCCCACTACACTGAGTTGTCTAGATCTTTTTGAGCGCCCTTTTTGGGTACTGCAGTACAAATAATTAAGAAGGTGATTTCATCAAAAGGATCCGTCTGTGGTCTACGCATGTACTTGAACGTTAATCGTTATATTGCTTAACTTTTACTCACATAGCTTCTCCATTATTGTGGCTATGAACAAAGTTAACCAGAGTTAGGGATGGTGGGTAGTCTATTCTCCTCGTGAAATATTACTTTTGCTTTTTTTCCGGCATTCTCCAGAGTTGTAAAACCCATAGTAGCAAGATTAGATGTATCACGTCAATGCCTAGCCCTAGGGCTTCGAAGTGGGAAACTCTGCATCCTCCGTCTTAGTTTGCGTTTTAAAAATTATCTGTTTAGAAATTTCTTCATTCATGGTCATTATTTTTATACAACTTTGTTGGCCATGTGCATTTCCCGATTTCCTCAGATTTGTCTTAGCCCAATTTAATTATCGTTGTTATTTAAAAAGTAGTCAACTTCTGCACCACCATGATTCATTAGTCATCGGGTTGCTGTTAAACCTTCAAAAGACAGGATGCTTTAAAAGCTTCGTTTATGAACTTATTACATCACTTGGATCCAGTCTGGTTTTGTAAACAAACTCACATACCTACAATTATTATTAACTGTTCCTTAAAATCGACTTGGCTATGTCAGTCCATAATTATTTATAATACAGTGTGACAAACTTGGAGTTATACTCCAAATTTGAAAACCAAGAGAAGTGTAAGCCTCTCAGAAAGACATACCCTACCCCCATATCTTTGTCTACACAAACTGAGTCTACACCAGCGGATATTCCCATTATTATTGAAGGCTCCAACACAGTAACTTGTAATAATACGCAACAGTACGTTCATAATTCAAATATTGATTTTAAAATTGGGACCCAATCAAGAAACTCCGCTGAAAAGCTTTTGAACAGCAATCTATAACACCATGACGTTGTAATAAAATGGTCAGCTCAATCCGATGCTTCTAAAAATCTGCAGCGAACCACCGTCCTCCCACCACCACAACGACAAACTGCACACCAACTCGAGCTCCGGCAACTCACTAGATGTATTCTCTCCAGTTACTCAAAAGAGCATTATAATAGCTTCAGACAAAGAAGCTATTGCTGCCTGCAAATCAAATGCCTTTTTGAGCGACAACTGCTACAGTCTTTCCAAGAAGGCTCATCATTCTGATAACCGTTTCCGCATGTTAAGATTAAGAGAGCCTGCCATTTTAAAGGCCTTCAACTTGTACGCTAATCGTGACAACTTGATCAAGCTGCGTTAATTCACTTTGAAGAATTTACAAATACCAGCATTAAGAAGTTTTTGGCCTCTGAAAGCATTCCTATAGACGATAAAACCCTGCATAAGGTTTACAACTACTTTCATGATGTTTATGGATTCAGTACAGCAGAAGTGGAAGCTGACCTCGCTGCCTACAGATCCTATTTAACTTCGGAGAGAACGATCCATCTTCAAAGGACCAGAGTATGCCAAAAAAACTACTTTTCCAGCGATTTCCCAATACTTTTTAGGTAATTTGACGTGTCCTGAGGAACTAGATTCCTCAGAACTTTCTGTTGTTACGGGTCTTAGTATGGTTCTAATTAATATCGCTTCTCTAAGAAATAAAAAAAAACTGACGAGTTGTACCTATTTCCAGAAGAATTGGAGTTTTCCCAATCTATTGCAATTACTGAGCACTGGCTGAATCTAAAAGAACCCTTTTATGTGGAGAGATATTCCACAATAGCTAGATATGACAGACATAACTCAGCTCATGGAGGAACACTGATTTTTTCTCTAAATGGGGATTTCGTCTCGGTAACTAAATATGACCATTTGTTAGCGGATAACTTTTTTGAATTTTCTACAGTATATAATCAAAACATGCATCTCCATGTAATCTGTATTTATAGATCACCAATTTCTGATGTACAATCTTTCTTTAATTACCTACTCAATTTGCTAGATAGTCTATCAGTAAAAGGCAGAAAAATTCTATGCTGGGACTTTAATATTGACTATGCTGCTGTTTGTGCCACCCAGAAATATTTAATTTCTATATTCGACTCTTTCGGTCTTGCAATGCATGTATCGTCTCCAACTAGAATGTCAAAATACTCTTCTTCTATCACTGATTACGTGGCGTCTGATTTTTCTTCATCAGAGGTTCAATTTCAGGTTTGTAGTAAAGGTCCTTCCGATCACAAAGCAATATTTTCCAAATTTAGTATTTCTTTTAGGCCCTTACAGAGACCTTGCTATAAGGACAGAATTTTCTCTGCCGCCAATTTTTCAGTATTTCATAATATTGGCTTAAACACCGACTGGAATTTTGAATTTGACAATGTTAACTCAAATTTTAAAGCTTTCTTAAATAAAATTTTAAGTGTTTTTAATGAAGCCTTTCCGCTTAACACTATCAAACCTAAGCGTCATAAACCGTGAACCACGAAAGGACTACGCATTTCTGCTAAAAATATTCTTCTCTCATATATATAAGAAAATTTACCGACTCTATTCTTATTTTCAACTATATCTCTAATTATAGGAGGATCTATATTAAACTAATCAAGTCAGCAAAAAAAAATACTATCAAAAACGTCTAACAAAGTCTAAAAACGTTTCAAAGGAAATCTGGTCCATTATCAACGACCTAAGAAACAAAATCAAACCGTGCGACCCAGATCTTGCCAAGGACAAATGACCTAAATGATTATTTTATTAATGTAAGTAAAAATGTTACCTCTGGAATCTCGCGAAGTTTGGACCCTCTTTCGTTTCTTCCTCCATCGGAAAATGTCACTGATGTCAGCTTTTTCTTAAGCCCTGTTGGCAGCATGGAACTATTAAAAGAAAAAGGAGGCGGCGAAAAATCTAACTCTTGATGTTTAATGCTAATTGCTTTACTATCAGTGCTATCAAAAATCATTGAAAGGTTAGTGAAGAATCGTCTTATCCATTTCTCCTTAAATATCAGATAATAATCCCGGATCAGTTCGGATTTTTACCCAACAAGTGCACCAGTGACATGTTCTCGTTGCTAAGTAGCGACGTCTACTTATCCCTCAATAACAACTACTCCATCGCCTCAGTTTATTGTGACTATGCACAGCCTTTGAGTGTTAATCAAGAAATTTTGATAAGCTAATTTTTATGGAATCCGTGGTATTTCTTCAAATCGGTTTAAAGCTTATCTCGGGAATAGGCAACAATTTGTAAGGGCAAATAATTGTGATTCTGATTGTAAATTGATTACAAGTGGAGTCCCTCAAGGTTCGGTCTTGGGACCTATTCTTCTTTTGTTATACATTAATGATATCACCATCCTAAAAATTAATGAAAAAATTTCTCTTTTTGCTGACGACACAAAGATGTGGAGTGATTTTGATACAACGTCTTTACATTATAATATTTCCAACGACCATGTTATGATTAAGGCTTGGTCCGATTCCAATCTGCTTTGCTTCAATGTGGATAAAACGGTGGCCTTATCTTATAAGGGAACTTTACAACCACTTCAACTACGTAACACCAATATTAAATACGTTCGATTAATTTCCTGGGTTTGAATATAAATAACCTAAAATGGTCTAAGCATTGATATCTTAACTGAAAATCTTTCTACCGCCTGTTTTGCAAAAGAACTGTAATATGTAATAAGTAAATAAGTAAGTCTGCCAGAAGACTCGCCTTCTGTCAGACTTACTTATTTCTCTCTATTCGAACCACATCTCCTCGATGGCCTTCCTTGTTGAGGCTGCTGTACCACCGAGCAATTTCTTAATATTTTTAGGCTTCAAAAGAGACGAATTCGCTATTTGTTTGATGTAAATAATAGAGCTCACTGCCAATACTATTTCAAAAACATGAAATACTAACACTTCCTGCATTATTTATTTTAGAAACCGTCTGTTTGATGAGAAAACATATGAACACTTTCCCGGAAGGGCCACAACACGTATATCCTATCAGAAACTCTAGTCATGACGTATACCTTCCCATTCCTTCCACAGAATTAATAAAAAAATCAATTATTTACAACGCCATAAAACTTTACAATCATCTTCCAGTACATTTAAAAACTATCCCTATGTTTGCACTCTTTCGAAAAAAAAAAACCAAAGCGTACCTCATTGAAAAACCTTTTTACTGCGTTAATGATTTTTATAATGAATAAGTCTCATCAAAATGTTTTTTATTTGTTTGTTTACTTAGATCTTTTTGAGTGTCATGATCCAGCTGCTAGCATAGAATTTGAAAATCATTTTATAGGGGAATGAAGTGCCTGACAGTCCGTTAAAATTAATTACTCTGTTACGTATTAGATTAATGTCATCTCAATTATTCACCTCGTATATTTATTGTTTATTTCCTTATTATTAAGGTCACCTAGATTCATTGACCGCTTTACAGCAATGTTATGTCTTAACGAATGTTGGTATATCTACAATTTTTGTATTTGCATTGACCTATCGAATAATAAGATTTTTTTTCGATTAATATTTCCTTTTTTCATTGTTTTGTTGTTTTTTTCTTTTAAGGTAAATTTCGCTTTGTCCATAAAATTGTAACAATTTTCCTGTGGCAATAAGAATACTTTTGTTTGTTTGTTTGTTTGTTTTTTGATAGATTTTTTTAAAAATCTCTGGGACACGTCAACTATACTATTTTTCTTGAGAATCTTATGAACTAAAGTGAGTTTATACAGGGTAAGCCAAAATATAGTTATCATGGCCAAGTTTTTTTGAATGGAAACCCCGTCTTTTTTGACATATTTTTAAAGGACGCCTAAAGTTGCATATTGGTGGTGTGTTTAAATTGTCCACTTTTAATCATTTCTTACAAAGAGCGAGTAAAGAATTAGTAAGAACTCAAAAATATTTTTAATAAAATACATTATATTTATTTTAAAAGGTGTTGAAAATGTTGACGGTTCACTTGCTGGCGGCAACTGAGTCTTAAATAAAATATATTTCTCACATTCTGAACCTCTGGTAACATAAGTCCACATTTATATCGTATTTGTTTTTTTAATATCCCAGTCTCAATATTCTCGGGTTTGATGTTAATACTATACTTTTTAGGTAACACCACGAACAAAAATCAAGTAAGGTAAGATCCGGAGACCTCGGTAACCATTCCATTAGACTCCTTCTACCAATCCATCAATTTGTAAATATTTGGTTTAGATAATCACGACCAGGCCAGTGGCGTATTTAAGGGGGGAGTTTGGAGGTTAAGCCCCTCCCCAGAGTCTCTTTTGTAACCTCTCTTATAAGCTAAAATGATATGTAATGGTTGCCCATTACTTACGCTAAAAACATCCACCTATGTAGAAAACAGACAACGAGGCTTTTCTTTTGGTTGTTCAAAATTTTCATCGGCTCAATCCCCCCTCAGAAGCATTGTCTAAATCCCTCAGTAGAACAGGCCTCTCATAATAAGTGGATACTTGTGGATCCAACGGGAAACCAATCTGCAAAGGGGAACAAATTACTGCTGTAGAAATGACAAATATCGCTCTTTTTTATTGTTAAAAAGTATCGGCCAAATTACTCTATTGTCAATAATTCCAGCCAAAACATTAATTTTTGGACCACTGGGTATGTACTACCTCATCCAATGGGGATCCCTGTCTACCTAATATCGGCAATTTTGTCGATTAATATGGCCATGTAACCTAATAAGCTTAATCAGAATATTTGTTTTCTGAGTTTACGAAATGTTTATAAATCAATTTTGTTAACGGTACATTTAATTTCGTATCATCGTCCAGTGCAGTTTCCTCTTAGTAGGTGTAGATCTTACAAGTCGATTTTCTTGAGACATTTTCTCAGTTTTACTCATCGCATTTTAACTTATTTGGGGACAGTCAGGGTGTTTTTCTTCAAACAATCTAACCTCTTCCTGTTGGGTTCTAGATGTATCTCCGTATCTGACCATCGTTAATATTTCAATACGATGAGTTTCTGTTAAATGACGTATTTTAAGCCTCATTTTACACAATTTTGAAATACGTTAATCTTGTTAGTAATCATAGACAGTTAGATACTAATTTCAACAATGAAACGTACCTGATACAGAATTTGTCTAGCCAAAAAATGTAGAGGATTTTTAAAGATTGTTATTCAGAATGTGAGCAAGTGAATGGACCACACAGTATTTTTGAATTTTAGCTAATTATTTACTCGTTCTGTATAAGAAACGGTTTAAGGTGGAAAAGTTAAACTCGGCACCAATATGCAACTTAGGCGTTTTTTAGAAATATGACAAAAATACATAAATTCTATTAAAAAAAAGTTAGCCATGGTAAGAATTTTTTGGCTCACCCTGTAAACACATACTTTAATTCATACAATGCGCAAGGAAAAATAATAGCTCACGTGTACGAGCTATTTTTAAAAAAATCTCTCAATGTGATTTTACAGAATTCATTCCATGATATATGTTCAACTGTATATTCTATTGCATATAATTTCTTATATCTTACTTATGTTTCTATATAAATTGAAAAAAAAAAGAAAATTTTAAATAATTTTAAATAATTTTAAAGCTACATATCTTTAACAAACCTTACATACAATTTTACAGTGTTACACGGTGTATAATGATATTTTTTATTAATATATGTTTTGTTCATCAGCACAAATAAAGTTTAAGTAAAAAACCCATAGCCTTTTCCGGTGGTTCACAAAAAGAGCCCCAGCGATCTCTCTAAAGGCGTTAAATTAATAGTTTACCGACTGAAGAATATGACTACCTTGTTAATAAGTACCTACGCGTTTTCTTGAGAACTTGACCTCTGCTTCGAGCGTGGGTTTTCAATCCTTTGCGAATCTTATGGATTTATTTATTAAAACGCTATTATATGCATGTTTATAAATCCATATTTCTGTTCCATTGTCCATTTGTCACTGATATCAAAAAGACGTCACTACTTATATATAACTATATTTGTAATTTAAACATTTTTAAAAAATGCTGCAAATAGACTTAACTTATATTCTGAGTCATGATCAGATTAATTCGATGGAATCAAATTATTGTATTTTCATCCGAATACATACGCTCGCAAAGTCTCTTATCTATTGGACAAAATTCTAAAAAAATACAAATTTTGCCACCTCCGTTCACCCCCTTAGAAGATGAGTTTTCAAAAATAATGGAACACGTATTATTTTATTTCTTTTGACATCGTAATTCAATAGCTTTTTTCTTCATCATTCTACTAGCCCTTTTAACGAAGAAATTTTGTAAAATCCCTCCTTAGTGCACCCTTAGGGTATTCAAGGAAAATTCTTTCAAATATAAAATCTCTAAGTCCTCCGGCTTAGGCTGTGCGTTGTCAGTCCAAAATTATATTTCTCTGTACAAACACAGATTTCGTTCGAAGACTATGTTTACAAAGTATCATCATCTTAATTCAATTTTTTTTTCATACAAACTTTACCACCCATTTCACCCCCTTTACTGATGGAATTTTGTAAAATCCCTCCTTAGTGCAACGTGTGGTACTCGAGGAATATTTCCTTCAAATGTCTAAGTCCATCGGTTTAGGCTGTGCGTTGTCTGTCAGTCAGTTAGTCAGTCACTATACTGTTTTGTAGGTATAGATCAGTACCCAGTACTTCTTTACTTTATGAAAAATTCAACCTAGATTTAGGACCTTTGTAATTTTAGAAGTCGGTGTCAAACTAATAAAGACAGTAGATAGATATTACAATCATGATACATAGGCTCTTATTATATAAATGTCTTTGTGTGATTAAGTAATTAAGAATTGGTTTGACGCCAATTTCATAAAGTCAAATTTTTAAGATGAAATGAAATCTTATTTTTTTCATTTTAGTGTTTTGTTTGAAGTCAGTTTTATTTTTTTATAAAACATTTTATCTATACTCTACTTTTTTATTTCTCCAACATATTGTATGGCTGTTTCTGTTGATAACTAGTCTGGAAAATTTCTGGAATACATGTGTGTATATATATATATATATATATATATATATATATATATATATATATATATATATATATATATATATATATATATATATATATATATATATATATATATATATATATATATATATATATATATATATATATATATATATATATATATATATATATATATATATATATATATATATATATATATATATAATATTGATATGGTGATTTTGGACACAGTTGCTACCTGCTTATTTATTTTATAAGGGACTTCCAACATTTTAATATAAGTTTAGGCTTTAATGTTTGAATCTTTGCATAAATATAACCAAAAAGGATGAAATAAAAATGTTCATAAAAAAATAGAACCGACTTCAAAAAATGGTGAAAATATAAAATATTTAAAAAACAGCACTAAAAAGTCAAAAATAATATATTATTCCACATTAAAAATTTGATGTATGAAGTCGGTGTCAAAGTGCATGTCTATTTAATGTTGCAGTTGGACGGTGAAGGGATTCATGTGGGTCGATGCTTCTATCGCCCTGGCAGTAAAACACAGACGGTTTGGCCACAATTCGACGATGTGGTAGTGATGCAAGCTTCCTTGTGATGTTTTGATCATTAATCAGGCGAAAAGCTCTTTTTTGGATAGAGTCAAAGATATTAAGGATTGAAGGAGAGGTTGTTCCCCATATGTACGAGCAATACTCAAGGCTGGGTATGATTTTCGAAGGGTAAAGGGTATAAAAGTTGACAGAAGACAAGTACAAAAGTAAACATGAATGTGTCTTATTGGCGTTAAACTTGACAATTATCTTAATGAGGTCCTCGATTAAGCATACAGTCATTATTCTAAGCCTATCATCAATTACAGTCTTGGAAACAGGTTGGGCAAATTGTATGTTGGAGTGGCGTGTATTATCGCCAGGAGCTCTGAATAGGATTGCTGATAGAAGAAAGCAGGGCATTGATGTGTAGATTTAAGATTTCTATTAATAGGTACCAGCACTGAACCCTGTGGAACGGCTGCATTGATTTGCTGAAAGTTAGATGAATGGCCGTCAACCACTGCATTCTGTTGGAAAGAGAACTGGCAATTCAAGTACAAAGTTTTGGAGGAAGAACATAGGCAGGAAGTTTATTACGAAGTGCGTCTTGCTTTGACAAACGATTTGTCAAAGCATGACGCAACCCCAGTTGTGGGTTACGAAGGTTGGAAGATCTCCTGTGGATTTCTGTTGGCGGAAGCCGTATTGCCTGTCATGGATATACATTTCAAGGTAATTTAAAAGATCATTATTGATATACTTTTCCAATGTCTTACTCATAATTGGGAGTAAAGATATGGGTCTGTAGTTAGAGGCAAGAGTTGTGGATCTCTTTTTGGTAACAGGCTGTACAGGAGAAGATTTTCAGGTTTTAGGAAGAATGCCCTTATCATAGTACACTTGGTATAACCTGGTAAGCATAGGGAGCAGTTTGCAAACTCACTTTTTTAGGACTATGGCCGGAATACTATTACGGCCAGAAAATAATTATTTTTTATTCATAATGGAAAATCGTCCAAATCATAAAAATAACAAATTTGTCACAATGCATTTATAATAAGCAGCATCTGATGCGTCTTCTTATTATGTTTTTAAATAGAGCGCTCTACTTATCATTTCATTGGTGATTTTTACCCCAATGCTGTGGCCGTCAGTGTAATCAATTCTCGTAAGTGCACAGGTGACTATAATTTCATAATTAAACATATTTAATATTGTAGGAACCAAATTCGTTTGACGGAATAAACACCAACTAAAAGCTGTTCGTATCATTAGGATCATTTAGAACACTCGTAACATGAGAACAAGCAGTTCTCCAAGGATCGTATTCTCGAATAGCTCGGTGACTAGTCAGAATATTAATATCTTGCCCCTCGCTGCGGGAATCGCTCGACACGGCCTACTCGCGACGTCCTGGAGTTCGTAACTACATATCCATCGGATGTCCTTTGAACACTGTTGCCATTTTAAGTATTGAGCTTGATGAACTTAGAAAAAAACTGCTATTTCAAATCTATTCAAATCTATACGAAGTCCATTAATTATAAAATATTTTTTTTTTGCTTTATAAGCAGTTTATTCTAGAATTAAGGGCAGAGTAACTAACAGTGGCTGCTCGTGACCTTAGAAAGTGGCAGTGCTGCAGGATGCAGTTTATGTTGAAAATATAATATATCGTCGTGATTGATGATCCTTCAATATACAATATCCTTGCAATACTCAAACAAAAGTCAACATAAAATTTAAAAAAAAATACTGTTGCACTTCACGTAAAAAAAAATCCTGATATAGGAATAATTTTTTGATTTCTTGATTTTTAAACCAAATTAGTGCGAGTATTTTTCTTTGGAGCAAACTTGTCAATCACTTTCTCGTTCAAATCAGAAATACACGGAATACGTTTCTGTTCCACTGACAAACATGCTAAGGCATTAAGCCATCGTAACAAGTATTTTTAACGGTTTAATTGTTTCTTAAAAGTTCCTCAAGATTATCGTCAACTAAGAAATTGAGTAGTACTGCACAAGAATAATAATTTCTATATTCGTTACTGCAATACAAAAAACTGGGTTCCGTTTTTAATTTAAACGAGTTGCATGCATTTTCTGATTTCTAATAACGCTTGTTTTTTATTTAAATATTTTTACACCTACTAATTTCTACAGAACCTATTACCTGTTTTTTAAGCTGTTTAAAAGGGATGTCAAGATGTTGGCAGTGTAAGCCAAAATACAAAAATGTTTTTTTCTTACCACAATCTTGTTACTGATCCCGCCTGATCCTTTGTTGTGATGTTTATGTCAGGGGTCTCCTCGATTTCCTCCATGCACTCAATTAGTTCTGTACTATGTTCATAAACTACGTTTATTGTACGACTTTTAAAATTCCACTGAGTAGGAGCAGATCTTGAGATTATCCGCTTAATAATTCTGTCAAAGAAGGCAATGCCTGGACTGGAGTTGAAGAAAAATGCTGAAACTTCAGATGAATTACCAAAAACGAGGTCAATGTCGTTATTTTGTGAAGCTGCCTAGGTCATAAATAAATTCAATTTGTGCTCATAGCAGAGCAGAAAATGGGCTAAGGCATATTTTTCCTTTATTTAAGTTTAAACTCATTTTTGCTTAACTTGTTATTGCTGCGCAGTAATACGAATGTGTAATTCATTTATTTGGATTTTTCCCTACTAGTGGTTCAAGTTCTGTTAAAATAAATGAGCTAAGAGCATCCGCTGTTTGTCTAGGCCTTGTAAACAATCCCCAAAACCGTACAACTGGCAATCTAAAGATGGCAAAAACCAAAACCTTGAATTTCTTTAGCAGTTCCTTTAAAGATAGTTGCGGTTTGTAAATGTTCTTTTAATGTCTTGTCAAGTTCAGCTTCATATGTAAAAACCCGGAAAATTTTAGGATTTGCAGAGATTTCTGTCTCATCGTGTCCTCTAGGGTAAGCTCAAAGGTTTCATAAAATATTATAGCGTCTATAATTCTTGAAAGCCCGAACCAATTTTTAGTTACTTTTGTTGTGATTACCGATGTTCTGCCAATATGCACTGTCCAGTTGTTCCCGGATAGAGCTTTTTCACTTAGATATATTAAATCACTGACACCAGTACTTGAATGAAATGACATGTGAATTACCCCCAAAAAGTAGGCAAGGAAAAAAAATCTTTCACAACCGCAAATCCAATAGTATTTTGAATAAATGTTTACATTAAAGTTACATATTATACGTTTTACCGCGACTTTTCAAAGAGCATTCGACTTTTTTTTAACTCAAGTGTAGGATGCACATTTCGTTTAATTTGATGTTTTTCATTAATACTTATTCACGAAAAGTTTTTATATTTCGACAAAATATAATTATTTTTAAGCCCCGACGATGCCGACGCGACGATGCAATGTTTTTGCACTTGATAGTAAATAGAAATATTAGCCCAAGGCCGGAAAAGTTTCATAGCGGATTAACATGAAACACTGCCAGTTAATTCGTTTTGCTTAATGTTGTAAAGCTTGTCATCTATTGGTCCCTTCAAGTTTACAACGCATAGCACATGTGTTTGCGGCGAGCTGTTATTGGCTGGGCCGCGACGAAAACGTCACTTCGCGATGCGTCAACCACTGCCTGACGTCGAAAGACGAATATATGAGGGAACACGTGTGAATAAAACTGTGCAGATAAAAGTTAAAGATGGATTAAAATCATTGTTTTTAATTTGTGACCAATGCTGCAAGCTCTGCAGTTCTTATTAACAAACCGCCACTGGTAACTAATATTTCAAAAGGCTTTCTTGTAGGGGGTGAGACATAAAGTTTAAGTACATGTAAAGTTCATAAAGTTTAAGCTGGCTGCGTAGTAAATGCCGACCAAAGAAAACTTTATCTTTATAATACCTCAGTTAGAGGCATAACTACAGTAAATATTGATACAGGTCCTTTGTCAGGCAGTGTCATGTATAGGATGTGCCAAACTCGACACTTATTATGGGAAAACGGGAACTGCAAATCGAAATATGTGTAGAGAGTATTAAATGAGTGTCACTAAGATATAATTTTAAAGTAAATTTTTTCTTTCAGTTTTTAAAATTGCGGTTGTACGTGATTCCTATTCTATTTTTCTGCATATTTAAAAATCTTTTATTTTTTGTAAGTAACATTTATTTGAAAAAAATATATCTAACTCTATTTAAAACTTATAAGACAACATTTATGAAATATACGAAATATATAAAAAATTGGGTTAACCAGAAATTGAGTAGTCCATGAAAACCATTTGAATGAACTGTCATTGTGACATTTAATGAAACTGAACTTATGTCAGAAACTTTTATTGTTCTTCGTTTGGATAACTTTTAAAAATAATTACACGCAACTAACAAAAAACTAATTTATTACCCAATAATAATTGATAAATAAGTAAAAAACAATAACTAACCAAATTCTTAATATTTGCGCTATGTTCCCCTCCGACTTCCAACTTCGTTACTGGGTTCCGTTTTTAATTTTTGTTTTTCAATCATTATTTCTTTAAACGAGTCATGAACAAATAAATTTGCTGCATTTAACTGATCAGTATATTGAAAACGGTGATCTGCAACATTAATTATAACATCGCTTATATTTGTTTAATTTTCAGATTTCTACTATCCGTTTTTGAAGCTGTTTAAAAAATATGTCAACATGAAGCAGTGTGCCAAAATACAAAGATGTTTTTTCTTACAATCATCTTACTGAGCCTTCAGGATACTGATAAAATATTTTCAAAAACGTTCTCACAAAACCTCTTTAAATTTAAATATTCTTCAAGAGGGTGTAAGTAAGCAAGTAAAAAGGCCCTATCTTAAAAAAACTTTAAGTATATTTTTCTAAATAAGTCATAAGACGAAATGCTCTTAGGTACTCCAGCCTTAACGCATTCATAAAACCATTTTTAAGTATATTTATTCTTTCTTTAAATTACACTTATCGCTTCTATATAAGATATCTCATAAATCCACCATAAGTTTGAAAGTTATCTACCTGAACTCAAAAACTCTTAAGGGTGATTTGTGAATTCTAATATTACACACAATAAAACGGTAATATTGTTTTTAAGACTATTTAGCCCTAACTTCTGCTAACATAAGTGTAGTTCTTCATTGAGTATAAATGTACTGTATTTATCCCACAATAAACCCGTAACCCATTACTCTCATTAGAGACCTAAAATTTTGGCAACGGAACACACACACACAAGTCTATGTAAGCTATCGCAGTTGCTAAGCGTGATGTATTATAAGGAATATATTCGATTAAATGATTGTGGACAAATATTTGATTCTTTAAAGTGTATATGTATGTACTTTTTTCTTTTCTATTAGAATTGTTTACTTTTAAATATGAATTGAAACCTAGACCGCGTCATAAAACCGTAAACTTAGAATAATTACATACACGGCTAACAAATTGTGAATAAGATTCTGAATGTTTATCTAAGCAAAACTATTATTAATAAAATATTTATGAAGTGTGTTTACGAGTTAATAATTCTTATAACCTATTAGATTTAATAGAATGTTAAAGAAAAGAAAGATTTAAGGTGGTGTTTATGAAGAAGCTCATAAAGTTAGATAAAGAATAAAAACACTTGTGAGTTAAATAGTTTTTTGATAAATGTCTCATCATAAAACTACTTTTACAATCTCACATCTTGGGCTGGACCATTAATTCCTATTAATCTTTCCCCATAGGTAATATCTAAGTATTCCTGTAATATTAAAAACAAATTCATTTTTTCTGCGTTATTAAAAATTACAAATTTAACTGTAAGTATCCAAACGAAGAACTACAAAAAATTCTGACAAATACCTCAGTTTCATTAACTATCCTAATGGCATTTCATTTCTATGGTTTCCTTGGACTACTCGATTTTTACCAATTTACTTTCGTATATTTTCAGAAATTTTGTCTTCTAACTTTTGAGTAAAGTGGAGTTTAGGTAGGTATGCTCCTAGAGAAACACTATGAGGGATGTCACAACATTTTGAAAACCGGAAAAAAATTATAACATTAAAAATATACCTTTAACCTAACATTTAGTATCCTGTATCTATATTTTGATTTGCAATTCCCATTTTCTCATAATAAGCCAGTTAGCTAAGCTAAATGTTTTATCTACTCTCAAAACAAATTAAGTAAAAAAAATAGTCTTTTCTAAGAATGCTTCTAATTTCAAATTCTAAATTCTAAGTATGTGTTCCAATAACTATTTCTAATAAACCTTTACAATTAATTGCTTTCCTTAAAAAGTTATAAGAAATTAATATTTTTAAGCAAATATTCAAAATAAAGTTTACAATATCAAAAGAATTAGTAGCAACCTTACTCTAAACTAAGTTTAAAAATTTTGCTTTTGTAATTAATTATATACGCGAAATCGGCTGCATGAAAAAAATTATATTTTATCCAGATATAAAGAAAAATCTAAAAATGTGACAACGTCGCTGATATATTTTTTGGATTTCGCGTATCATCTTAAATCTACATAACGAAAATTGTTACAATAGCCTAATACATGTATACTTTTGTATGTAAATACTTGAAACTGTGGTGCAAGTACATGTGTCAATTATTACTATCGGTAAGTCCCTAACTGTTATACTCTAAACATGTAATTTCCTTCAGCTTGCATTTTCTATGAAGCCAACGTATACTCCACACGAGTGAAAAGGCGAGGTCTACAGTTCACGAGTGTGGAATATAGAGCATTCTAAACGTGTTGTAGACTATACTTTCTCTAACAATACTTTAAAAAATACGCAACAACATAATTTTATTAACAAACAAATAAAAAGGAATACAAAATAACATGCATCAAAAATGAAGAAGTTTTCACACGTAGCGCCTTCTAGGAGCGTTCAAATTAGCATATTTGAATTTCTCGTCCCAAGAAACCAACAAATTCCACCTTTTGTAAGGATACCCTGAATATTAGCAAACTTATGCGAGACAATCATAATTTAAAAATTCATTTTTATCAACTTTAGTACTAAGGTAAGTTAGGTAAGATCGTCATATTTGAGCTTCAGGAATTTGTGGCAGTATTTTGTACAGGCCTTTTTAAGAATTACTTTCTGAAACAGTGTGCCAGAATGTGACCTATTCCCACATCATTTTTAATTGTGGAATATGTTGATTTTAAAGTAATGTTAGAAAAAGCCTATTAAGGCATTAGGTACCATACATTAGGCTCTAGAATTAATTGCCTACGAGCAAAAAAATTGAACGAATCAGTTTACAATCAAGAAAGTTATGACTGTTTGAAATTGACTAGTATTTTTTAACATTTCATAATTTATTGACCTAGAAAAATCCACAGTACTGTTTCTTTGTTTAAAATGTACTGGTTTTTCATGTAACTTGGCAATTGAGTGATTATAATTAAACAAATACGAGTGATCTATTGCACCAAAATGCCTGTTAATTTTAAATAATAACGAACAATGCATAAATGCGGCAACATCGCTGAGCCGTGTTACATTATCGCTATACAGCAACAAAAAAATTGACAATTCTTGCACTTTATACTAAACTTGTATAATTTCGTAATTAATAATTAAGCATGCCAAATTTTAAGTCGGCATCTGATAGAACGGCTAAAAACTGCAATTCAACTTGAAAATTGAATCGTCTGTAGTGTTGTGCCAAAGTGAATATTTTATTATTTTAAATGTAGGTTTTTATTCTCTTCAAATTTTTGGTTCTCCTTAAATTAAATATTTATTATTATAATTAAAAGTAGAGAAAAAACGATTATACTTAAAAGAAAAACAAAATATTGACTAAAGCTTATTTTTAAACAAAAAAAATTATAATTATCAATATTTTAGGATTTATAGAAACGTTTAATTTCATTATTAAGCAACTATAAATAATCCTTTTTATGGAGAACATTTATTTATATTTTGTCAAAATTTTAATTTTTACATTAGACAAAAAACTCTATTAGATACAAAAACTTAAAATGTCCCATATTAGTGACCACACAAATTTCATTCAACAACAGTAAAATCAATTGAAGAGAGAGAGAACATTTTTTATTACATGGGTTATTGTTTTGTAGGTTTCGTGAAAATAAACATCTGAAAGCAGCGCAGTTTTATGGGAAATTTCAAAACCAAGAAATTGTTTTTTTTTTTGTTCAGTTAGGACCAATAGAAGCCGCTAATTGTGCTTCAGCTAAATACAATGTTAATGGTTTCCGGTCGTCAGGCAATACAAATACTCAGAATTTCCTTCTTCTGTGATGCCACCAACATAAACCTGAGAGGAAGACCAATTCATTCCTTTTTCACAAAAGTTTCAGGAAATTGTGTATTAATATGTTAAATATTTTATAATTATGCCAATTAGTGAATATTATGTTATTAAATTATAATACCCCCTCGCCAATAATTTCCCTTGGGTTCTCCTTTTTTATTATGGATAACAGGGAGGCACAGCCCCTTACTTAAAAAGCGAATTTTTAAGTTGACTTTGTCATTAAGGAGGTTTTTTTAATTATAATCCCATGTATCCCGGAACAAGAACGCTGGTGTCCTAGTTTATACAAAAAATGTATTTTAAAACCGAAGGCATATTTCGGAAGGGTATATTCCTCAGTATATTAATAATTCCTCTTATCTTCCTGTAAATTCCTTTCAGTGCCTTTCAAAGTAATGTGTATTTATTGCTTGTTGGTGGATTTCTGTTTTCTTAAGAGTTGAGGCCTTTTGAAGAATAATTTTTGAGAAAATAAAAAGTAAAGGAGAAAATCGTTTGTTATCCCTCAACGACCATAACTATTGTTTTGATAAAAAATTAAAGTTAGTTATTTTGTAGTTAGGTTGGGTTAGGTTTATGCAATTTATATTTAATTGTTTTAAATAAATTAGCCTTTAAACGTTATTTCTATGTACTGTTACTGACTGATGGAATTGCATTCATAATCAATACATTTCTACACTGTATCTGTTATTGTCAAGAGTTTTACGTGGAATTGAAAATTTGATTGGATAATTAGTTTTTTTAGTAATCATTTTTTTTAACGTTTTACTAGGCCGCCATCTTGTTCCGACATATTACTACGTCATCTCCGTATGACCCTGAATTCTTTACTAACATTTGAATGCACTCTGATGAAAGTTTTTAAGCTATACCGCCAATTGACAGACAGATAGACAGACCGTCGGGATTAACAAAAATACTTTTTGGTATCTAGGGACGCTAAAACATGTAAAAACCTGAGAGGGTGATTTTCTCAGGATTACAAATATTTTATTTTGCCGCCATTTTGTTCCGCCATCTTAAACTACACTTTTGCTAGTTCTTTTCTATATCACAATCAGTAAGGGCACACAATTCGAAATCAGTCCGTTAAGCAGATTTCTCAGGCTGTATTTTTAATTATTTTATTAAACCACCATTTTGGATTCGTACCTAAATTTGATTTTAATTTGATCAATTGGATAAGTAGTTTTTTTGTAGTAATAATTTTTTTAACATTTCACTAGGCCGCCATTTTCTGTTGCCATATTGGATTTTTACTAAAATGTTACCAGCTCAATCCCATTTTTGTCAATCGAATAAGTAGTTTTTCAGCTATGCCGCGTACAGACGAACCGACAAACAGACCGACGAAATTAAGAAAACATGTGTTTCGGCATCTAGATACCCTGAAACGTAAAGATCTGAAAAAATCACGGAGGGTGATTTTTTCTATATTACAATACTTTCCTTTTGCGAGAGAAGTAAAAATTATTTGCCCACCATTTTGTTTCACCATCTTTAATTCGTACCACAACTTTACTAGTTTATCTCTATATTATCCTTAATGTTTGCACAAAATTTGAAATTAATCCAATACATAGTTTTTTTCAGGCCGATTTTTTAAATATTTTATTAAGGCGCTATTTTGTTTTGCTATGTTATATTCATACCAAAATGTTATCAGTTCATTCCTACGTAACACTTGATTTTTGTGCAAAATTGAGTAAATTGGATAATTAGTTTTTTTAGTCATAATTTTTTTAACGTTTCACTAGGCCGCCAATTGACAGACAGATAGACAGACCGTCGGGATTAATAAAAATATTTTTTGTTACGACATATTGTATATTTACTAAAATATTATACCAGATGATCCTTAATTTTTCACTAAAATTTGAAGTCAATCTGATGAGCAGTTTTTAAGCTATCCCGCAAACTGACACAGACCGACAGACGGATTGACGGAATTGATAAAACACATTTTTTGGCATCTTGGGACGCTAAAACTTCAATATACGTAAAACCTGAGAAAGTGATTTTTTTCACGAAAACATATATTTTATTTGGCCACCATTTTGTTCCGCCATCTTGAATTAGTACCTCAGTTTTACTAGTTCATCTATATACCACAATTAGTTATGGTACATGATTCGAAATCAGTCCATTAAGTAGTTTTTTAGACTGAAGTTTTAAATATTTTATTAAGCTGCCATTTGTTCAGCCATCTTCGATTCGTACCAAAATTACCGGTTGTTTTTCACATAATACTTGATTTTTGTGCAAAATTTTAGATACATTGGATTAGTAGTAGTCTTTTAGTAATAATTTAACTAGGCCTCTGTTTTGTTTGGCCATATTGGATTTTTATCAAAATGTTACCAAGTTATCCCTATATGACCCATAATGTTTGTCCAAAATTTGAAGTTAAGTAAGTAGCAGTGTGGGTAAGTAGTTTTTTAGATGTTCAGCGACAGACAAACCGGAATTGAGAAAACATGTTAGAGACTTTGAAACGTAAAGATCTGAAAAAATCTCTTTTACGAGGGAAGTAAAAAGTAAATTGCTTTAAATGATATCAACGTAATTTCGAAAATATGGTTTTGGACATGTTCGTTAAAGACTGAATCTCAGTTGGGGATCAGTTTAGGACACAATTTTATATAACAATAGAGAAACTTTTTTTATTAGCAGCATCTAAGTACTTATACCCTTTGATACTAATTCTGTAGTCGTAGTATAAAAAGTAGTATTGTATTTAATATACCGTTTCTTTTTACTGCCAATGAATATTTCGAATGCTTTCACAGCTAAGGTTAATTAATAAATATAGGCTCTAGGGTTTATGCGTTTCTTCTGAGATTGCACAAGGCATCTTCAAGAATCTTCATTGTACCACCACATATATTAATATATTAGTACTCTTTTAAATTCTTATATTAGTTTAAAGTGTTTAAAAAATAAACAAATATCAGCAAAGCTTTGGGGCGGCGATTTATAAAATTAATTTAGTGAATGATACGGCCTAATGGGTATAAAAGACGAATCGAATAGGATTTATCGGATTTTTTATCACACTGTAAAATAGTGACCCAAAGTTTTTGAGAACAATTATATAGTGTAGGGTGTCAATTGTCATGAGTCCATTATTGTACAAAAAATAATCTAATGAGTCAGATAAACAAAAGATGCTTTTACTGTAATATTAATCTGTATGTATCTGCTATAATTTGGTTCATGTGAAAGTGTATTAAATGAAGTCTAAATAATTTTTTTGGAAAACGTGTTCTTAAAGGAATACCCTAAATGAGTTTACAAGATGGCTCTCTATCATACATACTGTAGCCTCTATCACATTATATATGAGGGAAATTGGATTGGGAATCAAGAATTTGTCAGGTGAAAGGACCGGTAGATTTTTGTTTCTTGGAAACTTTTAAAGCGAGTAGTTTATATTAAGAAGCCAATAATTTTAAGGATTTAATTTAAAACAAAAAATATTTTCGTTTTTTTTTGGGTCTGCTTCATATCTCTAGGCTACCCTATATTATATATGCAGGGTGTATCAAATTAAATGCGCACTATTGCTAACTTGTTTATTAGGGAGCTACAAAGTCGGTTAAATTAGGGAACTAGTGGTATTTTTTATTGTGATTAAAATAGTAAAAAAAGTAAAACAATGGGACACTCTGTATATTTTATGTATAAAGAAGGGTATGTATTTTTAAAATAAAATTTTATTTTACGTTTTACATCACCATAAACTTTTTCAAAATAGATGTATAACAACAAATGATCTGATTCGTTGGCACCAAGATCTCCTGACATAACTCCATTAGACTTTTATTTTTGGGGTTATGTCAAAGAAGACACTTTTGAAGGCAACAAAAGCTGTGTTAAAAAATGCTGAAAAATATATTGAAGAAAAAGGAGATATATTTGCCCACTTGCTATAAATTTAAATTGTTCTTATTTGTAACTTAAATAAAATACTAAGTAAATAAAACGTGAAATAAAATTTTATTTTAAAAATACATAGCCTTTTTTATCTAAAAGCGAAATATAAAAATAACTAGGTTACCTTTAACTTTAGGCCAGTAATTCATATACACTTTTTTGTTCAGCAGAAAATTTACAATCAAAACGGGAAAAAATATACATAAATTGATTCAGAAACGCGGGGTTCGATTGTATTTCTCTTTTCACTATTTTAATCCCAATAAAAAATGCTACTAGTTTTATATATATATATATATATATATATATATATATATATATATATATATATATATATATATATATATATATATATATATATATATATATATATATATATATATATATATATATAAAGCTAATTAACTTTTTCAGGAGCTACCCCTTTTTTGGGCTACATTGTATAGTGAACAAAAACTAACTGTTTCTGTTTCCAATTTGACTATTATCGGTTTGTGCGTTATACAAAATATGTTTTGTTTTTACGATTGTATACTCTCATAGCAAACGCGCACACACGCATCCATCCGAACAGACGTCATACATTATTTTTTTTAACATATGTTTTTCATAATCTAGGGACTCTAAAACGCAAAAAAAAACCAAAATATATCTTTTGTGATTCCAATACTTATAGATATATTTATATCGCTATATAGCCTATAATATACTGTAATTACAATACAATATATTAAGAAATCATGGTTCTTGGGATTAGACCGTGTCAAATTGGAATTACTATCAGACGTTTCGCCTGCGAATGCACGTGACATCTTCAGGTATCTTTACTTCACGAGATCTGAATACTGAAAGAAGAGCTCTAATACCCGACTTGTGCTCGCCGAACCGTGACCCTGTGTTAAGATCGGTTTCCACATGTGATGTAGACCGTAACCCGTATCCCTATTAAATTTTTTGTATGTTTTAAAATGTCAATAGATTCTCTAACTTTTCGTTCATATAAACCTGGAACTGACGTTTTCCTTTACATTTATAATATGACCAGTGGTATACTGGTATTCAGCTACAACAAATTGAACAATTTGTTTCTTTTTAATACATCGTTCATGTTCCTTAAGTCTAGTGGATATTGAGCGTTTCTCCTACATATACTACAGAGCAAGGAATTTTTTATACCAGTGTTTGGATTAGTGGAGCGGATTTATCGGATGTTAAAGCAATATCCTCAAAGGCCTCCATGTAGATATTCACTACCATAGGTGTAGATCCAATAGCTGCCCCTGCGGTTTGTTCATAAAAAATGAAATAAGTAGATGTAAGACAAGCTTCCACTAGGTCAAGTAAGTTATTATCAATATTATTATCCATTATGTCTGATATAATGGAAATTGTGTCGTTAACAGGAACATTTTTGTATAGTGGTTCTACATCGAAACTGACCAAAATGTGCAGAGTCTTTTATAAACGAATCTGTTTTTTCGGTAGTAGGCGAGTCTATAGCACTGACGCTTGGTCGAAGTAGTACATTGTTCTTGTGTATCTTGGGAAGACCTTAGAACTTGGGGATCTTGGAGCTGCTTGACTTTAATAATTTCTTTACCGCTAATGGTAAGTTGAATACGTTAATCAGCTTGTTTATGCGTCTCTCTATTGTACTTGTAGGATCTGCCTGCATAACCCTATAGGTGTTGTTGTCCAAAAGTTGAGTTACCTTTTTTACTTATTTTGTTTTGTCTATGACAACTGTGTCGTTGCCTTTATCTGCTGGAAGGACCAGGATATCTGCGTTTTTCTTTAAGGTTTTCATCGTTGTCTCATACCTGACTTCATCGGCTTGCTCCACTAGTAATCTTCTGATTGCGGTTTCAACGGAGGATACTTTCACTGAATTTTTCTATTCAGGAGTTTTTCAAACTTTTTTTGTTGCTTAAGTGTAACTTTTGTAACTTGCGTAATAGGTTCAACGGTCTTCTCAAGATACACAAGGATAATGTGCCACTTCGACCAATCCTCAGTGGAATAGACTTGCATATATACAAATTAGGTAAATATCTTTTCTTAATCCATTTACCCCAAAAACAAATTACTTTATAAAAGACTCTGCACATTTCGTGAAAAAACTTAAGTCAATCCAGTTAAATCCCTACGATATTTTGGTCAGTGTCAATGTCGAATCCCTATATACAAATGTTCCTGTTAACGACTCAATTTCCATTATATCAGACATATCGGAATACAATAACCCTGATAGTAACTTACTAGACCTAGTGGAAGCTTGTCTTACAACTACTTATTTCATTTTTCAAGAAACTTTTAATTAACAAACCTCAAGGGCAGCTATGGGATCTCCTCTATCAGTTGTGGGAGCGAAGGCCTTGAGAATATCGCTTTAACATCCGCTCGACTAAAACCGAAACACTGGTTGGTCTCATGGACAGGAAAATCTCTTCATATTTTTGGATTACCTTAATCAACAATATCATAAGTCTTATTAAATTCACAATGGAAATTGATTCTAATGGAACGATCTTCTTTCTAGATGTATTTATTTAAAGGAAGGAAAATGGAATTTTAGACCATTTTGGTTATAGAACAGCGACGCATGCAAATAGATACCTAAATGCAAGTCGGGTATAAAAGGCCGCCTGAATCTCTCAGAGCTCATTCAGTGTTCATATCTTGTGAAGTAGAGATCCCTGAAAATGCCTCGTGCTATCGAAGGCGAAGAGTGGGATAATAATTTCAAATTGACACGGTCTTATCCCAAGAACTATACTTTCTTATTTGACCAAAGCCGTAAAAGCTTTCGTTCTTTAATACAATATACTGGCTGTTATATGGAAAGAAAAAAATGTACTTGCCACCATCCAACAAATAATTGAATAAGTTATCGAAATATGGAAAAGTTGTTATAAAAAATTATACTTCTGGGACAACCTGTATAGATAAAAATACTAAACGAAGAACTTTTTGTTTAAAACACAATAAACATTTGACGACTATAAAATATTTTAACTAAATATTAAAGAACTAGCTACATTTCGAATGTTAAGCTTCTAGGTAAAAAAAACTAAGGAAATTACCGAAATCTGACAACAAAGTCATATATAGTAACGGTAGAAAAAAGGGATGGATAATTCACTGTGCTTCATTGGCCGGGTTCGCTTACGTCGCGGGTGTTAGAGATGCAATCTCTTTGAGCTTATTTTATTATTTATGACCGGTCATAGCAAATGATGCGGTTCTGAATTGCTGTGTGGTTTTGAATGCGAAATGTTACATTATTCTTTCTTTTGTTTGTTATATGGTAGAATTTGTATCTAAATGCTGAGATTTATACGATAACCGAGATTAAAGATGCTGGAAAACAACTTGGGAATAACTCTTATAAACCATTTATGAAAAGAATACTGGAGCCATGCCAACGTACAAATTAAAGTCGCAGTTTTGTTTTAATATGGTAATATATATAAAAAGATTACAAAAATATAATTTTTTCTGGTCCAAGACGGGCGCAGTGTAGCTTTATTTGCTTTTCTACTGAACCTGTCAGAGATGCCATAGTAAGTACACTGGTAAAATACTAAATAGTATTAAATTAATATAGCAAATTTTATAGCATTATAGAAATACACTGCAGTATATGAAAAGGACGTTGGAACATAGCACTCCGATGGTGAGGCATACACAATTTATCTTTTACTCTTATATTTATATTATGTATATCACTTGGAAAAACGGATCTCTCTCTAGTTGAGGTAGGAGACACTGGGTCGTTAATTATTTTAATAAAAAAATACAAAAATGCAGAATACACGGGTAATTCATCTTTAGCCATTTTATTCCTCTATATAAATGTGAATATGGTCGTATTTCCTAACACCGCAAACAAAACCCGGGTACACATTTTGAACAGTGATTTAGCCTTCTGGTGTCCCTCTGCCTTCTGGTACGCCCTGTAACAAAAAAAAACATTATTCATAAGCACCCAAGTAACGCAAAACAAATTTATCAGTCAGGCATGATGACATTTTTTTGGCCGTTACTTGATTTGCCTAAGTGTTATGACGTGATGATTTTTTGTCGTCGATTTTTTTCCTAGGTGATCTTTCATATTTATTTTAGGTTTTCACAAAAAATTATTTACCGTGGTTTCACTGCGACGCCCTTATTATGTTATTATGAATTTGATTTTGAACTATATATATATATATATATATATATATATATATATATATATCTTTCAACTAGTTGACTGTATACTAGTTCTTACCGCGTTAATGAAACATGAAAACATGTTGAAAAATGTATTGAATTTTGAGGAATATTTTTGAAACATTTAACATTGTAGATTTACTACAGCAAGTCATCTTCGTGAAAGTAACATAATCCTTATTGGGGATTTTAATGTACATTTTAGAACGAATTAGAAAGAGTGAGTGGCATTGTGGACCACGCTTTCTATTTTTGGTCTTCAACAAAACGTTTTTGATGCAACAGGAGGTAATAACTGCCTAAATCTTCAAAATCATAAACATAGTACACACTCTATATAATATTAACGGAGGTTTTTTCGATCATCTGGAAGTGACTTATACTGCGGAGATTCAAAGTGTCAACATTTTGCCACCTTCACGGTATAAAAAACTTTGTAGACCCATCACTTAAATTGGTAGGATCAGTTTTTTTTTAACTATTTACAGGACTTGGATTTTGATTTTATCATTAAAGAATCCCTCGTCATCGATAATAAATTTAACATGTTTCTGTCACACATTAAAAATCTGTATGAATTATCTTTCCAGAAAAAGTTACGAGAGAAAACCTTAATTTAAGTTGGTTTAAGATTGATTTAAGAAATATGAGAGAACATTTACATTTCTTAAACGATTGATATTGAAAAAATATCAAGATCTTTTAAAACTCAATATCGTAGCGCCCTAAAAAACCAAAAATAGATTCTAATGATATCCTTATAAAAAATTCTACCAATTTTGTACAGTGTATGTGGAGGATTATAAATGATAAAAGTAATCCGACTGGACCTTCACCCTACACTTTTAATGATTTTTTTAACATTGCCAAAGACTTACAGAACAATTTTCAAACAATTCCTACTGACCCTCTTCGCTACTTGCATAGGTTAGATAATATTCCTGAACGTAGCTTTATTTTCTCCGAAGTATCCTTTAATGAGGTTAGATATATCATAGGTAACCTTAAGAATAAAAAAAAAGCAAAGGCATATACGGGCTAGATGTTAGTCTTATAAAGGAAGTTAAAAATGTTCACATTTCTCTGGTGACCACGCTTATTAAACTAATGATTTAAAAACAACAAATTTCCTGAAGTATTAAAACAAGCCTTAGTAACATTCAAAAAAGAAGACTTGGATGACTCTCCAAACTACGCCCAATTTTTTGAATCATACAACCTTTTTCAAAACGTCAATTTGGATTTAAAAAAAACTTAAAAACTTGCTTGGGGATTTTTGATGTTTTGCGATCTGAGTAAGATATTCGATTGTGTATCGCATTCTCTTCTGTTAGGAAAACTGGAACGTTTGTAACTATCATCCACACAGTATTAGCACACTAGCATCTTACCTGGAAGGCAGATTTCAATGCGTAATCCCCTTACCGATACCCTTAATCGCAGTTGATGGTGGGTGCTTTGCTTAGTCGGCGAAGGAATCGCGAGGAATGCTGGAGAATGCTGAGGAGTCTGTGCGCTTTCTTGAGACTCCAATGGGATAAATACACTGACACCTGTGCTAATAAACTTGCAAAAAACATTTTCTATTAAGGAATTTAGCAAACTATCTCAAAGTCAGTTTTCGAGCAGGCTTTTCATTCCTTATTTCAATCCCATCTAAGGTATGCAATGGTGGTATGGGACATGCTGATGGTGCTGTTCGTATCTTCCGGTTGCAGAAGCTGGCTGTTTGGATTGTTGCTGGTTTGGGATATCGAGACCACTGTAGAGAAGCTTTCCGAGGGAGCAGAATACTCACACTACCATCTTTGTATATAATAGAGATCTTAATGTACGTTAAGACGAATCCTGAGTCATGCATAGCTGACTGGGACGTGTTGTTGTTTTGTCACTGTAATAATTTTACATGCATTCTGTATATTTGCTTTCTTTTCAAACAATATTTTTTGTAATAGCACCAATAAGTAGTGTAAAGTTTTAAAGTTTGATTATTAAACTGAATGGTGAATATTAATTTAAATATTAATCTTATCCTATAAATATCTTGCTCTCTATATATTGCTCTCAGTAACATAATGTTGTAAATGTTATTTGCCAGCCTACATAGCAGGTTATATTAAGATACTTTTCAAAAATAAACTCTTCTGAGCGGGGCTGTAGTATTTCGTCACGGAGACGGCGCATATTTAAAAATAAGCAACTGAAAAAAGGGAATAAAGTAAAAACAAGCTGCTAAAAAAAACCAAGCGGTGACAAAAATCTGACGGGGCGCAGCAGTCTCCCCACTCGCTCATCCCTAGAAACGGCCCCGCTTATGAGCTCAGAGATAAATGAACAATCAGATAGTAATTTCTACGAAAACGGGAAAATACAATATTTCTCTCGTGTTTCATTTCAGCAACTTTTTGAGACTTCGATGTGAAAATAACATTATTTGCCGAAGTAATGGTATTTGCTACTTATAAAACGTCTTTCAAATTTAAGACTTAAACATAAAAGGCAATTCATTATCTACTTAACGTTTAAGGCAAGAATGTTATGCTAATTAGCTAATTAGCTTTTAGTAGTAATGGGCTATCCTCTTTCTCAATAGACCCTAGACGATACTAAACATAAAGCGTTGACAGCTTTGTTCAATTAAGACATCATGGTTCTTGGGATTACTCATATCAAAATGACGTCGCTTAACCACGTTCAAATTGTGATTACACGAGGGATCTTCAGGGAACTTTAGTTTAGGATTAACTCACTAAATGAGCAGAGAATATGTAGGCCCATTTTTTATATCTAACCTATGCTAACTATCGGATTCCAATTGATGATTGCCGTAGCCCGTAGCTCTATTGATATTATTAAGATGTTTATTAAGTATTTATAATTTGAGTAGAATATGTAATTTTCCTTCTATATAATTTCGACACTGACACAAAATCTTTAACATATCCAGGGACGCTTTTATATATGGAGATTGTTTCCATTCCGGGGACGCTAGTTCTCGTATTTTTGAAAAGCTTACAAAAAATGTTAAATAGAAAATATTTAGAGTCTTTAGAAATCTATTGCAGGAAAAAAAACTATTTATACAGGATTAGTCATGAAATCACAACCAAATAAAATTTATTTTTTGGATGGGCATTTTTCTGTTAATTATATATAAACACATTGCTTTTTATAGCATGGTCTTAAAGTCTGAATGTCTTTAAAGATAAAGACATTTATAGTCAGCCAAAAGACACTTATTGGACGAACATATAATACCCAAGGTATTCCATTAAAAAAAATGCAAGTGACTATAATGTATATATCTAGATTTTCTTTATTTCAGTAGAATAAAAAAATCCTCAAAGTTTATACTTAACGTTTTTCCTAGCTCTTTGACTTTTGGAAATAATCAACCCTTGACATAATAACAGCGACCTTGTATAGAAAACAAACACATTTTAATGATATATTTAAACAAAAAAAATTCTTATTATCATCTAGCATTCAAGCAAACAGTTGTTAACTCGTTAACTCTTAGAGCCGCACACAGGAGTATTTGGTTTGAAAAATCGGTCAAAAGTAAAAAATATAAACTGTCAGAAAAATCTTCAAAAATGCATCATTTAAACTCATCAATGATTGCGCAAGCTCAAACAAGTTTGAACTGGACTTTTAGCGCTCGCCCGGTTTCAAACAGATAGCGCGAATCTACGCAATATTTCATTCCTTTATCATCGTATTGATAAGCTTCCAATTTTATTTAAATTGTAGTGGGTGTTATGTGCTGGTTTGTTGATTAAAGAAACATTTTATTATGGACTCAGAAGAAGAAGGTAAGTACTTGATAATAATGTATAATTTGAGTGTAGATTTAAAGTTTGAGCTGGTTGAATACAACTACTTTTAAACAATTTTAAATTTTAAACAATTAATTAAAATGTTTATACTCGAGGTGTTTTAGTAGTTTTTATACGATCGAGTTGTATAAAATTTTTTTTTATAAACTGTAACTAATATGGTTTATATCACACCCAGAAAATCTCCCCCATCTGTCCACATTTTTTTTTAATACTTCACGTAAGTTCAAAGAACAGCCTATATCTATAATATAAAATATAAAATCCTTAAGTGACTGACTCACTTTTAATCACGATCCTGCTCAAACCACTTAATGTAAGAAGCTGAATTTTGGCGTACAGGTTGACTCTAGGGTGTAGGTGGTCCATAAGAAGGTATTTTTTGAAATTCCACTTCCAAGGGGGTGACACCACCCCTCAAATATTACAATATTTTTTATTTAAAAGACGTTAACGTTTTCGAAAAAACGCTGAAACACGTATATTTTATTTTGGTTTTTTACATATTTTAAGAATTTTTAAAAATGTGTACAGGGTGTTTTAAAAAATCTGGTCATTGATTAATCACGATCCTGCTTAAAGCGCTTGACGTAAAAAAATGATTTTTGGAAAACGGATTGACTTTAAGGTGTAAAAGTTCGATAAGAAGGGATATTTTGAAACTCGAATTCTAAGGGGGTGAAACCACCCTTCAAATGTTACAATATTTGTTATTTATAAAAGCTTTGTTTTTTTTTATTTGTTACACTTTTTTTCGAAACGCGCGACTTATAGGAATTTTCTTTACAGATTCAACAAACAATGTCATTGAACTGCCTAGAAAATCATTGTATTTACTTTGCAAAGAAAGTGAAAAACGAAGTTTAGCAGAAAAATTAATTTTCATGGAACAGGGACTCCGGGAAAGAACAAATTGTACCGAAAGCAAATATCACATTCTAAGCCGTGATTTAAGACATTTTAAGTCCGACTTAAAAAAAAGATGGTCTTTGGCAAATAACACTGAAGAACGGTTTCTGAAGAAAAATAACGCTTGGTTGGAGACTTCTATATCAATACACACTTGGGCATCACATGTTTCTTCTAAACCTGGTCGACCACAAAAGGTATTTTCGGAATTGAGTGAACGTAGCAAGCGTCGCAAGACGGAAGACCTTCGCAAGCAAGTACCTGTCGAAGAACTGACATATGCAGCTAGTATCAGCCAGCGAGCTTCAGGAAACTTAGATGCGTCTAAAATTCTAAAAGAAATTACAGCGTCTCCAACTCGGGCAAAAAAAATTATGAAAGCAAGCAAGAATAAAACTAAAGAATTTGTCAAGCATTCACCAGCTGAAGCTCTGATTCTTTTTGTTAATATGGGATTGACAAAGAAACAGTACGAAATATTACGAGAGTCTAATCCCCATATATATCCGTGCTACTCCATTATTAAAGAAGCAAAGAAAATGTGCTATCCGCGCCCGCGTGAGGAGTCAATGACAATTACGGAGACTTGTGCAGAAGTTTGCCTTCAAGACCTTCTTGATCACACAACATCAAGACTCTGCCAATATTTAGGGGATGTGTTTGATTACTTTGGTCAAAACGAAATAAGACATCTTGAATTAATCACGAAATGGGGTTGTGATGGCTCACAACAATCGCAGTTTCAACAAAAGTTTAATGATGAAACAAGTGATGACTCGAATATTTTTCAAAGTTCCATGGTGCCTCTAAGATTGCAAGTAAATACTGACAGTTACAAGAAAATCGTGTGGCAAAATCCACACCATCTTCAGTAAGATTCTGTCGGCCTATGCGCATTAGATTCCTTCACGAAACCGTTGATGTAACAAAAGAGGAAATAGAATATATCGAGAACCAAGTAAAGAATCTGCGAAATACGGAAGTCCCAACCGGTAATAGAGTAATACAGGTTAAACATACGATGATACCTACAATGGTTGACGGCAAAGTTTGCAATTCCGCTACAAATACTAGCTCTACAATGAAATGTTACATTTGTGGAAAAACTTCGAAAACTTTTAACGACTTTGAAAATACAAATGTCGAAAATCCAGAAGCCCTGAGATTTGGACTTTCTATTCTTCATGCGAGAATAAGGCTATTTGAGACCCTTCTTCATATTGCCTATAAACTCCCACTGAAGAAGTGGCAAGCCAGAACACCAGAGGAGAAACAGGTTGTTAAAGAAACAAAACAAAAAATTCAAAGGGAATTTAAAGATAGAACAAGATTAATAATTGACATGCCCAAAGCAGGTTTCGGTAATTCAAACTCTGGAAACACTTCCAGACGATTTTTCAGTGATCCTGAAACAGCTGCAGATATCACAGGTATAGATCTCTCATTCATTTATAAACTAAAAGTAATATTAGAATGTTTGTCATCTGGTCATAAAATCGATGAGACTAAGTTTTCAATATTTGCAAAAGATACTACGGAAATGTATGTCAATTTATATGGATGGCATCCAATGACACCGACACTCCACAAGATTCTTGTGCACGGGGCGACTGTCATCAAATACGCTATTGTTCCTATCGGACAAATGTCAGAGGAGGCTGCAGAAGCAAGGAATAAAAATTTTCGGTCGTACAGACAGAATTATTTCAGAAAATTCTCCAGGACCCTCTGCAATAGAGATGTTCTGCAAAGATTATTGCTCACATCAGACCCATTTGTTAGTCTCAGTAAAAAATGTCGAACGCAAAAATCGAGTCAACCATTTCTGCCCGAGACAATGCGCCTGCTTGTGCCAGATACACCTGAAAATGAAGATATTCATGGTACAGACAATAACGAAAATTTAGTGTAATTTGTTAATTCTTTAAACTCATCATGTTTTCTTTAATTATGTATGTAAAAATGATTAAATAATTAAATCAAAATAAATGTTACTTTCTTGTATTCTATTTAATTGACTTTTTTTAATATAACTTGGATATTTAGGTTAAGAAAGGCATTTATCTAATTACAAAAAAGGTCGAAAAATTATTAATTACAATACATATTTCCAACGATCTCAATATTATTGTGTGCTGTTTAATTTAAAGGCTTTATCGTGTATTTTTCTTCCATTTAAAAAAATAGGTACTTGTTTAGTTTGTCACGAACTTTTCGGAACACGCTGTAATATGTCTATATTTTTAAAACAGTCAGGTTATTTATCAATAATATGCAGAGAAACTTTCCTCAAAACTCTTCGCCGCCGTTTTCTCACAATAGTTCATCTCCTCTTGGTTGCACCACCCTGTATAAATCTGTTGCTACTTATAAAACCATTGCCATTTATTTTTTTACACTAATTTTTATTGATATTTATATTTTTAATTAAATTAAATCAAATATGCTCGTTAAATATTTTTGACCGGGTTTTTCAACCTAATACTCCTGTGTGAGACGTTGCGATTTGTGAAAAAAAATCCTAATAACAAAAACAACCAAATTACCAAAGCAAATCACCCACAGATTTAGTTAGCATGAGACCATCTAATTTTTAGTTCTCAATTTGTATTTAATAACAATATTAAATATGTGTAAATAATAAAATAAAAACTGCAGGTAATTTAATTATTTCTGATTTAATTTCAACATTTTGATGCAACTGTGGGTACGAACGTTAAAAAAATATCTCTAATTTTCTTTCTCAAAAATAATAAAAAAAAGGATTGTATAACAAAAAAAATGCCAGTTTTTCCTTTAACGCATCTAATCAAGTGTCAATTAAGAAGTAATTATATCGGTATTTGTAGCATGAAAAATAAAACGAATGACTATAATAACTACGATTTTTAATTTTTTTTACAATGTAAATAAAAATCCCGTGGTGTTCATTTTTAAAATCCGGTTAAACCGAAAGTAAACCAAAATTTCAAGTGAAAAAAATTTGACAAATAGTATCCCATACATAATCGCAAAATTCAAATTGATATTTTTAAAAACAAAGAAACGAAGGAAGCGCATATATTACTCGGTAGTGTATGTACGAAAAGCGAAAGATGACACAATTTGTACTGACTGACTTGACTGACTGGTCACCATACATCTGGAATAACGTAGGAATGACGAGGTGCCAGATAAGAAAGGATTTTTTGAAACGCGTGAAAAGAGTTGAAATGTATTCTTACTCTTTTTATTCTAAAGCTAAATGAAATTTTAAAACATTTGTTTTTTTAATTTTTTCACAATATCTCTCCACCTAAATAAGATTTTAAAACAAATTTTATTGTATTAAGGGGTCAAAAGGGATAAAAGATGTTTTTCCTTCAACTAAATGAGCTTTTAAAACGATTAGTGGCTTTCAGAAATAATTATTATTAAAGTCTCTTCCTGAATTTTTCGAAATGCCATCCTCAAGGGGGTGACAAGGAGTGAAATGTGTTTTTACTTTTTACTTCCCCCTTAAAAGGGAAGTATTGTAATCGTGCAAAAATCACCCTTTGTGATTTTTTCAGATCTTTACGTTGTGTCTGTTCGCGGCATAGCTAAATAATTAAAATTCGCTAATGACTTCAAATCTTGGTCAAAAATTAAGGGACACATGGAGGATAACTTGGTAACATTTTGATAAAAATCCAGTATGGCAAAACAAAATGGTGGCCTAGTGAAACGTTCAAAAATTATTACTAATAAACTACTTGTCCAATTTATCTCAAATCAAATATCAAATATAATGTAGAAATCAACTGGTTAAATTTTGGTCCGAATCCAATAGGGCGGAACAAAATGGCGGCTTAATAAAATATTTAAAAATTCAGCCTGAAAAACGTTTTTATAAACTGATTTTAAATTGTGTGCCATAACTAATTATAGTATAGAAATAAACTAGTAAAACTGTGTTACTAATTTAAGATGGCGGAACAAAATGGCGGCCAAATAAAATCTTTGTTATCGTGAAAAAATCACTAACAAATATGTTTTACCAAATCCGTTGGTTCGTCTGTCGGTTTGTCTGTCTGACTGTCAGTTCGCGGCATAGCCTATAAGATTGACTTAAAATTTTAATGAACAATTAAGGGTCATAGGGGGATGTACCTGGTAATATTTTCCCGAACAAGATGGCGGTTAGTGAAGAGTTAAAAAATTATTACTAAAAAATAAACTAGTAATTGAATTTACCTCAAATTTTGCACAAAAATCAAGTTATACATAGGAATAAACTGGTAACACTGTAATATGAATATAAGATACCAAAACAAAAAGGCGGCCTAAAAAATATTTAAAAAATCAGCCTAAAAAAACTACTTGTTAGTTTAACTTCAAATTTTGTGCAAGTATTAAGTGTGATATAGAGATAAACTGGTAAAACTTCAAGATGGCGGAACAGAATGGCGGCCAAATATTTTTTTAAAAAAATTAACGTAAAAAACATTTGAGTCGACTGACTTTAAATTTTGCAGAATAATTAAATGTGATATAGGGATAAACTGGGACGAATTCAACATGACGTAACAAAATGGCGGTGTGCGTCAATGCAAATGTACTTAATGAATTTATTTTACCGTTACAATATCGATGGAGGATATCCAGCGGGACAAGCCCCAAATTTAATATAATATAATAAAATTTAATAAATTGGTGTACTTTGTTTATTTAGTTTGAATCAATTAATATCCAAGTATATTTATTCAAGCACTCTTTTTAACTGTTTCAAATAACCTTGGTTTTCTATAAAAATTATTAAATTAAATCCTAGAACAAATAATCCGTTTACCTAAATTTAATAAATAGCTGCGACTTGTATCAGTTCAGTACTTTTTAACCAACCACGAATCACGTCCTACTCGAATGCCGAGTTGAGACTTGAAAAGGCCTCATTTTGACATTTTTTTCCTCGCGACACGTTTCCTATGTAAGTTTATTTAGTATTTTTTTCCTACCGATCACACGCGAACTTTCGCGCATTGTAGGTAGTGATAATGTTACTCGACCGGATGTAGCCAATTTATATGAAATCCATACGATTGAGCTGAGCTTCCGTAGCATCGAATTGCAGTTTGAAGGGCAGTAGCATTTGACAAGACACAATAAACGTATTTTCATTTATATCATGTTTTTGTTTATTATTATTAAAATAGTTGTTGTTTTAAAACTCATTAAGATGTGTACTAGTGATGACGGTAATGTATTTATTAGTTTATTTTATAAAAAAATTTTTAGAAATAAAGCAGTTTGTATTAGACAATGTCACATGTAGTTTTTTGATATTTATCATATTTTTCAGCGAATCCTCAATATAGACTTACGCCACGATTGAAAATCTAATTCATCGTTACGTTTCATGATTGTCAGGTTCGCACCATTATTGCCTTCCCCAAATTTTCATGTCTTTGGTTCGTCATTAAAGTGGCAGGTAAATATCAAAAACAGTGGCCACTGTAGAGTTTCGGGTTTTGAAGCTTCAAGAATTGTACTATTTCAGCAGGCATCTTACCAATTGGATTTTTAATACACTTGCCATTCATGTATTCAAAAATAAATAGTTGCCCATTTAGGAATCGGTAAATTTCCTTCATCTGGAACTTCCTTCGTTATGAATATTTCCTTTTATTGGAAATAATGAAGTATAACCGGATTTAGTTCCGCACATATTTATTTAGTAACACATATATAAATTGCGTTTTCTTTCAAATTTGGAGACAAAAGAAAAAAATCAGAAGGGTTCTTTAGAGATTGTTTTGAGTTATCTATAAAGATATTAAATATGTTATTTTGCGCGCTTTTTTTTAAATACTTTGTATGCCCTAGAAAATTGTAAAAAAAAATACCAACCTGATTAAGGAAAAAAAATAAAAAATGGTCTGTTTTTAGTTAAACTCCCAATACCACATTAAACAACTGGAACTTTAACTTAAAACATATTTTTTACTTTATTATGCCATCTATAACGGATTTGTATATTGCTGGCAGTTGAGGAAAATTCCCCCGCGCCATAGTAATAAAAAATAGGTAAATTTCCATCATTCAGCTTTATGAATCTTTTCTTTTATTAGGAATAGTGAAGTGTGGCCCAATTTAGTTCTGCACATAGTCATTTAGCAACACAGCAATGTTTTTCAAACATTTTTCTCGGGTGCCATTTTCTGCCACCATATTTTGTTTTGCGATCTTAGATACAAGTACAAAAATATGATCAGTTAATTTATTCAAAACTTGATTTTTGTGCAAAATTTAAATTAACTTGGATAACTAGTTTTTAGTCACATTTCACTATGCCCTCATTTTGTTCCGCTACATTGGATTTTTAATTTTTGACCCAAATTTGAAGTTAATCTAGCAAGTAGTTTTTTACCTATGCCGCGAAGTGACAGACAGACCGACGCCTCTAAAATACTGGGACGGTGATATTTTCACGATTACAAATATTTTATTTGTCTGTCTTTTTGTTTTGCTATCTTAAATTCGTACTACAATTTTACTTGTTCACCTTTATATCACACTTAATTTTTGCACAAAAATTAATACCATTCTAATGAATAGTTTTTCAGACTGATTTTTTAAATAATAGATTAAGCCGCCATTTTGTTTCAACATTTTGGATACACATCAAAATTTTATCAGTATATTCCCAAGTAATACTTAAATTTTATGCAAAATTTGTGGTACATTGGATAGATAGTTTTTTAGCAATATTTTTTTTACATTTCACAGTATTTTGTTATTTTGTTTTGCCATATTGGATTTTAACCGAAATGTAACCATGTCATCCTCATACGACAGTTATTTTTTGTCCAAAATTTAAAGTTAATCGGGTACGTAATTTTCTAGCTGGCCAACGACAGACAGACAGACCGACGGAATTGATAAAACATGTTTGTTGGTATCTAGGTATTCTAAAATATGATCTGTAAAAACCTGGGAGATTTTTTCACAATAACAAAACTTCCCTTTTTCGAGGGAAGTAAAAACGTTTTGCTAGAATAATAAGGTTTTAAAGTTTTATTACTTTATTTAATAGATACTTAAAAAGGTAAAGTTTTCAAGTTTTTTTAAGCTTCTGCTATACATTCCAGTTTTCTGGTTGTGACATCCAATGCACATTTTTTAAAAACTCTCCTTAAAACTGGAGCAAACCTAATGTAACCTGGTTAACTTTTTTTACTTTCCTCGTAAAAGGGAAATATTGTAATCGTGAAAAAGTCACTCAGTGAAATTAGATCTCTACGTTTCAAGGTTCCTAAATGCCGAAAAACAGGTTTTCTTGATTCCGTCGAACTGTCGGTCTGTCTGTCTGGCTATGGGGATGACCTGGTAACAGTTTGGTAAAAATCCAATATTGCGAAACAAAACGACGACCAAGTGAAATGTTAAAAAAAGTATAAAGTAAAAAAAAACTGTCTGTCCAATATACCTCAAATTTTGTACAAGAATCAAATATTGCCTAGGAATTAACTGCCAATTTTTTTTGGTACGAATCCAACATCGAAAAACAAAATGGCGACTTAATAAAATATTTAATCATTCAGCCTGAAAAAACTACTTAATAGATTGATTTTCTGCAAGAATTAATTGTGATATAGAGATGAACTGGTAAAATTCAAATTCAAATTCAAATTCAAAACTATTTTATTAGTCAGTTAAATACAATAAATAACATGTAAATTATAATTTAAAATAAGATTAGTTCTGACGAATAAGGACAACACTGCGATTATAAAACCGATCCACCGATATAAGGATATATGCCGGAGTAGCCTTGCTCTACAAGGATATTTTACCGAATTTTAATATTAATAATGCAACTTAAATGCGAGCATAAATACATATTTGTATATAGTTTAACCTTATACATTCCACAAAAGTCGGAGTTCACGAACAGGCAAAGCAGCGATACACAAATACGAGCGGTGCAGAACGGGCGCAAAACAAGAAACAACAAAAAATGATAAAAAAAAATGAGATTTTAATTGAAAAGTCGGCACACCAGCGGATTAAATTAAAAAATTATTTATATATAGATTTATTTAACTGACTGTATGAGTTTTGTTTAAAAGCAGATCGAGATAGAAAAGAAAAAAAAATAACCAGCTATTACTAAATGTTTTGTTGCTCATTTAAAAGTAAATTCTTAATGTATTCATTAAATTTAAAAATTGAAAAATCTCTAATGTGATTAGGAAGATTATTCCATAATTCGATTGCTACAAAACTAAACGATTTTTGAAAATTTGCTGTTTTGTGGGGTGGTATAGTAAAATTATTTACATTTCTAGTAAGATGAGAGTGATTATGTATATTAAATAGGGCTCTTAAATATGGGGGCTGACCAGTTTTTAAGACTTTATAAATTAGAGACAGTAAATGACATTTACGTCGGTTTAGCATTGATAAAATTGAATTATTGTTAAGATATGGAGTAATGTGATTTCTAAAAGGAATATTAAAGGAAAAACGCATACAAGCATTCTGAAGTTTTTGGATAGATCTGATAACACTTCCATTTATTGAGCTGTGATATACAACGTCACCATAATCTAGAAGCGATAACACAAGCATATTACATAAATAATATTTAGCCTTTTGGGGTAAATACTTCTTAAAATTTGTTAATCTTTTTAAGCGCATATACGCAACGTTAAGTTTATTTTTTACATGCGATTGAAAAATAAGACCAATATCAAAATTAACTCCCAGGTTCTTGGCTTCAGCAACCACTGGTAAATATGTGTTATTTATTTGTACTTTAAAGTTAGACGTGGCATGTGTTATTATAAACTTATTGTTCCCAATAAATAGTATAGCAGATGCATTTAATTTTAAGTTATGGTCCTGGGCAAATTCATTTAATTTTCGTAAATCACTGTTAAAATTTATTAGAGATGTTTGCAGTTTATCGGGGGAAAATGACATATACAGCTGAGAATCATCAGCATATTGTTGCAGTTTTGTATATTCTAATACATTATTCATATCCGCAACATATAGTGAAAAAAGAAGTGGCCCAAGTATTGAGCCTTGTGGGACACCTGTTGTCATAGGTATATATGACGATTTAAAACTGGTAGATTGCCTCTTAACGGATACACAGTGATATCTATTTGAGAGATATGATCTAAGAAATTTAACAGCATTCTCCGAAAATCCAAAATAATGAAGCTTAGCTAGTAACATTTTGTGATTCAAAGTATCAAATGCTTTACTAAAATCGAGTAAACACAAGCAAGTCGCTTCCTTTTTTCTTCGTTAATTCTTATGTCATTTATAAGGTTAATAAGGCAAGTTGATGTACTAAACTACAGTCTGGTATAATTTTCAAGAGAAGGGAAAAAGAAGAAATTTGGCTGTAGATATGTTTCTCAATAATTTTTGATATAACTGACAATATACATATAGGTCTTAAATCTTTAGAACTTTTGGGAATAGCAATCTTAGGTAAAGGTTTAATAATACCTTTCTTCTAGATATCTGGAAAAACATTTTCCAATATGCAATGATTAATTATATTTAAACGAGGTTTTATACAAAAAGGCAAACACAACTTTATATCCTTTAAAGAAATTTCATCTTCACCCACGGCATTACTACTCATCTGATTAATTATTTTATATACTGATATTTCGTCCATTAATTTAAAATTGAGGTCATGGGTTACGTTTGGATGAATATTTTGTTCATAAAATTTTATTTTATCGTTTGATGTAGTATCCACTACATTACTGCTTTGGACATAATAATTATTGAGTGAGGTTTCATCTGCAAGTTCACGGGACAGTTGATGAGTTTCAGTATGTGTTAAATTTTTTTTTTAGCACTTGCCCAAAAATCTTTACCTGTTTTATTAGACATCTGATTAAAATATGTTACTTTCTTGTATCCTATTTTTTAAGTATTTACGATGAGTTTTGTCTCTTAATTTTATTAATAATTTTATATTGTCTGTTATCCACGGGATAAAAGGTCGATCGTGAATTAATTTACTCTGCAAGGGAGCATGCTTGTTAATCAAAGATAAAATATTGTTATTAAAAATACCTAATTTTTGGTTAATATCATTAGCTAAATATAATGAATGCCATTGGAGTAAGAGGGCATCCCGTTCCAAGTCATCATAAATAATACTATTATAATCCCTGTACTCTATGTATTTTTCTTCATAAGGTTTTCTAATTAGTTTGAATATAGTATAGATTAAGAAATGGTCAGATACTGTTTTGGAGATAGGAATGACGTCACTCTTTTGAATGGCAATATTTTTTTGATTTGATATTATAACATCGATAAGACTATTTGTATTTGCAATCATATTTACCCGTGTTGGCTTGGTTATATGTTGTTTAAGATTAAACGTGTCAAACAATTTTAAAATTTTTGTTCTTGTAGGAGAATTCTGTAAAAAATCAAAAGTCACCTGAAAAAATTACGTAGTCGCAGGATGGCACTGTGAGACTCATTATATCCTCCATGCATTCAATAAAGTTATCAAAATTTGTACAGGGCCGGCGGTATATATTTGTAAACAATATACTTTTTTTGCTAAGTGTTAATTTTAAAGTTAAGAATTCGCAGCTATCCGATGTCACATCGAGCTGGACTATTTCAAATTTTATGTTTTTCTTTAGATAAACCCCTACGCCTCCCCCTCTGCCTATATATTTCGGATGAAGTTAACATTTAATAAAAATACTAGATGTTAACCATGTTTCTGACAGACCTAATACATCAAACTTATACGGATTCACACAATTGACAAATTCATCAAAACCTGTGTTAAGAGACCTAATATTAAGATGAGCTATCATTAAATTTTTTGGTTTTAATGGATTATTTGGATTATTTCTAACCCGGGTGCCCGCGTTTAGTAAACTATCATCCATTGTCCATTAGGCTCCCGTCACGTGTGTGTGATGCGAATTCAAGATGGCGGGACAAAATGGTGGCTAAGTATAATTTTTGTATGGTGAAAAATCATCTTCCCAGGTTTTATATATCTTCACGTTTTAGCGTCCCCAGATGCCAAAAATATGTATTCACGCTTCCGTCGGTCTATCTGTCAAAAATTAAGAGCATATGGGGATGAGTTAGTTTAATTTTGGTAGAAATCCAATACATTTGACATTTTCGAAACTTTCTTTCTCGTGTCCGAATAGAGACTATATCTATCTGGCGAAACGTCAGCAAAACTATTCTTTTCAAAACTACAGTAGTGAACGGATAACTCAAAAAGAAAATGTAGTACGGAAAATTGTTGAAAAATATGAGGCCTGTACTGAACAAGAAGGTCGTGTTTCCTATCTCTTTTATTATTAGTTAATATTAATCATATCTAGGTATAATAAAGTTTGAAAACTTTGAACAGTAGATTATTTTGAATCCATAGCCAACTTTGCCGGTGGTATATTTAAATAAGTGCTAGTAATATTGATTTTCGCTTTAGATGAGCATTAAGGGGGCAGTTGCAGTCAATTAGCATTGAGAAAATATCGCGTAAAATGACCAAAAATAGGTTGTTTTATGTGATAGTCTGCGAAGTTATAAAAAGGAATTTGACGATCAGAATTTAACACATATCTTCTAAAACACTTCTAAATTAAATTGAGTATGTTGAATTTTTCATTTTAGCCTTTAAAAGTAAAAAAAAATCTGTTTATATGTCTAGTAATTTTTCGAAAACAATAGCGACACTAACCGTGAGCTTTTCTATGCTCAGAAGTAATTTCGTCAAATTCCAAAATACTCAAATTGGAAAGCATACATATAGGTACGTTTCTGAAAAAAAAATTGATCTGAAAAACATAGTAGTTTTTTTTCAAACTATCACCAAATATAATTACTAAAATCTTGGAATATTTTACGGAGAATACGTTAGGTTGGCAATTGCAGTTTGTAACAGGTAAAGTTTGAACCCCTACCGCAAAAGGTCGGCCCAAATTTTTCAATATTTTCTAATGGAAGGGAGAGCGCAATGACGTCAAAGAAAATGGAATTTCGATCGCGTGTTGGCAATGACGTCAGATAAATAAACATTTATCTCTCGCATGGTCTTTCGTTTATTTTTTAGGAGATTCTAGGGTTTTTCTTTTAAATAACGTTTAGAATATTTTATAACATATCATGTTGGAAAAACTAAGTAATCAGTAGATTTGGGCAATGGAAAAACATAATTTTTTAAACAATATTTGTATTTTAAGGGAGAAAATCGATCTTTCCTTGAACTATGTGGGATATTAAGGAAGAGGAATGTATGTTTAGGTCATATTTTAGTTTGTTACGGTGGGTTCGTGTAACAAATTTTAGTTTTATCTTTTTCTTTAGTTACTAAGAATTCACACCGTTATTGGTTGTTTTTTGTCATGTGACATAAAAAAAATCAAACTATTCTTAGTGACAAAAAATTATGCCAAATACTAAATTTTGGAAAGGGTTTCTTAACTCAAAATTGTTCTATTCTAAAAAATAGAAATATATAGATTTATTTGACCCTACGCAAAGAAAACGAATTGATGTTTCATATAAGTATTTAGTAAGGTATACCTAACTGGACATTTAATTTCAAAATAAACAAGTTTATAAAATTTCCTGCATGCTTTTAAAAGTCCTCAAATGTAGTTTATCATTTTTATATCGGGTATGCAAAATAGTCCATTGTATAAAAAACAAAATACGCCTTGAGCGGGTGAAAACCTTCTCCCTCAAACTGTTAAGAAAATAGGAACAATTGTATAGAATTTAAAAGTAAAATAAGTACCTAAATGTACTATAATTCTGCCATAGCACAAAACATGAACAAGCATGTTGTTTCTACTCTTTTTTGCAAAATTACAAACAGCTTTTTATGAACCATGACAAATTATTTTAGCATAAATTAAGCACTGAAATTTATTAGTCATGAAATGTTTTCAGGAATATCTGGGTAGAAGAATGTTTTTTTCTTTATTTTGATTCCAACTTCTACAATTTGTTATAAAGGTCAGAAAAAAATAAATTTCAAATACAAAATTTTAAAAAATATCCCCAAGATTCTAAACATATTTAGCCTCGTTTGAAATCTTAGAATTGCAATGTCAGTAAAATGAAAATTGTTCTGCTTTTACAAAAGTAAAAAATTGTTTTGCAAGTTTCTGATGGGATTTTTCTATTTTCTGATAGGTCTAAAAGATAGCAAGAGAAAATATAAAAAACTCTGTTTGCGGGTTAGTTATTTATTAGGAAATAATAGCATTTACATAAATGGTATTTATATATTACAATATCATCATATACATTTTTAAGATTAGGAAAATAGTATCTGTCTACAGTAATAATGATTTATTGAAGAAACCAATAGATCTTTTATTTTATATAAAATGTAGTTGCTTAGTTGCTAACAGAACGAACTAACTATGTTTTTAGTCTAATTAATATATTTAAGCATCGATTAGATTAAAAAAAAAAAACAATAATTCAAATTATGTGCTCGAGTTGGTTAAAATATAAAATAATTATGTTTTTATTTTTGAACTACATATAACCAAAGTAGAAATGAACATATTTTTTATTGGTATCCTAAAATTACTAAAGTAAATATTCCTAACTTACAAACCAGTAATTATGTTTTTTTTTTGCTTATACCATTTAAATAAATAATATGTAAGATAACATTTTAGTAGCAATTGAAAGATATTTTTTGTAGTTTGGCTGGGTATTCATGAGTATGCTATCAAACTGTGGAACTTATACACTACGAATGTATAGTAGGTATATTAAATTATAAAATTCTGAGAATAGTTTGACTTTCTTAGGTGTAGTGTAGTGTAGAGGTAACATTCAGCCTATTCTGAATGGATTTAAGTTAAAACCTCCATACTCGAACACAAAAACAGCCAAAGTCTTAGAAAGAGCCAGTTAATACTTAATATTTATATTTATATTTATATTTATATATATATATATATATATATATATATATATATATATATATATATATATATATTATGTTCTTGGGCATAGGTTAGCTCATTGAAAAGTAAAACTATATTTCATATCGACGTTTCGCTCATTATAGTGAGCTTTCTCAATTTTTTTCTTGGAACCATGTCAGAATAAATATCTTGAGAAAGCTCAATATAATGAGCGGAACGCTGATATGAATTATAGTTTTACTTTTCAATGAGTTAACCTATGCCCTATGAAAATAATTAACAAAATATTTATAAATGGTTAAAGAAAAAAAACACAAAATATACATAAATATATATATATATATATATATATATATATATATATATATATATATACAGTGTCCTTGAAAAAATTCGCATCATATGGGAATTTTTTTTATTAGGTCACTTTCTCAAAATTTAACATGGGTAATAACTTTTGCTTTACTAAGGATGAAAAATGACTTAGAGGGAATAGTCACCTGACTTGTGTTCCCTGCTAGAATTGATATATTTCTTTAAAGAAGTCGCAGAGAAAAGGTATTTCTTTAAAGAAGTCGCAGAGAAAGGGGTTATTTGCTAAAATAGGAGAAAGTGCTATAAAAAGGTGTTTCTTTTATAGTTTTACATGTCAAATTTTGGTCAGCAATTCTAATTTTCAATTTTTATAACTTTGTACAAGGCACTTAAATATTAAAAAAATAGTTTTAAATTTCGATTATGCTCCTAAATTAGTCAATTACGACTCTTTTGTATTAAGATATCTATTTACTATCGAAAATCTTTAATTAATATAATATAATAAAATAATAAAATCACGACAACTTTGCATCAAGCTTAACATACTTTTGAGAAGCAATTTTAATTTTTTTCCAAAAAAGACACAGTTTATGTAATATTTAGGTATAAAAAATTTATATTATGTTAAGGTTACTAACAGAAAACTCTTTTTTTTTAAGTTAGACAATTATTATTTTTTTAGAATTTTCAAAAATCAGGAAAAAGTTAAAAAAATATTGGAATTTTTGACCAAAATTTGGTACGCATATGTAAAATTAAAAAATAAACAACTTTTCTTAATACAACTTTTTCATATTTTAGCAAATAAGACCATTTTTCTGTAATTTTTTTAAAGAAATGTCAATTTTGACAGGTAATGCAAGTTTTCTGATGTAAGCCTTTTCTAAATGTACTATAATGTAACAAATAAACTTTAAAATCATACCAGTATAGGTGAACAAACAAATTATTAATATAAAGACATGGCTGAGGCAAGCATCGGAAAAATGGTCCTTATGAAATGTACACTCCAGAATGCTTTTACACATACCACATTAACAACACAAATAAGTAGTAGTGAAACAATGCATTAATACTGAACAACTTACAGTGTATACAAAACAACAAACTCTCAATATAACATAACTATCAGCAACAAAATTGGGATAGCTATGGGGTCACCTTTATCTCCATTTCTAAGTAAAAACTTTTTGTATTAAATATAATTCAAATATATCTACATAAAGAGATCTTATTACTAAATTCTGCACACAACAAACACGCCTACTCATACTCATAAGATGCATTAACTAGTCATGGGGATTTACTACAAAAGCATAAACTGTTCTACTAACGATTACAAACTTAACTAAATCTATAAATTAAAGTATATTTTCCTTTTCTGCTTTCTTCATCGATGGTGAGATTCAAAATTACATGGTCTATTGGCTTGTACAGTTCGTAGCAATAAACAGTTTTCTTGTGATATGGAGTTTTCTCTGTACCTAGAGAAAAAATAACAAGAATTAGTTTTTTCTTTGTTTAGTTCTCTACAATTAATACATACCTAACAAAATAAAAAAATTAAATTCTGTGTCAAAATTAAATATGTTTTATCAGTACTACACAAAAGAGGTCCAAGTAAAATAGGTATAAGTTAATCTTTAATTGTAAAAGCTTTGGAAGTTTTAATTTAATACTAGATAGTAAGCAAATTTTTAAGAAGGGTTTGTTGCATTTTACTTTCCTACCTATTAGTAATTGGCAAAATACCTTACATAGATTTTTTGGCCTATTATTAACAGTAATGATATAAAACAAATTCTCTTTAATGCTAATTGGTAAGAAAAAAAGACGCAATAACTAGCTTCATTAGCGAGATGGACTTGATGTAATAATAAAGCCAGAATAATTAAATATTATTTATATAAAGTGAAAAGCATGAAAATAATTTTATTTATAATTTCAACATAACAGGTGTTTTCCATTAGATTCAGGTAAGGCCCAAGCAAATAAAGAAAAGCAAGGGAAAAAAGCATATAAAAAAACATGTTTATTTTAATCATTATCAACTGTTGTCATACATATAAAAGTAAATTATAAACTATAGCTACTATTAAGACAAGCTACAGAACTCTCAAAATATAACAGAAAAAATTTAGCAAGTTCTTTGAAAGAAAACATAATTGATGTACCACACCCTACACCTAAAATTCTTAGTTATTGTTTTTTAATAAAAAAATCGACATTTTGTGTATTTTGAATATGTACAAAGAAAAAAATGGTTGGAGATAAAAATAATATTTTAGTTTGCTTTAATATGATTTAAGGGCTATCTTTTGAAAGAATAATTATATTACCTGATAATAATAAATGTGATTTCTTTTTATACTATATTTAATGTTTAGTCAAGTACTTAATATGTAAAAAGTCTAAATAAACAAATAGAATTTTGGGAATTTAATAGTTATAATAAAAAGTGTTTTACCATCAGGTGTAGCAGCTAAGTGGTTAAATTCTTCATGAATAAAATTGGCAGGTTCCTTGATTTTTGCATTTGGTCTTGACTGTGCGAATTTCTGCCCTGCAACACTCTCTTTTTGCTTTCCATAAAGTGTGTAATAGGTTTTAAAATGCCTTAGATTTATAATGGAACTGACCAGGTTATTGCAGGAAGTGTTATGTCGCCTTTTACATACTATGCCAAATACTGAAGCTGTTAGTATGTATTTTCTAATTTCTCCCTAAAATGGATTATCCTACTACCCAACTGTATTTCTTGAAGTAACCTAGAAAAATGTTCATATATTTAAAAATATTAGGGAGCATGTAATACACCAGAGTATTATATAGAGGTATAAATGAACAAAGCCTAACAGAAAATGAACACTATGCAAAAACATACTCGCAAAGAGAGATGTGCCAACTCAATACATAAATGCAATTCAGATGTCTTACTATATTAAGTTGCCCAAGAATCTTAGTACTCTATATAATATATTTCTAAAAATAGTAAAAACTATAGACTTTTGTGTTGTACCTCCCACTACTATTACAACCAGTATAAGTATAAATGAACCAAGCCTACAGAAAATGCAAGCTATACAAAAATATAGTCACACAGCAAGATGTGTCTACATTTTCTCTAAATCAATACATATATTGCTGCCCTTCAGCCTAAAATTAGTGACGGTCAATGTAATTCTTAAGGAGGCAATGTCTAAAGTAAATTCTATATGAAATGCAGTATACTTCAGGCATCGTTGTTTAAAAATCAACTTTTCCTTCTGCAATCAATGTGTTGAATACTATTTCAATTAAAATTTTACTTAATTTTTCTTTTTTTCTTTAATTTCTGCCTTGCGCGAGTCCCTCCAATGCATTCCAAAAACAAGCTTAACATTGGATGGAAGTTACAAAATGAAAAACCTAATATTATTGAGATATAGTAAATATAGAGTAAAGAGAGAGAACAAAAAAGGCGAGTTTCAAAAAACTGTAGTTTTAATCTCTTGATCTAAACAAAAATAAAAACTTTTTATAAACCAGTGGCATACTTTACTTTTTCTTTAATATGAATTATGTTGCCCTTCCGCCAGACGCCATGAAATGGATAATTATAATCCTAATACTTTCAGCCCCTTGTCATCCAATCAAACTTGCAATGCTTGACCAAAATCGTCGTGAAATATAATATATAAAATATCTATAAAAAATTATTTCTTTTTATTAAGACAGTCTGTATCTCAAAGACAAAACAAAACATAGACTATAGGAAACATGTTTATATGAATTCTCATAAAATACGCCAAAGAATGACTTACTTAAAAATGAACATAAAATTAAGGAACAATGTATATTGTTTTATGTTTTCTCAAACAGTCTCATGTATATATATATATATATATATATATATATATATATATATATATATATATATATATATATATATATATATATATATATATATATATATATATATATATATATATATATATATATATATATATATATATATATTTATATATATTATATATATTACTAATAATATTAGTAAATCCAGTAATAATCAAAAACAAATAAAAGTGGTGTTAGAATTATATAAGTGTCAGTCTTCTTATATGCTGCTAGATTTGTTTTCACATCATCAAACTATATTTCTCTTCATGTGAACCACTTCCCTATCCTACATATTTTAACGGCCTATACCAAGACAAATTTTTACTTTTTAAATGTGGTTGTATAACAGTACAACCAAGTGCCCAAAATTATGGAATAACGTTTCTACAGCCAACACCTTACATTTTGCCACCTTGCATTGTTTGCCCTTACAAAACATGTCAGGGCAAACACCACTTGTGCATGCATAATCTTTTTTTTTATTGTAATTTTGTCATGGTTTTAGAATCTACTTGAATGAAACCTTTAAAAAATTTTTTCGTAATTCATTTTGGCACATTGTATTAGGAATAGTTTTACTAATATGTGATACTTTCAAATATTTTACTGAAAGATTTCTTAATTTATACTCACTCAAAGATATCCCTGGAGACCTCGCTGGAGACTCATCTTGGAACTTTAAACTCTCAACATCATTACCACGCTTCTTTGCAAAACTGGTTGAATATGTATAGCCTTTGTTAATATCATCCCTACAATAAAAGATGCATACATAGTAGTTGAAACTGTTGTAATATTATCTATTATATCCTAACAACATGGTAAACTGACTGGTATACCTATGGCACTTATATGATAATGCCCAGGGGCATACACTTTTGTTTTTGAGGGAACCAAGTGAGGCTCCAAAAATAGAGAGAGCGGTGAAAGAAAAAAAATGTCAGGTGGATTTTAAGACATACATTTGAAGTGAAAAAATTGAAATAATAAGACTAAGATTCCAAAAAATATATTTTAATATAAAAATATATTTATTTTACTTAGGATAACTTTAAACAAATATATAAGTAATATCTATAAAGTAGTAAAAGTAATCAGATCAATAAGACTTATAAAATTTTTGGAACATTAAATTGATTAGTTGATATCTCGGTAATACAAGTTGTAGGATATTATTTCTTGTTTGCAGTTTTAAGCGCATACTTAAATCATGCGTCTTTAAAGCCTTTCACAAATTTGAATAATTCAGGTTATTATGTCTGAAAAAATATTAAAACATGTTAAGTTATCTATTACATTGCGCTTTTGACTCTACATATTTAAAAATCCTAAGTTCAATTTTTTTTTGAAATATGACATTTGAAAAATGACAATTTGCTATTTAGAAAGGCTGTAAATTCAAAATAATTCTACATAGAGCAGAAATTGTATACTCCTACCTCAGTTTTGTATGATCTTTCTTATGGTCCCGTAAAACGAAAGTATTGTAATCGTGATAAAATCACCCTAAGAGATTTTTACTGATGTTTACATTTTAAGGTTCTGGGATCCCAAAAAAAAACATGTTTTCCCATTTCGATTGAGATTTAGAAGAGCAGGAATTATGCACTCCTACCTCAGTTTTATATGGTCGTCCGTGTGGTCTCGTAAAAGAATTCTGTATGAAGAAACTTGTTGGTAAAGGTGAATTTATCGATTTTTTTTTATCAGAAAAACTTTTTCTTCTATTTAGACTAAAAGCAGATGCTATAAGAAAGACCTTCGAAAAGACCTTAAAAAACTAAGCATGTAATAAAAAAAATGGTATTATATTTAAAGAAAGTTACCATCGATGTTAGCATCTGAACCTTGTATAGTGTATATATAATGTTAAGAAAAAGCAATTAACAATATTACATATTTTAATATTTCTGCTCGTATTTCTGTCTAAAATGATTATTCAATTTTCATTGAATTTGTGTAAAACTTAGGCAGTTGTGTTGCAGGCCAGATTTCTTACCATGGATACTTTTTTTTTCAAAAAATGGATTTAATAATAAACATGTATTTATTCCTGTGATATTTGTTGACTTGCACACTGCCTTAACAAATAAAAAACCACTTCTGGATGGCACAATTTCGTTCAAGTTGATAAGAAATATTACAATACAGAGTAATACCAGTAATACCTGGAATTTTGAACTAGAAACAATTCTGTATTAAAAAAACAGGCCAGTTAAAAAAAGAGGAATACATATTTGGATGCTTATTTACTTTACTTATTTTTGTTACATTTTAGAAATATTTTTAAATATACATATTGGTATAAAACGTAGTGGTGGTATCTACTTTTATTTTTTAAATAAAACATCAATTTCTTCTGGGTTTTGAATTTTGTCCCAGATTCTAGCTATTTGTATATAGTATCTTTACTTGTTTTTGAGATTTTGACTTCTGAAAATTTGTATTTTCATATTTGATAACATCACAAAACAGATTTCGCTTATTGCAAGAGATAGAAAAATGGTTAAATATAGAAAGTTTTAGACAAGCCTAATAGCACCTGCAGGCGAATTCTAGCCATTATGTTCTTGAGATATTTAGAAACGAATAAAATATTGCATTTTTAAAATTATGCAGTAACTTTTTTAATCCTAAAATTTTTTTAAAGTTATAAACATATTGCCAAAGCATTTTTTTGTCTAACATTTTATGGTGCTGTCATATTTTGAATCTGATGTTTCGTAAATGAGGGGCCATCATCAACTTTTAAATACACACCTGGATTTTTTAATTTGTTTTGTAACAAACCTTTGCATTCATACATTAAAATTTAAGGAAATCAAGGTTATCCCTCTCTCTCTAAAACATTGTCTCTTATGGGAAAATCTTAAATATGTGCTGTCCAAATATTAAGTCTGTTATATTATTAGTGTGGGAGGGTCAAATGCTTGTTAAAAAAAATTACATAAATTACCAAGCTTGTAAAAAACAAAAAAAAAGACTGTCAATTTTACAAGATATTACTATAAATTATATTTTTCAAATGGGACATCCTGACTATTATATGTCCCTCAAATGGGTCTCTTCTTGGAGATTATAATTATATCTAGTTCGATACCTATTCACTCCACTATGTAATAGTGTTGTCCGTCTCTCTCTAACACACTGCCTCATATGGTTTTTCTTAAATTGATCGGGTGTCTTTGAAGATAAAGTTATCAAACCAGATATTATATTTATAATCTGCAAGAAGAGTTCCATTTAAGGGAAATATAGTATAGAGTGTGTGCCGAGGTGTGTCCGATTTAAACAATACAACTTATGGTGATATCTTGTAAAATTAATAGTCTTCTGTTTTTCTAATAACCAAAAAAAAAATTTTTAAGTAACCCTACAATTGTTTTTTTGTTCACTCCGATAAGTTAAAAAGTAAAAAAGTTATTAATATTTAAAATGCTATCAAGATACACTGATCACACTGTACATACATAAATACAATAACATACATTAGTACACTAAATTACTTGAGAAATGGAAACTAATATCCCCAATTTTTTCTTACTTTTCCAGCGATTCAGGAATCTGTATGTACATTTTTGGCCAAGATTGAAAATATATAAAAGGTCAATTTTTATTTGTTTGTAGATACAAGACTAAGATATTTAATATGTTACATATGCATAGCCATGCGCAAGAATTATTTTCTCACTAGCAAGGAATGCCTTAGTAAATTAGGTACTGATAAAAAGTTGCTTCCCAATAATTTTCTCTTTGTGATGTGATAACTGTGGGGGTATACGCTGTTAAAGCTTGCTACTGTCTGCAAACAGCAAAACTTCCTAAGTGGAAGTCACATAAAAAGGATCAATATAATACTGATAACTAAAAGCTTTATTCTTACACAGATTGTCATGGATCCGGTGAGTTAAATTGCATCAGCCAGCATTATGGGACTACCACTATGAAAGTATTAGTGTTGCATAAAAAGTGTCTAATTTTATGAGCTTTTAATTTCTACCACAATTATATGACCAACAGGAAATAAGTTTTTATACCTACCGAATTACTATACCCCTGAAGGTTTTAATTTAATTAAATTAATATTACAAAACATATTTAAATTTTACAAATATAAAAACCGTAGGTATTTATGTGAATTTCAGAGAGAATTCACCTCATGTATAAAAATATGAATATGAAATAAAAATGAACCAGAAAATTCTAAAAGAATCGTGTTGCCTAGGTACCTATAAAAAACACATTTATTAGTTTTATTTATTTTCATCATTGTTTGAAAACAAAATAGTCTTCCTCCTTCAAAGTTGGGCTATTTTAAGTTTCAAACAAAAGATATGTACTTCAGAAATACATCCACCATGTACCTTCTAAAAAATTACTATAGCATGGACATACAGATAAAAGTTTATATAAGTAGTCCCAAACGTAAAAAATATGTTGATATTTTTAATATGATGTACTGTAATCAGTAATTGTCCATTTCAAATTCTTCAAATTCATGAAGGGTCTCAAAATCGAGCACCTATAGTTATATTATTTGAACTTACCTTATTCTGCATTTTCCCAGGATTCTCACTGCAAAATTTTTTGCAGTTCGGCGCCGAGGTCTTGCTGCTCTCGTATTTTTACGCCCTTTACACTCATTACACATATCCTAATTACACAGGTAACACAGGAATTCATAAACAAATATCTAGAAAGCTTAGACACAGTCACAAGAGTGAGAAGTTCTAAACTAAACGTCGACGTTTTAAAAATACAAGTACTAGTTATTTTAAAACACACCTATAAAAAACAAACAGGAAATTCTCAACCCAAGACTCAAGCTATCATAAAAATATAAGGAAACCAATATTCCGGGTATTTAGATATTAAAAAAACTGGTTTTTATCGGCAAACACCGAAAGGTGCCGAAAGTCGAAAGGCCTTGCAATTATTACTTCGGCTAGCTGATAAAAAAACAGTCAATAGGGGAGATCATATTTATTATAGCCTGTAAAAGAGGTATTCTTTAACAGCACTCTGTCGTTTTATTTCATTTCGCAACAAAGATAGATATATCAACGAGGCAAGAAATACATGCCATGTGCAATATTTTGAATTTTCTATCAAAGGAATGTAAAACTCCTAAAGTTATTTGCTTGGGATGGAGGGGATACCACAACGTTGCGTCACTGTTAAGCGTTTTCTGAAATATTTGAATTTTTCCGTTAAAAGTGAAACTACTTATTTGCATAGTATTTGATAGATTTTATGTAATGTTTGTACATAAATATGTTATAAAATTAAATATTGAACGTGTTAATTTATTTATATATAGCCTATTTTGGAAAAAATTAAAAAATAATCGGATTCCGACATTGATGCGTCATCTACAGAGTGGCGCTTGAGGTTTGAGTTCGAAAATTGAACACGAGAAATTTTATAGCGTGGATTTGCACTCTTAACAACATGAAAACAGAGTATCAAATTTTCAAGTTTGCAGCGGTCTATGGAAGTTGAATTTGTCATATGTGGATAAAGAATGAAAAAGTAGAATTGGGTAGTGAAGGTTTTGTTTCAGTCAGTTGACACGTTATCGTACAGGGTCTGATCAAAACTTGAAAAATCGATTTGCGAAAAACACATTTTTTTAAAACTCGGAACATTTTCATTTTTGACATTTTGTTCGATGAAGGCTTGAATAAAGAGTAAATAACCGTGATTGTTTTTATCCTGGCCTACTCCGTTTGTCCATAAAATACAAATAAGTGGGAATTATGGCACATTTTTAAGTGGCTTTATTTGGAAAACTATACATTTTAGACATAGGTTATGTTATACAAAAGTTCTTTAGAATTGTTAAGAAAGTTCAAAAAACATAAAATATACAGGGTGTTTCATTTAAAATAACGATATTCAATTGTATTTATGTTACAAATGTTCACAATATTCAACCCTATGAACACATCAAATTCCATATTAAATATAATATTTTAATATTTTATATATATATATATATATATATATATATATATATATATATATATATAGATATATATATTTTTAAATACATAAATAAGACAAAAATTAAGGGCCATTCGGAAAAATATTCTACCTATGGTAAGCTTATACAAGTATAGGGTCCAAAAATCATCAATCCATCATCTCTACCGGCATAATTGCGCTTAAATGGGCAATCTTTTATTCTATTGGCAATATTTAATTTTATTTTGGAATTATTTAATTTTAAAATAAATTGCTAAAAAAAACAATAATATAAGTGATAATAGGTAGCTACACAGAAGTGCGGACCTTTTTGTTTCTCAGATCGACCCAATACCTTTTAAATGTCTTCTAGAGTGAAACATTTTGTTAATTTGGTGAAAATATTATCTTTAGATGTCATAACCACAATCGAGTGCGTTTTCAACTTTTTCTGTTTATAACCTAAAAATTAGTCACGCCTCCCACGGTTTGTATTTAAGTTTCATTCAAAAAAACACAGATTTTAAGTTGCTTCATACTTCCACATCTCTCCAAGCTAAATCGTGTCAAAATGTTTTAAAACGCGTACAAAACTTAATTTCGGGAAAAATAACCCTGTTAAAAAAAAACAGATTTGAACAAAAAAGTTTTTGTCTGTTGGTCGGTCTGGTTGTTTGTTAGTTTGCGCGATAACTCTCGCAGAAACTGAGCTATCGGCTTGAAATTTGGTACAGGGGGTAATATATAAGAGAACGGCCCGGATTGTTTTTGAGTAAAATCGGTTTAAAAAATGGAATTTGTTTTTTTATATGTTCATGGATATACAGATTCCAGTTCGAATATTATGTTGTTTTTGGATATTCATACACAGTGTTGATGACATTTTAAGAAAAAATAATAGAATCAGTACTTTAACATCCCTCAAAATCAATATGTATTAATTTGACATGATATGGAATTTACGATTCCAATGACAGTCTTAGGCTCAATTACCAAAAAGTTTCAGCTTGTCAGTATGCTATTTTATGCGATAATTGCTGAAGGAATTGAGCTATTCACACAAAATTTGGTATACAGAGGGTAGTACATAAAAGAACGCTTCGGAATATTTTTGAGCAAAATCGGTTAGAGGAAGGGGATGAACGATTTTTCATTTGATGCAGTGCATAATTTATATATAGCATGGTAACAACTAGATGCTCTCAGGGGGCGATGTCCCTTTCGCCCCTCCCCATCATAAGGGAACGGTTCAGGTTATTTTTGAGTAAAATCGGATTAGAGGAAGGAGGTGAATGAGGGCTTAATTGGTTAAATAGCAATTTTTAAAAAAAAAATTGAAATATGAGTTAGTTTTGCTATTCTCAACAAAAATGAATAAGTGTCCGCAAAGACTTCGTTGTTGATATACAGGGTGTTAACGTGCTAATTTTTGTTTAGTTTTTTTCATCCATCTCCTACTATGTGTACTATGAGCAATATCTACAAAATGGTTATAACAGATTTAAGAAAAAAACAGGGTGTTTTTTTTTCAAAGGTCGCGATGTTTTTCCCCTCGAAATTTTTACATCGGCATCGCTGACCATTTTTACAACAAGATTCATACTCCTTATTTTGTTCTGTAATTTCCTGATTTTTTTATGTCCATTTATGCGTGGTCTCATGCTCTAATGCTATATGAACTTGAACTTAGGTAGGCATGAAAAGATACTATGGTAAATAATTTCTAAACCGTACAAAATACCGAAAAAATTACAAAATAGATTAAGGAATTTAAATTTATTGTAAAATTATCTGTGGCGTCGCAGCAAAACATTTCCGGGGGTAAACGGGTTCGTGACATGGAAAAGAGCAACACCCTGTTGTGTATGTGTACTATAGCCATTTTGAAGGCATTACTTACAGCACATAGTGTATCAAATATGAATGATTTATCTCCAGAAATATCCATGAAAAAAACTAAAAAGAAACTTTAAAACCCAGAATCTGAAAAACAAAGGCTTTACGGACACACGTTTATATAAAGTTTTAAACCATCATTTAAAAAACACCCGTATACAGGTCTTTAAAAATTGGCATATTTGGCTTTAAAAGCAAGAACTGCATTTTAAGTAATAAAAACAGCCGCATATCAATATCTTTTCTCCTTTTATATTCGACTTTGAATGTTACCTAAAAATTCGCTTGTCCTGTTTACTCTGTCCAGCACTATATTTACTAATTAAGCATATATAAAATAATAACGTCTCAAATGCAAAAAACAACATACAAAAAAAATAGTGGCCAAAACGAACAATACTAAAGTTCATACAACGTTTCAAGCTATTAGAATTGGGAGTACCTTATTCTCCTATTATCCCCTATTTATTTGTATACGTTGCAAAATGATACTTCCAAATATTAAAAGAACATTCGGAGTATCTAAAAGTTGTAGTTAAGCTACAAATGTAAGTTTTTGTTATTCCATAATTGAATGAGATCAAATTAATTCGTATATTTTACATAATGTTACTTAACATTGCAATCAAAGGAAGACACTTGGGTCAAACATTCTTTAAATGTTCCAGTTAACAAAAATGGAAGGCAAGGTCCCTCATTTTTTCGTTAAAGGCCCTTTCTATTTTTGATTTTTAACACCTGTTAAAATTTTGACAATTTATTAATCAATCAAAATATTTTGTTTCACTTTATTTTGCTAAACATTAGAATAATTAAAGGGCGAGGCTTCCGTCAAATATGCTCTAAACGTTCCAACGAAAACAAGCATAGCAAAGCTTAAAATATTCCATGCCGAGCATTGCCAAATTGAGGGTTAACTAAGGTGTCCACTGTACATCCAACGTAAATGTTTGTATGGACTCGGGTTAAAGATAAGATTATTTAATCTTGTTTATTATATACCGCATAGGGCATAGGCGCCCCCTACAGATAACCTTAAAAAGTAGGCGGTGTATGAGGAATGCTCATATCTTGGCCCTACGTTAAATTTGGCATACGTCGACTTGACTTGTTTGTTTTATGGCTTTGCTGCAAGGCAATCGCCAGATTGCTCTCCGTCCGGGGCTTATTCAGAGCTGGGGCAACCCTCCCAGATGATTTACACCTTATTCCAGTTTGGAGACGTTATCGGTAGGATGTCCGGATGGCGAGCTCTAAGCTCCCGGACACCCCGAATCTTTCAAATACTTCTTGATTTTTCCTATTTTAATTTTTGAAATGCATCTTGGCTTCCATTAGGTGCTCCTTTGAGAGTACTACTGGTATCACGAGATGACCCTTTCTTTCAAGCTATCCCCCTACCCCTCCCACTCCCGCCACATAGCGGCCATTACGCTAGTATTCTGTGTAGAACTGCGGCAGACGAACGGGATAGAATGCAGGAACAACTAGGCCTCACACGTTCACAGCGTCTGCTCCCTCTCTAGCGGGGTCGTTAGTTTCCACAGTGAGCGCTTGAGTCTCCCGCTTCCCCCCGAAATAAAGCAGCAAAACCGAACACGTGGAACCACTTATGTTAATAACATAAGAGGTCTGCTTTCAACGAGACGAACCGCAAGACTCTGTATACGTCGTTTTACATCTAGATCTGTCAAAATAACATTATATACACTGGATACCTTGTGAGCCCGAAACCGGGGATTTCCAGGGGCTACCCAAAGAACGCCTCGTTTATTTTACGTTACGGGCTAACCAATAAGCTATTTATACATGGATTAAGTTGTAGATATCGTAACTTTATTTGACGTTTCGGCTTATAGTTTTAGCCTTTTTCAAAAATCATTTCCCAACTACAATTGCCAGAAAAATAAACACAGTCATTAAAATAAAACTTGAAATATGATTTGACGCTCACTCTAACGATTACGGACATATACTGATATATTTTATTTAGTTACAATAGCCTCTTGGCTGGTATTATTGTTTTTACTTTTTTACTTTCCTCGTAAAGGCATGTATCAAAATCGTGAAAAAATCACCCTCATAGATTTTTCAGATGAAAAACTACTTACACGATTGACTTCAAATTTTGGTCAAAAATTAAGTGTCATATAGGGATGACATGGTAATATTCTGATGAAAATTCCATATGGCGAAACAAAATAGCTACTCATCAAAATAATGTAAAAAAATAGGTTAAAAAATTATTATTAAAAAACTACTTATTCAATTTACCCAAAAATGTGTGCAGAAAAATTGTGATATGGGGATGAAAACGTTGGCACAAATTTAAGATGGTGGAGCAAAATGGAAGCCTAATAAAATGAAAAAAATCACTTCACCGATTGTTTTCAAATTTTGCACAAAATTAAATGTTATATAGGGATAAACTGGTAGAAGTTTTGGTAGGAATCCAAGATGGCCTAACACATAGGCGGTTTAATTAAATTTTTATAAAATCGGTCTAAAAAATTACTTATTCGATTCGTTTTAAATTTTACACCAAAATCAAGTGTGATATAAGGATAAACTGGTAAAATTTTAGTGATGAGTCATTACGGTGTAACAAAAGATCGGTTTGCAGGAATGTATAAATTATAGTGCTAATAAACTACTTATCCAGCTGAGTTAAAATTTTGCACAACAATGAAGTGTGAAACAAAATAAACTAGTAAAATTTTGTCAATTCATATATGGCAACACAAAACGGCGGCCTAATTAAAAATGAACAACCGCAACAGAAAATATCAATAATCTAGAGAATTTCATTTAGCTTTGTATTACGCAGATTACGTCTGCAACGATTTACTACTGTGATTTCTTGTTCCCTATTCACGTCAGTAAACTACAGCTGTCCTTGTCTGGCTAAAGGCACCGACCGACCCCAGACATACGGCTGCTGCTAAACGGCTAAACGCAATCGCAATGTAATTTCTTTTATTACGAAGCAGCTAGGCAGGACCGGCATTGCTAAGTACAAATCTTCTATTATGTAAATTTTTTTATTTTTTATGTATGAATGGTCAAAACTCAGATTTTAAGTGGACCACGCAAATTTTTAATCAGATCTTCACGTTTCATGGGCCCTAGATGACGAAAAACATGTTTTCTCAATTCCGTTAGCGTAGCTAAAAATCTACGTACCCGATTGAGTTCAAATTTCAGTCAATTAAGGGTCATATGAAAAAACTTTATTTAATACACTTTTGTTTTTTTTACTGGATCCTAACCCCAAATAATATACCACTCTAACAAAATAACAAGAGTATTATTAACGAAAATCATTTAGAAACTTAATATTTGGGAAATATATGCAGACCAACGGAGTAGGTAAAGACTGATAATATGGATTTCATGCAGGATATAGGATTTATATATGTCCTGAGGATGCAACAATTAAGTCGACAATTTAAAAAAAGACACTCTAACAAAAGTTTTTAATCATTGTTCCGCCAAAAGTTTACCAGGACATCCCAATATGACCTTTAATTTTTGGTCAAAATTTGCAGTCAATCGGGTAAGTAGTGTTTAAACTATGTCGCGAACTGACAGACGGACCGACGGAATTGAAAAACATGTTTTTTGGCACCTAGGGACGTTAAAACGTGAAGATATGTAAAACCAGAGAAGGTGATTTTTCACGATTACAAAAATTTTATTTGGCCGAAATTTCGTTCCGCCATCTTGAATTAGTAACACAGTTTTACTAGTTGAGCCCTATACCACAATTAGTTATGGCACACAATTTGAAATCAATGCATTAAGCAGTTTTTTCAAGCTGAATTTTTAAATAAATTATTATACCGCCATTTTGTTCGGCCACCTTAGATTCGTACCAAAATATTACCAGTTGATTCCAACATAATACTTGATGTTTTTTGCAAAATTTGAGATAAATTACCAAAATGTTACTAGCACATTGCCATATGACCCTTAATTTTTGACCAAGGTTTGAAGTCAATCGGGTAAGTAGTCTTTAAGCTATGCCACGAAGTGACAGACAGACAGACAGACCGACAGAAAGACCGACAGAATTGATAAGACATTATTTCTCGCATCTAGGGAAGCTAAAACGTAAAGATGTGTTAAACCTGAGAGGGTGATTTTTTCACGATTACAAACATTTTATTTGGCCGCCATTTTGTTTGGCCATCTTAAATTAGTACCCCTATTTTACTAGTTGTTCCCTATACCACAATTATTTATGGCACACAATTTGAAGTCAAACCATTAAGCAGTTTATTCAGGCTGAATTATTAAATATTTTATTAAGCCGCCATTTTGTTTCGCCATCTTGGATTCGTAACAAAATGTTACTTGTTGATTTCAACATAATACTTGACTTTTTGCCAAATTTGAGATAAACTGGATAAGATGTTTTTTAATAATAATTTTTTTAACATGTCACAAGGCCGCCATTTTGTTTCCCCATATTGTATTTTAACCAAAATATTATCAGGTCATCCCCATATGATCCTGAATTTTTGACCAAAATTTGAAATCATTCGGGTAAGTAGTGTTTAAGCTATGCCGCGAAATGGCAGACAGACAGACTGACAGACGGAACGATGGAGTTGATAAAACATATTTTTTTGGCATCTAGAGACCCTAAAACATAATGATATGTAAAACTTGAGAGGGTGATTTTTATTTGGCCCCTATTTTGATCGGCCATCTTGAACTAGTACCACTATTATACTATTTGATCCCTATACCACCTTAGTTATGGAACACCCTTTGAAATTAAACCATTATTAGTTCAGGCTGAATTTTTAAATATTTTATTAAGCCCCATTTTGTTCCGCCATCTTGGATTCGTACCAAAATGTTACCAGTTGATTCCAACATAATACTTGATGATTTTGCAAAATTTGAGATAAATTGGATGAGTAGTTTTCTAATAATAATTTTTTTAACATTTCACTAGCCGCCATTTTGTTTCGCTATATTGGATTTTTACCAAAATGTTACCAGGTCATCCCCATATGACCCTTAATTTTTTACCGAAATTTAAAGGCAATCGGATAAGTAGTTTTTTAGCTACGCCGCGAACAGACAGACAGACCGACGGAATTGAGAAAACATGTTTTTCGTCATCTAGGGACCCTGAAATGTGAAGATCTGAAAGAATATCGGAGAGTGATTTTTTCACGATTACAATACTTTTTCCTATATTTAAAATATTAATTGATTATTAAAACCAAATCCTGTAACTATATAACCTCTAAAAGCTGAAAAGAAAAGAACTACTATTTGACTTGCAAAACGTCACCAAATCTTTGAATCCACCCCTGCTCGCAAATGTTTTAACACAAATTCTGTGTACTCCAAATGCCGATATAAAATATGCGGATTTCAAGAAATAAGGATAGCAGCACCAAAAGACTGAGATGCGTTATTGGCTGTTCAGAAAATAAGATGGAATTATTTCACTTATAGAATCATTTTGTAGAAGAAATCCTGAGTTTATTTTTAAACCAATTAGGAAATGGTTTTGGAAATCACTTAGAAAAATTTTGATTATTGACGTGTGATAAATTTATAATTAAATATTAGTCATCTAAGTATTAAAAAAAAGTGGATTAAAACTTCACATTTTTATGAAATTTTGACGTTCCTTTATTATTTCTAAATATATTTTGCATGTTTTTTAAAAAGAAAAAAATATAATTATTGACTAGTTTAGGAACATGACTATAGACTAATTTGGGATTTTCTTAGAAAAAAAACTTTCCGCATAATGCAATTTTCACTTTACCAAAAAAAAAAAAATATTTTTATTATTTTTCACTTTTTCGTGATTTTTTTTAAAGTAGGTTTTATTTTTTTTATACAAATTTGTATATCTTCCCTTTTAGTTCTATTTATATGAGTTTTAATGTAGGTGTTAGATTTAACAAATAGCCACTGAGTCCATTGCATAAGTAATATACATATTTTTTTCCTGATATAAAACGCATATATTGCTCAATGTCGCGCAGCGAAACAATTCAAAATGGTGCCATTCCGCTATTTCATTTTTCTTCAATATACTTTAATACTACTTACCGGCAATATCCTGAATATTCCCTGAAAAGTTTACTCAAATTGGTCAAATCATCGCGGAGTAATCGATGTACATACATAAGGTCGAATTGATAACTTTCTGCTGTTTTGAAGTCGGTTAAAAACTATAAGAACAGTATCACATTTTCCAGCTTTGGTTAGAAAATTTTTGAGTAAGCCTTAAGGCATTATGATTTATACAGGGTACTATTGAATTGATGTGGAGATTTGAATTAAAATGTTTTCGCTATATTATTAAAAGTAGCATTAGCAATCTAAGAACAGTCACAAATATTTTTCTTTGTTAATTTTTTTATTTCTCTGTATAAACTAGTACAACTAATAATTTATTTTGAAAATACAATTTTTTTTCTAATTAACGAAACGGCAAATTCAGATTTAATTATGGAATAATATTTTTATTAATTAAATAGCCTATATATAAATTGAAGATATTTTAAATATTAATTTAGATCTTACGATGAAATATTTGATATTAAAATGAAAATATACAACTTTTGACCCTGTATTTCTGGCTCACCTTATAGTTTGAGAGGTATGGTGCATGGCAAAAAGTTTCCTTAGAGCGTCAACAATAAAGGCACTTTTAGGGAAACTAAAATATGTTTAATTTGTGTCATGTTCCTTCTAAAATCTTTTCAGAGGAAAAGTTATAAGGTGAGCTTATTTGTTGCACCCGGTATATAGACCCGTTTAGGTTTTGTTTTTAGGTCAGCCATATAATATTGTCTAAGTTATATATGGTATACTTTTAATGAATTTTATGTAGATTTTTTAAAACTTAACAACGATCGACAAGCGCGGGAAGTGGACGTCGATTCTTTATAATACACCGACCTTATTTAATGAGAAATATGACACCACCAGACAATAAATATTTAAATTTTGTCTACTCTTACACCAAATGACCGTGTCGGCAAGTGTGTGACATCCAAATTGTTTTTAACGCTCGAAGAAATATTTAGGAGACTTTAGAATTTATACCTAAATACTTGTAAAGGCTCAAATTTGTTTACAGTTGATTTACTGGTGAACAGCTTAATAACCAAATTAGTGTTAAAGATAATTTGATATATTTTTTTTGAAAATTAAGTATATATAAGTTTTACTCTTCTAAGGGGCTGACTATTTTTTAAGTACCAAATCTACCTTTACGATGTGGATTATCAAAGAAGACTGGACTTTTGCAACTAGTATTTTGATGTGCTATAGAAGCAACCTAATTTCCAGACATTAGCTTTTTTTACATGAATTCCGGTTTACAAGAATTATACAACAAAATTCGTATGTGTCATGAGGTTACAGACAATGTTTAGATGATCTTTTCTATAGGTGCTATCCTTTTTAGTTTCGTTTTTTATTGTATTACAGTTATTATTGTAGTTTTATTTATAATAAATCATATTTTTATGTTTTACGAATTAACAGTCTTTATATTCCCAAATCGAAATCGATGTTGCTCCAAACATTAATAATTCTGCATCTTAAATAAAAAAATACTGATTACAGAAATATAAAAGTTAGAGCTGAAACGTTTCTTTGATCCACAACCACCTTTAGTCAGAAATGTATCGTAAAAAAACCAAAAATGGCAATTTTAACAATCTGACTAAAGTTGAAGTTGTTGATATTTGGGACGTCCTCTTCACCATATACTCGTATAAGGTGTAGTAACATTGACAACCTACTTTTCACTGTGTCAATATTATAGCGGCTATGACTTAAAATTGACACCTAATTTCATAATTTCAGCGTAAAATAAGTAGAGCAAGAAATATATCTCTATGTTTCGGCATTTTCTTAGTATTTTTGTTAATACTAGGATAAAAAAACAATCGAAAAACAGTTTCATATTTCGCCATAAAGGTTACATCTTTACTTACTTAACAAACAAAAATATTTAACAAGTCGTTAAGCACTTAGTTTTTTATAAATTTTATTTTTCATAAATTTATAAATATTATCATTTAGTAAGTGGTTATATCTGAAGGTAAAGTTAGAGAATAAATTAATTCCCCTTCCACTTTTGGAGGGTACACAATGTTATCTGCTTCTAGGGTGGAAACATCAATTTCATCAGGTACGTCTAAAAATGCAAAGACCTTAATTTTCTTTCTTAAAAGACTAACAGTTGCCATAGTGCCATTTAAGGCAATTACATTACAATTTTTAGCATTCTCTCTCTTACGAGGGAGAAAAAAATAATTAAAACTTGGAGTAACCGAATTTGTATTTTCTATAGCCATATGGAGGTTCATTTAAATTCGATTAAATCACATATTTTTTATTTATCTCATAAAGATACATACACCCAAACGCCTATTATCTTATAATTTCTTTCTATTGTATCAATCCTCTTTTCTTTTTAAACAAAGAAATGATGTTTTTAAAAATCCAGTAATACATTATTAACGAAATGTTCCTTTCACTTGAGTTGTCAAAATATTTCGACTCCCAACTGCCGGTTAGGGGTATTTCTTTTGTACCACACGGCGCTTTTGGTTTCATAACAAGACGTGAAGGAACAAAATCGATGAAAGAAAGTTATTGCGATTTGAAGGTCAAATTTCTGGTGAAGGGATATATTATCTTTTACAACTAAGCGCATGATGAAAAATGATCTTTTTGTGCGAAATCTGCCGATTAACTAAATCCTTTTGAAAAAAGTTAACATAAGCCTGTATTTCATGAATATTTAATTATATATCTCTATATACGAATATAGGAAAGCTAGGAGGAAAATATATTCTCTGCTCTATGGAACGCCGTTTTACTTTTTAGTCATACGCGTCTTTGATACCAAATTTAATTGCAAAACATATAAATGATGCTGCCTGCATACAATTTTTATTCTTTTTAATTCTTCCGATATCGAATTTTTGTGGATACCGATTTTACCGAATGACATTTTTATGATAAGCAATTTCTTTGCAGACCATTTCAATTGATACCAAAAAAAAGTAGTTGTTTATCCTTTTTTAACACGTATACAGCCTACTTAAAATTTCTATATACATGCGTCTTTCCTTAGTTATTGCATTTCAACAAATCGATGTTAATAAAAATTGGTATGAAATAAATGCTATATACAAAAATCAGTTTAAATATTTAATAAATTGACTCTTATTAAAATGTAATCGCTTCAAACGGGATCGCATTAAATTAATATTAATACCGAAAACATTAGAATGCAATAACGACTTTGTGGAGATTACTTTATTTCAACCGTATGAAGGCAAATCTGATTTAAGAACTCATGTAATAAAAAAAATTAATTTATTTTTATCGCATATCAAAAAAAATCAAAGCATCTCTTACGATATCATTTCTTTTTAATGTCAATTCCATTAACACCCTAAAAATGTAAATAGAATAATGCTCATTATTTTGATTTTGATTTTCGTTTATATGTAATTTATACTACATCAAACGGATATAACACGGGCCCTTTACCATTGAAATTAAAATACTTGAATATACATTTGAATAAATAAATAAAAGTTAATACGAGATTTAATTGTATAAGAGTTGTGGAATATAAATGATTAGCGGGTATAAGGTAACTGATTTTATTTAATATGCATTGTTTTGATTTCGAATTTTTATTAATGTCGATTCTTCTGAATATCAATTTTCATTGAATGCAGCCACCTTGTTTCAATTTTAATTATCGGACGTGGAGCGATCTAGTGCAAACTAAGAACAACAAGAGCAGAAATCTGTAATTTTTTAAATACCCGAGTTTCTGGCTAGGCATGCGTTCGAAGATTTAAAAGTGCATCTAAAATTAAGACTGTGTTGTGCATGACCTTATGACGAGTCGGATGCGAATAATGAAAAACATATTCGTAGGTAATCAATGACAGTTAAAACGTGTTTAATTATTGTTCGATTGGGAATACTTAGTTATTAAATCATTGCGGAATACGATATACACCCCTATATTTAAAATGTGAGCACGTACAAAATACAGATCATAATGAAAAAAAGTTAAAACGAACGTATCTAGCTCCCAACATCCTATTCCAAAACAAGCTATTCTATATATTTATACCAGAATAAAGAAAACAAGGTTTTGAATTTCCCAGCTATAATTCACAGATTACCACACAATGTAATTTGTAATGGCAAATTGCAATTTCTCCTGGAAGCTGTGTGCCGGCGACATGCTCTACTACAGTTTTTTTTGGCTTCTTAAACGTGATTTAAAGTAGGCTGTCCAGATTTTTTTAAAATGAAAAGAGTATATTTCGACGAAATGTAAAAATAGGTACCAGCGTATAATAATTAAGTAAAGTCTTATCACTTTCGCAGAATTCAATGACTTTCAATAATAACTATAATACACATAATAATATGGACTAAAAATAACAAAAATAATTAGAAAATGGCACCAGATTTCGCAAAATAGAGATCATTTGTCCCAGATTTCTCATAATAGAGGATATTTGTCGTATTTATGGAAATAGTAAGAGTACCAGAGTACATGGACCCGAAAAAGAGAACATTCCTCTTAAAAAGAGTATGTGGTCACCCTATTTAAAGCAAACTGTAGTAAGGTTATATAGGTATACCACTATATCTTTATTTACAATATTTATTTGATAATTAGGACACTACTTTCATGTTTGTCTCCCTTTTTTAATATGTGAGTAATTATTATAATTTATAGGTATGTGCACTTTCAAAGCTGCTGTGTCGATCAAGATACGGATTTACAAAAATGAACACATCAGTAGTGTATTTAGAATGCCGTCTTAGAGGGGGAGGCAAACATTTGATAACTAAAAAAAAGTTCTAGGTTCTTGTTGGAACAACATAAGCATGAAGACTAAAAAAAAACAAAGTTCTCAATGTTTGTGAGGTAAAAGTCCCGAAATGCTTTATATAATGTAATTTTTGCTTGGGTTATTAGCTCGGGGGAAAGGGGGTGCAGGGTGCATTTGTCTCCTGCACGTACTCAAACCGAAACTGTCGTATGTTGGAATGCAGAACATGTTATATTGAAGAATACCCCAAAACAAAAACATTGCATTCATGCCCTATTATCTTGGTAATTTTGTTCACAAGGTCTCTTTACACACAGCTTTGTAGGTTACACAAGTTTAACCTACAAAGCAGATTTTTTTTTCTATTTTTAGTTTTTACATTCTGGTACTCACGCACATATTATGAAATCAAGGGCTTTTAAAAAACGCAGGTCTATCTAAAAAAAAAATTAGTTGATCTGACCGCGAAAAAGAAACGTCGGATTTCAAATCTATGTGCACCATCTTGTTGATAATGGAAAGTAACTATAAAGATATAAAATTTATTTTGTGATATCTCTTCAAATGCAGCCTGAAAAAAATAAAATATGTATAGCTGATTTTTCGGTATTTTACGTACCTATATCCTCGGAGGTAGTCATAATTGTCTAACTTTGTCAACTACTTATTATTCGATGTTAAATTGCGCAACTTTGCTCTATTTGAACCGACATTGTATCGAATTTGTAACACCCTGTATATGTTTGCGTGTTTTCATTCGTTGGGACCATTCCGGTATACTACCTCAATGGTTGAGATATTCCAAGTACAACCATATGTAATTCTCACATTGAATGCTATTTTTTAACTAATTTTTATTTCTCAATCTAGAGTGCTGTGATTTGGCAAAAACTATTAACTTACCTCCAAGAACCCTGAGAAAAATAAAATTATCTGTCTATTCACTAAACATCTTTTACGCCCATTTAAATATTAAACGGTTTTTTCTAAAAAATCTTTTTTTAATGTCGCTCTTCGGGTTAGCCTTTGCGAGTAATATATAATGGTACCTCCCACAACAATATGCAGTATTTTAAAAAATCGGCAAATAAAGGCATAATATGCATTTAAGAAGAAAGAAATTCGGAACTAAAAGAAGATACGGCAACACTGTTACAGTAAGATATATCATAAAACAAAATAGATAAAAACTCAAAGTGGAGGTGCTACAGATAGAACGTTTAAACACGCATTTCAGATTTCAAAACATAAAAATAGCTTTCTGGATAAAAAATCAGATTCAGCTTTTGCTGGAAGAATATTCATTGCTTTATTTTACACCTACCAATAAAATAAAGGTTGTGTTGTTTGATTGAAATTGTTATATCATTGTATAAACGGTGGCTTAACAATAATGGTCATATATATATATATATATATATATATATATATATATATATATATATTATTATATATATATATATATTATTTGATAAATTAAAAAATAAATCCAAATTCAATGGCCGATTCAAATTATAAACCTTTCATTAACATCAGAATCAGACACTATCACTAACCGAGAAAATAAGTGTTACTTCACAGATTGTTTTGTTATCTGTGACAATATAGCTTGTACAAATTTATTTAAAACTAAAATCTCGAAGTGTTGAAAGTAGTTTGCCGAACCATCGACGTCGCACGTCATGCGAATACTATTTTTTGCCTTCGTCCTCCCACTTCATATACTAACGGCCCGCCACTGACTGAGGCCCCCGCCGCGCCGCGTCGGCGCCGTCGCGTCGGCAGTGGCCCCAGCACAGAGCTTGCGCGTCTTGTTTTTGCGGGGATTTAATGATTGAAAAGGCCACAACGCGTAAGGCTCAAATATGTGGTGGGGGCCCCGAGAGACATCAGCGAGCGAAATACAAAACTGAGGATCTTTTCTTTTTTTTTGTCATCATGTAAATTTTGAGTTGCTGCCGAAGGGTCCCCAAATACGTAAAACCCATTGACCGTTTTTTGTCATCGCAAAACTTTGCCTCGCCCAGATGAGCCCCAACCATCGTAAGTAGTTAATTCGGCCTTGTTGCTTCTAGAAAAGCAGCCTCTATAACGCAACATGCGAGTCGCCTTTTAATACTCATTGTTTATAATCTTATGATTAACACCACGATACACTTACAACGGTATGCCCACGCCGGTCTCTTCAGCATTCAGCAAGAAAATAAAATTGAAGTTTACAAATATCAGATTATCTAAAGTGCTGATCGTGAGGATTCGTGATATTTATTTTGATTAAAATAATTAATTAATTTAAAATAAAAGTTAAGAATGCTGCAAGTAAAATAATTGCAGGGGAAACTTTCATTCATATTTTATAACATTTGTTACTTGAGTTGCTGCACTAGTGCCGTCTATTGACATTTTTAGTTTTTACTTGCAATTGAAAAATACAAACCAGTTTCAAAAGTGCCCTATACAAGTAGCTAAAACAATTGTTCTATTATTATAGTAAATATATCCTAAATTACCATTTTTTAAAATTATCTTAATAGCTTGACGGTAAGCACCAATCCACATTTTTGAAAATGTATTATTTTGGAAATTTGAAATATCTTATATCTGTCACTTTTGTTTATCGATTATAATTTCAATCTCGATTTCTACTGCCTGCAACTGCACAGGTAGGACGTAATAAACTATATTGAAAATAAAATCTTTAGATTCAAAATAATTAGTTTAATAATTTTAAAAACATTTTATTGAAGCGTAAATTCTACAAACGTTTTCAAATGACAATGCATTACGGCCTATTTGACTCCCAAACGCTGTACATAGATGTGACGTACTTGAGCGAGAAAGTTTATTGCACAAATGATATTAAAAAATCAGCAAGCAAGATTGTTAGAATGCAATCCAATGTTAGCGCAATACGCAAACCAAAGAAGTCGGCTCATACTTCAGAACACAGAATACCAGACCAGAGAAGCTCCAGAATTTTATAAACCTTTTTGAGCGCGAAGACTTCTCTTTCGTATGACGACACATTCGCAAATTAATTTGAGTTATCGAACACACTCACGCAAACACATTATATTTCTTTTGGAAGGCTATAGATGGCGAAACATCCGATAATAAAAATGCATTCGAGGTGCTTGTATTCAATCGAAATTGATATCAATGGAAATTGGTTTCAATGAAAATAGATAATCATAGAAATTGCTGTAAATGAAAATACCATTCATAAAAATTGATAATCGGCTATGTTGTTTCCCACAAAATACTACAAAGGCACTCGTTAAATATTGGATAAATATTGATATCAACAAATTTGTAAGTAATAAAATTATATAATAATAAAAAAAATGCATTTTAATTATAATAATATAATGAAAATTGAATTAATTTTGTAAAGACCCATCCAAATATCCTGACATACATTTTAATAGCTAAATCAAATTAATTGATTGTTAAAAATCTATATGAAGGCTTTAGCTCTAGATGTTCCAAGGATTCAGTTAAAATTACATTTTTATTATAATATTATAAAATAAATTGCCATAATGAAGTCCCATACAATTTAAATTAATACCGGGCATATAGCAGACTAAAAAGTAAAACGGCGTTCCATACTGCTCCGTATTGTTACATTACAACATCGCGAAAGCATATGACAAAAACGACAAATCATAAACCAGCGCACTTAAGAAACCTACATGAAAATGCAACATTCGTCTAGAAATCATCAAAGCATCCTGTGTAAGTTGACAAAGTTGATAAATATATAATCTGAATACTTCTAGGATCGTTCAACTTTACTTTGGTCAAACTCTGATTTCTTTGATTAAAATTATGATACTAAAACCATGTTTTATATATTTAAGAAAAATAAAATAATTCTTTTGAGAAAATGAAAGATAGTAGTTTGCTGCCACTGGAAGTGAAGAAATAGAAAATAATTTGTCGATTTTCGATTTACCTGTATGCTTGTTTTACTAGCGTAAAATTTGAAATAAGTATAACAAAAATTTAGTAATTCATTTGCAACTTTATTTAAATGATCTAATCTAATATAAATTGATTTACTATTGTTAACATTTTTTCCTTGTTTCTTAAATTTGATATCTGTAAGGTAAAAATTTTTAATTTTTAACCGACTTCAAAATCGACTTGTATGTATTTTTTTAACCGACTTCAAAAAAGGAGGAGGTTCTCAATTCGATCTGTATGTATTTTTTTTCAATTCAATTCGACCTGTAGGTATTTTTTTTACGTTTGTTCGCGCATATACTCTAAACGGCTTGGCCGAATTTGATCAGTCAAACGCCAAATTGTAGAGGACATTTCTTTGGTGGTCCCATAGATTTTGATTTGACATCCGTTCACCCGTTTTCTTGTAATAATAATATCAAAAAAACACATGTATAAAAATTTCCATTTTTTTAAATACGCTTTCCAAACTAAAGCATTGGGGTGTGTAATAGACATACAACCCCATTTGCCAAAAGTTATATCTTTTGCTATCCCGTTGTGTAATTTTATGTATTCAGGGTGACCATGAAAATGTGCAACCTCAAAATTTACTATTTTTAACCGACTTCAAAAAAGGAGGAGGTTATAGTTTGACCCTATGTTTTTTTTGTTTGTACATCGATTACTCCCCGATGGTTTGACCAATTTGGATGAAATTTTCAGGGGACATTCAGGATAGGACCGGAATGGTCCTATAGCAAGCATATTAAAAAAATGGCGAAATGGTGGACATTTTGTTTTTTTTTATGTTTATACATCGATTCCTCGGCCATGGTTTGACCAATTTGGATAAAATTTTTAGGGGATATTCAGCATAATGCCGGAGTGGTCCCATAGCAAGAATATTAAAAAAATGTTAAAGATGGCGGAATGGTGCCATTTTGTTTTTGCGCCAAAATATATTGCCAGAAGTTTTTTAATATTCTACGTGTCTCGATTTAACGCGTGCACCATTATATCAGGAAAAAAATATTATGAAGTGTAATTTATAAAACTGAAAAGGACGAAATAAAAAATGTTATAAACAAATGAAGCCGACTTCAAAAAAATGCTAAAAAAATTGAAAAATAATATTTTATTCCGCCTTGAAAATTTTACTCCGTGAAGTCGGCACTAAACTTATTCTTAATTATTTAATCACAAAAATGATTATGTATTCAGTTAATTCGGTGTTTTGATGTCTAATACTACGAGTATAAGGTCTTTATTAGTTTGTCGCCGACTTCACGGAGTAAAATTTTCAAGGTGGAATAAAATATTATTTTTCACTTTGTAGTTTTTTGAAGTAAGTTTCATTTTTTTTATAAAAATTTTTATTATCTAAAATAACTAAAAATAAAATGTTATCTTGAGCTCCAAAATTTTGATACATATTTATAGAAATATTTTTAATACATTTTTATTTTTTACAAAATATTTTTAAGGGATCTTTTAGAACTACTGCCCATCATGCAACCATTTTGCAAGCATTGGCATAAACCACTGGCGTATTTAGGATTTTGTTACGGGGGTGGTCCGAGCTCCTAAAAAAGTTCTTCACTTTCATGTCTTAATATCTAGGATTGTGTTTCAAGAGGATTAAAATAATATGTCCATAATATTATGCCTTTCCTTAATGTATGTGGGAGAGTCCGGACCACCTGGATCCCCTAAATATGCCCATGGCATAAACTATCCACACTATGTTACACACACAGACAATATCTCTTATATCAGGATTTTTGTCAATTCTCTTCATACATATCATGTAGCTCAATGAGCATAAGTACACGTAATTAGAAGAAAACGTTTTATTAAGAGGTCCGCAAAAAAAGATGTTCAAAAAATGTGTTTTTAGAATACATAAAATGGCATAAAACAAGTTTATTCTAAGTTATTATTAACCTGAAAGGTACATTAGGAATACAAAAGACATTATTCAAAATAATATTCTTCAAGAACAAGGCAACAGGAAATTACTAATATTTCCTCCATTTTCAAATTCGCTTTCATCAAAACTCTCATCTGCCGAGATGTTTTATTCTAAACATTTCTACAAAATAAAAATAATGTCTTCCAAATTATTTACAGTGGTGACAAAATTGGTTTTTGAACTTTAGAAAAAAAATACTAAAGTTGATTTGGTTCTTATTTTGACACGAATTTTCGTAAAAAAATGGCTTGGGCGCCACGTACTAAACTTGAATGATAAATGGATGGATCTAAATTACCAACACTACTACTATACCATCTGTACACGTATACCCGTCCCTGTATGTTGTAAACCAATACAGAAGTTAAACCTGCAGACCACTTTTTTCCAAAGACTGGACTGCATAGGTCAGCTAATAAATAATGGCATACGGACACGTATGAAAAGTAATTTTAACTGCAATTTGTTGGCGGCAAAAGGCTGGCATCCCGTTTATTCGCTTGAGACGCATTCTGTGCGCATTCCGATAGACAATTTACACGATGGCAGGATCCCATTACTCGGCATAAAGTTTTTTGTCCGTAAAAAGCTGACGTCGATTCTATAATGTGCCATTGAGACATGAAGCTAAAGTTAAACGCTCAGCTGGGAACTTTTAGTCTAACTTGGCATAAGCTGCTTACTGTATAAATAGTTTTTCCTAAGCGGTCGAATAATCAATTTAATAGTTATCTTTTCCAGTTTTTCTTCTCATTTATTTATCGTCAAATATTGAAAATATGCATATGCATATTAGCCTGCACGTTAATGTCAAGCCAGTGGCAGAGCCAGAAGTTAATTCAGAGAGGGCGCTCTGTTAAAAAATAAATAAATCTTTTCAGAATTTTCTAATTCAATTAAAACTTAATTTTAACTTACTTAGGCTTTATACAAAACAATACTTTATTTATTTTGTATTTTGCAGAGGCTCCTTATACAGCCAGCCTACTGGATGGTTCTCTTGATTGATGAAAGGGTCACAAAGAATATGTATAACTGTATCATTTCCGTGTTTATAATCTGCAAACGAATATCACTTAGCACCACGTTATGAGCTTGGGGATGGAAGATCACTAGAATTCGGTGCGTCTCCGAAATTTTACCTAGGGAAATACTTCATTTAATAACGTTTATATTATCGGCCTTTTAAAAACATCAAATGGAACAGAACATAATAAATATATGATTAAACTTTTCTATCCAAAATCAATATTCATTCCTTTTTAAACCTCAACAAACCGATGGTAGGGTTAGTTTTCCAGCCGGACTGCCAAGTTACATATATTTGTTTATTCTGTAGATTTTGGCAAAAACACTATTGTGCAATTGAAGTGCAATCATTTAAAATTTAACCTAAATTTAAATGGCTACAACTTGTAAACAAAATCGTTTGTTTAGAAACCGTTTTTTACATTTTGTAGGCTTATGTGTTGTTAATATTTTTGTGGTATGTTTGCTTTGGTCTGGTATATACGAGGGATAAGACAAAAGTAGTTTTCTACAGAACTTTGTCAAGAGCGAGAATTTGACAATCTGACATTATTTTGATTTTATATGTATGTAGGTACTCAGTAAATGGGTTCATAGGAAAAAAGTAATTTCTTAAAATTTTGGTATCTGATTTGCTTTTTTTTTAATTAATTTCTTATAATACGCATTGTTTTAACATTTTTCTCTCTAAATTAAAAACTCTAATAAAAAAAACTATTCTTTTGATCGTTTTTGCTTCTCCAAGGACGTTTTGAAAAAAAGTAAATACAATTTTGCCTTTCCGAATGATAATTTATCTTTATATATCTTTCTTATTTTTTTAAATTAGACTCTGTCTCCTGAATACCGTAAAGGGTATTTTTACTTTTTCTGATTATTTTTGATAAAAGTGACTTTAAACCTAATTTCATAGAATTATTACCCGTCGTAGTCTAGGTAATTTTAATTATTTTTTAAACTTAATTTTTTTTAACATAAAACCTACTTTCTTTTAAATGACCAATTCTAGGTACTTTTAAATTAAAGTTATACCTACCTGAGTATGTTTCCTTCTTTATTAGTAAGTCTTCGTATATCGAGTGTCCAAAAAAATATAATTATTAAAACCTCTATACAGGGTGGGTCACAACTTACCCGTCCTTCTCTAACTACTGAACGGTATTTTCTTCTTAAATGAACCTTGCAGGATAACGCAGATCAGGTAGAGCTACATTCTAAGTTATTCTCAGGTATACAGGGTGCATCAAAAATAGTGGCATATTAAAGTCACATTTCTTTTAATGAATTACACTGTATTTTATTGTATATTAAAGTAAGGTTAATTTGATTGTATCTAAAAGTAAGGTTAAATTTTAATAAATTAAAGGTTGCTTATACCTAATGACGGCATAACTGCACTTACTACAAAATACGGAAACTATTAAAAAACTATTGGATTTAGATATAACTACAGAACCCTAAATTGCAATAAAAGTGTAATTTCTTAAAATACATCTTTAATTTAAATAGTTTACTTGCAAACGCTTTTATACATTTTGTAGACACTCGGTTTTATTTAATTTTTTGTGGGGTCTAATGTTTTGAACAAATTTTTACGTAATGCAGTATTTAATGCATTAATATCTTCAGTTTTTAGTTCAATGGCGTTTACTCAAATCGAATAAATTGTTGGTTTGGAAAATCAAAAGCTTTAGAAAATATCATAGAACAGTGTCATGTTTAAATTCATGTGATTGGTGATTGGGACCGAACCGTCGAAATAGAAAGTTAAAAAACGCCATTTGGTAATGGACAAAATTTGCAATGAAAATATTAATTATGCAACGCCCTAAATATAGTGAGTAAAAAAATTAAAATATTTCAGTTTTTTGTTTTCGACAGTCTTAAAAAAGTAAGTTTTACAATGCCTAACATTGTCGCTATTAAACCTCTTACTTTTCTGCGAGATCCCAATAAGCATGAGCATCAAGTTTGCAATAACCTGTATAAAGATTATGTTATTTATATATTTTTTATACAACAAATAACATACATATTAATAATAATAAAATTCCCTAAAATTTTAAATTTAAAAAAATGTTTGGATTAACATAGTTGAGTTTAATAAAATATTGAAAAATTATTCTACCCATGGTTAATATTTGCATGAACTTTAAAAAGTTTTAAACCGCTGTTTTTTAATATACAAGGAATAGTAAAAATGCAATTTGCAAAATTCAGGATAAAAATGTATTTAGAGAATTAATTAAGGTTCATTTAAAAAGAAAGTATCGTTCATAGTTAGAGATGGACGTATAAGTTGTACCCCACCCTATATAAAGGTTTTAATAATTATATATTTTTTGGACAATCGGTACACAAAGACTACTAAAAAAGATGGAAACATACTCAGGTAGGTTTAACTTTATTTAAAAATTGTCTAGAGTTGATACTTTAAAAGAAAGTAGTTTTTACGTTAAAAAAATTAAGTTTAAAAAATAATCAAAATTACTCAGACTACGGGTAAACATTCTATAAAATTAAAAAGTGGTCCCGAGTTTTGAAGTCACATTTATCAAAAATAATAAGAAAAAGTAAAAATCCCTTTAATGAATTCAGGAGACAAATTCTAATTTAAGATAATAAGAAAGATATATAACGGTCTGAAAAAATTAATTAGTACGCCCCTGAAGTAAAATTAACATTCGGAAAGGCAAAATTGTTTTTACTTTTTCAAAACCTCCTTGGAGAAGCCAAAACGATTAAAGAATACTCTTTTTAATAAGAGTGTTTAATTTAGAAAGAAACACGTTGAAAAAAATGCGTAATATAAGAAAAAATTTAATTAAAAAAGAAACAAGTCAGATATCAAAATTTTGAGAGGTTAGTTTTTTCCTAAGAACTCATTTATTAAGTACATACATATAAAATCAAAATAATTTCAGATTTAGAAATTTTCGTTCTGGACAAATTTCATATAAAAAAACTACTTTTGTCGTAGCCCTCGTATATGCCAGACCAAAGCAACCCTTAAAACACGCATACCACAAAAATGTTAGCAAAACCTAAGCCTACAAAATGTAAAAAACCTTTTGTAAACGTACCATTTTGTTTACAAGTTATAACCATTTAAATTTCGGTTAAATTTTAAAAAATTGCACAATACTGTATATTCCAAATAACGTAGTAACGATGTTTTCTTTGCAGTATGGCGTCTGAGATGGCGGCTATTTACTGATTTCCTTTATTTTCGTGGCAGGCTATTGACCAGTTTGTCGGATAAGATGTTTTTTTTTGGGACCAAGAAATACGAATTCACAATCCAAATAGGCGTAAATTGAGTTCTTTATGTGTTTTATGTGATGCAAAAAAGCACAAACGTATATAATAACATCAAAATATTAAAAAAATTCCTATGAACAAAGGTCCGGAAACCTATATCTTTAGCGGCATTGACCTAGTCTGGTACCTACTTCTATCGGTCCTTCTATTTTATTATGGAAATTTTATGACCGTTAGATTTTTGTAAATATCTTGGGCCGTTTTGAAATAATTGTATAATTGCTGTTAAAACACTACCTATATATAAGTTTCTCGATTATTTTAACGAAAGAGAACATTTTTTTGTGGGTTTACGGAAAAAAACTTACTATTTACAAAAAAAAAATTGTTTTTCTTGAGATGTTCAAAAATTACATTAGGGTGTTTAAAATTTCTAGATAGTCAAGAATAAAGTACATTTACTTTCAAAGATACGCAGAAAAGTAATTAAGAAAAATTGAAAAAAAAAGATAACTTTCAGAACTTTCGGTTTAACCGGATTTCAAACGGTTTTGTTATAAATCAAACCGTTTATATGTAACAGCTGGTTAAAGTGTTTAAAATGTCAAATGTCAATATCACGAAAACAAATGAATTTGGTTATGGGACACGTTGCATGAAATGTCATTAGAATTTATTGTGGAATTTAAAAATGTAAGAATATATAGACTGTCCCGTTCAAAGTAACGAAGCTAGTAGCCCAAAAAAACTACTTACCATGTATATACAAAAATATTATAAAATAAAATTTCGTTTTACAACAATAAACTTTTCTTTTTAAAACTTTTTTCCATAACTGGTAGAGTTTCCCAGATAAGGAACACTGTCATCTTACGACGAAGACTGCTCTGTACATTTGTAAAATGCTTAGTTTGTCATATAGAGCAGAAAGAATATTTTAAAAAATTGCAAATAATAAGAAACTCTTTTTACCAATAGATATAAGTATATTATAGTACAACTGGCACTACTATCAACTATCCAGGTGCAAAAATTGACTTGTTCTGCGGTAAGCTAGTGTTCTGTTTCCTGTGCGGGCACTCGAATCCCGAGGTGATTTGAACTTTGGGCGTCACGGTGGTCTACATGCAATACAAAAATATTATCGGCATGAAACCGTTCTAGCAGCTGGCCCATATAATTTTTACATTCCTGTGATAACATCCTTGTGTCGTTTGCAGGCATGTAGCCAGAAATTCATTTCGGGGGTGTCCAAATCAGAAAATCATTTCGGGGGGGTCCAAACGGTCAAACCTTAGGAAAATTAGTAAAAAGCATGTCTATACCAACATATTTTTTAAGTTTTGGGGGGGGGGGCAGACCCCTAGAACTACCCCTTTGGCTTAGTGCCTGGTCGTTGGGAACATACTAGAAGGTTCGAGAACTTCTAACATGTATCTATCTAAGCATTTTGCAAAATCGATGACTTGACCACGATTTATTTGATTTATTTTTATAAGATTTGAGGAACAAAATTATATTTTAGGGATTCATCAACTTTTGCAAATTTTGCAATAGCAAAGCTAGTTCTTCAACAAGACCGAAAAGAACACTGCAACTTACTTTCATGTCTTGGCCTACTATATAAAGCTAGATTTTAAAAAGCGTCGAATAACTCTCTAAAGTGTTCTTTGCATAACAAAGTTAAAGCCTTAAATTCCTTTTCGTTTTTTTTTACTGTCTTATGGAAATCTGTTAAAAACATATTACTTTATTCACGGAAATATCAGTTTTTTGCTTTCAAAGGAATCTCCGAACCATTTTGAATGCATACAAAAAAGTGCCCAGCGTCTTCAAATATAAAATAACTTTTTCAATAGTCCGGTCTAGCTAAATCAGTTTGATTAATTTTATACACCACACATACACACACACACATATATATATATATATATATATATATATATATATATTTATATATATATATATATATATATATATATATATATATATATATATATATATATATATATATATATATATATATATATATATATATATATATATATATATATATATATATATATATATATATATATATATATATATATATATCTTGACTGATTCTACAAAAAAGAACTTTTTTTTGTAGAATAAGTTTTTCTTCGCAAGATTGGCCACCTTCGAAAAACTCTAGAATTCACCCCATTTTACCGCCTAAAAAACACGAACCCATAACTCAAATTAGGGGTATATTTTAAAATATACTCAATATATAGGCATCAAAATAAATGTTTCCACAAAAATCTAACTTGAATTATTTTGAAGTTTTGCTTTTTTTCCTTCGAGTTTTACTGGTATAATGGCACAATCTGGTAAAATTTACCTCTCAGAGTAGTGTACAATTATTATATTACAACTTGTTTAAACTGTTTTATTTACAAAATACAACTTTAGAAACATCAAAAAATGTATCGTAGGTCATTAATCGTATATTTTTATCTGTTTATATACAGCATAAAATGCACTGGGTATTACATAAAGGCATCTTGAAAACAATTCGATGTCCGAAAGCTTCATGATTTAATAAAGTGCCTCAATTATTTTATAGTTTCATATACTACTCACTAAAAGGCTAAAAGTTAACTAAACTCAACATATCATCAAGATACCAATATGGAGGTCCTTTTTTACATACAAACTCAACCCAATATTTGCCAAGTTTAATGTATCATGACAAACTCCTAGAGGTATTTAAAATTTTGAAAAATAAGTGGAAAACACATTACTTTATCAATTAAGTTATTAAGCATTAGAGGGTAGAAGGTGATGTTGTAGATTGGACTGTTTAAGGTTAAATAGGTGAAGTCTAACTGAAGGACTGTTAGCATCACGACGGGGGAGTGCATGGGGAAACAGAATGACGAGTTGTGAGTGGAAGGTGAAATGGCGGTGATACTGGTTCACCACTTAAAAGTACAAACTTTCAACTACTCGCATTTGTCTAGCCTAGCAGTTATCCCAGATAGGCTTCATGAATTCTTTTAGTCTGACTACTTAAACTTCTTTATTGTTCCTGTATACAACCTAATCCTATCTTGTTTGATCCTGCCCTTTGCCCGATTTTTTCGTTTTCCTCTTAAAATTAGGTAACAGATGTCGTACCACCTGGTAGCTTGTAGCTAAGTCTTTAGATGATGGCATCCGTTGAAGGTTTGATTTATGAGATTTGTGGCAGAGATTACACCTACCAAATAGAAATCTTCTCGATATAGCGCAGGACTCTTTGGTAATATTAGTCATAGTATAACGTGTACCAAATTTGATTTAAAGATCTCTAAAAATGTAGGAAGTATTTGAAAAAATATTTACATTTTATTAGAGATTTATACGAGATAAATTATCTTCCAGAATTTAAAACATACATTAATTTATATTTATTATTACAGGTTTAAAATGTTTTTCTTAAAATCGAATACCTTGTATGTAAGAAATAACATAAATTTAAAGTATGAATGTATTTAACTTATTAAATAATTCTTTCAAATTCTGAAATAAGGTAACCTCACGCAATGAATGTGCCACCATGCATATTGTCAACTAAATAAAGATATCTACGCTTATGGTGAACTTTTTGAGAAAGTTGCAACACCATTTTCACAGCATAATTTACGTATTAGTAGGTGGAAGAGAACTAGCATTCGTTGTGTTAAAAAAATAGGTTGAATCTTTACAGAACAGAGATATTGAGAAAACGCTTATATTGCAACTTTATGCACGCCGCTGTTAATAATGGGTTGACAAAAAACACTTAAAGAGTATATATGGTTTACTAAAAGTTATTGCCTGACGCTAAATACGAATAATTTTACAAAAGCGATTTTTGAAAAATTGCACTTTTTTGAAAAAAACGGGACAACTCAAAAAAGAAAAGTTGTATCCAAAAACTGAAAAACCTGTTTTTTAGGCACTCTCTCAAAAAATATTTTAGAAGAAACATTTTCAGCATGTTTGAAGAAACTCGGAAATCATGAATATTGGTAAGAAAATGTTCTTCATATACGCTTTGTATGAATAATTCACCTATTAATTTGGAAAAAACATATGACACCAGTTTATTCTGGTTCCTTCCCGGAACTTCCCTCGTTATGATTTTTTTCCATTTGTTAGGAATAGTGAATTATGACCTAATTTATTTCAATACGTAGTCACAGTATATATGCGTTACCTATACTGTCTTTTCAACCATTTTTATTGGGCGTCATTTTGTTCCATCATATTGAATTCCTACCAATATGTTCTTTCTACCTATGCCACACTTGACTTTTGGGCATAATTTAAAATAAATTCAATAAATAGTTTTTACATTGACACATATTCCCATGTTGTTACGTCAAGTTGAATTCGTACCAGTTTATCCCATTTCACATTTAATTTTTCTGAAAGATTTAAATTCAGTTGAACAAGATTTTTTTACGTTGATTTTTTGAAAATTTTATTTGGTCGCCTTTTTGTTGCGTCATCTTAAATTCGTACCACAACTCTACCAATTTATCTGTATATCACACTTACTTCTTGCGCACAAACTGAAATTAATTTAATAAGTAATATTTTCAGGCTGATTTTTTAAATATTGTTTTGTTTTGCTATCTTGGATTCATATCAAAATGTTACTAGTTCGTTCCTCTGTAATTCTTATGCAAAATTTGAGCTAAATTGGATAATTCGTTTTTTTAGTAATAATTTTTTTAACATTGTTCGGCTATATAGGATTTTTAACAAAAATTATCAGATCATCCCCATATGACCCTTAATTTTTGACTAAAATTTGAAGTCAATCTGGTAAGTAATTTTTAAGCTATGCCGGGAACTGACAAACAGCCCTACAGACGACGAACGACAAAATTGATAAAATATATTTTTTGGCATCTAGAAACGCTAAAACGTGAAGATATGTAAAACCTAAGAGGGTGATTTTTTTCGCGATTATAAACATGTTATTCGGCCGCCATTTTATTCGACCATCTTGATTTAGTACCACAATTTTATTAGTTCTACCCTTTACCACAACTAGTTATGGCATACAATTAACTTTTAAATATTTTATTAAGCCGCCATTTTGTGCCGCCATCTTGGATTCTAAGAAACAATTCGTTTATGCCTTTTATTCGCGTGTAATAATTTGCTCTCATTTTGTAATTTCACATTTCTGATTACTATTCGTTGCCATAAGAAAATCCAGCATTAATAATACTGTTACATTACCGATGTCCCAGTAGTATCAATTAAAAAAATAATTAAAAAAAATCCGACTGCCGCCAATGAATACCAATATATTTTGAATTTGAGTTCCAAGAAGAAATTCACGAAAATCAATTCAAAAGTAATAAACGAGCAAATTAGGTAATTACAATTATTTTATACAGTTATTCATTTTAAAGTTAAGAGTTCAGGCTGCGTTTATTCGCTCTGTGGTTAGTTTTGTTCTTTGAGTTTCTCCGCTTATTTTTATTAATACATTTTTTATTTTGAGTTCCGTGTTTTTTTTTGTTATCTATTAAGTTAGTAGCAATAAAAAGTAACTATAAATACCTGACATCCAAAAGTTTTACTTTTGTAATATTATGAGTAAATCGTATTTAAATGATTTAAGTTCTTGTGTCTACTTTAGGTTTTATCATTTATGTTTTTTTTTCGAGGATTTGTTATGTTTATTTATTTCTTCGTTATATTTCTCAAAAGTGGAAAACCTTGTCTGATAAATTAATAATTAATTTGAAGAAATCTGAAATATTTGAATTAAACAAGAAAGTTTTTATAAAAGACAGTGTTGTAGAAAAGATTCCAGGAATTTTTAGCAAGTGGAAACTATGTTTGCGCAAAATTTGAGATAAATTGAATAAATAGTTTTTTAATAATAATTTTTTTAACATTGCACTTTGTTTCGCCATATTGGATTTTTACCAAAATGTTACCAGGTCCATACGACCCTTCATTTTTGATCAAACTTTGAAGTCAATCGGGTAGTTTTTTAGCTATGCCGGGAACAGACAGACAGACGGAATTGAGAAAACATGTTTATCGGCGTCTAGGGATGAAGATTTTAAAAAATCTCAGAGGCTCATATTTTCACGATTACAATACTTCGCTTTTACGAGGGAAGTAAAAACCTAGTAATCGACTTATTATGAGCAGCATTTATTTAAAAACAAAGGTGTTTACTTGATTTCACTACATTCTCCAAAGTTCAATAATTGAACTACTATTTGAGTTTTGAGAGAGAGTTCGACAAAAATCAGAGAATTTTTTGTTTCAAGTTTTTGATAAATTTGACATATTCTCAGATTCCAGCAGTTAAAAATTTTTTAAGTTACAAATTTTAATAGACCCTATTATGAGAGCCTTGTTTTAAAATTTTTGTTATAAAACTAAACCAAATTAGAGGAGGTTTGTCAAATTCTCAAAGTTCCTAAATTCTATAAATCTGAATAAAAAATCTGATAGTAGGATAGTTGTACCTATGTAAACTATTAATAATGACATCAAAACCTTTAATATATTCATTGTTAGCCGAAAGCAATTGGCCTTAAAGAATGTGCGTGGTATTTTATTAGTTACCGTTAACGCCGACTGGTATATATTTCTATTATTTCAACACTTGTTAAATAAACACATTACATAAATCGAAACAAAAATTTACAAATTGGATAAAAGTCCTAATAAGCTTATAACGGAATAAAAAGAAAGTACATCACACAAACTTCAGAACTGAAATTCGAACCTACCGCATCAGATGTCGCCCACTGGCTTCATGAAAAAAATAAAACAAATGGCCTCTATAAAGCTTTTTTGAATGATCATAATTAATTAACCTTGAAAGGTATTCTCTTACAGCTTTCATTCAGATAAGTCCGAAATTTTCAAGTCATTTTTTAAACTGGGGCTTCAGTCAATGTCCGCGGTTAAGGGCCATGACCAAATAACTTTTTGTGTTATATAGTTAGTTATCGTGGTATTTAATTAAATTAAGTCTGGTGTAAATTCTTATTCGTTTATATTACAACTCAACAAGGTTGAGTTGAAAAATTCATAATGGCCTTTTCAAAGTTGTTTTTCCTTTTATTAAATATGTTATTTATTTAAACTAAAATTAATTTTAATCAATAAAGGGATTTTGTTATTCGCCATTACACAATATAAAATTTGAGTGGATCTTAAAGTCTTTTTACAACTATAAACAGAGGAAACAGAGAAATTATATAAAGGTTTCCCGCCTACATCTTCTGTAGTATTCTTACATCTTTACTATCTATGACCGTTATCAAGTGGAAGCTAAATCTTAATGCTAATATACTATGTTCTTATATATGTGTGTTCAGCAAAGCGTAACTGATCCTACCCTAATGGATAGTCTAAGGACCTTGCTGTTTGTAAGTAGTGATTTTTAAATATCAAAAACCTCTACATTTCTCTTTTTGGCAAAATCCTTATACCTTGTTTGAACTTCGTTTTTCGCCAGTGTGGTTATATCTGATTTATTCGAGTTTTCCACCATTCACTCGCATGATTATTATTCCAACCATTCTCTGCAGTGCCCGATACTGATGTTTCGCATCTATTTGTTTAATTCTTGTGTTCTATTAATCTAATACGAAGAGGTCTTTCGTCTATATTACATAGTATTCCTTACGTTCACAGGATACTTGATAAATACGTTCCTTATCGTCATTCTGTGTTCTTCGTGTTTTACATTAAGCTTCACATAGTCCTCTCTAATTTAAAAAGCTGCTTGAACATTATATTTTTAGGCAATTCTTCTAATTATTTCTGAGGTATCTGAGTATCCTTGATGTATCTATCCTAGACATCTATCTAGAGATCATCTACCAGATAGTTAAAGATTGCATTTAAGGGATGTACTGATATTACGAATTAGTCAAAATATGAAAGTATCAACTGTTAAATTTTGACTTGGTCCCTGAATTTAAAGTTATCCAAGAACAGTATATTCCCTGTTCTCAGAGTCGTTCACCTGCCTTACCACCTCTATTTTTTTCTCATTTCTCACCTGTCCGCCAGGCAGAACAAGGGAAGAAATGGACTACATGTACACGTCTCAGATAGACCGAATTGATCGTATAATTCGCATCTCTCCTTTGGTAGATTCTGTCCCCTAGGTGCCTCCGCTATCCAAATTCCTTGCTTCTTAGGGGGGCAAGGATCCTGGACATAAGATTTCCAACCCCTTTATCCTCCCTGTAAGGAAGTGTCGAAAGGGTTTGGAAGCTCTCGAGGTGCCTATGACATGTCCAACTTTCTTATAGTAATATGTGGTTCAATCGAGGGTCCGCCAGCAAGCTGTCTTCTTCAAAAGTATCCCCCTTCTGACTATCCCCTCAATTCAATTACAAATTTCCCAAAATTGTTTAATCGGCATTTCAGAAAAATTTATTAGAATTGAAAAATTTTACTTGTCTTCCCTGGTACTGACATAAAATTGATAAGTTGAATTTTGTAGTTGGTTGTTAATCTCATGGTCTTCCTGGCTTAGTGGTGAGATCATTCAGTTGGAAACTGAATCCTGATCCGAATCTCAACGAACACAAGTTAACTTTTTTAATTTTAATAAATTTATATCTATGCACAAAGCAACAACAATTAACATTTACTCCTGTTTCAAATCATTTAATTTTTATTTCGTTATATATACAGTGCTTTTTGAGTTTTCCGAAAAATTCTAACAGCCAGAGGCCCTAATCTACGGTGGGGCAGACGGATATTCTTATCAAGATATTGAAGATCTCGATTTAATATACATGTTGTAACTTTTTGTTATTTCTAGGAAATATATCGAAAAGCAACTTTTTACTGCAAAAACTTTGACAATCGTCGGCATCGACAAGGTTTTTTTGGAACAAAAATCAGACACAGGAGCAGCAGCAACATTTTAATGCTGGTTGTTTTGAACTATTTAAATTTAGAGTTACTTGGCATATTTAATGTTTGATTTGATATTAAATTATTCAATTATTTCTAAATTAGTCTATAAATATTGTATAGTTATCATGTTTTGGCTTTGGGTTCACAATCCACTCTCCACACTCCACGATTGAAATTTGTTTTTAGTTTGTAATCTATTTTTAACTTTGTTCATTCATTTATTTATAATTAAGGCTGTTTACATTTGTTTGTCCACAAAAATATACCTAATTTGACATATCTACTTAAGTGTAAAAACATATACTGTATACACCTAGAAAGTGGCATAAACGAACTCGTATTCTACTAAGTGCTTGACAAAAACAGAAAACAGCATGAAGTCCTGTTTAAAATCTAAAATATGCGAGTTCCGCTGCTTCATATTACTCAAGAAAAATAAAAGTATATGTAGGAGTTACTATACAGCGTGTGCCTGGATTTGGGTAACATATGACAACTTTTTTATTTGTAAATTTGGACGAAAAACAATTTTAAGAACTACTTTGACGATTACAATTTTGTAATTAAGATATTTTGTGGGGAGCTATTTCGTTGGTACTATTTTGTTGGCGGGCTATTTTGTCGGGGTTACTTTGTCGGGTCTATTTTGTCGGAGTTATTTTCACGGGTCCCCAAAAAAAGGCAATACGATAGCGAGCCGAACTCCTCTAATACCAACGAAAGGATCGCAGTATTTTTTGAAAAACTTTTGTTACCAGAATTTGTTAAAATATAATTTGTTTTAACCATAACAGTCGTGCTTTTCCGAACTAACAGTAACTGTCAAGTATGAATCTAGTATCTAGCGTTATCTACCGTTTACAGGGCACATTTAGAACTAGCGCAGGGCCAATATAATGTACTGATGACCCTTGTCATGCGAGGTCATGTACTCTTTCTCCACAAGAAAAACCTTTGTGTTTAGGTAACCAGAACAGTTTTTACAGTTTGATTTTAATTGATTGTATCAGTTTTCATGTCACTTAAACTGACTTGTACTGTCTTTAAGTTTATCTGAAAAATGAGTTTTCCATTTATTTATATAGATGATGTTGGGTTTTATTTCTGTAGGAATTATCAAGGTTTAGGTAGTAACGTCTATTTTAACCAGTTTAGATAAATGCGCCCGATACAACCACTTTAATAGTGAAAATCAATTAAATACAGATTCAGTTGGTGACAAAAGTGACCTATTTTAAAAACTATTATGTACTTAAATCACAGGAATCTTGCTGTTGTCAAAAATAAATCACTGTTTAGAGTTTTGGGATCCTGGGATAGAAGTTCGGTCCAAAGTCTAGGAAAGATCAGATTTACAAATTGAGTTTTTTTTTTTCGAAATACTGATTGTACTACAAATAAAATTGTGAAAATATATATGAATTCAAGGGGTCCAGAAAGGGTGGGGATATTTTGGTGCGATTGGGACGGGGGAAGGAAGGATAGGCTGTTGTGCTACTCTTTGCAGATTTAGTAGTAATTAAAGCATACCCGGGAGACCATAACGCTTTTTGCATACGCGCCTAATATCGCAATGGTGATTTGATACTGGGAGCTCAACGTTTATATCGTGCAAAATTTAATATCCGGAATGCACCGAAAGACGATACCATCAGAAAATGGATTCGAATGTTAGAGAATACACTTAAATGGGCATGTGAACAAACAAAACTGTCACTACTGGACCAACGATCCATGAAAGAAACATGAACGTCATAGTTATACATAGTCCAAAAGTTGTTGTGTAAACTTCTTCTTTCCATAACGCAGTTTGAAGGTTTTAATGCGGAAACATGGTTTCAACAAGATGAGGGCCTCTTGCCACATCTCCAACCAATAGCTTGCGGTTGTTAATCCACTTTTTCGGAAAAAGTAGTCTCTCTCGTCGAGGCACCATCAACTGGCCTCCGAGAAGCCTCGATCTTACACCCCTTGATTATTTCTTAGGGGGATACCTTAAACATAAAGCGTATGCAAACAAAGGACGAACTCTACCGTAACGAAATGGCCACCGTTTCCAGAGAGATGTGTAGATGCGTGGCGGCTAATTTCCGTTTGCTATTAGAGTCAGCAGCGCGAGGGTCGACATTTGGATAACATAATCTTTGCCACTTAATTTTCCAAAACTTTGTCTAAAAATTAACAAAAATTTTTTTTTACTTGTTTTTTTTAATTACATTTATAAATACCTCCCACCCTTGTACATCCTTCTTTTATTGTAACTGTACTTCAAAAGAAAAAAAGTAACATATTTGCTTCATGAATAGAGTGTTGTTAACATCGGTTTTAATTTTGTGAGAAATCCAGTTGTGAACATTTGATAGTCCCGACACTACCCACTTATTGTAGAAGTCTTCTACTTAATAGCGTAGGCAGATCTAAACATAGTTTTAAAGCACGATACATTCTTACATCGTGCTTTTAAGGCGCTATTTCTATCCATTTGTTATCGAACAAAAAGAAAACCAATAACCGGTCCACTGAAATATTTACTAATATTTACATGTAAAACAGAATGAAAGTAAATGAGTCAGTCTAATGAGATCCATTAAACAATGGATGGAATTAATTCAATTTTATCATGTTAGAGCCCTGTAAACACGGAAAAGGCGTAATTGTTCTATATATGACACGCTCGCCGAACGTATACAAATTAATCAAAATACAAACAATATGTAAATAAAGTAAGGCAGATAATACTTAACAGGTTGGAAAATTAGCATTTAATTCAATGTAAATATGTGCAAGCTAAACTGTAAGATGTGTAATAATTACGTATATCAAATTAAAACAGTAAATTTAATTTTGTAATTTGTACGGGTAACAGACATAAGAAAAAATCGTGAATTATTCCAAAATAAGAAACATCCTGATGTAATTTTGTTCTATCATTTTGTACCCTTTTAATCATATTATCACTATTTTTAAACTTATTTTATACTTTTATTAATAAATACTTGATATGACAAGAAGTATTTTTTGAAAATCGAAATAAAAACTTCTAATGAAATTATTATGTACTGAAATACGTGTTACAAAAGAAGGGAAACTTAATAACAAAACTTACAATTCTATAATAATTAAAGGGACATATAGTAAAAATGCTTTGCCATTTCCTAATCGCATTGTCAATAGACATGTAATTAAACATTGTTCAGGTTTCAAAAATCCTCTTTCTTAATGGTTCAACCAAACCTTTCTGAATTCCCCAAATAAAACACCCAAAAAAAGCTTATTTTTCAAGTCACTCATGATAAAACAATATTTTTTTTGTGGCTACAGGGAAAGCTGTCAGATTTAATAGTTTTTATTATTTTAAAAATGGGGTTGACATACGAAGATAAAGTTCTTATTAAGTATTTAAGAGAGAAGAATTTTGGTGCGAAAAGGACAAAAAAAATGTTCACTACTTTTGGTGTTTGCGAACAATAAACTCTTTTGTAAATCATTTACGACGAACGGATGGTCCACTAAATATCAAATAGGGACGTGGAAGAAAGAAAAGCGCAAGAACGGAACAGAATATTGCCCGTGTTAGAGAGATTTTTGAATCCGCACCCCCCAAAGATATAGTAAATTTTTCTTCCATTGTAACAAGTATTTGAATAGAAAATAATTTCAATAGAAGTTTTTTATTTCGATTTACACAGGATATTTCTGGTCATACGAAGTATTTAGTAATAAAAGGATGAAATAAGTTCAAAAATAAAACTGATAATAATGATTTAATGGCGCAAATTAACCCGGAAATAATTAGACAGAATATTTCATAGTTTGGAATAATTTATTATTTTTTCTGATGAAAACTGCACGTCGATTTCTTTAATCAGCTTAATTAGTGTGTGAGTTAATGCGTATTCTCGGATAAAAAAATGAAGTTCCGTTTTAAATAAACCTAGGCTCATTCAATTGGGATAGGGGCTTCAAAAAATATAGTGATTTAAATTTGTCGTTAGTCAACATCTCCCCCTACCGATAATATAATAACAATAAGTTTAGAAACAAAGTGACAGAAAAATAACACATATTTCTAATGAGGTAATAAAAGTTATACCTAGTGCTGAATGTTTTTGTAGAATTTTTGAAATCAATAATAATAAATAAATAAACCTTAACAAATACTCCTCCTTGCAGTCTATTAAGAAACTTAAAAATATGTTCAATCAAATTCTATTGAGGGGATGATTCCTCAACTAATTTTATGAAGAAATCTTCATATAAATCTTAGTCGCAAACAAATTCGTTTTTAAGATACAAGGTGTTGCAAGCGCGGTTTCAAGTTTAAACATTTTTAGCTTTTTTGTGCCTCGTACATCTCGAGAGATATTTCATTAAAATTTGGCACACGATAAACGGAAATTATTATTTACAAAATGGCCCTAATACATTTTAGGGAAATATACAGGATGTAAATTTTTTTGACCGCCCCAAAAAAAAACTGTTGCGGCACTGACCCAGTTTCCAACTTCCATCAGACTTCTTGCTTTATTTTACAAGAAAAAGTTACACACTGCATACTTTACTTTTAAAATATATTCTGGCAATTTTATAGGTAGTAATTACGATTTGTCGTGTGCCAATTTTGAATTAAATATATATCTTGAAATATACGAGGCACAGCAAAACATATTTAAAACTTTAACGCCTTGTATCCCAAAAACAAAACTATTTACGACGACCATTTATATGACGATTTCTTTATACTATTTCTTGAGGAATCACCTCGTCAAATATTTTAACAATCTACTTAGGGACCACACTAACTTTTGATTTTTAAATGGACAACCCAATAGTACAACCATAATAGGTCATTTTGACAAATTAGCCATTTTTTTCTTGAATTTTATTATACAATCTAGAAAGCTGTGATTTAATTAATTTAATGTGATTAAGTTCCGTTATAGCCTGGGAAAAATAAGATTTTCCATCTTTTATCACCAAATAACACTTACATCCTTTTTAGAAATACTCATTATCTGTTAATGGGCAGAGGAGTGGCTAATCGAGTTAGACAAAAAGATATTTTTGCGGGTAATTGAATACTCTACATAACACGCAGTTAAAAAATAATTGGCAGAGAAGGCCATAATATGCATTTAATTCCAAACAATATCTAGATATCCGTGATATATCAAGGTTCTGTTATGACACTTGATGAACTTTGAATGCCATAATAAAACAAAAGAGTTATAAGGGTTATTTGTGGTATCAGGTATAATTTTTATTTGAATTTTTTTCGTGTAAGCAATCGAGTAGACATTTTTCTTCGACACTTCCAAAGAATCGTATTAGTAAATAAAGAGATCCCTTTAAAATTTGACTTTATTCGGCGTTATGTTTTACATCCAAATAAAGTATGAACTTTCTGTGTTATGCAAAGATGCTGCATGCTCACATGCTATACTATGAACTGCTAGGAACTGTTGGAATACACCCACCATAAAATTAGTACACAAATAAATTATCAAGAATTTGGTTATATTTCGGAGTTTGGATAGACCCCCTATTTCTATCACATTCATTCAAACCGCTAGAGGAAATGCGGCAATAAAACCGGTCGCCCTCTGGATGCGTTTCCGTCGGAATTATTTTCGTTAGAATTCGGATAAATAATTTCGTCAAATTCCGCCTAGGGAGTGTCGTCCACTGGATTGATTGGCACACATTTATCAGTCATGCGTTGGTATTTATCAAACTAGTATATAAGTATTAAATAATAATTTATTAGCTTATGGAAAATAAGCTAATCAAGTATTCATTTTATATAATAAAATATAAAATAAAAGATAAAGACAAATTATTTGAATTATTGATCTATTAGCAACGCGGACAAAATTCGAAAAAATAGACGCAGTATTTGTCTTTACGTCTAATTATCTTTTAGATAATTGCCCTTCATACACTAAATTTTAAGGTAATATGTTAAAGCATTTCAAAGTTATTTCGTCAATTCTGACATAGCAAAAATCCAAAATCCGCCATTTAATCATTGTGTTTACTTGCCTCGTAACGCCGAATAACATATTTTCTTAATTCCGCCTCTATAATTAATAATAATAATAATAATTATAATAATAATAATAATAATAATAGTTCCAACTATTCAAAAACAACAATGAGACCATAGAACATATACTTAATTGTTGTTCGGCACTGGCACTGAACAAATATAAAATCCGTCATGAAGTATTTTGAAAAATTATACCCTGCAACCTGCCTCACAACTTTAATTTACAGATAATATCACACCACACTACAGGTACACACCAGAAATGGTTTTAGAGAATGAGCGGCACAGGAACGGCGAGCCCCCCCCCCCTCCAATATCTAGAGCAGTTTACTAAATTATGATTAAGTGGGCTATTAGTATTAGGAGACAAATTACGAGACCAAACTGACAAAAAGTGAAACACATCAACCCTTAGTGCAATACATAAAGAAAGTCTATAATCTGAAAGATATACCAATAATATTCATTATAATCTCGTCTTTAGGAATCATACCTAGAACAACTATAACTGGTATGGAACATTGCACAAGAAAATATTTTAATAATCGCTATATCCATAGTAAGAGAATTGGTTAACAAAGTCCCCGAATGAGGTGTTAATATTTAAGCAAGTGTATACACATGCTTGGATGTTCTGCCGTATGGTAAACAGTCGTCTCAACTCGATATGGTGTAGTCCGTTAAATAATAATGATAATAATATTAATAATAATAATAACAGTCTCCTTCGACTAGCGACGGAAGCAGCGTGATGTCGAGTATGGCTACTGCAACACCCCACCACCGACGCTACACGCCCAGATCTCGCTGTTTCTGAGGAGACGCATGTCACCAATCCTCAGACCACGAAAGCTGAAAAGCCAAGGAAGCGTATGAAATGGACCCCAGAAATGAATTGTTTCATAATGCTCTCCTTGTATAAGATCACCAGATTTGACCGACTTAACCACCTACCGGACCGGTGTTTTCCTTCAGAAATACCCTGATCTTCAGAACATCACCGAGCAACGCATTTCTGACCAACGGCGGAATAAACTTTTGGCTGAAACCAGTCCTGGAACAACTATAAAACCCACCGATCTCAACCATCAACAAAAACATGATGAGTATCAGGATACACTAAAGCAAAGTCCTCCATGAAGCTATAGCCCGACATTTTACCAAAATAATGCATCATCCGGAGACAACTCCCGCATTTCCCATGCTGGGCACTACAACTATGCTACCCATAAACAATAGGATAGAAGACCTGTCCCAGTACCGACCCATCACTTGTTTGCCCACCCTGTACAAAATCCTAACAAGATGCATTGCAAATCGTATCTATCACCATATTGAAAGTCATAACCTATTAGCCGAGGAACAGAAGGGATGCTCTCGAGACATCAAGGATGCAAAAAACAACTTATCATCGACTCTGTGGTACTAGGGCAGACACAGAAAAAAGAACGTAAGATTCACACTGCTTTTATAGACTATAAAAAGGCTTTTGACAGTGTACCACATTCCTGGCTCATATGCGTATTACGAATGTACAAAATTCACCCTATGATCAGCAATTTTCTGGTAACTATCACACACCAGTGGAGAACGAGCCTGAGAATCTATAATGGCGATCAATCTCTTACCACCGATAAGATATACATCAATAGGGGAAGTTACCAAGGAGACTCGTTAAGTCCACTTTAGTTCTGCTTAGCGATGAACCCCCTCTCCACGTTGCTCAACAATACAGGAGATGGCTTCAACATCAAAGCCATAGAGGCCATGCCCGCACCATATCCAACCTACTGTATATGGATGATATTAGGCTTTATGGTGGAAACCATAACCAACTAAAAAGCTTATTGACGTGACACACACCTTCACGAAAGACATCCATATGTAATTTGGAATGAAAAAATGTAAAGCCAAAGTAAAGGCAAAGTCATTAATGGTGATGTAGCCCTACCGAATGGAGAAATAGTTCTAGCGATGATCCAACAAACTAGACTGCTCCAGGATAAGTAAGGAAAGACCAAGCTGAAAGATCATTACCTTCAAAGAGTGCGAGCTCTTGTAAAGACAGAACTGAACGCCGAAAATCTCATTATAGCAATTAACACCTATGCTGTGCCCGTGCTGAACTACAGTTTCGAAATCTTGATTGGACTAACACGGAGCTAGAAGGACTACAACAAACTACTTGCGTAATGATGACTATACAGAGACTATACAGCATATAACATCTGGCTGCACTTACTTAGCAAACACGGATTTCCTCCAGAGACATAACCAGGTCAGTAACATCATACACCAGAAGCTTGCCAATAAATACGGACTCCTGAACACCTTTGTGCCCTATTAGAAAACCAACCAAGTTCACTGTTTGAAAATAATACCTTCAACTGTACTACGACCGGGCAATTATCACCGATTTACGGGTGACGAATACTCGGTCTGATGTGGTACTGATAAATAAGGAAACAAAGACTTATTTGGTAGATGTCGCTGGACCCAACAATAACAATGTGTTGGATAAATATCAAGAGAAAAAGGCCAAATATGCGGAGCTGGCCATCGAGATACAGCAGTTATGGCGACTGAATAAGGTTCATGTGATACCGATCATCGTATCATTAACTGGACTAGTTCCAAAAATACTAAAACAGAACTTAATAATCATAGGACTGCATACTAACTTTATCGACATCCAGAAGGCAGTCCTGCTCAGTACTTGCCACATAATCAGAAAATTCTTACAGGACAAGACAGAATTAATAGAAACCAGCCCACTCCTTTTGATGCATGCATCCGGGATGGGCTTGGAATCCAACATTTGTTGAGAAATTGATTGTCAATTTCGATAATAATAATTAATTAATTAATTAATATAATATCCCGTGGCTGTTGCTGGAAATGCCATTGAGAGTCGCCTTTAGCGATGGGGTATGCTCGCCAGTCCGAAGGGCATTGGGGAAATAAACTATCCAGAGTTAACAAAAACCAGCACCATTTGATGGGCTAGCACACCTTCAAACGAGATCTCGCAACAGCAATAAGAGATATTCAGGCGGGCCGGGACAGCAAGACCCGAGTCGGATCAGTCGGGTGGATCGACCTGCAAATGACCCACGCAATGGACTAACACAACGAAATTTAACTCAGTTCCGCACACAAGACTGAAGAGTATGCCCAAGATGAAAGTGTTGCCGAGGTTACACTTTAGCCCACCACATCGCAGGGCAGACCTAAGCAAAGAACTATGTGTTCAGACGAAGTTAACAAATTTATAGTTCGATATTCTCTAGATTCCCCAGAATTTAAACGGCTCAGAACTGCTTTAGGAAAGAACTGCATAAGCAGGTCACAGATCAGTTTACAGCATTGAGGAACAAATCAATACAAAACATAATTGACCAAAAGAGATCAATATTCACCAACAGCAGATTACCGGTTGAAACGATTAACAGAATTAAACGGGAAGTATCGATTAAGAAGGGGATCGAAACTTATGTACCAAGTACTAAGCAGCAATCACATTGATCCAACTGTAAAACCTAAGTTGCAGAAAATTGTCTTTATGACTGAAACAAGTCAAATATTAAGGAAAATCAATGATATTTTAGCTTTAAAAGTCTTACCCGACATAACACTATAAGAAATAGTATAAGTATACTCGAGAACGTTCGCAGTACTGCAAATTAAACAACAAAATATTAAACCACTATTACCAGAACTCCAACCAGCAAATTGCACAGAAAAACGCCTCAAATAAATACGACATCTAAGAATAGAAACAACTAGTGTGATTTATTAACAATTAAATGATTCAAAACCCAAACAATGAACAACAATAATTAAGCTTTATTCTTAAACCAATACGGTTTATTTTGCTGATGGTTAAATTAAAATGTTGTCGCATGGTGTGCCATTATAAGAGGGTAATTTTGTTGTTTTGAAGAGGAATATATTGAGGTTATTGTGGTGCTTTTTTTTGTATTTTTGGTGGCATTTGTATTTTTACAATAATGGCATACAAGGTCATGAACTCTGAAATGTTAAATCCGATAGAGGGTGCGTTTCTTGAACCACTGTTACAGAATTTTAAATTAGTGCATCAGGGTTTACATTTTTTAAAGTAATAGTGAGTTTTGATATAAGGTATAATCAGTTTCAGATTGGGGGTTTGCACGACTCAGGAGTTTCTGAAACTTTTCTTTTGAAATGAGAGCTCTTTATTACGGGTATAATTTTTGAGGAATTCTTCTTCGAGTTTTAAGATTTCTTCGTAATCTTCGCAGCGCACTTGTATGCTTTTTATTCTGGGGAAATACATACCGGTTGATACTATAAGTGATTTTCCACTGATTTGTACTTTTACACACACAGAAACTTTCTCGCACATAAACTTGAACATTTTTAGCAAAATATTTGTGCAGTGATATGGTAGGCCTTTGATGCATATGATTATATTCTTATAACTACTATAAACGAAAAATAAATAAGTTCTTCGGAAGGTTGGACATTTTGCAAAGTGCAGACAGGAACTTCTGACTTAAAGGTCTTCAACAGTACGATCGACTATTTAAGAGATAAGTTCCAACTAACGTCAGCCTCAAAAAGTATAAAGCCACCTATGTCGAAACTTATAACCTATAGTAAACAATACAAAGATATGAAAAGAATGTGGCAAATACTGTCAAACAAGAGAAAAAAATTCATTGGGCTGACCGCTAAAACAATAACTTTAAGTTTTAAAGAGCTTTGTTAGATTGACCTACTTTTAAACAGTTCTATGGCGATTCTGGAATTACATAGAACTATTTGGAGGCTACGACACGGTTTGCGAACTATACCTACTCATACTAGTTTTATTGCTATTCTAGAAGTTTTTGCGCTATATGGAACAACTGATTTCATAATGTTAACCATAATCAAGCTTATCAAATCACACTAGTTAACTAATAAAACTCTCCAATATAAAACTAAATACTTATACCCATATGGCTAGATACCATTTACCGAAAAAGTAAACAGAAGCCGTAAACCCAGCAAAAAGCAATTAGAAAGTTTGCACGGTGTACACGGATATCCAAAATCCTTAAAACGTTCCTACTTGAAAGCTGATACTAGTTTTAACGATTCTAGGATCGTTCAAAAATCGCCAGTAAATTAAACCTAACAGCTGATTAGTTCAGGAAAACGTGGACACCAAATTGCATTCTGTTCACAATTCGAGCAGTTCTAGGACTGCTCTTTTAGAAAGTCAAACAAAGCTAAGGTATTTCTCAGTACGATGAACTATATGGTTGAGAGATTGACACAACTAACGTCAACAAAAAACCAAAACCAATCCATAGTCACCACAAGAAGCCAACAACCAGGTTTTTACTGCTCCACTCACCCTCCCAGGTTTTTACAGATCTTAACATTCTATGGTCGCTAGATCGGCATAACAAAAAAAAATTTATTTACCCGAATGTCTTCTGTCAAATTTTGGTTCAAAATTAAAAGTCATAATCCAATTTGCATCGAATTGTGTACAAACAAATCAGTAAATTCACATTATCCGGAACTTTCCTCGTAATGGATTCCACCACACACAAAAACATAGGTTATATATACGTATAGTTCGTTGTTAATAACTTTATACTTATTATATAGATATTAATATATGTCACTTTTCTTGATAAAGTGGAAATTTCATTATGCCAAAAGTTCTGTAGATAGGGCTTTACTTGTTTTTGTACCCAAGTACCCAGAACTTACCTTATAATAAAACTCTCGTATTATTACAATATATATAATATCTATATAAATATATGTATACAAAAATTGTGTTATCTGTGTGTGGTGGTGGAATTTTTTACAATGGATGTTCTGGGCAAAGGCAAATTTACCGATTTTTTTAAAATTAATTTTTCTTTATATTTATTTTAACTATATAATTTTTCTACCGTTTTTGCTATATTTTTATAAAGTTTTTATCAAGCCGAAAGTCAACGTTTCCTTCTACAGTTATATTGCGCTTCCTAGGGTTTAATAAGTATTCGCTAAAAATAGTGATTAACAACTTCAAAAAGTAGTTGATATTATTTGTTGTTTCATATGCATGAAATTATTGACTTCCAAAATATTAATGGCCATTTGACATTCGACTTTCTCTTCATGTTTGGTTATTTATTTTAAATATTTATTAATAATTTCTTTAGTTTCTGTATTATTTATTAATAAGATTTAATTGTTTACAACGTTGGTGATCATAATCCGAATCCCCGAATGATCACATACCTGTTTCACAATATCTTTTGTACGGTTTGAATGTTGCATATAAACATATGCATGATATTTTTTTGGTTGCAAAATTTACGAAAATGTTTCCTTTGCTGCACAGTTTTGTACACCTGCTTGATTTTATAATCTACAACTATCTTTTTTATAGTAAATTTGGTCTCTTTTTTTTTTTCAAGAAAAAATTTGATTTTGATAACTTTTCTGTTTCACTTTGTATATTTTATTTTGCTGGTTGTTCAATATTCTTTAACTGTATTTTCGATAACTCCTTTGCTTTGCATATATCTATTGTTTTAAATAAAAAGAAATATCCTTGCCTCAGCCAAGTTTTTCTAAACTTGGTTTCTTATTTAGTAAATAATTTTATCTAGTAATAATTCTTCCTGTTACTAAACATAATTACTATTTTTTCATCAGAGATTTAGACCTATTAAAATAATCTCAAGAATTTCCTTCATACTCCTGTTTGGCTAAGTTAAAAATAGCCCGTTTGTTTCTTCCTATGCCCAGTAAAACATTTTTTTTCAACATTTGTAATGTCAAAATTGTGATAGTTTCTAAATACCTCTTCTCCTATTATAGCCGCTAAAAGTACAGCTTTTTTCTTCTACATCTTTTCTGTATAGACCGATTGCCATAACAAAGTTTATGTTCTAGAGTTTATGATCATCATTTTTAGTGTCAAAATGATATTTTTTGAGTACTACTACTGAGTACATAATAGATTCATTTCAGTCCCAAGACCTTAATGGATTCATTATAATCCTGAAACAGTTTTGCATGTTATTCGGATCGAAAACAACTATTATGAGACTCGTCGTGATAATATTCGCGCCTAGTCTAATAATGATCGTTATTTCGATCCTTATGACAAATAGCTATTTAACAATAATTTTTAAATAATCTAAAATTTACTGAAATATTACCATCTAAGGTTTGGTAATATGGTCGTTGCTTCCGAGAGTACTTTAAGCTTTTCTTCTAATTATTTAACCTTCTGTTCTAAATCCGCCATATTGTGCTGTTATTGTGTGTTCCATAACTCTCTTCTTACTGTTAATTACACTGGCCGACAAAAAAAATTTTTTTTGTTGTAACACAAATCAGAATAGCATAATCTAATAGAATGGACCTATCCAAATACGAAAATGACAAATAGAAAGTTATAGCACGTAGGGTTTTTTTGTTAGAGTTGTAGAACCATATCGAATGTTACGATACTTAATATCTATAGCAAAAATGATTTCAGAAAATTCTTAACCCTGTTTATTGACTATGTATGTATAACTATACATCTAAGATAAAAATCAAACGAGAAAAATTATGACTTAAAACACTAATTAAACTTTATTTTTTCCGTTTATGAGGTGTCCTAACTTCTCTCTTTAAAAGCCAACAGTAGTCACCCATCATGGCTGGATCCCATCGTCCTTGGTACCGAATTTCCATTGTTCTGATATCTTGGTGAAACCTTTCACCCTGCTCGTCACTAACAGCTCCCAAATTGTTAGGAAAAAATGACAGATGGGAATGGAGGAAGTGAATTTTTAATGACATTCTGGCACCAAGCGCTTTATAGGCATCTAAGAGTTCATTATCAACAAGAGGTATAAATTTAACATTTTGAGATCCCGGTTGAAATTCGTTTCCTTCTGGCCAAATTTTTGTTACATAATGCTGATTTCTGCACGACTGTCCCTGTCCTGCATTAAACTGTCTATATCAGTAAACGCGCACAACGAATTTTCCATAGTGTAGAATTCGGAAAACACAGCATTTCTTTTTCTGAAATTCGTAATTTTTGTTTCTTTGGCCAATAGGTTCCATTCCTTAAGACGGGAACCCAGAAGTTCTGACTGTTGCTTGGATAACCCCAAATCACGTACTAAATCATTTAATTCACTTTGAACAATCAAATGTGGCTCCCCGGAACTGGAACCTGTCGTAAAAGTGGGATCGGTGCACTGTTCTTCTGAGCTGCCTGATGATGCGTTACCTCCATTATCTCCCAAATCAATAGCTTGCCAATTTAAAGGCGCAATCGGCACTGGCAAATTTGCATTATGAGGAACAGGTCGTATGGCAGATTGCAAATTTGGATATTCTATATTATGCTTTCACTTTTTGGAATAACCTTCAGCCTTTGTCAGGCAAAAATAACGATCGTCAGAATGATTGGTGGGTTCTCGTCATACCATTGGAACTGCAAAAGGCATACTTTTTCTCTTTCCCTTTATTCACTGCACATTGGATACACTACAACTAACACAGCACACATGGGGAGCCCACCGCTTATCTTGATCCTCAATTAACACACCAAAATATTCAAAGTAGGCTTTTTTTACATTTTCGGAAAATGGCCTCGCTTGTGATTTCACCAGAAATTCTCCACAAATATAACAAAATTTGTCAGGAGAAATTTTGCAACTTCGGCGCGTTTGACTCGACATTCTCGTCTTCACATACACTTGCTTATCGATACACAGAGAACCGCTCAATTCGAAACTCAACAGAAGAATGATGTTTACGTTTATTTTATGTCTAATGTTGTAAACAACCCAGTCTAGGTAATTTTTCCTTTGTAAAATGGACCCATTTTAGCCGCCCCGCAATAAAATTGTTTACCTGCCAATATAAAAGGTTCTAATTAGGCTATTAAAAAATGGTACGTATTAGGGCTTTCCGAATATTTTTTTTTATTATTGGGAGGGTATTTCCATTGTGAAAATAATGAGCTGGCCTGTGTTAGAAAAATCTTGTCGGTCAGTGTTACCTTACAGTATGTTTTATGTTCTGCAGGTAGCTAAGGATGAGAGTTTATACCTACAGTCCTCTCACCAACTGCTCTTATTTAAAATCTGTAGATTTGGGTAATTTTGATATATTAGTATAAACTCTGTCAACCTCTCACCGCGCTGGTACTACACCTCGACCTAATTGTCTATTTTATAATATATTGTGATGGTATCGGTGGTTGCTACTCAAGAATCACTAGATCCTAGATATCATCCTATCTCCGATATAAGCGTAGAGTATTCCAGAAGATTCCCACTGCATATGTATAATGCCGAGACATCGTCCATTTAGAGTTAATCTTATAATAGAAGTGTTTGCGTAAAGTCTATTAGTTTTGTTGTACTGAGTATTTAAATAAAAGTTAGTATTATTTGTTAAAGAAGTGTTTGTTATAAAGTGAGGCGTTAACAATATGTATCCTTTAATTATTTCTTAGTCTATTTTGTTATCTATATTTTCTATTTTATAAGATCAATGCCTACGAAACTGTGTAATTTTATAGATATTTATCGGATTTCAGGCATATACATATAACTTAGCTTTAAAAAATGCAATTAAAGGTGATATGGCTCCATACAGAAGTATGACATAATATGAAAAAATCATTTAAACGTACCAACTAACATAGGTTTGCTCTTATTGAATAAAAAGTGCCGTGGTCAGAACGTACTCGTGAGGCCTAAAACGATAGTTCACTTGGTATTTATAAAAGCATACAAGTAGTGCATTAAACAAATTGCTCCAATTCGACCTGTATGTATTTTTTTTGTTGGTTCCCGCATATTTTCTAAACGGCTTGGCCGATTTTGATGACCCAAACGCCAAATTGTAGAGGGCGTTTCTTTTGTGGTCCCATGTATTTTGATGACCCGTTTTTTTTTGTAATAATAATATATTAAAAAAACACAGGTATAAGAGCGATAAAGCCAGCGAGTTTTATAATTAAATTTACATGTTTTTAAATACCCTTTTCAAGTTAAAGCATTAAGGTGGGTAATAATAGACATACAACCCCATTTACTAAAAGGTAAATATCTCTTTTGCCATCTCGTTATGTAATTTTATGTATACAGGGTGACCATGAAAACGTGCAACCTCAACATTTAGTATTTTACTTGAAATTTTCGAAAAATTAACATTCGGTATGAATAAAACGTTATTAACCAAATACCCTCATTATAATTTTTAACCGACTTAAAAAAATGAGGAAGTTATCAGTTTGACCCTATGTATTTTTTTATATTGCAGGAGTGGTACCACAGCAGGCATATTAGAAAATTTTAAAAATGGCGGCCATTTTTTTTTTGTTTGTACATCGATTACTCTGTGCTTGTTTGACTAACTGTTAAAAATGGCGGAATAGCGCCATTTTGTTTTTTGCGTCAGGATATATTGCAAGAAGTTTTTTAATATTCTACTCTCGGGCCTCGATTCTACGCGTTCACCATTATATCAGGAAATAAATATTATGCAGTGAACACTACAAAGGATAAAATAATCTTTTTTATAAAAAATGAAACCGACTTCAAAAAACTATGCACTAAAATGTGAAAAATAATATTTTATTCTATTTTGAAAATTTTACTCGTGAAGTCGGCGCTAAACCTATTCTAAAATATAATTTTGTATTCGGTGTTCTGATGTCTAATATTACGCATACAAGGTCTTACTGTGTTTATTATTTTTACGCCGGCCTCATGGAGCAAAATTTTCAAAATGGACGAAAATATTATTTTTCACTTTATAGTGCATTTTTTTGAAGTTGGTTTAATTTTTTTAGACAAATTTTTATTTTCTGTTCAAGTTACTATTATGATTATTATTATTTTTGCACGGATTTTTTCAGAAACTCTGGCAAAAGTCACACATGCACTACTTATCAGGATGTTACGTTTCCATAGTCAAAATTTAGTCAAATTAATAATATTAGTTATTACGAAATTCAGATGTCTATACAAAAAACTGACGGTAAGAAGATGAATACATCCAACTGTATGATAGTAATCAAATAAAACAGTTTTATGGCCATACTAAGAATCAGAACGTAACCTCTTGCATTTCTTCAGTAAGTTATATAGTCAGTTAAACATCTTAGTATTTAGTTTTTACACACTCACTTGAGAGCAAACATGCAAATAAAATATACGCGAATGTCAAAATAATAAATATTTTAACCAGTATCAAAACGTTTATCTGCAAATCTCACCGCCCGTCCTCAAAAATGTTTTCCCTTGCATAATTATTTAATCAATTATGTTTTTATCTTATTATATCCTTCACGTCAAGTTAAATGATTCCGACAATTAAAGTAATTAAATAAAAGTAATTGCTTTCAGTATTAAAGGAATTGCTTTTTATAGGATTTTATATCCCTTAAGACTTAACGCCGCCGTTTTGACTAAGGCATATGAATTGGAATGCAATGGTCCATATGACCTGTAAACTGACAAAACATAAAATAAATTCTCGCGATTATAGTTTAGCAGAGACAACAATTTCATTTTTAAGTTCTCTTTGTAGTTTAGTATTATCCGAACTTGGTAGTAATGATACTGTTTCTAATGATAATGTTTTTCTTGTTTCTTTATCTGCTCAGATATTGCGTTGCAACTATATTTGCAATCGCTATTCTTATTTTGTCGGTATTGAAAATATTAACATGCTACAAATGTCAAGGGTTTTCAATAAAATTTAAAAGTTTTCTTTTATTTACTTGCATCTATATTATGAACACTCCAGTTTTTTTATTGCTATTTTCAGTATCATTTTTTTTAACTTTGGACAGGTTTAGGTTTAATGTTTTGTTAAACTGTACTGTAATTGCATCAAGAACTCTGTGATTTCTTTAAGAACTCACTATACCATATGACAGAGCGAGGCGTGTCGGGCATAGTTAATTCCATCGAAGTTCTCTAAATACTGGAACATAAACTTACGCTTTACATTACGTTTTTAGAGCACACCGGAGTTAGTTCTTCCACTGTTATTGTATTATTAGAACTATTACCCATTTTAGCCCGTTTGACGAATAATACATGCGCGGTACTCTACGATGCCCCGCCGCATAAAAATATAGACCCTTTAACTTCTAACAATTTTGATTTCTAATTTTTAAACAAAAATCTTTCATCGGGAACAAGTTCCCATTTTAGGAAAACCACACCTGTATCCTTTATTGGATTAAATAATTCTGCATTAAGAACTCATCATAGTCCTTTCTACCATTTCTCTTCACTTGTCTCTAGTTCTTAAGTAAATCCGAATGAAATTCCATCATAGTATTTTAATGACAAGCTCAAATAATTAAACTCGTTAATGATTAAAGATCATAAAACTCCCATATGAAAATTCTCTTACAGGAAACTCCCAAAAATGACAAATTATATCCCGAACAGTCCCGGAGATATTTTAGTCACTTTTGATGTTGATTTTATGCCCACGAATATGCTTCTTAAGGAATCAATTTCCTTTTGATATATTTGGTTGTAAAAATCTGAATCCACTGAATTTATAGTAAATACGTGTAAATATTTATATGAAGCCCTTGGACAATTGTAGTCTAACCTTTACTTTATTATAACCTAATTGTAGGTTTAGATATGATGATTATCAATTTGTCATGAAGCGCCATGAGAAGGAAAACCAGATTTTTAGATCATCCCACTGAAGAACACCAGGATTAAAAATTTACTGTGCAAGTTAAATTAATAATGTAGAGCTATTAGTTTGTTTTTTCTTGTTATATTGTTACAAACCTTTTAATTTATTATAACCTAATTGTTGCTTCAGATATGGTGGTTATCAGTTTGTCTTGAAACGTCATGAGAAGGAAAAGCGGACTATATTTTTAGATCATCCCAATGAACAACACCAGGATTAAAAATTTACTGTGGATGTTAAATAAATAATGTAGAGCTATTTGTTTTTTTTTTTGATAGATTCTTACAAACCTTTAATTTATTTTAACCTAATTGTTGTTTCAGATATGGGGATTATCAATTTTTCATGAAGCACCATTAGAAAGAAAAGCGGACTATATTTTTAACTAATCCCAATAAACAACACCAGGAATAAAAATTTACTGTGGAAGCTAAATAAATAATGTAGGGTTAATTGTTTTTTTTTATATATTGTTATAAAGCTTTAATTGATTATAACCTAATTGTTGGTTCAGATATGATGGTTATCAATTTGTCATGAAGCGCCATGAGAAGGAAAAGCTGACTATATTTTTAGATCATCCCAATGAAAAACACCAGGATTAAAAATTTACTGTGGATGTTAAATAAATAATGTAGGGCTATTTGTTTTTTGTTTGATATACTGTTACAAACCTTTAATTTATTATAACCTAATTGTTGGTTCAGATATGGTGATTATCAATTTGTCATGAAGAGCCATGAGAAGAAAAAGCAGGCTACATTTTTAGATTATCCCAAGGAACATCACCAGAATTAAAAATTTGCTGTGGATGTTAAATAAATAATGTAGGGTTATTTGTTTTTTATATATAAAGGGTCACATTAAACCGACATACACTAACAGATATTTAAATTATATGGAATTTATTGGTTTTGGAGTTAATTCGGCGACGAAATTCGGTAAGTGTGTTTTTTTCATAATAATATAAATTAATATAAAAATTTAAGACCTTACATTTATTTTCAAAGTCACATTAAAAGGTAAGATAATTAACCAGTACGATGATTAAAAAGTACTAAATAAACCCTTGTAATTTCAAAGTTCAAGAATAAAGCGGAATCATTTCACAATTGAACTTCGGAATTGCCTTAATCAGTTAACGAAGACACGTATCTCAAATCAACGATCGGTAATGTTAATTACATAAATAAATCGTTATATGACCATATATCAGCTTACCACTATTAAATCCGTTGATATATTTAATTGAACTGTGCAATAAATATAAACAGTATACTTTGTAAAATTTAATTTAGTTAAAAAACTTTTTTTAACTAAATTAAATTTTGCTTGTGAGCACGTAGCAACTAGCAACAACAGATTTTGACTCAATGCCGCCCGATGAGCGCAATTGTCGTACTGATTGCTTTTATGTGGTTCCACAAGTAAGTAGAACCAGTGAACGTTGTTTACTAATAAAATGTGCTATTCTGTGATTTTCTCGGCACATTTTAATTATGGTTTTTGTCCTCTTTATTTGTTGTTAGCTAGTGTCCTCTTTATTTGTTGTTAGTTAGTTGATGAAACCAGGCCGTTTTAATTTTTTTTATTATGCAAATCTATTACTATATTGAAAAATATCTAGATATAATTTAATTTGACACGGTCTAATAGAACAACCTGGAAAATATATGTACGAAGGCGTTTAAGACAGCAATTACTAAGTAGAATAGATGTATTCGTCCGGAATGTGTATTATTCGAAATATCAAAATAATAAGTTTTTGCTTTTAAATAAGACCGTAGTCCTTTTCCAAAACCGCTAATATTTAACCATCAATACGCATCAAATTTCCGGCACGAACCAAAAGCAAAACACTGAACTACGGGAGCGAACAAAACGAAATAATGAATCTGGGAGTGGACTGAAACGATGTGCGCCTATGGTTGCGTATGTGGTCCTAAGGGCCAGATATTGCTTCGAGGTCCTGGACTTACCTGGAAACAGCTGAATAATGAACTTTTTCGCAAATGTATTATTTTATTTATTATTATTTTTTACATATTTATACAGAAAAAATAGCTTGAAGCCTATTAGACTATAATGAGCCAACAGTCTAGGGTTTAATCAACTATTTTAATTTACACTCTGAATATTGTAATAGGTGGAGACATGGAGGATGGCTACATTCTTCTTAGGAACATTACTCATTCTAGATTAAATAACAAAATAGACGATAATGTGGTCTAGATGAACTTTTCCAGCGCACTTCAAAGATGTATTCTCTGATTGATGAAACAGCAGAAAACGATTAGAGGAAAAGAATCACAAAGTAAATGTAGTACTATTCCATCTTCTTCTTCGCAACCTTAAAAAGTTGAAACTAAAGTTTTTGAGCTATACACTGTCAAGAGTGTCCAGTAAGAATTCCTATTACAATATCTAGTTTCTTCTTAATAATAACACAGAGGACATTTCCGTCTCCTAAGTAAGGTACCTCAGTATCTCATTAGCATGAATTTCCTGATAAAACCATTAATTGCGGATTTTTTTAAATTTTTTTATCACAGTCATTCTAGTTTTTTAAAATTGTAACAACATTTACATTCGTATGTTTATTGCAGGACGTTTAAATATTAATATGACTTAGAAAATCATTTTAGAAGCATAAGAATCCAACTACCAAAAACTCTTAAAATTTGATTTAAAATACGTGCTAAAAGTAGATTCTATACGGCTTGAAAAATGACAGTTAGTGACTTTTTACGATAAATTAAAAAATCTTCTTGAATCTAATCTAATCAGGCTTACAACCATTTTGGAGGAAGATACCTGACCTGGATTGTTTCTTCGGAAAAATCAATTTTCTGGCTTATTTTAAATAGGATGGTATGTTTTTTATCGCTTTTGTGGATTCTAGAAAAATTTCTAGACTTTTTTTGTATAAAATACCTTATACAGTATTACAGTCCTTTCTTGAAAAGGCGGAATTTAAAAATTAATTTAAGATATCTGCTAGTTTATTTTATTTTAGGTATTTAGGTCAAAGGTAATATAAAGATTGACAATACTACTGTAGTCATGGTGAATTTATAATTTAATTTTTATGTAAAATCATTTATTCCATTCAACAATAAAACATTAATTTTTATTACGTGTTAATAATATTTTGAACCAATTAACAAGTGATTATAACCAAAGATGCTGACATTTGTCAAATAAATACTATAAAACATTTTTTGCAGTTTTCAAAGATACTTATCTGTTTTTAAAACATGTATTTTGTTATTATTTCATTCTCCACCTTTCACTGAATTTTTAAAATAAGGCTTGCCGAAAAAAAATGGTCTTATTATGTAACCTACTACACCACAAACTACACCAAACATCGATTGAATTACGACTTTGAAACTGATGGAAAAGGAGTTTTCATCTTACCAAACATGCATGTCGTCTACTAAACATTCCCATAGTTGAGACATTTGATACGTATGTCCAAACGATAGCATAAAATAAATTAGAAACTGTTCCATACGTCAATATTTTATTTGTTCTTCCGTATGTTAAATGCTGCATAAAATCGTGATTGAGCCTTTTGGATTCTCTTGGAAGTATAACAAAATCGCTAAGTCCCTTTCATCATTTCTTTTCCTTCTACTTCTTGTATTGATTTCTTCTAGTCTTCTATTTGTTTGGTATTTAATGATGGAAACCTTTGTCCCTCTTCAATATTTTTCTCATATCGCCTTTTTATCATATACTAGTGTGTTATGATGAAAATAAGTCACTCGAGAAAATTTTATAAAACGAGGGCATCAGACTGAGTGGGATAATTTCTCAAGTGACTTACGAATCATAACACATGAGTAACATACAAACTTTTATCCAACAACTGCAAATAATACATTTTAAACATTTTTTACTCAATAATTTATTGTTTTGAAAATAATGTCAACTTTACCTTAAAAGTGTTGGAAGCGACATTCACATTGACTTTTGATAATGGTCAAGTAGAGTTTTGTGGGTTACTATGAAACTCAAACATTTGTTGGGTATTTTTTTTTAAATACATTTTGACTTTTACTGTCAAGCTGAACTGTATTCAGCATTCAACATTTTTTTGCGAAAATAGACGAAAACAGTGAAAATTATATTCATGGAGATGTTCTTATTGAAACCGAGACAGCAGCGATGCAAATATTATTTGAAATATCCCGTACTTTCTATGATAAAGAGTTCCAAGTTTTTGAAGAGTAAATGCATTCAGGAAAAGTGAAAAATATCAATAAAAAGTATTGCTGGTTTGTTTTCTAAATCAGGAGAAATTTTTTTTTGGTCGTCGTGTGTTATAAAGTGATAACTTTTTTTTAATCATCGTTTATTTTTCCTAAGTTTTCTTTTCACTATTCAGTTATTTTAGTATAGTTTTACTTTGGCGCCCTTATTTATAATTATGACTTCGGATTCGTGATCAGGACCCAAAAACCCACCTATATACAAAAAATCATCAAAATCGGCTTTCTCAATTTGAGTTTAAATTTATTGGTTATATTGGGTTAGGATTTGTTGGGTTTGCTGTAAAGAAAGCGCACGGTAATGCGTTAATTACTTCGTTAATACTATTCAAGATGCTGAATATATTGTAAGTTTGGCAACGATGTAAGACAGCGTTTCTTAAAGCTGTCATAATAAGGAGTTTTCGCATCGAAATGCAGTGAAAATCTCGAACTTCTTTTTGTTTATCTTAATAGAAAGAGTGGTTTATCCATTTTTTTTTCTTTTAAAATAGCTGAAAGAAGGTAAACTTTATATTTTATATTCAAACAATATCAAATTCCGTGGGCATAATTGTTTACAAGACCCGATCAAATTCCAAGGATACAATTCTAAAAAGTCCCAACTTTAAACAGATGTGAAACCAAAAAATTTTTAAGAAGCACCTGACAATGAGTATCTACTACTGAAAATAGTAGTGATCATTTCAGGGATTTCAGGGACTTGTAGATGCGATGAACTAATACATTTAAAAGTTGAAAATATCCAAGACAAAGGGTCTTATTGGCTTGTTGTTTTGCCAGACATAAAAACCAAAAGAACAAGAAGTTTTACCATCCTTGAGGACGACTGGCCATTGAACTCCGTTGATAATTGCAAAAAATACGTTTCGTTAAAACCAAAAAAACACTAGTCATAGCCGATTTTTTGTCTATTATAAAACTAGCAAATGCACAAATCGGTGTGTGGGTATAAATACATAAAAAATTACTGCATACATTAATCTAAAATATCCAGAGCGGGGCACTGTTTGAGAAAGTCCTCTGCAACCCTATTAGCTATTTCAGAAGCTCATATTACTACACTAAGCGCCATGGGTTAGGAAATCCTATCTGGGAGCTACCTAGAAGATACTTGCAAACCATCAAGCTGTTATGTCGGCCTGATAGAACCATTGTCGCCTTCTACGGAAAACATCGAGACTTGACAATATCGAGTTATTCGAAAACTATTTCATTCTCATTTAATATTAATATTGATTTAAATAATAATGTGTACAATTAATAAATAAATAACGCTTAAAAAATGTAGAGTATTTTTTTTGTAATCTACTAGTGGGTTACGATTTATAAATCACTGTCATTGCTTAATTTACTTGGGTAAAATGATATAAATATAAATAGTATATAAATAGTAACTTTGTAACTAGCTGTTGGATAAAATTATAAATTCACGGTAACTAAATTATTATTATCAATCTTGACACTACCTCTGATTTAAATTATTAATTTAAATATTTCAAAACCGACTTTAAAACCGCATAGGATACAAAATAACTTCCAATTTAAAATAACCGAGAAAATATTTTTTTTATATTATATCTTTTTTATTCGATGCTCAGTAGTTTCGTTCAACTGTTGATGAATTAAAACGTTACTTTCGGTGATAGTTCCATAGCGGATAACATTTTACAAGACTTCATTCCAACGTGTTTGAATATATCATTTACAAGGTACAAAGGTACAGGAGCACGAAGTAGCAAAGGCGTTAGGAACGATTGCCCCTCTTTGTACCTCTCAAGCTGCACATGAGCCTTGATACAGGTATATATCTTTTAATAATTATAGGTTAAGGAAAAGGCCTTTGTTAGTAATTAGGTTTCTTAATCAAGACGCACTGGAATAGGGAAGCAAAGAAAATAGAAAATCATAGCTTTTAATAGGTATTATCTCGTCAAGACAAAATTGTAATTACTGTGGAAAAGGTACACAGTAAAGGAGCCTCTTTGTGATTTTCGAATAAGGAATTATGCCTATAAGCCTTTTCCTTTAACGTAAAATGGATATTAAAGGTTGGCAAATAAGATAAGGTATTTAGGGGAGGGTCTGATATCTGATACTATCACCAGGACAAACTAAAGAATGTATTTTTTTCTATAATTTCTTGTAGAAATTATCAGGAAATTATATTCGTACTATGATTTTCATATTCTTTAAAGTTTTTAATATACCTATAGAAAAAAACAGTTTTCGGTCGTGTTACGTACACTATATTTTCGGCAACCGTGTGGAAAGTACCCACTTCCCGGAGGAGAGAAAGTTGCGCTTTTCCGGACTAGTCCGGGACAAACGTACTTCCCGGAATAGGCCGGAAAAGTGCTACTCTTCTCTACTCTGAAAAAGTGTGCTGGAAAAGTTGCTGAAAAAGAGCTTTAAGTCGGTTCTAAAATAGATAATATAAAGTTTAACTAAATATCTTCTATATTTTGCAGTATATTAAACGCATCTCAGGAAACTTTTTTTAACAAGCACAATACAGAGATGTTTAAACCATTAATATAGCAGAACAAAATGTAAACAGTTAATAAGCTCCTTAAAAAAAAGAAAACGATTATAAATAGAAATCCTGTTACAGTATCACTAAAATTTTGAGATTATTTAGAATTTATACCATTCAAACAATATATCGATTTATCTCCGGGAGACAAAATAAACACACCGACGACCAACTATACAAAACCACTTCTCGGCACGAACTAATGTAGAAGGTTGAATGCAGTACAACGTATAAAAGCGAAAGGAACAATCTCAGAATAAAGCAGAACTGCGCGCATGCTGCTGCGTGTGTGGTCTTAAGGCGGAGATACTTACGCTTCAGCTGTTGGTTCGAGGTCTTGGAAACAGCCGAATAATAATTGCCTGGCGCGTGCCGTTTCTGCGTGTGTGGTCTGACAGAGTAGTTCAGGTCTGTTACGTTATCTACTGTCAATTTAAAGGTCCCTAAGTGCGATAGAGAAAAATAAATTTGTAGCTTTTTATACTGTAACTAATAACGTATAATTTTTTATACGTTTTTACTAGATATTATTTTTTGTACTGGTATATATTTTACTACGCATACATTTTAGATGATACCATGGATGATTTAGTGGGTTTGATATAAATATCTTCTAATATTTATTTCTGTTTTTGGGATATTAAGAGTCAAAGGTCACGAAACTGTTCCCTCTCTCCACCTAATTTTTCATTATTGTTAATTCAGGTAATAGTATATTAAATAACAAATGTTGAAAGTGACGAGAACGCCTCGTGTGGAAATTCTTCGAGTTTGAAAACGTTAATTTTGACATGAGTAATCTACACTATTTTTCCTACGATCACACAAAATTTTCAGAAGGATTATTATATTTTATATTTCATATATTTCAACACTAGTGTTGAACAAAATATCACCCGTTACGTCAGCTGTGAAACTGACACAAGATTATCTTCTTGAAAAGCATTTTTCAACACACGTGTTGAATTTTTTTTTTCAATACACATGTAATATATAGCACTTTCTAGCCCAGTTAACAGTTTCTTGTCAGATTCGTAAGTGGTCGGAGGAAAATTACATTAGTATACTTTTTACGTGACTTGATGCAAAACCATCTTTTTTCTTTCATACTAAATAAAAACAAAAGACAACTGTTTTAAACTGCTAGATAGTAATCTAGTTCATTCATAACGTAAGAAGGAAATAATTGCTTGAATAATTCCCTCCTTCTGATAAATATTTACTTCGGAGGTCGCAAAGTGATATATATATATATATATATATATATATATATATATATATATATATATATATATATATATAGATTTGTCCTGATTTTTTATATCGTCAACTTTATGACTGGTCAGATATTTTTATTGGATAACTCAACGTCTTTAGGAGCTTTTTCCCTCTTAAATTGAATTTTCCTTTCATAAGCGGTTTTACCAAAAACAAATTTCAATTACTTGCATATACTAACAATTATTATTATAAATTATTGCACCAGTTGTCAAATTGTGTCTGTTTAAGAATATTAGACTACCACTTCTAATTTCGAATCTCTATTTACCTTTAAACATGCAAAACTATTATAAATAAACATGCATATCACAGCTCAGATTTGATATGCTTCTGGTATAGGAGTTTTACCAAGAAAACGGGCGTCAAAGTGTTAGGGTATACATGGAGAGATATCCTAAAGTCAAGTCAATATTGACTGTCATCTTTGAGAAACGGGAAGTTTTGAGAGAAATTTTGAATAGGGGTCGTATGCGAACAACTTGAACTGTCGAAAATGAAGAGGAAGTTTTTGGAAATTATTGAAAAACAACCAAATGTCAGTGTTAGTAACTTAGAACGTGAATAGGAAATTCCTAAAATTAGTGTACACGATATTTTAAAAGAACAATTATTATATCCGTATCATGTCCAAAAATTTCAGGAACAATGCTCCCATGCATTTCATATTTTGCCAATTTATTCAAAACAAAAGAAACCCTGATTTACATTTTAGCAGAATAATTTTGTTCACGGACAAGGCTTGCTTTACCAGATTTGAAGTCACCAACTTTCACAACCGTGAAAATTCTACCTGTCGTTAAAGTTGCGCACCATCAGCTTAAAATAAATATATGGGCAGATAGTACTGATGGCTACCTTATCGGTCCTGTGGGGATTCCAGACAGATTAGATGAAAATATTTACTTACATTTCTTACAAAATACGCTGCCAATTCTTCTAGAAAATTTGCCTTTTTTGTTGGACAGTAATTATTGTATATGCACGATGGTGCCACACCTGATTTTTCCGCTGCTGTTCGGCAATATTTGCATAACCGATAACCCCGCAGGTACATTGGAAGAGGGAATCATGCACCAGTAAGATGGCTACTATGTTCCCCGGAGTTAAATTTGTACTATTTTTTTTTGTGGAGCTCGTTCAAAACAGAAATTTACAAGGCTCCTATAACAATGTACTCGTAACGATGTACTGGCGCGAATTTTAAATGCTAGCACCCTTTTTAATAATCCTCAGAATTACATAAAGTCCATTTTAATTTTTTAAATTTTTAAAAGTGTATTAGTGAGTGTATTCAGCAAAATGGAGGCCATTTTGCACATTTGCTTAATTAATATTTTTTTCTTACTTTTACAGGCTAAACGAAGCAATTTCAGATATAACTAAGTTGGCTTAAATCGACCTTTGACGTCATCAATCTGTCGTTAAACGATTTCCGGAATATATATATATATATATATATATATATATATATATATATATAAGAAAGACTCCCCTAAAAACTGGACCGATGGATCAAAATAAGCCTTGTGACCATAGCTGTAAGGAATTATTAGAGGCCAAAATGGGCCACTTTCGCCCTTTATAACACCATTTGATACTTTTATTACGACACCTTACATAAAGTTTCTTCTCGTATTTTCATAATTGTTAAATTATTGTATTCCATAGCATAATAATAGTATGACCCTTTGTATAAAACATTTTCAGCGGGCTCTCTTTTACAGTTTCATTTTTAGCTCACATCGGTAAGACCAAGAAGTATATTATTAACTTTAAAGATATTAAGCTACGTTTTCATTTGAATTTAGAAAGGCCCTGAATAAGGGAATAAATGGTTTCGAAAGCTTGACCTCTACAATAAAGATTTTTCGCCATACCTGCTTGACTAAACCTTAAACCTTCTCACGATATAATATTTTGGTAATTTCAGTAAGTACTGAGTTCGTTTCTGTAACTCAGTTTCTTCTAGTTCAAAAACTCTATCTGTAAATTAAATGCATGTCGAAACAAATATGTAAGTTTGAACGAAAAATAAAATGAGAAAATTTAATTGCTATACAACGTTAAAGGTTATACACATTTGTTACAAGATTGTCAACAGTTTCAGGTAAATATCTATTAAAATAAAATGTTTTTTGAATATCTACCAATTCCTTTAGAATGTATTCATCAGAACTTGGTGGGACCAAAATGCAGCTCTATCTTCATTTGAATTATAATTTCTATAACAATCGTATTTTCGCCTCGTTCAGCAGAGACATCTTTAGCCACTCTTCTGGGTCCCATTGAACTTAATGCTTTTACTGGTTGAAACAGATGAAAATCTACATACGCCCCTGCTGTGTAGATCCTATCAAGATTAAACTTGTTTTTCTAGAACTCCCCTTGGAATGCCAAAGAAACATTTGATAGTGGTCTCAGTAGAAAACAGTATTACAACCATTAAAGCTTCTGTGTTTTTTTAGCCTATTTTATTATCGTTGAAAAATTCATATTTACCAGTTCTTCTGAGAAATCATGAGTTATTTTAGTGTGTAGATATTAAAAATAAACCATTGTTATGTAATGTCACGAAAATATAAAGTACCTCAGTTTCTTTTAAATCAAAAGTTGTTGAGACTCTTTAGCCATAGCAAATCTTGATTATATTTGGTATGTTTTACATGATAATCTACTCTAAGATCTCTTAATGAAAAATTACACAAAATTAACAAAAATAATAAGATGGACTAAGACAGCAAATAGTCTTCAACTTACCAGGGCTCTCTTACCTAAAACATTATATTCAATGCGTCATGTCATTTGGAAATTCTAGGGTTCTAATATGTATACATACCGAATTCCCTCTCTTATATTACGTCAAACCGTTTCAATATATTAATAATTTTACTTCTTGCTAAAGACAAATTTATAGAGTTGCGTTTTCTTTACCATGTATTAAAAAAATATTAGTGACGGTTGAATTACAGTATCATTTTACCATATACCTATTCACCTACCTGTATATGGAATTATTCCCAAGTTTCTTTTACGAGTGCGAAAGCCATTCGACACGTCGCTAACAGGCCCATTTGCAGTAAAAAATTCTCCGGCAAGCACGTACATCTCTTACCTTTTAATTGGTGTAAAATTGGTCCTATTTATTTGAAGTGGTTAATGACAGAGGCTTATAGTCGCATATTTATAAAAGGTGCACAGTGGTTGGATTCTTTGGAAACAAGACAATGACCTCGTTCCCTTTTCTTTCTTTTTATATAAGCCTATTTTAAGGGTCTACCTATTTTACTGACCAATTTTCTTTTTTACTAAAACATATTCAACTAGTTATTACCATAGTAAATCTAATTACTACGACCTAATACCCGCTACTACCATGCACAATTTATCTACTATCACTTTCCTTTAAATTCTGTCACTTATACTTTAAATGCTACTACCTTTAGTTAATTACTACCACACATACTTCAACTTCTTCTATTACTACCATATATATTTCAACTTCTACCATCTTCTATGAATTACTACCACACATTTTTCAACTATTGCCAGTTTCTATTGAATATTACTATACATAATTCAAATAATACCTTTCATTGATCACTACCATTCGTACTTCAACTACTACTAACGTCCATTAATTAATACCACTCATATTTCAAATACTACAGGCTTCCATTACTTACTAAAAACACATATTTTCATCACAATTTTAGCTGATTCTCCTGTATCAATTCTATAACATTGTGAAGTGCAGGATTTGAAGCTACTTCCATTATCTCCGCAGCTCTGGTTTCTACCAACACTCCCATATCATAGTATACATTCCGCAGATAAGTTGCATTCTTCTTTTTTCTCGTCTGGCAGACTTGTGGGCATGCCTATCAGTTTATCACTGATTTTTTGGTATTTTCTTCCCTACACATCATTAATGACTTCGTTTATCTTATTCCAGGCATTTTTCTTTGCATTGTTAATAGTTGTCCCTAATGATGTTCTCTTGACTTTGTATACACACTGTGTATTACACAGTAGCATATTCTTTTCCCTGCTTCCTTGGTGCCCTTATTTGCTCATATCTATTATGTTTCGTTTACTTTTTACGCATTGTTCTCTAGCTTCTGCTATTTCAGAAGACCACAAGTATACAAGTCGGCGTGTATGCCTAGAGCACTTTTTAAGAAAATAGTCATTCTAAATAAAAATTTAACTGAGTGAATTCGTCCACAGGTAAAAAATTGTTAAAGGTAACCAGATTGCAAAAGTCATAGTAAGAGTTGAAAATGGTAAAGCCCGTACGACAATTTTAAATACGACGGATAAAAAATGTTGTATTTTTGAACTTAATGAATCTTTACAGCCTTTAGAAAAAAGTAAAGCCCAAGTTTTTATCTCTAACAACTTTAATAGAAATCCAACTAACATCTTGATAGAAAATTTGCGTATTGATCATTTATATACCTAAAGAGGAACAAGAATCTATTTTAAAAATATGTAATGAAAATAAAAAATAAAACTCATTTTCCATCCTTTGTTCGTATGATAGTCTACCCTTATTTTTTTCAAAAAAGAATGGTGCTATAACTCAGTTATTAATTATACCTGCCCATATATTTACTTTCTGGGGACGCTGCGTATCAGATTCACATATTTGAATTTTCCTGACTCCAGAAAGGATAATTGTGTCTGTTAACCACTCCGTTTAAAAAGAAGGTACATTCATCGGAAAATAGTATGTTATGGGGAAACTTACTATTCTCGTCACACCGTCTCATCATTTCCTCCCAAATTGCAAACGACTGTCATAGTCAACTTCTAAAAGCTCTTGGACAAGATATACTTTATAAGTATGGTGCAATGTTCAATTTTTCATTGTCGTCTAAAGCACGTGGCTGTCCATTTCTGGGCAAGTCCTTTACTGTACCATGTTCCTCAAATTTGTGGAATATCTTACTAACAGTACCCTGTGAGATTTGATTTACCGGATATTTAGCATTAAACAAAGCGCACACTTCTTTTTGACTTTTTTACCTCCACATCCTAACCATATCAAGACTTCGATACGCTGCCTTTCAGAAGAACAGAACACTTTAACAGTACCAAAATTACTTATACTAAGTAATACTTGTCACAAAAAGTCAAGCAATGCAGGTGTTCACCTATAAAGGTAAAAAAAACACAATTTTCACTTAATGAAATAATCTTTTCAAATTTGTGGAATACCTTACTAACAGTACCCTGTGAGATTTGATTTTCCGGATATTTAGCATTAAACAAAGCGCAGTATTCACTTTGACTTCTCATTTTATCTCCACATGCTAACAATATCCAGATAAGCTGCCTTTAGGACGATATCATTTTTATTAAGATAATTGTAAAAAAAAACACTCTAATAGTAATGAGATTAATTTTACTAAGTAGTACTTGTCACAAAATGTCAAGCAAACCAGGTTTTTATCTTTAAAGGTAAAAATAACATGAATGATTGATCATTTTCTGTTAGTGAAATTGTATATTTTTTTTATTTTGAATGGTCTTCATTTAAAAAAAAGCTGTCTGTTTTTTTATTAACATTTGTCAAATATATAACGTCATCGACCTTTTTTTAATGGCAACATACAGCTTGTAAGACGTCATTTGAAAGCTCTTATCTCATACAATATGCCTCTAAATTTTAGCTCGTTTCATGTTTAAAAGTAAAAACTTGCATTGCTTGACATTTTGGCATTTTGTAAAAAGAATTACTTATACATTTTGGTATTATTATAGTGTTCTTTTATAATTCTCTTAATAAAAATGGTATCGAAGTCTTGATATTGTGGAGATAAAATAAAGAAGTCAAAAAGAAGTCTGCGCTTTGTTTAATGCTAAATATCCGCAAAATCAAATCTCACAGGGTACTGTCAGTAAGATATACCACAAATTTGAGGAACATAGTACAGTAAAGGACTTGCCCAGAAATGGACGGCCACGTGACTTAGACGACAATTAAAAATTGAACATTGCATTATCTCTGCAGGAAAATCCACATGTTTCAACAGTTTCATTGGCCCAAAATCATGATATGTCCGGAGGTACGGTTGGAAGGTTTTTGAAACACATTTATAAAGTATATCTTATCCAAAAGCTTTTGGAAGACGACTATGTCCTAGCGTTTTCTCTGAAAGTTATTATACCTTTGACAAATGTCAATACAAAACCAAATGAATTACTTCAAAATGTGAGCAATTAAAAAACTAATTTAACGAGTCTGAGCGTTTTTTCAAAAAGTTGTTGGTTGAGGCTATATTAATTTAATTCCGGACCTTTGGGCAGCCCTATATTTTGTTATCCTATAGATGCATTTAATTTTTTTAGAAAATTTGTAATTTCTGTTATATTATCAAAAAACTAGTGGCAAGATCCAAATCAAAGTTACAATTAGGTAGATAATGTTGGATCCCCAGTGGGATGGAATGCTTTAAAATTCATTGGGCCGTTATCGATTTATAGAGATTTATTTGGAAAAACATTTAAACACCACCAACCCCACGTCTTGATTTTTAGAGATAGAAGAAAAAGTTAATAACGAAAAGACTTGGTTTTTATCTCAGTTTTAAAATGCATACATTTTTGTGTTATCTTAATAGGGCGAAATTTCGAGAAACACTGCTTTTTTAATCAAGGATAGTAATAACGCCTCTAGCGGTCATCTTAGAAACTTAAACATTATTTCTAGAATTTTCTCGTGGCCAGTTTGATTATGTAATTTTTTACCGCAAGATTCTACAATGAGTGGTTTCCGAGATACAGCCGCTTACCTCGCTTATTTGCCCACCCTGTACACAAATGCAAGACCAACAATCAGTCTCTTTGCATCCAAAATGTTAAATACTTCACAGAGAAAACAATTGCCAACTGGAAATGTTCATATTTTCACATTTCAGGAACAAGAAATTGAAAATATAAATTCGTTACAATATACAAAAGTTGCAGAAGAAACTATGGCGGCGGTAAAAGAAGAATTGTCGGAAGACCAATGAATAGATAAATGTAAGTTCCACTTACGGTACGTCCTTATTGGAAATTTGAAAATGAACTACTGTTTAAAAGAGACATAATTATTACACAGCCTAAACTAAGAAGAAAGATGTTAGACAAAAATTTTTGTTAGTAGTGCGATCGAAAAAATTTAAAAAGAATAGAATTTTGAACAATATACGTCCAACCCATATTATTCGCAAGAAAATTGTAAAGCAGAAGCTACATTAAAAATGGTAAAACAAATAATGTATTAAAGTGAAGAGTCAGAAAAATGCTACTTATAGAAAAAAATACCCGAAACAAGAGTGGGTGTAGTCCAGCTCAAAAATTATTTTCAAGACATACTAGGTGGCTGTATTCCGAAATACGATATAAAACTCAAACCAAAAGTTATCCATGAGGAAATAGAAATGAAAAAAGGAAATTCAAAAATATGTTAGGACAGAAGTTTTAAAGTACTGAGTTGCCTTGAAGAAAATGAAGAGATTTTATTTTGAAAGAAAAAGAATGATAATGGGACAAGACTAAAGTTACACCGTCATCATTTCTAGTTAAATCCAAAGATGGAGAGGAATACTTAAGAAACATTATTGATATCGAAAGATTTCCATAAAGCGAATTGCATTTATTAAATAAAGATATCTGTGAGAATATTCCAGAATATTTTATCAAAAGTAGAACACTAACCTGAAATGGGGCAACTGCATTAAAAAAAACATATTTTAAGTCCTAGTCAAAATGAGAAATTGCCTGACGCAACGCGATCCTCAAGTTCTTCGATGATAGTCATACCAAGAGAAATAGACATTTAGCAAAAAAGTTCAGAGACTTTCAAATGTTTTAGTTTTACTTCCCTCGAAAAATGAAAGTACTGTAATCGTGAAAAAATTGCCTTTTCAGGTTTTTACAGATATTTGCGTTCTAGGGTTCCAAGATGGCGAAAAAACATGTTTTCTCAATTCCGTTGGTCTATCTGTCTATCTGTCGGTCTGTTCGCGGCATAGCTAAAAAACAACTTATCCGATTGACTTCAAATATCGGTAAAAAATTAAGGGTCATATATTGATAAAATGGTAACATTTTGGTAAAAATCCAATATGGCGGTCTAGTGAAATGTTAAAAAAATTATTACTAAAAAACTACTTATCTGATTTCCCTGAAGCTTTGTACAAAAATCTAGTGTTATGTAAGCATCAACTAGTAAAATGTTGGTACGAATCCAAAACAAAGGAGCGGCTTAATAAAATATTTAAGAAATCAGCTGGAAAAAACTACTTATTAGATTGATTTCAAATATTCTGCAAGAATTAAGTCTGATATAGAGACAAACTAGTAAAATTGTCATCGTAAAAACATCATCCTCTCAGATTCTATATATCCTCATATTTTAGCGTTCATAGATCCTAGATGCTAAAAAACATATTTTCGCAATTCCGTCTGTCTGCCAGTTCGAAGCATAGCTAAAAACTACTAATCCGATTGACCTCTAGTTTTGGTCAAACATTAAGGGTTATATGGAAATGACCTGGTAACATTTTGGTACGAATCCAAGAATGCGGCTTAATAAATTATTTATGAAAGTCTGAAAAAACTACTATTAGATTAATTTCAAATTCTGTGCAAGCATTAAGTGTGATATAGAGATAAACTAGTAAGATTGTCGTACGAATTCAAAATGGCGGAACAAAATAACGGCCAAATAAAATGTTTTAAAAAATCAAATACATTTTCTTATTCAATTAACAAATTGTGCACAAAACGAAATGTGATATAGGGGATAAATTGATACGAATTCAACACGACGATAATTGTAAAAACTACTTTTTTATAGGTGGAAACTGGTAAAATAATGTTACGAATCTAATATGGTGGAATAAAATGGCACCTAATAAAAATTACTATGTCAGGAACTAAATTGGACCACTTTTCATTACTCCTATTAAAATGAAAGATTTATAACGAGAGAAGTTCGGGTAAAGGAAATTAAGTTTTTTAATGTATTTTTTTTTCTTTTATAAAAAAAAGAGATGTTATAATTACGCTGACCTGACTGTTATACAATTTAGGAAAGACAGTAATGTTAGTTACCATTATATTATTCAAAATATTTTAGAAAAGATATTCAGTAAGCTCCTTTAGCAAGGCTACCTGAGATATATAATAATAGTAGTTAAAATATGGTGATAATAATTAATAACGGTGGTTATAGTTGAAATATGTGTGATAGAAACTGATGAAATGTAGTAATGAATGAAATATGTGTGGTAGTAATCAATGGAAGGGTGGTAGCAGTTGAAATATGTATGATAGTAGTCCCAAGAGTGTGAAAATATGTAAGTGTTATGAATTTCTGAAAGTTCTAAAAGAAAATTTAATAAATAAAAATCGGTCAGTACATAAATTAGATTTTCCCCTAACTTAAACCGACGAATTCTTGTATTCTGAACTCTGAAGTAATTTTAAACACATTTCGGCTAAAAATTGTAACAGACAAGTAATTTATTTGTGTAAAATTATTACTAAAATATATATAATATATATTATTTTCTGTTTTGCACCTTTTGACTATTTATGAATAAAAATTTTTCGGCATAGGGGGCGCTAAAAAGCAAAACACCGGGGAAGGAAAAGACGGGAGGTAGCCGCCCCACTGTCCCATTTTGGCTACGGTACTAGTATGTTCGCCCCATTTTCTTTGTTCTTAGTGGGTATCTCCTCTATAGCCAACATAGAATATTTTTTATAGGAACTTGAGATGTCCTAAACAGATTTTTCAAACTCTCATTTGTTTTACTACTGGGTGAACTTGAAATTGTACACTTTTTAGGCTGCCCTCGTAGCTAGTATTACTTACACAGTTTTGGATCCGGAATTTATTAAGTCAGTCAGTTTTTTTCGGGAGGTAACGTTTTTAAATATTTTAAATAAACTTGTCAAGAATATAACTTGTTTGTGGTTTTAGAACACTTAATCCTTGTGTTACGTAAGTTTAATAATATCAAATGGCTTAAACGATCAATACTTATATATTCCATTCTGCTTGCTTCTTTTATAAAATATTAAAATTTCAAAATCTATCTGCTATAACATTTATAATTTGCAACGCATATATTCCTACGCTCCTTTTCATATAATATAGCAACTTGGGATATTATTAAGGATAATTTAGATTTTACTTCAGTCAATAAGTATATAAGAAGGAACTGCTTAAAAAGAAATTATAGTTGCATAAGTATCTGGAATATTACTAAATTGTTAAAATTATTTAATTCAGGAACTGCTAACTATTTCAAACTATTTTCAAGAAAAACTGGTTTAGGGTTAATAAGTTCTTATTGATATAACTTTTATGTCTTTTAACTAACTTGTTCCTCCAAGTTGCATTACTGTAAGCAACTCTTATTTTTTTGGATTCTAATCTTTGGACTAGTAACAATTACCGATTGTACGAAAGCTCTCACGGCAGGAGTCAATTAATAAATAATAGTTCTTGGGTTTAGATCGTATCAGATTGGAATTAATATCTAACGTTTCGCTTGCTATTGCACAAGGCATCTTCCCTGCAAAAGATCAAAATACTGAATTTAGTGTTTGATTTTGATGAAGATGCAGGAAAATAATTCCAATTTTACATTATGTAAACTCAAGAACCACGATTTCTAAATAATTAAAGATTTCATTAAATTTCGTTACCAGACTTTACAGTGACGCTGAAGACCAGGAAGAACAGAGTAAAATTTTATATTAGCCCTATATAGCTTACTTAAGCCATTATTTCTGTCATTATTTAATGGCATCCGATACATATAAACATATTAATTAATGCTTATAAAATGGTGCCCGGCAACATTCTTTATCAATAAGATAATCTACGATATTCCGATTGTTAATGACGTTTTTAAAAGGACATAGCTTACCTGTGAAAGCTGAGAACTTACGAAGGTTTGAACAGAAAAAAGTGTTTTGGGAACATATGAATTTTTGAAAAAGATAATTATAAGATAAACTTCCTTGCGTCGTTTGTATTTTTCGTAATAATATAAAAATTCTCGTATTTGAAAATATACTTAGCATATTTTAAATAACCAAATAAACAATAACATTCAACACCGTCATTTGCACTAAAAAGTGTATAGGAAGAATCGGCGCCACTGATAGATATATCGGTGAGGTACCCAAGACCACACACGCAGCGGCACGCGCAGAAACCACCATCAGGAACCATGCGATCGGTCGTGTTCGGATTTTAAATCGGAATCGCTCGCACCTTACTTCATGTTTATAGCGGCCAATTTGTCAGTTTATCAATAAGCGTACGGCCACCCGTGTTTGGGTCAGGCAAGCAGTCGGGATTTAAATAGGCACAATTAAATTGTGTTAAGGAGGAGATAATTAGTTTTGTGGTTGCTTCTTTAATTGTGAGATGATTTACATTATCTTTGATCACTTTTGTTGAAGAAAAGCCGACCATAATTTTTTAAAAATATAGATGAGATTTCGTTTTCTGTAATGCGGTAGCGTATTCATTACTAGTTAAACTAGTTTGTTTTTGTTTCGTTACCTTTAAGGGGACTGTTCACTAGAAGTACCTCACAATCTTACTAAGAGGTACCTATTATCAGATTTGTAATAATAAAAAATAGTTTTTATTTTGACGTCAATTGACTTAGATTTAAATCGACCTGACTAAATACCCCAGCATGATCCCAAAAGGGTGATAGCATCCCTTAATAAGATCATGAGGTAATTCTAGTGACCAATTCCCCTCCACCCGATGAGTGATTAAAGACACGAAAATATGGTATCAGTTCTTTTGCGGTAATGCTACAACTATATATAATCTAAATTAAAAAAAAAACTTCAAACCCTATTGGCTGCATTTGTTATAATCGTATTTTAGAGGCAGGCAGAAAGGTTTACTTTTAAATTTTATTGTCTAAAATATATGCTCTCAGGGAAATCATCATAGGTACATGAAAATGTGTTCAAATCTTTCATATTTTATACTAAGCACATATATTTTATATTTTTTACTATTTAAGATGCAAGAGAAATTTGTATATAGTTTTGACTAAAAGGGTATCGACCTATTAACAGAAAACTACTGACACCCGTTGAATCATTTAGACAGTTAATAGAGCACACTTCTCTCCAAAGAAAAAAATTGTAGACTGAAATATTCTTTTACACACCGTCTGTCATGTTCCGTGGCACATTAAACGTATGTGAAACACTACTTCCTTTTTGGAGGCTTCTATACATCTGAATATTTAAAATATAAAAACAACTCTCAAAGTCTAAGTCTCATTCAAAATATATTTTTTATAAATTTGTAATTTAGGCTACATGTTTCGCCCAATCGGGCATCATTAGGCCTACAAGTAAAAAATGCATTCCATTTACACAACAATAAAATACTAAGATTAAATTAAAATACCTTAAAGACGACGAACAATAAATTTACACAACACATGACGATGTTAACAAACAGACTAGCGTGAATCAGAGATGAGGTTAGACGTTGCAAGCAAGCAACAGGAAAAAGAGGGGATATATCTTTAAACATATTATTTGATGTTATTAAATATTGAATTTGGTTCAAAATTAAAAATCTCGTTGACACACGTTAATATTGGACTCCTTTTAGCCCTAGTAATTTCCATTTTTTTTTTCGAGTAAATCCAATTTAATACCCTTGTCACATTCGTGGATTATATTTACAGTAAAATGGTTGGGGAAAGCTAATTTAGTGTTAAAAATATCAGAACCTTTAGACTTTTTAACAAGACTCAAATGTTCTTTGATTCTGGTGGATATTTTACGTCCCGATTGTCTCACATATACCGCTGAACATTGTCCACACTCCGACGAATAAACACCAGACTTATCAATCTTTATTTTTTACTATATGTTGTTTTAACGTATTATTGGTTTTATATGATATCATTATGTTAAATGGTCTAAAAAATTTTGCTAATTGCAAAGAAATATCTCTGAAAAATGATATCGATCTGTAGTTTTTTATTTTGATCTTATTCTGTACAATATTAAATGAAAGTTTATATTTGTTTACGAATTTTTAATACAGTTTATTAAAAACTTTTAGAGGGAAACCATTATTTAAAGCGATTTGCTTAATAATACCTAGTTCATTAGTGAAAGAGATCCCAGAAAATGGCAACTTCTTAAATAGTCTATACAAAAAGGAATTAAGTACTGAAAATGTGTGAGAAGGAGGAGAATTAGAACAAAATTGGATGATATTGTCAGTCGAAGATGGCTTCCTATAAACATCAAAATTAATCTTTTTAGCACTCCGCGTTAAAAGGAGATCTAAAAAGAGAATTTTACAATTATTTTCCATCTCAAAGTAATGCTTTCGTGTAGGGAATTAACAAATTGTAAAAAAGAAGAGAACTCTTGATCACTCCCGCTACAAATCAAAAAAATATCATCAGCGTATCTTTTATAAGCTAGTAGTTTATCGGAAAAGCTGCTATTTATTATGCGTTGTTCTAAAGTTTGAAACTTTTAATAAATATTTCACTCAAAAATGGGGAAAGGCAAGAAAGAACCCATTGCCAACCCCGTGCTTTGACCAAATATCCTGTTGTTAAATTTAAAGAAATTGTGTTCTAGAACTGTTTTTAGCAATAATATAAGGTCATTTATTTATTATTCTTGGCAAATTAGTATTGTTCAGCAACGCAATATTTTTCGTAAACCTGCCTGCTAGTATTTATTAAATATTAATATTGTCTATTTTAATTTTAGGCGAACATATCTTAAGATAAAAACAGGGTTTTTATTTCATATTTTAAAATTATGTCTATTTGAAATACGCGTAATGCATCATCGAGCAGGAAATTCCCAGTCGAACTAAGATACTATAATTTTCAATCACGAACTCAAAATAAAACAGAATTAATTGTAACACCTGCATAACTCTGCATTTCAATAGCACAATCATCAGCATTTAAACTATTGTTCAACTAAAATGCAACCGTAATTTTTTAGTATTTTTCAAGTTACCATTATTTTTGAACAAAATAAGCAACCGAAATATGATTTTTTCATTAGGCTATTTCTTCAAGAAAAGAGATATGTTGTTGTATTTACTCAATATTTTTAAAAGTACTATGGACGGGATATGTAACATACTATGATTTATTTGAATCGTTTTAAATTTCTTTTTAAAATTTTAAAATCAATAAAATATCCGAAATTACTGTATAAGACACACAAAAGAAACTAATTTCTAAAAATTTTAATATGGACTTAAGAAATATCATTTATTTCCGAACAAAAACAATTTTTCAATATATCCTCTAGGTCTAATGGTCTCACAAGGACCAAAGTAATTAGGTATTTTTGACTCCTTATAATTAAACCACATTACAAATCGGTTATAATTTATTTTAAATCATATGCAGCCAAGTTTTAGGGGCTTGCCATATGGACTTGTACATCTTGTAACTATTAGTTTTCACTTACGAGATTTTTATTTATCTTTCGTCTTTCCCCAATAAAAATAATAAAACTTTTATCGTTTTAGGGAGATTTAGGAAACAGTTAAAAACGGTTTTTTACTATGTGGAAAGAGGTCACCATAGGCGGAGGAACGCTTTTTTCTTTAAACGTATGCATTTTTACTTTTAACAAACTAAATAATAAAAATTGTTATAGCATATATTTAAATCAAATCACAAAAACTTATTTTAGAGATATTTAATGCGGGCGCATCAAATCTTTAATAAATGCAAAAAACTGCATTGGACTAGCTTATTTTGCTCAAAAGTTATGATGACTTGTAAGTAACTAAAACACGGTTACATTAAAACTGAAGAAAAGTTTATTTGAAATCATTGTTAAAGAATAAGAAACAATTAGAAATTAAAAAACAAAGCGTCCAGTCTTAGAGTATGTTTCGTCTGAGGGCCCAGTACCCTTCCGTGAGGACCTCTTTATTAACACTCACAAAGCTGGAAAAGTGATCTGTTCCTTCCACACTGAGGACAACACTCTAGGACCTGCCCTGGACCTGTTAGATATAGTGATACATACCTGTACTGTACAAATTTATCTCTCAATACCTTATGGTTAAGCATTTTAATCCCCCGGGAGCAGTCGAAATACATACCCAACTGTGCCGTCTCCAAATATCTCTGATTTTACTATATATATATATATATATATATATATATATATATATATATATATATATATATATATATATATATATATAGACTAGAAAAAAATTAACGCTGCAAGAACTATTATATAGTAGAAAAAGGAATTTTTTGGGACGACCGCTAAAGCCCATTGAAATTTGGCCAACTATAGATACGTGTTTCTGACCTAAGGTCTTCATCAGTAGAGTCAACTAGTTGAAAGACGAGTACAACTAGCGCCAAAACTTAATACAACAAAACCGACATTTATGATTACCCAGGGAACACAACGTGTCTATAGTTGGCCAGATTTCAAATGTGTTTTAGCGGTCGTCCCAAAAAATTCCTTTTTCTACTGTATAGTAGTTCTTGCCGCGTTAATCTTTTTCTAGTTTCGATTGAATTACTCTTGGGTTATAATTTTCGCCATAGCTGTATATATATATATATATATATATATATATATATATATATATATATATATATATATATATATATATATATATTTATAAATACATATATACATATATATATATATATATATATTATATATATATATATATATATATATATATATATATATATATATAGATTATCAAGTCCGGCGAAGATGTCGGATGTTCTCTTGGTAACCACAAATGTCGGTTTTGTCCCTGTTGGTGACTCTGGTGTGGTTTTGTTGTATTAAGTTTTTGCGCTTGTTGTACTCGTCTTTCTTTTTGAAACTTTTAATAGTTTGCTTCTGGAAAAAAAATTAAAAATGAAAAGTTGGAATTTCAGGTATACTTATGTAAAACTAAAAATTAAACACTTTTTCATATTTAAGCAAATAAGCCCTTTTTCTGCTATTTATCAAATGTCAAGTATGGTAACATAAATCATGTGACTATTTTCGAATTTTTCATACTTAATGCAGCAAAAATTATATTGCCTATGCTAAATTTTGACTATTAAAAAATATTCCATACGATGCGAAGCTTTTGAAGGACATATATATATATATATATATATATATATATATATATATATATATATATATATATATATATTATATAATATATATATATATATATATATATATATATATATATATATGTTATATCCGTTATAGCCACGTGTATTCATTGACCTTCAGTCGCATGGGAACGGATATGGCGATTTCAACATTTCAAGGAATGCATTGCAAGCAGTATTTTCGAGTTGCAGTTCTCACAGCTTGAAGGTGCTGCCTCATCATTTCAAAACATATAAATTAAGCACCAATTGTAAATATTAGTTAGTTCATATCAGATACTGTTATTATGTCAGTTTAAGTTTCAAATTATACGGTTTAAGTTTTACAATTATACAAAGTATTTTTAAGTGAATAAATAATATTTTTCAAAAAGTGAATTTTTGAAATAAAAGTGTAACAAATTGGCGCAGTCGGTAGGATTCGTCTAACGTCGGCAGAACAAGGAAGACCTAACTGTTGACGGCGGATCGCAAATCCCTTAACGAAGAAAGAACCATATCAAGGCGTCCTCACTCAAAGATAGCTGCGGAAGGAACACCTGGTGAAACCCCTGGCAGTCCTAAGAGAACAAGACGACCAATGCTCCTGTTTACGTAAGTGACATTGAATTATCCCGTTTTAAGTGTTGTATTTTATTTTATTTTACTGTTCGATTGTCTATACGTAATTTTTCTACCCTGATTTTAATTTTCGTATATTCTACCCTGAATTTGAAGAAAAGCTAAACCTTTATTTACCAATTTTGTAATTTGAAAAATAGCCTAATATTTTGTGTTTTTATTTTCAAAAAAGAATTTTAATTTGTATTTTTATAAAAATTTAAAGCAATTAACAAAATGCCCGAAACACGTTCTCAACAAATCCAACCAACTCAGCCAGCTGCACAGTAAACAACACAAAGTGCTGAAGTAGAAATCGAGCCTTACAGGCTATCCGAAATATTTTCTATAGTGCCTGAATTTGAAGGCGATCAAATCTCCTTAGGTACCTTTTTAAACGCGTGCGATTGTGCCTATAAAATGGCAACAGCGGATCAAAGACTCTTGTTAACGATTCACATAAAAAATAAACTTAAAGGAAGAGCCGCACAATTAGTAAATTCAAGAAATCCAGGAACATATACCGAAATTAAACAACTTTTAAATCTCCATTTTGGCGACTCAAGGGACTTATCGTCTCTTATACAGGATCTTCAAAGACTCCGTCAAGTTCCCGGCGAGTCCGCCCTTACATTTTATAATCGGTTACAAGTTTTAAATGCAAAAATGCTTTCGAGTATTCAAAAAGCTTCTAACCTCACTAATGATCAAAAAGCTGCACAAAGCAGATTAATTGAAACAATGAGTTTAAATACGCTTTTAACTGGACTAGAACCTCGTCTAGGCCAAATCATTCGTGCAGGAAACCCGGGAGACCTTTTAGAGGCCCACTCCCGCATTAGAAGAGAATTACAGCTCTCCTATTTTGAAAACCAAAAAATAAACAAACCAAATTCTCCGAAACCTCCTCAACCGATTAGGAAACCTTTATCACAAATTATAAAATGTCATAAATGTGGACGCACCGGACACATAGCTCCAGAATGCCGTACACAACCAATGTCCCAACCTGGTTATTCCCAAAATAGTGGTAACGTAAACTACCAAAGACAGTTTCCTTCTTCCAGCCAACCTCATTTTTCTCAGCAAAACAGACCCAACACATTTTCATCTCAATATAGACCTCCTGCAGCTGCCCAACAAAACCAAGCTGCATCCCGTCCTCCTATCATGCAGAGAAACTCAAATTTTTACCCAAACCAACAGAGAGCTCACCACGTAAATTATGATAACCCATATTACGAGTATTCTCAAGATGATAGTAACTTCGAAAACCAAGAATACTGTATTCAAAACGACCAAACTTTTACAAGTCATTCTGAAGAATTTGACAGCTCAGAATTTCAAAATTTTCCGTCTCCTCTTCACAAGAACCACCCTCCGGACAGCATTACCAAATCGATCAACCCGATGTTGGAACTACAGAGTCAGATTCAGACAATGAATTTAGACGATTTCGACCCCAATGTGAACTTTCCGGAACAAGCGTTCCTTTGAACCCATTTCTTACTGTTAATCCCAAGAACCTGTACTATATTAACGATGCTTCAAATACCTTCAAACTTTTAATCGACACCGGAGCAGGGATATCTATTTTTAAAGAAAACACCGTCAAGAGATTTCCCCATAGGACAGCAGAAAACGTTACTATTCAGGGCATAACAAATCAAAAATTGTCTATATTTGAATCCACCCTTGTCCCTTTTGAGATAGGTAACCCACATAAAGTGTATATTTATAATCTAGATATCGATTTTGATGGCATCTTAGGACTTGATTTTCTTGAGCATTATGAATGCATAATCGATCTTAAATCAAAAAAATTAATAACCAATTTTAAAACGATTCCATTGCACAAAGTCGGTGCTATTACAACCCCAAATAATGTCAATAAAAATGAGATACACAATAAAATTTCTATCGATGCCCGCACAGAGAAAATATTCAAATTAACCTGTAATCTAAAAAATACTGACGCCCTGTTAACGGCTCAGGAAAAAGAAAAGGTTCGTCTACCTAGTGCGATTGTACATGTTAACGAAAACGGCGAATTTATGACTTCTATTTTAAACGCAAACGCCATCCCGAAATCCATAGATTTTTCCGATCTTTCTATAGAGCCATTCACGTCAAGCGACGTCATACTAAACTTAAATACTCAAGATGATTATGCGTCCGACCAAATTGATAGAGTACAAATAATCCGAAATGAGCTAAGAACGGAACATCTTAACTCCGAAGAAAAGGAGATGATCACAAACCTCTGTTTAGAATACTCTGGCATATTTTATATTGAGGGTGATAAGCTAACGTTCACCAATGAAATCAAACATGTAATAGAGACTAACAACGCAAAGCCTGTATTCACGAAATCTTATAGGTATCCTCAGATACACAAAGAGGAGGTGAAAACACAAATAGGAAAAATGTTAGAACAAGGAATTATCCGGCCCTCTATCTCACCGTGGTCTTCACCGGTGTGGGTGGTACCCAAAAAACTCGATGCATCCGGGAAACAAAAGTGGCGTGTAGTTATAGACTATAGAAAGCTGAATGATCTTAGTATTGACGATAAATACCCTTTGCCAAATATTTCAGATTTATTGGACCAACTTGGTAAATGTCAATATTTCTCGACGCTTGATCTCGCGTCCGGCTTTCATCAAATTGAGATCACTCCCGATGACATACCTAAAACAGCATTTTCAGTCGATAACGGACACTATGAATTCGTCCGAATGCCATTCGGTCTAAAGAATGCCCCATCCACGTTCCAGCGTGTCATGGACAACATTCTTTTGGTCATCCAAAACGAGCGTTGCCTTATATACATGGACGATACAATCGTCTACTCGCCCACCATACATGAACATATAGACCGACTAAACGAAGTTTTTAAACGTCTCCGAAATGCAAATCTTAAAATTCAACCCGATAAGTGTGAGTTCTTGAGAAAGGAAGTTGCTTATCTGGGACATCTTGTCACGAAAGATGGTGTAAAACCCAATCCCTCAAAAGTAGAATGCATTAAAAACTTCCCAGAACTAAAAAATGCAAAGGACATTAAGTCTTTCCTGGGATTAGCGGGATATTACCGCAGATTCATCCCGAACTTCGCAAAAGTGTCCAAGCCTTTAACCCAACTCCTAAAAAAGGACGTCCCATTCCTCTTTGATTCTGAATGCAAAAAGTCATTCGAAGAACTAAAGAAAGCCCTAATTACAGACCCCATTCTCATCTACCCTAATTTTGAGGAAACCTTCCTCCTGACTACAGACGCAAGCGCATTCGCAATAGGCGCTGTGCTGTCACAAGGGCCAGTCGGAAAAGAGCTACCAATAGCTTTCGCATCTAGAACACTTTGTAGCGCAGAAACTAAATACTCCACCATCGAAAGGGAGCCACTGGCAATTGTGTGGGCCGTAAAACATTTCCGCCCTTATCTTTTTGGACGAAAGTTTATACTTATTACGGACCACCGGCCATTAACCTGGCTCTTTTCGATTAAGGACCCTGGTAGTAGGCTTGCTCGCTGGCGTCTAAAATTAGAAGAGTACAACTATAAAATCGAACATAAGCCCGGAAAGATAAACAAAAATGCAGACGCCCTATCCCGAATAAAGATTAATTACTTCCAAAAATGCGCAAATTTCCAATCAAAATGTGACATTTTTGCCGCTAACGAAAATGATAGCGAAAATGACGACCAAAGCCAACCAGACCCAAATGCCGTCGAAATAGACGACGAACACATCACACAAGAATATAACAAATTTGTAGATCTCTACCAAACGAGCTTTTAGATAAATCGCATAAATTAATTATTACCTTTTTCTGGCAAAACAAACTAGAGGAAATGCATTACAAAATAATCGAGGATATCTTCGAAGAAAACGTTCATTTTGAAAACATGAGCGTTAACATTGCCTCTAGCAAAACTGTAAAAGATAGAAAATACTTTATTATCCCAATACCATTCGACCCGGAAATTGTAGCCCAACACCTGTTCTATGTTCTATTTAAGGCCCAAAATGAATTCGATCCCTCTAAAACATTTTATGTAGAAAATAATTTAGCACTGCCCATTCTCAAAATGTTCTCATTTATCTTTGCCGATAAAGAGATAAAACTTAAAATCTGTCAAAATGTTGTAAGATCCCCAGACGCTGACGAAATTCCCCAGATTCTAGAACACTACCATTCAGGCAAAACTAATTTGCATCGGGGAATAAACGAGACAGTCAGGCGCATAAGAGAAAAATATAATTGGCCGAACTTAACAAAAGATGTTGAAAAATTAATTAAAGCCTGCGAAATATGTCAGAAGGTGAAAATATGTCGGAAAAATTTAAGTACACCACTCGTTATAACGGAGAACCCAAAAACCCCGTTTGAAAGAGTAAACATTGATATCTTCGAATATCCAACCAGATATTACGCACTCACAGTTCGAGACGAACTTACGAAGTTCATGCAAGCCTACCCAATAGACGACAAAAAAGCGTCAACGATTGTAAATACCCTATTAGTATTTTTCCAGCATTTTGGAACACCCCTAAGAATACATTGTGACTATGGGCGTGAATTTGATAACTCGTTAGTTAAAGACCTTTGTGAATTGTTTAATACAAAACTAACATTCTCTAGTGTAAATCATCCCCAGTATAATGGGTCCATCGAAAGGTTCCATGCAACCTTATCAGAAATGATTAGAGCGAACGTAGCAGAAAACCCTACAGAACATCCGTTTAATGTATTACCCTACCCGGTAATCTGTTATAATAATACTAAAAATAAAACACACGGGTTTACTCCGTTTGAACTCATTTTCTGTCACACGTCAAGTAGGCCACCTGAAACATTATACAATCAGGAAAAATTAATATCGAAATACATACGAGATCTTGATAACCTCATGGAATATTATTACAAAATCGCTAGGGCAAAAACAGAAAGACAAAAAGAAAAAGCAAAAGTCAGGTTTGACGAACACGTATCTCCTATCCCCGAATACAAAGTTGGCGATAAGGTATACGTCAAAGAGTCACAAATAAAATCAAAATCCGAAAACAAATTTAATGGTCCTTTTGAAATTACACAAGTGTTTCAAAATTCCGCCATTCTTCTTAATCCTCGGACAAATCAGTCATCTAAAGTTAACTTCGATAGGTTAAAACCCTATTTTGAATAAGAATATTCTTCTTTGCAGATTCCTCGGGCTGCTCTCGGTAGGCCTGTCCCAATTTTCCATAACACCTATCAACAACACACTCGGAATATTCTTCCACGAAGAAGGTTCTGTCAATGTGTCAAACGACAAATGGACACTCCTCGTGTATAAAGATCTTTCTTACATAAAAGAAGCTATCGTGAATAACGATAAAATCCTAGAAGGATTACTAGACGGCTTCATAAACGTTGACTCGCCTAGAATGATATCTTTCAGATCCGAAATACAAACACACGTTAGCCTGCTTAATCAAATATCCGATTCTGTCAACTTAAAATATAAAGAAATAATCGCAGATACGAAAAAATATAGTTACAGGGAGAGGCGCGGAATATTTAACGGAATTGGTACGGTCTGGAAATCCATAACTGGAAACCTCGATGCCTCAGACGGTGAATATTTCAATGAATGCATTGATAAAGTCAACCAAGACGAAAGACATATCGAGAACCTCCTTAAAAATCAGATATCGGTTACTACTTCAGTCATAAAAACTTTTAACGCATCAATACAAAAACTTCAAATAGGCGAAAAAACATTTAACCGAGACATAATCGAAATCCATAAATCGATAATAGACATATCTGATGACTTTGCATTTTACGATGCTCAAATAAGAACATTAGACTTATGTGAATCATTAATGGAGAGTTACTCCTTTCTAGAAAACTTTCTTAACGACGCTCTAAATGCTATATCATTCGCTAGACTAAATATTTTACATAGCTCAATAATAACCCCAGGAGATCTGATTAGTTCCCTTCAAGAAATTTCACAATCTCTTAGAAAAAATAATCTACCTCTACCTGTGTACTCTTCTACACTCGCACAATACGTTGAGATTATCGAACTTGAGGCATATCAATCAGACAGTAAAGTAGTGTTTATTTTAAAAATACCTTTAGTAAATCCTGAAAGCTATACCTTATATCATCTTTATCCAATACATGTGTTGGATAATCGAACAGAATTTCACCATATAATTCCTACAACACAAAAATATATAGCGCGGGACGATGATTCAATGTTATACGTTTCATTTCAAAACCTAGAAGGCTGTAAATCAGTAGGACGAAACCAAAAGATCTGTTCAGATGTTCTACCCTACCCGATAGACAGCGAAGCGATTTGTGAAGCTCAGCTCCTTAGAGGACCAAACCAGTTACCTAAGACATGTCAAGTATCAATTCTTCTGGCAAAAGGATACAACGTCAAAGGTATCGACCTAAACTTTTGGTTGATTACTGTGTCAGATCCATTACCAGTTACTATCAAATGTGAAGGAAGAGAAGTCAAGACGAGCATTATCAATGTCAATTCCCTCCTTAAACTTCAACCGTATTGTAACGCCTTTATAGGGAGCACACGCGTTCACGCCAAGGCAATCATCGACAAGTATCAAAACGTTACTTACAAAAGCCACCCAGTTTTGATCCCATACAAGTGCTGCCAACACATCTCATCGAAGCTTCATATCCCAGACCTCAAACCTCTAAAACTGAACAAGATAGATGTAGAAGATCTCAATATTGCTCAGCACAAACTGGACCAATATTCAGAAGAACTGGACAAACTAATAAACCAACCTTTTGTCTACAAACACTTGTCTTGGTTCACAATCATCACAATAGTTCTTCTAGCCAGCCTACTCGTCCTGTACATATTATGTAAGTGTCATCGTAAGAGACTACCCAGCATCACCATGGCTCCACTAGATGATGGTTCACCACCTCCGCCCAGACGACTGCAGCGAAAGACAGTCAAGAGCAGACTAAGCAGTATTCTTGCGAGAAGACGGCCAGCTATCCATCCCCAAGCCGAAGAAGAAGACGAAGACGAACTTTAAGTGATTTTACAAAAGTTAAAACATTGTATTAACTTTTGACTAAAAGGGGGAGTTGTTATATCCGTTATAGCCACGTGTATTCATTGACCTTCAGTCGCATGGGAACGGATATGGCGATTTCAACATTTCAAGGAATGCATTGCAAGCAGTATTTTCGAGTTGCAGTTCTCACAGCTTGAAGGTGCTGCCTCATCATTTCAAAACATATAAATTAAGCACCAATTGTAAATATTAGTTAGTTCATATCAGATACTGTTATTATGTCAGTTTAAGTTTCAAATTATACGGTTTAAGTTTTACAATTATACAAAGTATTTTTAAGTGAATAAATAATATTTTTTAAAAAGTGAATTTTTGAAATAAAAGTGTAACATATATATATATATATATATATATATATATATATATTTATATATATACGTATACACACATATATATATATATATATATATATATATATATATATATATATATATATATATATATAATGGAAAAATATATAATGGAAAGATTTTTAGGCCCATTTCTATAATGAAACCTTGCAGAGCAACAGCAAGCAGCAAGCTAAAAGGACGACAAGCCGCAAATGTATACGTACGGCTTGATAAAAACGCTCTCGTCTGTATAAATGTTAATTATCCAAGTCTTAGGTATAATTCATGGTTCGGGCCGTTATCGTGAATCGGCGATCTTCCAAAATAACCAAAACGTTTTAGTAGCTTTTTAGTGCTGTAGGAGTGAGAATGGTCAGCTATACCACTCTTACTTGCAAGGTTGCCGTTGTGAGAAAGAAAACTCGAAGAATGTTGATATTATATAGTGTGTTTGCCCCTCCCTCTTCACTTTTAAACGATTTGAGATATCGCCAAGTAATTTGGAAGTTATATAAGACATATTGTACAATTTATATAGTTATATGTGGTATAAAGAATTATTTTCTGGCGGAAAACAAAAGTCAAAATGTATTATATATCCTGGCTATATGAGACAAACGACTTACATTTTCGAAATCAGTCCTAAACTGTATGCTTCTCTCAGTACCATAAGAAGGCGTAATTAAATTTCAGGTTATAACCAGATAGAAACAGAAACATAATACGAGTTGGTAAATTGGTAATTTCAGAATTCAGCAAATCAACAAGCGTGTTGGCAGAATGAAGAAAAGATCACTTTGTAACTGAAACCGGCTAATGGCAAAGTAAAAAATTTAAAAAATAATAAGTAAGAAAAGAATGTAATATGTAATGCGTGTTATTAAAAAAACTGCAGAAAATAACTGACTGTAATCAGGCTACCATTATGATAATTTCGCCGAAATATTTATTTTTGTGTTTAAAAAAGAATTTGAAAGGAATCCGTGGCTACAACATGTGATAATTAGTTTTTACCTGCAAATTTAATAATCAATAAAATTATCTTAATAATTTCACAGTTTTACATATTTATTTGTATTTTTATAAATATGTGTTTTCATAGAAGGTCCGGGATAAAATTGTTGCACTGAAAACCCCGGTTTGTTTATGTGGTAAATGATCACAAATTTATTCATTTTAAGTATTAGTAGTACCTGATTAGTAGTAATTTATTACTTTCTCGGAATAACCAATAATAAAAACCTTTGGCTAATTATGATATTACTTTATATATGGTATCACTGGAGAGTTTCAACTGTAAATATTTAAATAAGCATTTGTTTTTTTTTTTACAATTGTTTCATTTTTTTGAAAATTTTAATTATTCCTCACTGTCAAAATCGGATCTTTTTTCTTTAATTCACTTTTTCTGAGGAAATATTTTCGGGATGTTCTACATATGAAATCAAAGGTTAATTCACAATCTTACTATTAGTCGTATTGATATTGGACTTATCTACATGTGAAGAAAAGAACTTCTACATTGAGTGACAATGGATAACGCGGATAACGCTTCAGCAGCCACCACTTTTTCTTCCTCCCTAATTCGTGTTAAAATGGATTTGGTAAGCAGAGTCAGAGGCAATACCGAATTGCTAATCACCAGGACTTCTAGGTTCGTAGATTAAATTATACAAAAAACCGAAATATGTAGAGTTTCTAGTTACTATTTCATATTGTGGACAATATTGGAGCTGCACTTAAATTTAACCACTTTTCACCATTTTTCACATTAGTCATGTAATAAATACATGTAACATTATTTATATTTTAATGAACCCTATAATTTATGCCCCACCAGATTACGCCAAATTTACGGGGCGACAACTGTAGCAATAAGTAACATACAGTTGTAAGAAATAACTCCTTAATAAATCTAAGAATGGTGGAAAATTGTTAAATTTGACATAGCACAATCAAAGCGATATTTTAAAAAATGGTAAATTCGCCATTGAATACTCCTAAAAGTAGATATAGTTTTAATAGATTTGAATCGTCTCAAAGATATGGCAACGTAGCTGGTGAGCGTCCAGCGGTTCGGATTTATTTCCCACGGACCAAGGAATGTCGCGGCGTGACCCCCGTCTCTCCCCCGCCTTATTAACCTGCAAGAACAAAAGACTGCCTGCGCCCGATTCGTAGCTTACTGGTTTTTATTTGGCGGCCTATTAATTGACTTTAATATTGCCAATTTAATATGCGTTAAAAAAAAGTCGATTACATATTTATATACACAAGGCTAATTTATGAACAACTTGTCGTTAACTAAAAGAAATTAAGACCATTGTCGTCGAGAATCTGGAATACTCTCAATTATTGAAATAAGCAACAATAGATATTTTACAAATACCAGTAAAATTTTCACTTACCGTAAAAAACTAAATTACTAAAATTTTCCGAAACGTTTCTAAGAATATCACTAGGGGTTAGCACGTTTTTCTGATCTAAACTATAATTTTTATAATCATTATTTTCTATTTTAATTCTAATTAAATAAAAATACGAAAATGCATCTGAACATTTAAAGCACAATATATTAAGAATAGCAATTGTAAAATTCGGTGTCTTTTTACCTAAGTACATCTAATTACATTTTTTATCTATGTACATCTAATTACATTTGTCCAAAAAAGATTTTAGATTATACAAAAGCGTAGAAACGCCACAAAATTTTTAAAAATATTTTTTGTTAAATTTCATCTTAGATCTCGGAATTTATTAAAGTCCCACTTACTAACTGGGAATTTATTAAATTCCGACTTCCATCTCGGAATTTATTAAATTTCTACTTCTATCTCAGAATTTATCAAATTCGGACTTACTAACTTGGAATTTATTAAACCCCTACTTTTTTTTATAACTTTCGAGTTAAATTAGGTTGGGTCTGGACAGGCGCGACACATGGACAAGATAACACAAAAAGCATAATTTATTATTATTTATTTCAAAGGGAGTAAGAAGAAAGTAGTGGTGTTTGTATATAGACAATGCTTCTGGACGGGGGGTCGGGACAATGAAAGAAAAAGTCTTCAATTTTCTTTTTCTAGGTAATGAGAGTAAATAATATAAACAACCAAAAAAAAAGTCATCACTTTATTTTAGCTTACTTTATACTATTTCTATCATTTTAGTTTAAATAAAAGTGGCTCTGGGGGAGGTTTTAACCCCAATATTGTAATTGTGAAAAGATCATCCCCAGAAATGTTTTCAGATCAGGATACCTAAATGCCGAAAAACATGTTTGGTTTTCTCATTCTGCCGGCCTGTCTTTCAGTCTATTCGCGGCATAGGTATGAACTATTTACCCAGATTAGTTCAAATTTTGGTCAGAAATTTTAAGTCATATTATGGAGATGACATGGCTATATTTTGGTAAAAATGCAATATGGTGGAACAATACGGCAAAATACTAAAAACCAAGATGATTAAAGTTAATGATTATTTACCACACATAAAAGCCAGGCTTTCAATGCACTACTATTGTTCCAAGTTTTTCAAGGAAGATAATACCATATAGACAAAGTAAATAGACCGTTATTCGTAAAAAGGGGATCAAATCTGTAAAACCGTAAAAATATTGGCAAACAAATTTGAAACCTTTGTTTCCATCAACACCTTTTTGAAATTTGACAGTTAAAAACTAATTATCATATTGTAGCTATGGATTTGCCTTATAAATTAATTATGTAAACATCAAAAAAATATAAATTTTGATTAAGTTATTATTAATTAAGCAAATTTAGTCCCCGATGCGTAAACAATCTTCTTTTTCTTTCCACAAAAGAAGTCAGTGGTAGAAAATTAACTATAGCTTCCGCAAATATTGGCAAAAAAAATTTTGTGCATCTTTTTTTCATTTTTTTCGAGTTGCCCCCCTTACCAGCGCATATATTGAACCAAACATTTGGATAGTCTCATTTAATTTTTTTTTGCTCCCAGTTTTCAGGGTATATTCATCTACAATTTGTTAAAGAGCCTAATAAAATGTAAAAAAAAATATTATCAAAAAAACTACTTATTTTGCACAAAAATCAAATATGATATAAGGTAAAACTTTGGTGTGGAGCTATTATGTTGGAGTGAAACTTTCCACTTGATATGTTTAAAATATTAGTACCGTAAAACCTGCCTACTTTGCTCAAGAAAATAGTTTTTTGCCAACAGCTTCACTGCAAAATTTTGTATGCAAGTAATAATTTAGTCAACTTATTACTCTCAATGTTAACTTGAGCTAGACAAATCGTCTTTTGCGTGGGTTAACAGAAAATACAGGAAAAAATAAAACAGGGCAAAGTTATCTGCAATATTTTCAATTTTGCCTAGCAATATGAAAATCTATTTAGAATAATTTAACCGTGGCCTATGTATGACTACTCTGCCCACAGTATAGTTTTTAGTAAAGCTCACTTTTCATGGCGACATAAAATGATAAACCAAAACAATTAAGAAAATACTTTTTTATTGAATAACGATACAAACAACTCTAATTAAAAATACTAGAGTTTATCTTCTTTATTGATCGGAATGTGTTATTATATTTTATGCTTTGCGTTCTGTCAAATTCATCGATAATAATTGGTTATTCATGGGGTTAGTTTTGTGATTAGATTTTCATGATCTTTGTTAAGTTGTGAATAAACGTGCTATGAATACACGCAACAATATTCAAAATCTCAGCTCTATTAAAACTAGAGAAAAACATAAATAACAATCTGAAAATTCAACAGATCTCTCACCAAGCACATGATGCCTTTTAATGGTTCTGTGGCAATCATCTCTCTCGTAATTTTCCATATAAAATCATTGTTCAAATTTCGCGTCTTTAGTGGGATATAAAATAAGGTTTCGTTTTTAACGACAAATATACAGTCGCCATGGCAACAATTCAATGCGGTTATCTTTTGTTATTATTGGCCGATTTTTTGGATAGAGTTTAGTTAATAGTTATTTGGTTAGTCAGTCAAAGATTAAGCCTACCTATCGTTCAAAGATCAATCAAAAATTATAATAATTTAAACTAAATGCAAAAATGAAACTCTTTGGTTTAGGTATCTATATCAGTGAATTCATTCTTAATATGAACATTAGAATGGAACATCAATACTAATAGGAACTTGAAAAGAAAAGAACTGTACTGGATAAACTTCTCTCTATATCAAAATAATTCAAATCGGATATGTCATCACAGTTGGGATATATGAAACAGTTTTTATCTTTTCTCAAGTATAGTATGTTAAGTCTTAGGCAAGTAAGAATTATTTCAATATTTATATAAGAGGATAGGTTGTCACCAATTTTAAAACTTTTGGATTGTTGTCTCTTTTAACCCAAGGAACAATTATTTTGAAGAACCAGTCTTGAAACGTTGCAGCATCAAACCATCCAGATTTGCTTCTGTTGTAGATTGTATGACGAGGACTGCCTGTTATCAGTCTATCGTAAATACGTTCTGCTTTGTAAACGGTATATAATACTAACATCTCTCTCGAAGCATTTGATGAGAACATAATAAAGATTGCACTCAGGTTTCAAGTCAGTTAAAATAATTTTTCGCCGATCAAAGTAAGACTTAATTTATTCCTCTGTACCAGACGCCCTGGCCTCGAACGCTTTAAATTTTTGTCTCATATTTCTCGCTTCTTTCCAATATAAATAATTTTTAATGAGCATCCTTACTTCAATCATAGTTAGCGGCGATCCAAATTCAGTCTAGGCTATTAATACATCGACAAAATGACTTTCTTCAACCTCAATCAATGCCAATGGATGGCCGACCTTATTAAAGTGTTTCCTTTTTTAGTTTATTTAAAATAGTCTTTCGAGAAACACGGAATTGCTTTTGTGACTCTCTAGAACTCATACCACGATTTTTGACGGCATCGATTGGTGTCTTGAGGTCGTCTGGATATAATTTTGATACCTTCCATCTCCCAGTTTTTTTGTGCTGCGCCTTACTAAAACAAATATAAAACGTTTTTAAAAATTCTACATGGAACGTATTAGTTAGACCATTTCTGTAGGAAGGGTAATATAAATTTTTTTGAATTGAAATTGAATATGTTCACCATTTCCCCTGCTACAACTGCTGAAAGACACTATTTCACTTTGAATAGGTCTAAGCTCAATAATCTAGAAGCACTAGACAATCTTACATAATCAGACAGGGTACTGCGCATTGAGCAACAGTTTTCTACTTTTCAAAGAAGTCTTTTCTGCAACAATGCCAAATTTTAAACATAATATTTTTTTGTTCTTGCATTTAGACAAAGTTGGTACCTCTGGGTAAAGTAGGCAGGTTTTACGGTATCAAAAAACTACTTTTCTAATTGAGTTGAAATTTGACACAAAAATCAAGTGAGAAATAGGGATGAACTTTGAAAAGTTTTTTCATTCTATTAAGCAAAACAAAATGGCGGGCTAATTAAATGTTTAAAAAGTCGGTAAAATTCTATTTCCTAGAATGAAAACCTTCTTTTTGTGAAGGAAAATAATAAATGTCATAATTGATTTTTTTATGAATCGCGCAAATAAGGTTAAAAAAATAAAAAATCGGTGAATTCACTTTCACAACTTCCCTCGTGCTGAATTCCACTACCTACAGTTACATGTTCATATAACTATTTGGTAATAACTTTATACAAATTCTATAATTTGCAATTTATTTTGATTTTTTAAGTTTTTAATCTATTTGTTATTATTATTATTATTCATAACATCAGTTATGTACTCTACAAAAAATAAATGTACGTCCTTTATTATTTTCGTCCATAATAAGAAGGTTTTGTTCGAGGAAAAACGTCTGGATCAAAACTCAAACAGAACAAGTTTTAACTTTACTTTTTGCGTAGAGCCTTATTTCACTTCAGAACAATATTATAAGTACCAATGAGAAAACACAAATGCAAGCTTAAATTCAAGCGTAGTAAAAATCTTTTAAAGCTATAACTAAGTCCCGACTAGGCATCACTGGGTTGGGTGTACTGCAGATTTCTGCTTTTGATGATGATTTAACTTAAATTCGTTATTTTGTTACGTTCGCTAAGTTGTCCCACCTTAGCCTGGCCTATACTATACATAGAGTTATAATTTTATATACATTATATAAATATTATTATGCGTTACTTTTCTTCATACAAGGAAAGCTTCATTATGAGGAAAGTTCCATTTAAACGACTTTAGAGTCATTGAAATAGACCAAGTCAAAAAACAAATGACTAGAACATTTCGAGTTACAATTTGCACGTGTATTATTATTTTACAGTGTTACTGCAATTATACCTGTATGTATTTAGAATAGATAGAAATAGGCGTTGTATTACTTTTTTTATATAAAAATCTTCTATAAGATGGAATGAACGATTTAATCCCAAATCTGCAGACAAATTTTTCATCCCTTGTCTTTCCTGTAGAGATACCAAAATTGGCAGTGGCGGCTCGCCAGGGGACGCACATTTTCCAATCAATTTACTTAAAAATAAAAATATTTTAAAAATATTAAGCATTTTATAATCTACAGGAATTAATGTATTTAAAGCTATGGATAATTAACATCATAAAAAGGTTAAAAAAAGCCATTTTCGCCTGAGGAGCTATTTTTGTCTGCGGCGCTGTGCACCTAGTTCACCCGTTCTTAAATCCACGAGCCGCCACTGAAAATTGGTACACATGCACATGGGTAACAATACAATTTTAACGCCCCATATGACCATATGTTGTGGGGAGCAGAACCCTTATTGTTCCGTTTAGAAAATTTGGTAAAATATTTTTTCTACAAGTGTGGGCGATTCACTATTTTCCCTCATAGGTACATTCAGTTGCTCGAAAGGTCCACAAATAATTTTCCCACACTCAGTCCGGGAAAAAGATGTTTTGTATTTTGACAGTAAAATATAAACTTTAATAACAAAATAGAAATTTGTAGATCAGTTTCCTTTAAAAGTGAATTACTTTATATATATTTATATAGTAATTTTTTAAATATTTACTGTGTAAAAACAGAAAACGGGAAAAAGTTTATTTTAAAATATGCAGTTTATGTTTAAAATTTGGCATTGTTGCAGAAAAGACTTCTTTGAAAAGTAGAAAACTGTTGCTTGTATGATTATGTAAGATTGTCTAGTGCTTCTAGATTATTGAGCTTAGACCTATTCAAAGTGAAATAGTGTCTTTCAGCAGTTGTAGCAGGGGAAATGGTGAACATATTCAATTTCAATTCAAAAAAATTTATATTTTGCAAAAACTTTGTATAAATAGGATAGCGTGTATTTAAATATTTAATTGTTGACGCGCGCATAACGTAGTATATTTGGATGTTGACATGCCAACCAAGATACGGACTTTGAACTTCATTGATGTCTAAGTGATGAAAACAAATAATAAGTTATGGAAGAGTCGTATTTTTAATATTTGATTTTCCTGTCCGTCTAAACTCTAATTAACATTAGTACCGTGGACTCAGACAAAGACCTGCCAGAAGAAGTTTTGGTAGCTGCAAGTAAGGTAAATTTACAATTACTAGGTACCGGCAGAATCAAAATATCAATATGAAAAGTAATGCAAAAATTTGAATAATCTGTGCGAACAAAGTAAAATCCCTGAAAGAAGAAGTACTTTTAGCGGAAATGACTAAGTTTTGGAAGCCAAATACCATATGGTCTCGATATTCCATGGTAATAAGATCAGTGCCTACATCAAGAAATAAAATGTAGGTTTTCGCACAAAAAAAAAATGAAAATGGTTACTCAAAAAGACATCACGAAAATTATAACAGAAGCAGCCGACGAGATTTATCTTTTGTTTAAGATAGTAACCGTTTTTGTGATAACTGGGGCTTGCCGACGTGAGGAATTAACCAAACATACCGTTAATGATATTGACGATAAAGGAGAGCTCATAATCATTACTATCCAGGTCTCGAAAAACCATTCCACCAGATCATTTGTTATTTCTAATGAAATTAATAACAGCAGTTATTTAAATCTGTACAGGAAATATGCCGGCTTACACCCAAAACAAACTCCAAACCGCCGATTTTTTTAAATTACAAAAATGGAAAATGCAATACCCAATGTGAGGAATTAATACCCTAGGAAAAATTCTCTCCAACATTGCAGTTTATATAGAGCTCAAAAATTCCGAGTTATACACAGGCCACAGCTTTACTAGCCAATATTGGTGGAGGGATAACCATTATCAAACGCTTTTTTTTCTTTGTTTTGAAGAGGTTATAAAAAATTAATATAGGAACATGAGCTTCATTTGTTTCTATCAGGTATAAACTTTTAATATCGTAGGTTTGCAGTTAAGAAAAGATAAATATTTTACCTCAAATATTTCGAAAACAGTTACATTTTGACATAGAACATATATGAATCCAGCTACAGAATTTGAGATATCTCACTTCATTAGACATTTTAAGATTTTAAACTCTACCGACTATTATAATTTAAATAGCCGTATGCTGATTGAGACTTTAGACATAACTGGTTCTTGTACAATCCTAATAAACAAATGCTTTTCTGAAGGTGTATTCCCTAGTGGTTTTAAATGTTCCAAAATTCCACCAATGATTAACAAGGGGACTATCAGTCGCTGAACACCTATCGCCCCATTTCAATTATTGTTATTTTTTTCAAGGTGGTGGAAATGATATTAAAGGATGGATTGATTAAATATTTTGAAAAGTTGTCCCTGCCGCGTACATCCCAGTTCAGTTTCCGTTCTGAAATCTCGAGTATCAGGGCTATCCTGAATGTTGTCGAGAGCATAGTCGAATGCCTTGAGAATTGTCAGCACCCTGTGCTTACACTATGTGATTTGTCAAAGTTCTTCGTCTGTGTCTCCAATGACTATGGAATTAGGTGAGTCGCCCTGAATGTCTTTAGATCATATCTTTCCGGGATGCTTCAGAGTGTCGCTTTGGGGGATAATGTTTCCACTTGTAAACCCATTATGCATGGAGTACCCCAGAGCTCTGTTTTGGGACGTCTTTTGTTCATTATCTATATTAACGATGTCTGTACTTTTATGACAGATGGTAAGAACAATGCGTTCTCTTGGTTGAGATAAGTTTGCAAGGGTTTCCTCAAAACAGGCCGTGACATGGTTCACTGCAAATATTTTAAAATTAAATCAATCTAAAACGAAAAATCTTATCAGCAGCAATAGCAGACTTACTTCAGATAACACTTGTAAATTATTAGGAATAGTGCTGGATGACTCTTTATTTTGGCACATTGAGGCATTACAGAATGAACTTTCCTCATCCTTATTTCTATTGAGACAATTAACTTACTGTCTTAACCTGAGCGTACTAAGGGTAGTGTATTTCGCTAGTATTTCATAGATTGATTTATAGTGTTGTTCTTTGGGTGAATGCGGTTGACTCAATCAAAGTATTTCGCCTTTAAAAGAAAGCAGTTAGGCTCATTACTGAAGCTGGGTTTAGAGCACCTTGCCAATCCTATTTTAAACATCTAAAAATTATGCCTTTACTTTCTTTATTTATTTATTACACCATAATCGAGATCCAGGCAAAATTTTACTCTCTAATTTTTCATTCTAAGGCACACGGCTACAGCATAAGATCGGCAGCTGCCTCGATTTAGACTTAATAAGTATGTCTGAAAATAATTCTCTAAACTTAAAATTGTTTAATGATATTCCCAATACGGTCAGGAACCTAGACAAACTTAGTTCAAGAATCATATAAAAGAGCAGGTATCTGCATGTTTCTATGGTTTCATTGTTGATTGTTTCCGTCGTAGGGTGGTCTTTCCAGGGTAAACGTTTCTGTGATTTTAAGGAGTTCTTTTAGCTGTGCCTTTGTGCTTGTGTATAATTTTATGTCATCGATATACAAGAGATGGTTTATTTTGTGTAGGTTATTTTTTTGGTGATTAATGTGGAATGTGTTATTAAGTATGTTTGAGAGTGGATTGAGACCGAGGCAGAACCACAACTGGAACATACCTCGTCTGATTTAGATCTCTTCTGTTTCGATGTGTTCTCAGGTTGATTTTAGTTTTTCACGTACTCATGATTTGCGTAAGAAATTGCCTGAGGTGATTGAACTGTGGAGTATCGAATCAAAGGCTTTTTTATAATTTATGTAACCAGTGTGAAGGTTTCTATGATTTTTCCTGGTTTGATCCATGATGACGCTGTCTATAATTAACTGTTCCTTGCGTCCACTGCTGTTTTTCCTGTACCATTTTTGCTCTTCCGTTAGAATGTTTTTGTGTGCTAGATGTTGTTCTATTCTCCTGGTAATTGTAGCTGTGATGATCTTATATAGTGTTGGAAGGCACGTAATAGGTCGGTCATTTGACGAGTTCTTAATGTCTGAGTTTTTTGGTTGGGGTATGTTATCCTTTGGGTGAGAAAACTACTAGAGAGTGTGCTAGGTTTTAAGATAATTTCATTAATTTGGGGAGTGTGAGCTTCATGTGTGGAGGTAAACTGTTTGTATCTGAAGTTATGAATGTTATCTATTCCAGGACATCTCCAGTTTTGCGTGTATTTGATTGTTTCTGCAACTCCTTGTGTTATCATTGCAAAGGCCTCTTGTTCCTCCAAGCACTTGTGTCTGTCTTCTTCCGCTTTAATCCATGAAGCGTTATTATTGTGTAGTTTCGGTTCTGACCAAATCCTTTTCCAGTATTCTGTGATTTCGTTTGGTCGGTGATTTTATTACTCATGCCTCCTCATTGCTCATGTGTTTTTGGTAGAACTGTTTTTCGCTTCTTCAAAATAGGTTGTTAGCGTCCTTTCTTTCATTTGACTCTTTGTATCTTCGGAGTCTTGCAGCATTCATGCGGGGAGTTTTTGATTGTTCTGTGTTATCGTGGTTATAGCTGCTGCGTAGATCACCGTATGAATGTCCTCAATTGTGCTCGCATTCGTTATGTACTCGGGTATTATGTGTTCGTTGATAGTCTTTAGGATTTTTTGTGTGTCCCGTTTTAAGATTACACGAGGAAGAGGATCTCTTGTTGTAGGATCGGTGCCTGTGCTTAGATGTGACTCCATTTCTACTTCGATTGCTTGTGTGAGAGACTGTCCGAGGTGTAACTGTGTGTATAGTGCTTTGGGCGAATGATTCACTGGTCCTGTGCGCTGTGTTGTGCTTATCATATGCAGTGAGTTGTTGCTGGGAGCTTTGGCCCTACTGAGGTTGCAGATCCTTCTGCGTAAAGTTGTTCTAGTTTGTATGTGAGCTCGGTTCGGCATCTGCCCCACTGTACTCAATGTTTGGTTGATGAATGTTTAGTTCAGCAGCTACAATAGTTTTGATGTTTTGCAATGCGAGTGATGACCTTACTAGTCTTAATGATGACTCATTTTTGATCTATTACTCACTGTTCTGTGACAAGTGATTTGTATTCTGGATATTGTGCTATAAAAAGTGTATGCAATTTATGTCCGTATTCTGATAAAATTGTCTCAAGTTTGGTAGCGGTGTAGTAGGAATACATCACCGTTCGATTCATTTCGTCTGACCATTTTAACCTGTTCCTTGGTAGTTGCAGGTAGTCCTTGCGATATATCCGCTGTTGTAATGGGCTCAAGTTGTTTGTTGTTTGGCTAGAATCTCTATCATATGTATTTGTGTATCCATTTTGGTTCGCTTGATTCTGTAATGCGGCTCATGCGTTGCCCTGAGTTTCTCGCGTTTGTCGGAGCCAACTTAGCCGGCAAAACACTTTTGGTGGGTCTATTTTTCCCTTGCTTCGTCGTGATCGTTTCAATCGAGCCGTCCTTTTCCGCAACGTCCTCGACCGTTACGCGGCCCGCCCGATGCTTTTTTTTAATAATGCTTTGTTGTTTGGGTTAAGGTTTTGTGGTGTTAGAAGCTCAAAGTGTCCCGACATTGGGGTCGCCTGTTAGTAGAAGGTAGATCATTTTATTGTGTGTTTGTTTGCCTATTATTGTTGGTCTCTCTTTAATGCACATGCACACTGTTTTGTTTTTGGTTTTGAGAAAATATGGAAGCTCTGCTTCTGGGTTTCCGAGAGAGCAAATATCTCGTTCCGTATGTAGTGGTTTTGCTCATGGACTTATAATAGTTGTTGAAGTCCTTATATCGTCGTCGTAAAATAACAAAAATATCTGAAGTTCTGACCAGTTTTGTTGTAGGTACTTCCATGCGTCTTCTCGAAGTTTGGCATGATTATTTTAATGGCCGTATATGTGCAAGCTGACTGATCGGAAGAGACAACTTCCAACAATGTCGGCTCTAATGAAATTCTCGGGAATAGGTTCGGCTGTAACAGTCTTTTCGGCAAAGGCCCGTCTGTCCAGCCTTTCGCCGCCACCGTCCCGCATGCTGTTACCTTCAGCAGTGGCTCCAAGGGTGCCCTGGCGACCTTATTATTATTATTATTATTATTATTATTATTATTATTATTATTATTATTATTATTATTATAGAAATTAACAATAAATTTCTCAACAAATGTTGGGTTCCAAGCCTATCCCAGATGCATGCGTCAAAAGGAGTGGGCTGGTTTCTATTAGTTCTATGTGTTGTCCTGTAAGAATTATCTCACTATGTAACAAGTACTGAGCAGGACAGCCTTCTGGATGCCGATAAAGGTGTTATTATGCAGTCCTATGACTTTCTAGGTTCTGTTCTAGTATTTTTGGAACTAGTCCAGTTGATGATACGTTGATCGGTATCACATGAACCTTTTTCAGTCGCCACATCTGCTGTATCTGGATGGCCAGCTCCGCATATTTGGCCTTTTTCTCTTGATATTTATCCAACAAGTTGCTATTGTTGGATACAGCGACATCTCCCAAATAAGCTTTCTTGTTTCCTTATTTAATAGTACTACATCAGGCCGATTATTGGTCACCTGTCTGTCGGTGATAATTGGCCGGTCGTAGTACAGTTTGAAGGCATTATTTTCAAGCACTGAAATTGTTTGGTATTTATAATAGGGTACAAAGGTGTTCAGGAACCCGTATTTATTGGCAAGCTTTTGGTGACTGATGTTACACACATGATTATGTCGCTGGAGGTAGTCCGTGTTTGCTAGGTAAGTGCAGCCAGATGTTATATGCTGTATAGTCTCTGATCTATCGCTACATTTTCGACACTTATTGGATTCAACAGATCGGTCTTTGATGATGAATTTCGTGTAATTTTGTGGGTTAATAACTCGGTCCTCTATTGCCAACATAAACCCTTCTGTCTCTGGGAATAGTTTGTCTATCCTTCAGCCACCTGTTTGATGCTTTCTTATCTATGTGTGACTGATTCAAGTCATTATGATTTTCTTGTTTGTCGGGGCCTGAAAGTGACTTTAGGATAATGTTGTCACTTGCCAGATTGAGTGGAGAGTATGAGTTGTCACTTAAGGTCACTATGCGGTGGAGGCTTGATGTTTGTGCCTTGTTGGTGAAGAAATCTCTCAATTTTCGCTGCTGTCGGGAGTGCGAATTGGTTAAGTCAACAAAGGATCTTCCACCTTCTCTTCGTGGTAAGGTCATTCGGAGAGTTGATAACCTTGGGTTGTTTGACTTGTACTTGGTCATCATTAATCATTAGGGGAGTAGTTCGTTGTAGTCTCCCTAGCTCCGTGTTAGTGCATCTCAAGATTCCGAAACTGTAGGTCAAAACGAGCACAGCATAGGTGTTAATTTGTGGTGTTTGAATTTGATCACGTTGAGATGTATCCATGTAGCATTTTGGTTATGCTCTTTTGGTTTTTCTCAGATGTTCGACCAATACTAGGTCAAATGCTCGTTGCTCGACAGCATCTTCTCGGTATTGGTTTGATCTTTAGTGTTATTGATATCCCGATAGAACAGTCTTTGATTGGTGTTGAAAAGCCAGTTCTGTCGTTTTCTCTTTCAGCATTTTTTGTTGTATCTCTGCAGACGTCTCGCTTTACCTGTTAGATTTTGCTTTAGTGTATTATTCTTATTATTATTATTATTATTATTATTATTATTATTATTATTATTATTATTATTATCATGACTTGTTGGCTCACAGTATTCCTGTGGTTGTGTTTTATACTGACGGGATTATACCAGTACAAAAAATAAAAATAAAAAAAAATGGAAAAAAAAAAACTACTATTGTGTATTAAGAAATGATCTAACGATGCTACATGTTTTCAAAATGACCGATTTTTCGATGTTCCTGTGAATATCTGTATTAATTCCTAATTGAGCCAAATGTGGTATAAACGTTGTTGGGGTGAGACCTGTTACTGATATGATGAGAGGAACAATGATGACTCTTTCCTGTTTCCACAGCCTTTATACTTCCATTGCCAAGTCGGTGTATTTGGCGATCTTCTCACTGTATTTCGCTTGTATGTTCTCGTCGTTGGGGACATCCATATCAATTAAATAAGTGATTTTCTCTTTTTTGGATTGAAAGGTGATATCGGGTCTATTTGCGGGGATTGTTTTATCTGTGTGGATGTCAATGTCCCAGTAGAGCTTGTAGTCTTCGTTTTGAAGTATAGATGTTGGTGTATAATGGTAGTAAGGGTCTGTGTTCTCCGCTAGTTTGTATGTTGTGGCTAATGCTTGATGAACGACCTTCGCTGCTGAATTGTGTCTCGTGATCGATCGTTTCTCTCGGCTGGTGACATCTCCTACACCTCTCTTCTTCAATGGTTGTGTCCTTGATGATGTGCTTTCGGTAGTTTCTGGTTGCTATGACTTTGTCCTGGATGGCAAGCAGGAAGCCTTCTGTTTCAGGGAACAGCTGCCCTTCTTGTAACCACGTATATGAAAGCTTTTTATGTATATGGTCTTGCTTTATGTGGTATCTGTGTCTTCCGTGAAGTGTTTTTTCAGACCAGGTGTTCACCTTTTTCTAGTCGTGATTGTTTGTGTTGTGTGACCATTTAATGATACCAAACGAATAAGTAAGAATAGGTATGGCGAAGGTGTTAATAGCTTTCGTTAGATTTCTGGAATTCAGTTTTCTTTTTAGTAGCTTTGTGAGTCTGGTTTTAAATTCCGTCTTGAGCTCTGATTTGATATGAGTGTGGTTAATTTTGGTGCTTTGATGGAAGCCTAGGTATCTGTACGTTTCTTCTTTGAGCATGTTATCTATAGTTTCATTGTTGATTGTTTCCCCCGTAGGGTGGTCTTTCCACTGTCCCTTGTTGATATGAAGTAGCTTACATTTACTTACCTATACCAAATTCCATGTTGATGTCCAGAGTAAACGTTTCTGTGATTTTAAGGAGTTCCTTTAGCTGTGCCTTTGTGTTTGCATATTATTTTATGTCATCCATGTACAAGAGATGGTTTATTTTGTGTAGGTTATTTTTTTGGTGTTTAATTTGGAATCCGAAGTTTGTGTTATTCAGTGTGTTTAAGAGTGGATTGAGACAGAGGCAGAACCACAAAGCGCTGAGTGAATCTCCCTGGAACATACCTTGTCTGTAGATATCTTCTGTTTCGATGTGCTCTTTTTGTGTTCTCAAGTTGATTCTAATTTTCCACGTACTCATGATTTGCGTAAGAAATTGCCTGATGTTTTTATTGACTTCATATAATTCTAGTACTCTGGTTCGCCAACTGTGGGGTATCGAATCAAAGGCTTTTTTATAATCTATGTAACCAGTATGAAGGTTTCTATAATTTTTCCTGGTTTTTTCCATGATGACGCTGTTTATAATGAGCTGCTCTTTGCATCCTCGGCTGTTTTTCCTGCACCCTTTTTGTTTTTCCGTTATAATGTTTTTGTGTGCTAGATGTTGTTCTATTCTCCTGGTAACTGTGGCTGTGATGATTTTATATAGGGTTGGAAGGCACGTAATAGGTCAGTAATTTGACGGGTCCTTATTGTCTGAATTTTTGGATTTAAGGTATGTTATTCCTTGGGTGAGAAAACTGGGAAGTGTGCTAGGTTTTAAAATAATTTCATTAATTTGGTGAGTGAGAGCCTCATGTGTGGAGGTAAACTGTTTATACCAGAAGTTATGAATGTTATCTATTCCAGGACATCTCCAGTTATGCGTGTATTTGATTGTTTCAACAACTTCTTGTGCAAAGTCCTCTTGTTCCTCTAAGCACTTGTGTCTGTCTTCTTCCGCTTTAATCCATGAAGCGTTATTATTGTGTAGTTTCGGTTCTGACCAAATACTTTTCCAGTATTCTTTGATCTCTTGTTTGGTCGGTGGTTCTATTACTCGTGCCTCCTCATTGCTCATGATTTTTTGGTAGAACTGTTTTTGGCTTCTTCGAAACAGGTTGTTAGCGTCGTTTCTTTCATTTGATTCTTTGTATCTTTGGAGTCTTGCGGCATACACAGATAATGTTTGCTTCAGAGTGTCAAGGATTTCTGTAAGCGTGTAATCAGGAGATGCAGATTTGATTTTCTCTACACTTTGTGTGATATGTTTTGACTTGTTGCCGTTCATGGATTGGGTAAGATGTCCCAATTCTTTTCTAATTTTTTCGATCCTTATCTGCCATTTGAATTTTGGTTTTGTTGTTGGTGTTTCTGTGTCGTGGCGGGAGTTTCTGATTGTTCTGTGTTATCGTGGTTATAGCTGCTGCGTAGATCACTGTATGAATGTCCTCAATTGTGCTCGCATTCGTTATGTACTCGGGAATTATGTGTTCGTTGATGGTCTTTAGGATTTTATGTGTGTCCCGTTTGAAGATTACACGAGGAATAGGATCTCTTGTTGTAGGATCGGAGCCTGACCATTTGTTTAGATGTGACTTCATTTCTACTTTGATTGCTTTGAGTGCTTTGGGCGAATGATTCACTTGTCCTGTGTGCTGTATGGTGCTTGTCATCTGTCGTGGGTTGTTCAGCAGCTACCATAGTTTTGATGTTTTTCAATGCGAGTGGGGTGAGCTTACTGGTCTTAGTGATGACTCTTTTTTGATCTATTACTCTCTGTTCTGTGATAAGTGATTTGTATTCTGGATATTGTGCTATGAAAAGTGTATGCAGTTTATGTCCGTATTCTGATGAAATTGTCTCAAGTTTGTTAGCGGTGTAGTAGGAATGCATCACCGTTCGATTCATTTCATCTGTCCATTTTAACCTCTTCCTTGGTTTACCCGCCTTGGTAGTTGCAGGTAGTCGTTGCGATATATCCGCTGTTGTAATGGGCTCAAGTTGTTGTGTTTGGTTAGCATTTGTGTCAGATTTGTTTGTGTATCTATTATTATTATTATTATTATTATCATTATTATTATTAATATACTATTTTTTATAAATATAAAATTTATAAAGACTTTATTAAATACCTTTTATAAATTAATGGTTTTACTTATTGACGGATAAAATAAAGAAATTTTAGACTATAATTAACTAATATTAAAATATTATTGTGCTATTTTTTGGTATAAATACAGCAGTAATAAATTTACTTTTTCTACAACCTTAACTTAACTTTCTATAAATCCCTGTTCACTTATTCCTAGAATAACTTACAAGAAGGTTGCAATCTGTTACAGTCAAACCAATTCAGTAGCCCGAAGAATTGGCTGAAATAAACTTCCGGTTATGAAAAACGTTTAATAATAAGTTTACCCACAACGAAAAAAATAATATGAGCTTCATTGAAATATGCTATTCGTCTGTCACAGAGTAAGGGTGAGTATGGTAGTGCTATTCAAAACTTATGGTCACTGCTTTCCGCCATAATTGCAGGCTATTTCATACGGTAGTAACCTAGTTTACCGAGTAGTAGCTAGAATTAAATTATAGGGGAAAATGAGACAATTGGTAAGAAAGTAGAGGATTACTCGAGATACGAAATTCCGTTTTGGAAATTAGTTTTAGAACGGTTATTTCGCATTACTTTAATATTAGCTGAAAGTAAATTATCATTTCGTAGTTATCGAGAAAATATTGAAAATTTAAACGGATTTATATATAGTTGGGCTCTAAAATACCTACTGAATGTACGCGGTACTTAAGTAAGACATTACAGAATGAGCTAATTCACAGTTATGTAAAATATGACTTGGAAAAACATATCTGAAATAAATTTAACTTATTTTTTCCCTTTTGTTAGAATCGACTCAAGACATTCCCAAAAAAAGATAAATTAAAAGTTCTTGTCAGAACCGTTAAAAAGAATTGTTGTAGAAACGCAAATGTTTTAGCCAATAACCTTGCAATCAGGGAAAATGTTTTAGGGTTTTACGAAATAGATTATTAGTCTGTACCTATTTTACTATACTATACACCCTACTAGTATACTATAGTATACTAGTAGGGTGGAGCTAGCGTGATAAGAGGTTTGTAAAATGCTGAGTATATGCAATGTGCCATTCATAATGTTAATTTAGTGATTAATGATTGAGTAGCCAGTTGAATTGATACCGTAGCATTTTTCTCCCCACTACAAATCATATTTCTTTGAACTGTTCAATTACAGGTGAGTCCTATATCTAGAGAAGTTTAACACCACCCTTTTCCAGGAAGGATACCATCAACTGGAGTAATAAAAATTCGATATTTTGACATTTTAAAATTAAAAATAGAAGAAACTCAAGAAGCTTGGGTTTCAAAAAAAGCAAATCGAACATTTTGAATTTATTTTTAATACCCTCTTTATGTTTAAAAGTTTAGGCCAAGTAAACTTTGATTCAAGTGATCTGCAAAAAATTTAGTATCGATTTAGTTGAAGCAGCAACAATTTTAGATAATGTTCGAAAAGCTTCTAAGCAAACGGTTTAAAATGCGGCGAAAGCGATCTGGTGAAGAAACGGAATGGGTATAAAGCAAGAATGTGAGGATCACATTCTTGCTTTATACCAAGGGAAAGAAAAGTAAAAAAGGAAACTTTTCAGTTTTGCTTAGCCTTTCAGTTTAAAAGTAGAGACAATTATTTTATGGCTAATATTTATTAGTATATTATTGATATTATTTGCAATCAACTAATAGAAAGGTTTTCTGCCATGCATTCTATACAAGAAAAAATAGTTCTTAGAACTTCGAAATTTATTCGTAACATACAACTGAAGTAACTTTACAAAAATGTAATAGTTTATGTGGTACGTTTCCAAAAATATTAAGTAATTGTTTCCCTAGACATTTTGCTATGTTATGCTAGTAGGGTAAACCTGACCTTAAAAAGGACATTTCTATAAACCTTATACAAATCTATATACATATACATATACATATACATATCTTTTAAACGCTTTTTAAACAAAAATAACAATATTCCTATAAGTAATTAATGCAGTTGTTGTATTTTTAAACATAGATGTTTTAAAATTTACAGAAATATTGTTGTTTTTTTTTTAAGTGATAAAACAATTTTTTCGCTTACGATTTTTGTCAAGAACCCATCTTGCCTATTCAGACTTGTTCAATATAAGTTATTAACAACATGCATCTAGTATCTTCGCACTGAAAATTGATACCTACATATAATAATTGGGCCTAGAATATTATCTTTTCATCATTACTTTTTATTTGTGGGTACAAATATACAGCTCCAGTCTATATACGATATTTTAAACTCGTTCCTGACAAAATGGCGAATGTAATCATTTCTAATTTGCAGTTAGTGGTATCGTCGTATAGAATGACATTTTGTAACAATTACTCCAATATATATCTAATTCGCAATTCGTTCAAAGAATATATATTTCGTGTTTATAAGTTTTCATTAATCTGTAGCAGGTAACTAACTAATCAGTTATTTAGCATACGACTGTGGTCAATTAAGACATGGTTCTTGGGATTAAACCGTGGCAAAATAGATTCACTTTCCGCTGTTTCGCCTTCGATTGCACGATGCATCTTCAGGGATCTTTACTTCACGAGATCGGAACACTGAATGAGCTCGGAGAGACCTAGGCACGCTATTTATAGTCGACCTGTGTTCACCGAACCATGACCCGGTGTAACGATCGGTTTCCACGTATGATGTAGACTGAAGCCCGTATCTCTATTAAAATGGTTAGAATGCATATACATTTCAATAGATTCTCTAATTTTCTGTTTATAGAATCCCGAAACCGATGCAAGGACTTCGGTTTATTTTATATTTATGACATGTCCAGTGGAATGTTGGTGTTCAGATACAGCAAATTGTACAATTTGTTTCTTTCTGATACATCGATCATGTTCCTTAAGTCTAATCGATATGGATCGTCCAGTTTCTCCAATATAGACATCACCACAGGAACAAGGAATTGCATATACTCCTTCCGTTTGGAAAGGAATAATCTCCTTGGCGATTGCAAACATTGTCCAATTTTCTCGTGTGTGTGTTGCAAATTGTACGTTTGTTGTAAGTAACCTTGCCATCTTGTCGGTGGCTCTGTGTAAAAATGGAAGAACTATATTTCCTATCGGAAATTCCTTATTAGTATCGTTTTATGGAGTAGTATTATTATATTATCTAATCGAATGTCTAACATCCATTCCCTCTTAAAGCTTGAGTCAGTTTCTCTATTTCCGATTCTAAAGAATTTTGGTCACAAATCGCGAGGGCTCTGTAAACCAAAGAATTACTAACTGATTGTTTTTGTGCTGGATGATGATGAGAATTTGCATTTAGGTATCTCTTCGTATGCGTTGCTTTTCTATATACACAAGCAGCTCAAGGATCCCGAGGCTTTACGAACTACCTAAAATACACAAGGTTAATATACCACTTCGACCTATTGTCAGTACAATAAGATCTTCTACTTACAAATTCGGTAAATATCTTGCAAATATTGTTAGTAATTTTGCAGGAAAAACACATTCATATATATTAAAAACTCTACACATTTTGTAGACAAACTAAAAGCAATCCAATTAGATCCCAAAGATAACTTAGTCAGTTTCGATGTAGAATCGCTATATACGAATGTGCCTATAAATGATACAATTTCCATAATATCAGACTTATTTCACCTCAATAATATTGACAACTCACTTTTAGAACTGATTGAAGCATGTCTCACGTCAACATATTTTATTTTTCAAGGAACTTATTACGAACAATCCTGAGGAGAATCCATGGGATCTCCGCTGTCACCAGTGGTAGCCAATATCTTCATGGAAGCTTTTCAGGAGGAAGCCTTAGAGTCGTCTCCATTAAAGCAAAGCCAAAATCATAGTTCAGATATGTAGACGACACTTTTGTAATATGACCGCATGGTCGAGAAAACCTCCCGTCAGTGTTTCTTCATCATCTGAATCTGGAATCAACAACTTACTAATATAAAATTTACAATGGAAATTGAATCAGAAGGCACGATTCCCTTTTAGATGGTATTGTGCAAAGGAAAGGGGATGGTTTCCTTAGGACCCTCTGTATATAGAAAACCAACGCATACGGACAAATACCTAAATGCAAATTTCCATCATCATCCAGTACGTTATTATTTCTTTGGTTTCCAGAGGCAGAGCTCTCGCGATTTGTGACCAAAATTCTTTACAATCGGAAACAGAGAAACTGACTCAAGCTTTAAGACAGAATGGATATAGCACTGAGGATATTAGACGGTCGATTAGAAAATATAATAATACTACTCCACGAAATGATACTAATAAGGAATTACCGATAGGAAGTGTAGTTCTTCCATTTATAAACGGAACCACAGATAAGATTGCAAGGTTACTACGCCGATCCAACATACGTAAAATCTTCAACACACACAAGAAAATTGGACAATATTTGCGATCGCCAAAGGATATTCCTTTCCAAACGGAAGGAGTATATGGAATTCCTTGTTCCTGTGGTGATGTCTATATTGGAGAAACTGTCATAAATGTAGAAACCGAGGTTTTTGCATCGGTTTCGGGATTCTATAAACGGAAAATTAGAGAATCTGTTGAAATGTATAAGGATTTCAACAATTTTAATAGAGTTACGGATTTCAGTCTACATCATACTTGGAAACCGACCGTTATACCGGGTCATGATTCGGTGAACACAGGTCGACAACAAATAGCCGGCCTAGGTCCCTCCGAGCTCATTCAGTGTTCCGATCTCGTGAAGTAAAAATTCCTGAAGATGCCACGTGCAATCGAAGGCGAAACGTCGGAAATTGATTCCATTTTATACGTTCTAATCCCAAGAACCATGATTTCTTAATTAACTGATTACTTGGTACAAATGCGATCGTGACAAGCGACAAAAAATCATTTTATTTTTTTATTTTCTTTTTGAATATTAGGTATATCTGTTGAATTCATAGAGGTTAAACTTCAAAACAATATTTATAATTTCATCTATCTTATATAACTGCACAGGAGTCACATGACTATTATATCACTAAAATTGTTGCATACCTAAAGAAGTCATTCACCAGTTTGTCAGGAATATGTTTAATTCAAATAATTGAGAAAGTATTAAACAATGATTTAAATAATCGATGATGATACCATCGTATAAGAGATAAAGGATAAGATTACCTATTGTCGTTTTCATATTGCGGCTAACAATGTGATTTGTTGGCGTAGGTTATAGACCTAAGGGATATGTTTCTCTTATGTACCTTCCAAACTACCTATTCCAAACGGTATTCATATAGAAGAGGTGGTTTGGTATGATTGTCCGATTGTAGGTTGTCAAATTTATAAACACCGTAAAGTTTCCCTTGTTGACGGATAAAATTTATGTGTATCATGGTATCCTTCTTAAATGTGATATTAATAAAACATTACTTAGGCACTTTTAACGTATTTATTGAATACTTGCAAGCCGAAACTACAAACAGTGAAAAGTGTTACAACATCTTTATACAAACTCCAAAAAAATATTACACTAACCTTACCTTCTCTTATATTGAAAAGACATGCTTAAAAAATAATTAAAAAAGTAACATGTGTCGCCATCTACAAACTAAACATAGAACATGGAACTTAATTTGATTTTAGCGTTCTATAAGATACAGAGTAGGATTCTATAAAGGTAAGTATTTATAATAGGAAAGTAGATTTATAATACCCCTCCTCGCTAAAATCATTTAAAACTTAAAACTTAATTAAATAATTCCAAGCAAAAACCTAAACCTATTTAATGCAACCTTGTTTAAGCCCTTTGTTAACAAATCTGCCAATTGATCTTTAGTTGAAACATATTTAAGTTCAATAATCTTTTTATCCAAGTTCTCTGAAACAAAGTTGTATTTTAAGTCAATATGTTTAACTCTTCGGTTATTAGCAGGATTGTTTACAATGGCCAAACACCCCTGATTATCCTCATAAACTAACAATGATCCAATATTTATATTTAAAAATTTAACAAGTTTTAATAGCCATAAACCCTCTGATACTGCACTGCACAGCGCCACAAGCTCAGCCTCTGTGCTTGATAATGATACACATTGCTGCTTACGAGTGACCCACATTAGTGTATTATCAAATAATTTAAACACAAAACCTGAAACAGACCTACGATCTTGGGTATCACCTGCCCAATCCGCGTCGACATAACAAGTTAATTTTAAATCTGTATTGTTTCTTTTGTACTCTAATCCTAATTGTTGGGTACCTTTTAAGTATCTAAGAATACCTTTTAAATATTTCCATGCTGTATCCGAGGCTTTATCTTGAAATCGGCTAAAATAATTTAAAGCATAACAAATGTCCGGCCTTGACCCCAACATAAGGTACATTAAACATCCTACTAGTTCTCTATAAGGCTTATTTGTCAATTCATCAGGATTCGTACATACATCAATCTTTAACTTTGGTTCTATAGGTATATTAGATTCTTTACATATTTCCATTTTAAACTTATTTAATAAATTTTTTATATAATTTTCCTGGCTTATTCTTAATTTACCCTTATCCTTGTCATAAGTTATTTCAAGACCCAAAAAATGCTTCATATCACCTTTATCTATCATTTTAAACCTTTCCATCAGACTTGTTTTTATTTTAATTATCAAATTAATATCTGGGCTACAAATCAAGATATCATCTACATAAATCAATAGAAATGCAATACCAGAACATGTATTAGTCTTCAATTTATATAAGCAATAGTCACTATCTGAGCGTTCAAAACCTATGCCTAACAAATATGAGTTAATTTTATCATTCCAACACTTACTTGATTGTTTTAATCCATAAAGAGATTTCTTAAGTTTTAAGACCTTATCACTATCACACTTAACACCTTCGGGAGGAAAAATATAAACTGGTTCATTAATTTCACCATTTAAAAAGGCAGTTTTAACGTCTAGTTGAGAAAAAAAGAAATTGAATTGATTTCCTGTTATTAACAATAATCTAACTGTTGACATTTTTGCCACAGGCGAATAAATGTTTTCAAAATCTACATTATATTCTTGCAAGAAACCTCTTACGACTAATCGCGCTTTGTATTTGTCATCGTTAGAATCTTCCCAATTTTTTAAAGAGAAAACCCACTTTGTATCAATAATATTCTTATCTTTAGGTATTTTTACCTGTTCCCACGTTTCATTTTCATTTATCGATTTTAACTCCTTATTTATTGCATTTAACCATAACTGTTTATCTGGTCTACTTTCTATTTCACTAAAATTTTTAGGAACATTTTCCAAAAATGATACCGCATCAAATGCCATATAAAGTTCAAAATCTTCATATTTTGCAGGAATCTTAACAGTACGCTTATTTTCCGTAATCTTTATATTTTCCTTATTTACTCTATTGCTTAAAAAATCACTTTCACTTTCGTTATCTGAGCTGTTCTTTTCCCTATTTACTTCCCTGTCATTTTCTTGTTCTCTATTAACCTGGCTATTTTCATCTCTGTCTGTCTCACTTTCTCTATCTGGCTCAATTAATTTATTTTTAAACCAAAACTTATTTTCATCAAATTCTACGTCCCTTGCAATTACTATCTTTTCTTTTTCTATATTCCATAGCCTATACCCAGTTGGTGCATAACCAACCATAACACATATTTCTGCTTTTGAATCAAATTTATCACGAAATTGTTTTTGAATGTGACTATAAGCAGTGCATCCAAATATTTTTAAATTAGAAACGTCTGGCTTTACATTATTCCAAATTTCCGCAGGTGTTTTGTTTAAATTTGCTGAAATTCCCCTATTCATTACATAATTTGCTGTTCTTATAGCCTCATTCCAAAACTGTTTTGACATACCGGCCTCTTCTAATATTGTTCTACTTCTTTCTACCAAACTACGGTTCTTACGCTCTGCCTTGCCGTTTTGTTGAGGTGAGTAAGGCACTGTATAATCTATAACTATTCCTTTTTTACAACATAACTTAGTAATTTCTTTCGACAGATATTCACCACCATTGTCACATCTTAATTTATGAATTTTACAAGTAAACTTAGCCTCAACCATCTGCAAATACTCAACAAACTTATTGTACACTTCTGTTTAACTTTTTATAATGTAAACAACTGAAAAATTTGAGTAATCATCTATAAATGTGAGAAAATATCGACCAGCATCTATAGCCACTGGAGTAATAGGCCCACATAAGTCAGAGTGTATGATTTCAAGAATCCTAGAACTTTTCGTGCGAGTTCCAAAAGGAATGCGCGTCATTTTACCCTTAACACACGGTTCACAAAAACTAACATCATGAATTTTTAAGTTTTTATTTATACCTATCACCATGTCGGACCTAACAATAGCCTGTAAACCACTAAAACCTATGTGCGCATATCTCTTATGCCATTTCATATATTCATTGTCATATTTTTCTATGTTTAGACATTCAGGTGACGAAAGCTCAAATGTGATTTCATATAAGTTACCTCTCACTCCGATTCCTAAGATCTCATTTTTATTATTTAAAAGTTTAACTTGTCCCATTTCAAACAAAACCTTAACATTTGACATTTCTAGTTTTTTGACTGAAAGTAAATTTTTTCTTAAATTTGGTATGTAGAAGACATTTTGAATTGTACACTTAATCCTATTATTATTTACAATACTGTACACCTCAATGTTGCCAACCCCCACAGCCAACAAGAAACTGGAATCTTTAGCAACAGCAATTTTAATAGGTACATCTAACATAAGCAGACTTTTAAAATATCCTTTCTTGTTGACCATATGATCGGTACAACCTGAATCAATATAAAAATTCAGAACATTTAAATTTTCATTATCACTCTTTAAATTATTTCTATCACTCATAAAACAAATATTTCTGTCAGTGCTATACTCGGTGCTAGCATTATTAGAAATAGTCTCACTTGAACTGTTAGCAACTTGCAAACCCTGATTATTATTTTGTTCACTTACATTTTCAACATGATTTGTACGATAATAGTTATTAAATCTTCTCCTACCTTGAAATCCTCTATTGTACTGTCCTGTAAATGCCTTGTTACCTCTAAATCCACCTGGATTTCTTCTAATTGTACCACCTTGATTTCCATTGAAAAGTCCTCTGTAGCTTCCCCTTTCACTATTGTTTGCAGGACCCTGATACGTACTTCCTTGAACTTCATTGTATGGACAATCCTTTTTAAAATGGCCCAATCTACCACATCTAAAACAGCTCCTGTGTGACATAAAGGCAGTAGGTGTAGAAGTATTATTTTCTCCAGTGTCTTTACAATTCAATTTACGTTTTTCATTTTCAGCCAAAAATTTGCTTTTTAGGATCTCGTAGGTTAAATTAGGAACATTTTCAATTACAGTTACAAATGTTTCATATGAAGTTGGTAGGCTCAAGAGAAAATTGCAAACTAGATCTCCATCTTTAAACTCTATATCAACTGATTTCAGTTGTCTGACTAAAGCCTCAAAATCTTCTAAAAATTTTATTGGACACTCACCCTCTTTAAGCTTCATACTTAACAATTTTCTTTTCAAAAACAGCTGTCCAGGTAGGCCCTTACGTTCATATTTTTCTTTTAAAACTGTCCACATTTTATGCGGTCTTACATTCCCTTAAACACTCTATTTCGGGGTCCTCAATGCATTGCACCAGAAGAGATTTTGCTTTGTTGTCCTTTTTCTTTGGTGCGGCCTCTTGTAAATCAACCTGACTTTGAACATAGCTTAATACATCGTTTTCAGCTAAAATTAGTTCAAACCTGAACTTCCATGTCTGATAATTGTTTTTATTTAATGGTTCGATGTTTAATTTTCGATCCATTATCTTAAAAATAAGCCTCTCTTCTCTATTTATACTTATACAGGTCGTATCTATCTATTTCACTTTATTGCACCTTTACCGGCCAATTTCTAACCTCGATTCTCCTTGTAAACAACCTGCCAACAGTTTTTTTTTATGCTTTACCGCACTTAAACTCTTAAACACTTTTCACTTCATCTGGGCCCATAACCTGATATTAATAAAACATTACTTAGGCACTTTTAACGTATTTATTGAATACTTGGAAGCCGAAACTACAAAGAGTGAAAAGTGTTCCAACATCTTTATACAAACTCCATTACACTAACCTTACCTTCTCTTATATTGAAAAGACATGCTTAAAAAAATAATTAAAAAAGTAACATGTGTCGCCATCTACAAACTAAACATAGAACATGGAACTTAATTTGATTTTAGCGTTCTATAAGATACAGAGTAGGATTCTATAAAGGTAAGTATTTATAATAGGAAAGTAGATTTATAATAAAATGCCCTTCTTTCTGAACCCGTTAAATTGATTAAATTTTTTTTTACTTTTCATCAGAATTTATTCCCTTTTGGTCCTTCTAACTGTACTGTTTCAATCGAGTTGGTGATATCAGGAGAGTATTTTTCGCTGAAAAGTTTAATTATAAACACATTTCTTTTTTTGCTTTTTCGCAAATGAATAAATATATCTAACTTTAAATTGATTGAAGCAAATCTCAACATGTAGACTAGTCTGTCTACATGTATCGAAACATTCCATAGACAGTCTACATATTGAGATATGTAATTTTATTAAATATTTGCTTCAACCAATTTAAAGTAAATATTTTTATTCAGTTGTGAAAAAGCCAAAAAAAAAATGTTTGTAATTCTAAACCCAACAAATAATCTGAACACATTTAATTTAATTGTTAGGGGTTAGACTTCGTGAGAATAGGTTTACGATGCATGGTTCTTGCGTGATTGCTGCTTACTTCTAGTTGAAGTGTTCTTCTAAGCTTGTGCAGCTTTGGAACGAATTTACTTGTCGCAGTTGCATTTCGCTTATTGTTTATTTATTCACATTTCAACTAATAGTATCTCTAGTCGTTATCAAGCGTATACTAAGATTACGTGATTATTTACTAGTTGTGTGCAGTAACTAGAGATATAAAATAACAGTCATTTTTGAAAATAACGTATGACGTTATATAAGTCCATCAAATGTCAGTCACTTTGGTAATTTTGGATATAAATCATATATAATCCTAAAATATTTATTTAAAAAAAAAATGCGTTTTTATTGAAAATTTCCACATCCTAAACAAACCTATTTTATCAAACAAACCACAGGTCAATCGGTTCAGCGGTTTTTAAACTATGTTGCAGACGGACTGGTAGACAAAGACAACAAAACCGTACATTGAATTAAAAAAAAATAAATATTATAAGTTGAGATAAGTAACATCTTTTTATATTTATATTATTACATATCTAATCTAATCAGTAAGATTAATTAAAACTATCTCCGATTCTCTTGCAAAAGTAGGTACCTACTCTTCTATAAGTTTACATCAACCTTACATCGTTATTTACATCTGGCAAAATTTTCCTATTAACCTTAAGCATTGGCAATCTTATATAAAAAAAAAATGGACACAAATACATTTTTTGTAATTTCAGGCCAATAAATCTTCTAACGCGGTTCTTAAAGATTTTCGGGTATCCCATTTTCGGCACTTTTATTTTTAAAGATAGAAGGTTGTCTGTATTGCAACAGTCTGCTACTTTTTTGTGAGACTAAATGGTGGCAACATAATTTTCATAGCCATTTTGGTTTTTGAGTTTCAGGGCGTTTTGAAAACGTTGCATTTTCAGACACGCCTCGTATCCCAGCTATCTGATAACTTATCAATCATCGTAGAATTTAGTGCCGCTTTTCAGAATAAGTATACGGGGTCAGGTCAAAAAGTTATCGAATCCGACTTTATTTTTTTTAAATGAGACACCCTGTATACTATTTTCTATATTTATTAGGAATAATGTATGCTTTCCAAAAATATGTACATGTATGCAGTTATTTTAAAAAAAAGCTCAAATGAATCGTGAAAATATCACTCTCCGAGATTTTTTTAGATCTCTAGAATTTTCTCTATTCTGGCTTTCTGTCTTTTCGCGGCATAGCTAAGAAACTACCTATTCCATTGACTTCAAAGGTTGGTTAAAAATTTGATGGGAATGACTGTTAACTTTTTGGTAAGAATCCAATGACGGCCTAATAAAATATCAAAAACTTATTACTAAAGAACTACTAATTCAATTTACCTGAAATTTTGCCTAAAAATTAAGTGTGACATAGTGATAAACTGATAGTTTTGGAGAAACGAAGATGAAACATAGATGATCTGGTAAAATTTTGTCAATCCTATATGGCAAAAGAAAATGGTGGCCTAATCAAATGTTTAAAAAGTTGGTAAAGCCGCATTTCCTAGAAGAGAACCTTCTTTTTATGGAAGAAAATAGTAAATGTCACGAAATATTTTTTTATAGATTATGTAAATAAACTAAAATAAAAATAAAAAAAAAATAGAAATAATAAAAAGAAATAAATAAAAATAAATTGACAACCAATAAAAACAAAATTTAAAAAATGGTATACTGGAATATCGAAACAGTTATTTTATTTAGTTAGGTATGGTAAGTGAATGAATGTTTGTATGCCTGAAAATGAAAAATTTATATTTGTTTCAATCTGAATAATTATTACATATGTGAATAAAATAGATGCATTCTCATACATTCCCATGCGTAATATAACTATTCAAGAGAACGGTGACTTTCGGTTTGACAAACATATAATGATGTAGCAAAAGCGGTAGAAAAAATGTGCAAAATGCATGTGAACAAAAATAAATTTAAAAAAATCGTTAAATTTGCCTTTACCCACAAGCGTAAATACATTCCTTACCACGATACAGCTAAGCTTGTTACTGCAATGTCATAAAATTTGAGGTAAATTAGATGATTAGTTTTTAGTAATAATGTTTTTAACATTTCACTAGTCCGACATTTTGTTTCGCAATATTGGATTTTTACCAAAATGTTACCAGGTTACTTACTTTAATTGTTGGCCAAAATTTGAAGTCAATCGGTTAAGTTACAGTGGCGTGCCGAGTTTTTAGGCCCCCCCCGCAAGACTTTTCTTGGCGACCCCCTGCGTAATTACTCTAAAAAAAAAGTAAAAAAGTTCATACATTTATTAACAAAGACCATAACATAAAATAAAAAATAACTCTAGTAAAAAAAAAGAAATAAAAAAAGAAAAAAGGAAACTAGTTCGTCAATATTTACTTCTCTAGCCCTTTCGTGCTCTATTAAGAGCTAGAGAACCAAGACGACTTTTAGTCATGGTCGAGCGAAGGACATTTTTAACTAATTTAAACTTTTGAAATGATATTTCCGATTCAGCTTAAGTTACAGGAAGGACAAGAAATAATTGCAATGCAACACAGTTCTGTTATACCACATAACAATAATTCATTTTTTCGAAAATATACTTTGCGAATTCACGACTTGTATTAGGGTTTTAAATGTTGTTATACAATAATGACTTTATCTGAATTAGCTCAGTTGCTAGTTGAGAAATTAAGTCATTTGAATATTTCTCCACTAATAACTGAGCTTTTTCCAAAATTTAATTTAACTAATATCTGAGGATTTGGAATGAAAATAAACTGTTTTAAAGGCAGTGAATCTTTTATCTAGCTGACTCGCTATAATATCTAAATACGCATTAAGTACACTTCCAAATGTTTCATAGGGTTTATATATTACGTTATCTTATTATTATCATTTCCAATGTATCCTATGGTTGCAAAAATTGCGAAATTCGTGATTTTTCTTAACTATGGAAAAACATTTTATTTGAATATCCTGTTTAATTTGGGGGTCCCCTAGGCACGCCACTGGGGAAGTAGTTTTTTAGCTATGCCTCGAAGACAGACCGACGTAATTAAGAAAACATATTTTTTGGCATCTAGGGACCCTAAAACATGAAAATCCGTAAAAATTTGGGAGGCACTTTTTTCGCGATTACAATACTTTTCTTGTACGAAGGAGGTAAAAAAGAAAATAATACATTAAATATAATTAATCCTCATTTACCTCCTTGCCTTAAAACTCTCAAAAATAATATGAACATTCCTCGCATATCCTATAATGCATGTGTAAAAGTTAATATCTCAAACCGTTTCAAAGTTATCGTGGAAAAATTATGATTTCTGGATGGCAAAAATTTCAAGAAAAATTCTATTATTTAAAATAGAATCCATGTGTAACGTTTTCGTCGTAAATATTGTAATTATTCTTTCAATTTCATTGGTTACAGCGATACCATAAGAAATATATTAGAATAGCGACAAAATAAATATGAAATAGAAAGATTAGTGCCTTACAGCAGATTGCACTACCGAACCGTAGGAAATATGTGGTTTGTTACAGTTTTATATACCAAGCATGTTTTACTGCATTATAGGAACAAGCGTGGCTGTATCGTGGTGAGGAATGTATTTACGCCACTCGTAACATCTCTCGTAATCAATTCCACCACACATAGACAAGACAGTTTATAGCTATATTTAATTGGCAAGATTTATAGATTATGTATACATTGTAGTTATAACAGTTTTATTATAAAGCAAGTTATGGGTACTTGGGTACAAAAACAGATAAAGCCCTTTTAACAGAACTTGTAATGAAATTTTCTCTTTTCCAAGAAAATTGACACATATTAATATTTACATAATGTGTATAAAGTTATTACCAAATAACTATATGTATATATAAACCTTACATTTTTAGTGATCTATGATATCATCATATTACTGAATTGAAGTAAAAAAAAAATACGTTTATGCACATTTGATGTAACGATATTTGTAATCTTATCAGATTAGCCATTTTAAGCGAGGTAGGTGTTATTCATCAGTCGGCTGCCGGTTGTTATATCTAATAATTAATCATGGGAAAAGCAATAGTATTTTCAACATTTTTAGTGATTTGTGTCAGCGGTAGTGTGGCTCAAGTGAGTCCAAGTAAGTGTATTATCTATTTTTTTTTATTATTTGTTAAGTTATGTGATTTAACTCAGATGATCTCTTAAATATTTAAATTCACGTTGGATTAAAATATTTATTATGCCAGTTATTTGGAAATTTTAGTCTTCTTAACGCTGCTCAGGGCCGGTTTTAGGCCTTATGGGGGGGCCTGGGTCTTAAAGTGTATAGGTGCCCTAGAGTCGCGCGAGGTTTCCCGAGGCCGCTCTTTGGAAATAACTGATGACCAAAACAAAGATTTTTGGTGTACGTCGATGATGGGGCCCTAGGACTTTAAGTATTTTGATGCCCCTGAGCCGCGAACTGATGGCAAACAAAAGATCCTGCTTCTTTTACTCCGCTGATAAGCTGCTATTCCCCCTCTTGTACATATATCGTGGGTCTCCCGATACATGTGGGCCCTACGGCAATTCAATAGTAAATCTCCTCAAAAACTAGTGCCAGCTCCATTCTGGGGTCCCTTCCTAGGGCGGGGTCTGGAGCTATAACCATAGTCCTGCCCTTAATCCTGGCCTGACGCCGCTAATTGAGTTGTTCATAGTTTAGTTTCCACAATACACGATTCAAAATCAGTTTAGAAATATAAAGTAAAAATAGATTTCTTGTAATAAAATAAATTTGATTTTCTAAAAATTTCCTTGAAAACCGACTTATCTCTGTTTATCTTTGAAGACTAAAAATTGATAAGCCGGCCTTGAGGAATTGACCGGATTACCTATGTGTTACTCTCATTCTGAAATTTTGTGAAATTGAAAACTCAGGATATATTGCTAATTATGTTTGCAACTTTTTAAACTTTTTGCTAAAACTAGCATACAGATAATAGAATCTTATGGCAAATTATTCACCAAACATTAATACTTAAAAGGTTCAAATGAGCACTTTATTGACGCCCATTTTCAAAATGTGCTTTGTCATTTATCTTAAATAAAAATAAAAGGGTTTAAATTGTATTTTGTTTAATACTTATTTTAATTTTATTCCTTCTTTATTAAAATTTATAATCATTCCTTGATTATTAATTTTCAGTTGAAACTGATTGAATTGAAATTAAGTTGAGTACTTCAGTTCTGGACATGCTTTTAGTTTCTGGAATAACATTAAAATATTTGCTAAAAATTCAGTTCCTTTGGAATTAATATTTTAAAAATAATACTCCAGTGAGAACCAAATATGGGAAATGTTTTTTACGTGAATGTATTGGTTAGTCATTGTTTATAGGTCAGGAAGAATTCGGGAGGGGGAGGACTAAAGTCTATATTTAAATCTAGAAGAGCATTGTTTTTCTGTAAGCTAAAGGTATTAATCTATTTTATATTTTTAATATTTAATATATTCGAAGAAAAATGATATTTAAAACTGCTCTGAGTCACATCGCAACGCTGTTAGAAATACATTCAATATTCAGATAAACAACACATCAATACCAATAGTGGACGAGAATTTAGATTTGCAAATCGATTTTAATTTACGCTTTCAGCAACATATAACGAATATGTTGAAACAGGTATATTCCGTTCTAAAAGATGAACTAGCATCGGCATTATCTTTCGCAGGATATCAAAAAACTAATGTGTGATTCATTTAGTTTGTTTCAGTTCAATCATTGCGATAGCGTCTATTGACCTTGCTTGGATCTCGCCGATGTGAGCGCATCCAGAAAGTTCAATATTGCTATGTACGTATATTTTACGGAATCCCCCGATCCCCAGAAGAAACCACATATACCATAAACTAAAAGATGCTGGGTAGCTGAGTATGCATAATAAACGGCTTTTAAATACCACACAAAATTACCCCGTGTTGTTTTTTAAAATTATTTAAATATAAAAACCGATACATTTGCATGGAAAACTTCAATTGCGCTCTGACGTTCATTCTAAAAATAAAGAAATAAAACCGTAAATTCAATGCCTTTTTTAATGAACACTAACTCTTTTTATCTTATTGTAAAATATATTTATATATTTTGGGTTTCCCCAATGTATTTATTAATTTTATTCTTTTTGTTGTTTCTTTCCCTTTGGAATCTTTCATCGTAATAAAAATGTATCTAATATTAAATATCCGGGAAAAATATGCTTTTTGTATATGTCTAAAACTTCAGTTAATATTCGTCATTAAAAGTTTAAAAGCTTTTTGACTTATTTTTGCGGCTTCTTTAATCTGGTTTCAAAAATTAATCTTTCATTAAAACGAAACGCGAACAATCGGAAAAAATCTAGTAGGCCCATGACTTCCACAATTTTTCAATGTCGGGACATTTACCCCAGCTATTTCTGTTTAAACTTTGACTACCTATTACCGCGTGTGCGTTCTCATAAATTTTTAACGTTTTTAAAACCCTACATGGCACAAAAAAGTGGAGATGCGGAATAAATTAAAGGCATCTTTGTTACAATTGACTCAAAAAATTTAAAATCTTCATAAACGAAAAGATACAATTTTAAAATTAAAATTAATAATCATAGACAAATACCTAATATATAAGAAAATAAACCGAATTTTTCAACGGTATCGACAATTTTGGAGTTATCGATGCTCGACTCCCAATACTAGTTTCAGAATTCCTAACTTCCTATTAAGACTGACCTACGGCGTTGCCGGATCTAGTACTATTACTGAAATCTGACATATACATATCGATTTGGAAATTGGATTTACATAATTAAATACATATATATATATATATATATATATATATATATATATATATATATATATATATATATATATATATATATATATATATATATATATATAGTCGATGAGACTTGAGAAAAAATGTGAAGCGATGTCATAATTTTTGGGGTTTTGATTTGGTGTTGTTCCTGAGTTTTTTAAAAAATCCGGAAAAGTACTAAAAAACAAGTAATGATTGACCATATAGAAAAGGCCAGGAAGATAATACCATGCGTACTATGTAAATAAACAATTTATTATATATTTTAAAAGTAAAAAAATTAATCACATATTTTTTGGGATTTCCTCTCTTAAGTTAATTTTTAAACATCAAAAGATAATATTTTTTGCTGAAGATATCGTTCCCAATTTTCAGATTTTTCTCTTGATAGGTGATGTCACTATTAGAAAATTAACTATCATAGTCAGATATAGATCTGACCGATTTATTTCAAAAATTTAAACATTTAGGAAAAAAATCATGAGGACGATATTTACATAATTGCTCTCTCTATCAACAATATTTTGAAAGATATTTGTAAAAAAATTTTTTTTGGCTAGCTCAAAAGAACTCTCAAAAAGATGCAATTAAAAAAAATTATGTTTCCTAATTTTCCTGAGGTTTGGCCGTACAGACATTAAAATACTTTCCGACTAATTTTAATTGTAAGGTTCTGTTTATATATTTCACATTGGATTTTTGAGAGTGCTTAATCCGTAACTACAGATGCCGGGTCATTGGGTCATTGGTACCTTGGTACCTTTTCGTCGATCAAAATTGAGCTTACAGCCTGAAATTTCTAGGGTTATGTTAAAAATTGAATTCTTATCACAATTCCAATGTTGGACTGATACAAAAAGGCTTTACAATTGTGATAAAATAACAGTAATTATGTCTATGTAAAACTAAATAGGCAGATGTGTTTTTGTTTTATTGTTTTGGCACACTTTTATTATTATTATTATTCTAATTAATTTAACCTTATCCTTACCTACATGTTTTGTGAAAAAACAACATTAGTTATCCTTTTAACTATATGCGTTTGCTAATTGTAAACATTTTGAAATTGTTTAAAAAGTGTACGTAATAAACTTTTATTGCAATACTTTAATTTAAAATTTTCTATAATAAAATAAAGAATTCATTGCCAAGAAACATTCGAGAAAATGTCATTTTATGGATTTTTATGGTTCAATGTACGTATATCATTTTGAAGAATTCACAGTTAACAGTTAGTTACAGCCCAACCTTCAAGGATATAAGAACTCAAGAATCTGACAACCTTGCAAGAAAAACATCTGGTGTACTAGTAGTAACATATTTTACTTTAGTTAGGTTGTTGTTGTGTAATATGATACGAAGAGGAACTCGGAACTACGTAACATAAAACTAAAAAGAAATACATTTTATAACTTATCAGAAACTGTTATGAATGAGCTGGTTGTTGCTAATCACTCATTAACACTTATTCAGATATCAAAAAATTTACAGATTCGTTATCGCCATCAGGTACCTACCTATATAATTCCTAAAACTTTCGTTCGCATTCAATGTTAACATTGACGCTGTGAGTTGTGTATCGAGAATCGGTGTTGTAATTTAGCAAATCAGTTGGCTTTTTTTTTCTCAGTTTTAGATTATTGTTTATTAAACGAGTTTTGTTAAGGTTATGTTATGAAGTCCAGGTGCTCTATATTTTGTGTTTTAATTTTACATTTTCTTTACCAACAAGAGGTGTTGAGTAATCAGGCTCGTAAGTTTTCTTTTTTTTATAAAATTTATTGTTTAGCACAGACTGGTCTGTAATGTTATATGCTTATTTTAACCTTAAGAAGGTAATTTTTAAAATACCTTGGTGAGTTTGCGTCTTGGTTCACGAATAATGTATTCTTTTGTGTTAAATTGAAATTATATAGGTAGGTATACTACTGACGAGAAATATCCTGTGTAAGAGATGTTAGAAAATTATTTGTATTGTATTGTATTTGTTTCATTTTGCGGACACGGTTGTGTTGTGACTGTCAAAATATAATAAAGAATGGGTATGGTATGGCGTTCTAATTCTGTTCAACAAATGTTTCAAAGCCATGACATGACCGCCTCCAAAATTAGGTATACAGGTAGCTTATTTTGACGGCAGGGGAATACCTACTCCTTTAACTCACAAAAATATGGAGGCATATTGGTTTTCCTCTAATATCATTTTGAAATAAAATGCTTAAAAATTAAAGTAGGTCAAATTAGTTTTGGCCATTTTCGTAAATTTTACCTCTCACTTGATTTCTCCGAGTATGTATTTGAATTTTGAATACGATAAAATGCAATTCTTAGGGTATCTTCAGCTAATATACAGGGTGTTAATTAATGTCTGGTAGATATTTCATGAGCAGATTTCTCGCATGATTTTAAGGCTAAATTTCCTATAAACATCTGTACATTCTACATTTTCCAGATAGGTACGTTAAAATTTTATATATTTTGTAGTTTTTTTAACTACCTCGTACATTTCTAAATATTTGATTCAAATTTGGTACACGTTAAGCCAAAATTAATGTCTGTAAAATAACCGTAATAAATTGTAGAAAAGTATACAGGATGTAAATTTTTTCGGGTCACGATTCACTTTATTTTAAGGTCGGTTTATACAGGAACAAAAAATATAAAATAAGAAATTATTAGCTTTACTTGTATCGTTATACGAGCTGGGACTTCCCGCTCATAAAACGCTTATATTATGTTAATATGTTAAAGCTGTTTTAAACCTAAAACGTAAAAAATAAATTATACTTAGTTTAAAAAAGTAAAAAATAATGTAATTTACTTAAACAGAATTAATTAAAATGTACATGCCTCTCAAAGCAACGTAATCAAAAAATGTTGTATTTTTAGTGCGTTCGTGACAAATGCGTGTTTTCTAGTTTTTTTAACTATAATTTAACTTATAGGTTAGGTAATAAAACCTGCTAAAGATGCTAAAACCATTGAAAATGTTCATGTTTTTAAACCAATTTTTCAAAAGTACCTACTTTAAGACTGTGAATTAAATCAAAAAAGTCTAAGAAATGTAAAATTTGAAAAATATATAAGGAAATCCGGAATAGGATCAAACTAGGTCAGTATCGCATCATCATTTTTTTGCGGCGGTCAAAGAAGTCTTCCCCAAAAAAGTTACACCCTGTATGTATGTATATTTTCTACCGATTTTTACGGTTATTTTACTTAATTTTGGTTTCACATGAACCAAATTTGAATGAATTATTGTTAGAAATGTAGGAGGTAGATAAAAAAAACTATATTTAGATTTTTAACGCCCTGTATCTTGAAAAGGAAGCAATATAGGACATATGTTTACAGGAACTTTCTGTCGTAAAATCATGCGAGGAATGTCATTAGGAAATATCTGACAGACATTAATTAATACCCTATATAAGTTGTACAGGGTTTTGAAAGAATAGGAGACTCACGAAGGTTGCATTTTGGGAGATTTAATTAATGAACAGTGTTTGAACTTTGGTTAGTCTTTTTTAAGCAAAAATTTGCTGGGTACTTAAATAGTTGCAAAGGCCTAACCAACAAAAGTATTGATCTGCATCCAGACAGCTGCGGCTTGGAGAACGCGGGCTAACGTACGTTCGGGAATGTATAGTTCTTGAAATACACTAAAACAAATTCCCTCTTTATAAAATTATATTTAATTGGATGAGACCAGAGCGGTGATAAGTACTGTGGAAAAATACTTAAAGTAACCAGTATTAAGTACTTGATTTTAAACATCTACTTGCAGTATTAAGTACCAGTATTTTGCAAAAGTACTTAAAGATTCAGTAGTTTAATTAAAATGTAAGTTTAAGTGAAAGTAGCAAGTACATGCTTTTATTTAATTTTAAGTACATCTACTAAGTACTTAACATATATCTAACTAATTAAAGTACTTTTAGGTATTCAGTATTTATTAAATATTTAAAGTAGATCTACAATACGTAAGCAGTTACAGTATAGGGTGTCCTATTTTGGCTGCAATTTCTGGGTATTAGCTTATTTTTAAAGATAGAACCTCGCAGTTTTCGCGAACCTTAGCTACTTTTTTGTGAAAAGAAATATGCCTCAAAAAATAGTCATAGCCCTCTTAGTTTCCTTGTATCTCAGTTGTCTGACAACTTGTCAAAAAGATAAAATTTTGGATAGAAACGAGTCCTTGTGAAACTTTTTACGGAGGATCTAGTGGCGTAGCCAGTTTTTTTTCTAAATATTACTAATTTGAAATATTGACAAATGTTTCGTTTTTTTGAAATGGGACAACCTGTATATTTGTCAAGAAATTAATTTGTCTTTTTGCAAGCTTCTCAAAAATATATAACAATAAGAGTCTATTTTAATAATCAACAACAGAAATCCTAATTTTCACAATTTGCATTCAAAATTTTGCCGTATTCCATCCAAAATAATACTGCTTTTTATTGTTTACTTGGGAACAAGTGACGGTTCCTACATTTTGTTCTATGCCGGGTCATTCCTAGTCTTATTTATATAAATTTTGTGTTCTATTTTTAAATCTTGCTAGTTTTTTATATTCATTTATTGTGTAGAAGTATATTTGTGACTATGGCAGAAAAACAAACTTTCGAACATTTTGAGAAATGCGATATGTTAGTTTGTTTTATAGTAAGTTATGAAAATGTTGATGCGGCGTCTGGAATGTATTTTAACATGTAAATAGTTGGTTTTTAGGTATGTTTAAATGCTATTGCTTAATTTTTATTTAGATATTCAGAAAGGAGGCAACCTAATATATCTACTTTTTACTGAATAAAAAAGAATTTGCGGATCATTTAACAAACCTGGTTTAAAAACATATAATAAAGAAAATCAAGAGGTTGAGGAAATCACAATTTTGAACAATGCAAAAGATTACCTTACAAACTCCCCTAGAGCCAGTAAAAAAGCATAGAGATTCCAACAATTACAGTTCAAGAAAATTGTAGAAAAACACATATCAACCATACAAATCTATCAGCCAATCGCTCGTAGACATTTTAGAAACCTATTTCAACAGGATGGGGCTCTAGCACACAATTCTCAAATGGCGAGGTTATTTCTGGTTAATAATTTTACCATTCAACTGGAACCAATGGGCCTATAAGATGACCCCCTAGGTCCCCAGATTGTCAATATTGGATTTCTTTCTATGGATATATCTGGAGAATACAATTTACAAAGTTAATTATGACAATATTGAAGATTTAGGAAACGCAATAAGAGAAAGTTTTCGCGAGTTTCGCAAAATTTTGAATGTGAATTATGCAAATTTAAATTTTTGTTGTTTATTAAAATAAACCCATACTGTAATATATTTTGAGTCCAAGCATTGGTCAGTATTTCAAAAACAGTAATATTTAGACAAAAAGTTGCCTACGCAACTGGATTGTACTTAAAAAGTTATAAAATGATTGGTTTTTATCTTTTGGACAAGTTGTCAGACAACTGAGACACTAGGGGTAAATGCAACATTCTAGGTAAATACTTACAGTATTTAGGTCGAGTTTTGAGTACTGCAATCATAATCAATTTAATTTTTATAAATTAATAGCTAAATATTGCTAAACCTTATTATGTTAGAACTTTTTTCCAAACATATCTATTGCTCATATGGCGTAATGTTTTAATTTTATCAAAAAAATCATTTCTAAAGAAATTAATACCCTGTAACATTTTTGGATTCTTTTTAAGATTTTAAATATATCTAATATAGCAGATATGTCTAATAATAAGATACCTGATTATAAGAATTCAAAGAAAAGAATAAACTAGCCTCGCTCTCAGTCACATACAAAAACATTTTTACTTTAAAATTGATTTTGTTACACGTGTTTCGACCTTACGGTCATCATCAGACTTAAATTATCCGAAAAACTTTAATTACATTTACAAAAAGGATAAAAAATTAATATTACCTTATAACTAGATGGCCACTACAAATTAAAACATAACACAACTAGGTATACAATACACATATTAGACGAACACTGAGGTGCAAATATTAAAATGTATAGGCCTACTACCTACACTTATGTCGAACCAAAAAACTTCAATAAAAACAACGAATCTAAATGTAAACATTTTAAAATAATTAAATGTATAATTTATAATAAAAAAGTTATTGCTTACACTGAGAATCGAAGTCGTGCCTCACAGAGACCGATATCAAGACTACTACACCTCCTACCTGTTGAAATTTATTTGTTTATTACTAGGAGTCTTTAATATGGTTGAATATTAAATGAGGTTTGAAATTAAAAACATCGTTAACACAGTTAAGGACTGGACTTCTTTTTGCTTTAGTAATTTCCGTTTTTTCCAATAAGTCCAATTTTCTACTCTTGTGGCATTCATGCAAAACACTGACGTTTTCGGAGGTTGAAAAATTATGTCCTGAAGCTAATAAATGATTAGCAAAGGCCGACTTGGTTTCTGTAGTGTCAGAATTCCCGTATTTATTAAATAAACTAAGGTGCTCGTGAACTCTTGTTGATATTTTTCTTCCTGATTGGCCTATATAAACCGCAGAGCAATCTCCGCAATTTAAAGAATATACTCCCGATTTTGAAAAAAGCTCATTTTTGTCCTTTATTTTAACTAAATGTTTTTTGAGAGTATTAATAGTTTTAAAAGCAATAGAAATGTTATAATTTTAAAAAAATTTAGCCAACTGCAAAGAGATGTTACCAAAAAATGTCAAACTACTATATTTACTGTCTGTAAATTTTAATTGAATAATATTGTAAGAAAGAAGTAGTAGTAGGGTATTAATATTCGACCTGTAGTATCTTTTATTAAATCCCATTGTTACAATTTATCAGCCTGGCTAAATAATATACTTAGGCAAGTTCCGAAGTTCGAAAACCCTTACTGCACAAAAAAACTCTATTGCTTTTGCTCAGTACTTGAAAACCATTAAAATTCCCCACGGTACAAAGTTAATTTCCCTTGATGTCAAAAATCTATTTTCAAGTGTCTCGCCTGCAGACAGCATTGTCTTGCTAAGAGGACTATTAGAAAAACATCTCTCCCTAGGCTTGTGGATGATAATCTCACGTTACTTTTGTCGACCGTTTTAGATCGGAACTTTTTCAAATTTAATGATAAGATGTATAGACAGAAGACAGGTTTGGCAATGGGTTTGTGCTTATCTCCTTTTTTGAGTGAGATTTTCATGAATGGTCTGGAGAACAAGATCATGCACAACGATATGTGGATGAGATTTACATGGAGTGGAACTGAACAACAACTGTCTGATTTCATGACCTATGTTAACTCTCTACATACTAAGATCTCTTTTACAGTGGAAAGTGAGAAAGAAAACAAACTTCCATTTTTAGACCTCTTGCTAATTCGAAAAGACAACAAGATCGAGTTTGAGGTATATAGAAAACCTCCGCTACAGACAATACCATTCAATATTCGTCCAATTCCCCTCATTCACACAAATTTGCACCTTTCAACTCCCTTTTCTATAGATTATTTAAATTACCACTCTCAAGAGAAGCCTTTAATAAAGAACTTACCACTCTAAACAAATTGCCCCAAAAAACGGTTTTCCGTATTTTTCTATTAATAAACTATATTATAAATTTCTCAACAAGCTTTCTTACAATATTATTCAATTAAAATCTACAGACAAGAAATATAATAGTGTGACATTTTTTGGTAACATCTCTTTGCAGTTGACTACATTTTTTAAAAATTATAACATTTCTATTGCTTTTAAAACTATTAATACTCTCAAAAAACATTTAGTTAAAATAAAGGACAAAACTGAGCTTTTTTCAAAATTCGGAGTATATTCTTTAAATTGCGGAGATTGCTCTGCGGTTTATGTAGGCCAATCAGGAAGAAAAATATCAACAAGAGTTCAGGAGCACCTTAGTTTAATTAATAAATACAGGGATTCTGACATTACAGAAACCCGAAGTCGGCCTTTGCTAATCATCTATTAGATTCAGGACACAATTTTTCAAACTCCAAAAACGTCAGTGTTTTGCATGAATGTCACAAAAGTAAAGAATGGACTTATTCGAAAAAATGGAAATTACTAAAGCAAAAAGAAGTTCAGTCCTTAACTGTGTTGGCGATTTTTTAAATTTCGAACCTCATTTAATATTGAGCAATATTAAAGGCTCCTAGTAATAAACAAATAAATTTCAACAGGTTGTTGGTGTACTGGTTTTGATATCGGACTATCAACTGAGAGGCACGAGTTCCATTCTCAGTGTAAGCAATGACTTTTTTATTATAAATTATACAACAATATTTGATTATTTTAAAATGTTTACATTCATATTCGTTGTTTTTATTGAAGTTTTTTGGTTCGACATAAATGTAGGTAGTAGACCTATACTTTTTAATATTTGCACCTCAGTGTTTTGTGTCATATGTGTACTGTATACCTAGTTGTTTTATGTTTTAATTTGTAGTGACCATCTAGTTATACAGTAATATTAACTTTTTTATCCTTTTTGTAAATGTAATTAAGGTTTTTCGGATATTTTAGGTCTGATGATGACCGTAAGGTCAAAACACGTGTAACAAAATCAATTTTAAAGTAAAAAATTTTTTTGTATATGACTGAGACCGAGACTAGTTTATTCTTTTCTTTGAATTCTTAGTTTCAAATGTTTTAAAAAACTATCTTGTAGTCAATATAGTTTTCGTTCGGTTCTCGGTTCAGATATAATGGTCTTTAAAATCTACATTTTTTTAGTTGGAGAAATAGGTGTTAAAAAATATAAAACTTAAAATCAGCATTTATTTTTTCTAAAGACGCCGTCACTAAATAAGTAGAAACAAAACAAAACACTTGCAAAAAAAAGAAACATTTAAGAATGCATGTAAACAAAAGAAGGGGCGGTTCTTAATTTTACTGGAATTTTTTTGTCGATCCGTTCACGCTTATTATTTTAGAAGGATTCAGTTTGGAAAATTCAATACTGTTTTCTGTAAAACACTTTAAAAAGTTTTTTAGAATGTGGTATCCGTACAATTAATTCTTTAAGAGTCTCTATGAAGTTTGAGACTTTCCAACAGGAACGTTTGAGTACGTTCATCAGTCATGTACTATCCAGTATTGTCAATACGACGACAGGAAAATCCACCACTTCCCCTAAAAACTTCCCACTCCGTCCGACTGATAGATTTTGAACACAAACTTTATTTTCTGGCACGGCACCTACACAGTTAAATCAATTTATTTTATTGCCAATTTCCGATAATTCTATATGCAACTCCTCATACTTTCTATCACTGGCTTTATTATATAGTCAATGCTTCTACCTTAAGATTAAAACTAATAAGAACAGATTTCTGTTTTGAATGGATTTATTTTATAAAATTTAAAGACAAATTTAACTTCACTAACTAAATATTCTTTACTAAAATAAATAGGTATTACTTTGGTTCTGGTAACAACTAACTAAAAATAGACATAAGTACGTATACTTTTGTAATATAGGTAGATAGGAAAAAAATGCAAGTAGTTACAATAACAAAAACAGTATGTAAACCAGATAGAAATACCTATTAAAACGAAGTCCCCACTTGTTCTGTAAAACACGAGGTAAAACACATTAACACAACTAGGCTTTTTCAATGGAAAGCATCAAAATTTAGCGGGAGCGAGCTAGAGGTTAGAGAGAATTATTGGTTGTATACCCATAAAATGCATTTACGTAAATATACAGTACGCTGTTGAAATTATACTAATGTTCTACTATTTCTGGAAATTTGTAATTTTTTAAATTATATTTCTGGGTCACTTTGATTGTATGGTGTCTCATAAAAAAAACCCTGCAAAAAAACTTGTAATTTGTAAAATCATCCGAAATTCTCCGAAAAATGTCCGCTATCTACTCAAAAAATCCGACAATCGGATTATTATCTGGAGAAAGGCAATACTGAACCAATTTTAACAGTAAACTAAAAAAACTAACCACACTAATCTTCCAAAACGAATATTAATCAGTCGTTTTCTTTTACCACGAAATAGCAATCAACCGGATGATAACCGTGTGAGTATATTCGTTATTCGTCTTCCATCCACATCACATGGTAAACTATCCCATGGCAAACTTTCCATTACATTTTTCATGTCGTCTTGATACTGCTTCATAATGTAACTCAAAATAGAAATACCATTTGCTAAAAAAAGAAAACAAATAAAATCTCACACCCAATGAACATGACTATAAAAGCCTCGATTCTCGACGTCATCCAACGTCCAGTTGGTAACGCTAGATCTTGAAAATGTGTGTAATAAAACTGTAAATTTGATTTGTTTTCTGAAAGAAAATATAGGAGTATTTGAATTTCAATGTTCCCAATTGTATACTTGAATCTGCCTCTACCATCTGTTTTTATGTTTGGACCTACCACGAAGGCCTGGACCTAAGAATAATGCTCTCTTACGTTTAAACGTGGTTTCCTTTTTAATGATCCATGCCCTGCATTTTAGGGCGCGGAGTCGGAGTTTCCGTCGACGTTCTCCATGCATTTTCACTTCACGGTACCTTTATGGAGAACACGGTAATATAATGTGTCTACAACTACTATCTACTGTAGCAGCCCGTGTCTAGACGGACCACGGTCTTCCCCGGATGGCCATCCTCCGCGGGCGTCTGTAACCGAACGAAATTGAGAACATATTAATTAATTTATTAACAATTTACTTTTATGCAAGAATGGTTTGTATCGATATGTAATAATGTTAAACACACAAAAACTGAAAAATGATATTTTTTAAATCACCCCTAAACATTCAGGTAGCACAAAATTATCGAAAACGCCTAAATATGTGAACTGAAGTAATCAAATCACAAAGTGGTATTTTCATTCAGGAGCAGGCACCCAACTATTGCCATTGTGTTATCTCGAAAAAATTAAAATTTTCAAATATTACATGGTTTCTCTTCAGAGCAGTGCTGGACGAACACTGAACAGTGTAATCAGCGTATTTGTGTATTTATCTGCAAAAAAATTAAGACTGCATTTTTATTACTTAAATAGGGGCTTAGCCCTTTTGCTTTATTATTTTAATAGACCTATATGGTTTAGCTTATTAATAATTAATTATTTGTAAAGAGAAAGAAATTTCAAATAAAAAAGTTCCGACTTCCAGATCTCTATCTATTAGTAATAATTTTAATTTAATATTGAAAATAGAGCTCCGCGCCGCGGGCGCTAAGCCGTTACGATGCCCCAAAAACCGACCGTAACAAGTAAAAATATATATCTATCCTTTTAAATATTAATTTCAAATTTATTAAATAACGGGATTATCTAGACATTTGAAGGGACAATATACCCGTGAAAAAATATTTTCACTGATTAATAATTTTTTTAGGTTAAGGATTTTTAATTGAAAATTTTTTCAGCTTTAAGAATCTCTTTCTAAAATTGCTTAAATGTTAATAGTGTCCGAGTTATTTTGAAAAAATTAAATACTTTTTTGTAAAATCTTAATTTGTTAATAACTTTTGAAATTGTTTATGTGCGGATATTTGAAACTTTTGCACGGTTTTCTAGACGTCATTCTGAATCCAGTAAGCCCTCACTCATATTTTTACTAGAACTAGCAAGAATTAACACTTTTTTGAGTTTGTGAACTAGACTATAAGAACAGTGTATATCTTCCATATTTTTATAAATATATATAAAAATCTTCGATTCGTACCAAAATTTTACCAGTTGATTTCTACATAATACTTGATTTGATACTTTCAGATAAATTGGATAAGTCGTTTTTTAGTAATATTTTTTCACACTTCATCAGGGCGCCATTTTTTTTCGCCGTCTTGTATTCGTACTAGTATTCTTCTTGATGATTTCTACATAATACTTGATTTTCGTGCAAAAATTGGATAAGTAGTGTTTCAGTAATAATTTTTCTAACATTTCACTAAGCCGCCGTTTTGTTCCGCCATATTGGATTTTTATCAAAATGTAACCATTTCACCATCTTATGACCCTTGATTTTTGCTCAGAATTTGAAATCAATCAGATAAGTAGTTTTTGAGCTATGCCGCGCACAGAGAGACCGATAGACAGACCGACGGAAATAACGGAATTGAGAAAAATAATATTTTTTAGCATCTAGTGACCCTAAAACTGTAAAAACTTGGGAGGGTGATTTTTTTCATGATTACAATACTTCCATTTGTTCCGTTTGTGCCATGGATTTTAAAAAAAGTTTGTCGCTGGTTTTTAATTAAACCAAAATACTTTTTTAAAGAGAAGATGAAATCAAAATACTTAATACTGACTTTCAATTAGTTAGTCGAACTTCTGTAGATTTTGGTGATAGGTAGGATCAATGACATGGAAACGTGATAGTGTAGGATAGTTTCTGCTTTTGATCCTGTTTGACAGCAACTACAGTGGTTCTATAACAGAATAGCCTATTATATAACTGCAAAATTGGCGTGACCCAAGTGGTCCAACACATCATATGAAAAAAAAATTGCATTGTGTTTTATTTAAGATTTTTTGCGGTTTAGTCGTTACGAAAAAACCAAAATTTTTGTTGCATTTCATTTCTCTTTAGATTGAAATATACGCTAGTAATCGGGGGGTTGGGGTCGTGCAAAATACTAAAGTGCACTATTTTTTTTTGTAAATGGTATCTCTTGAGGGGTGTTTAAAATTGTGTAAAGTGCCCACACGTAGGCCGTCTGGTTTACAAAAAAATGGACAAATAGAAAAAATAAATGGTTATTGTCCAAGATCTTCCAAAATATGGCAAGATAGAACATAAAAATTCAAAAAAAATTAGTTTCCGTTTTTCTCGAGGTTTTTCTTGGGTTCAGAAAAAAATACTGATTAGATTAAATTAATTTAAAATTTTGGGTGAAGAGATAAACTGGTAAAGTTGTGGTACGAATTCAAGATGGCGAAACGAAATGGCAGCCAAATAATTTTTTTTCAAATCAACATAAAAAAATCTTATTCAATTGACTTTCAATTTTGCAGCAAAATTAAATATGATATAGGGATTAATTCGTAGGAATTTAACATGACGTAACAAAATGGCGGTGTGTGTCAATGTAAAAACTACGCAATGAATTTATTTTAAATTATGTCCAAAAATCAAGTGTGGCATATGTAGAAACTGGTGAAATATTGTTTGAAAAGACAGTAAATATGTGTTAGTAAACTGGGACACACTTCACTATTCCTAATAAAAGGAAAGATAACGATTTTTTTTACTAAAGTCCTTTAAGTGTAAATCACTTGTCATCTACCTCCAAACTGTCTCTATGTCTGAGTGTCTGTCCGTTTGTCTGCTGCCTCTCTAAACCCTAACATTCTGATAAAAATCCATCATGGCGGAGCAAAATGCTGGCCTAATAAAATGTTTAAATCAGTACTGTAAAAACCTTCATTTGACCTCAAATTTTTCACAAAGATCAGATGTGATATAAAGATTAAATTTCAGTACCTACACATTATAAAATGTTCAAAAAAACCATTGTGAAAAACCACATATTCGATTAATTTTAAACTTTGCACAAAAATTAAGCCTGAACAAGGATCCACTGGTAACTGGACTTAGTACGAATAGAATATGGCTGAACAAAATGGCTGCCTAATAAAATGATTAAAAAACTACTTGCTCAGTTAGTAATCAAATATAATATAAGTATCGACTGGTAGAGTTTTGGTACGAATCTGATATGGCGTTACAAAATGGCGGCCTAGTAAAGTACTTAAAATATCGGGGTAAAAAAACTTCGTTTTCAATTGACTCAAAAGTCATATTCTACTTTCAACTAATTTTAAAGTTTGAGGGATTTAAGTGTAACATAGGCAGAAACTGATAGAATATACGTACGAATTCCTAATACGGCCTATTAAAATGTTTAAAAAACCAAGATGAATTAATGGGTCATGCTTCACTTTCCTTGGAATCATAACGAGCGAAGTTCTGGGTAAAGCCAGTTTACCGATTTTTTTCAAGTATATTAAAAAATATATATTGCCGATTAAAGTAAATAAGTAGGTAATAAAGACTTTTTAAAATATCAATAGATGGCTAAACCACCGAAACACCTCCACGGTACGGCTCTATTCGTTAAAATATGTTATCCATTTTGCTACTTTTAAAAATCATTTATTTAAATATTTGATAAGATTAAAAAATAGATGATGCAAAATTTGAATAAACTGCTGGCCATAACACAAAATTTGGTATAATTTATTTTTCTCTGGAAATCCCCGAAACAATTTTTAAGTTATTTTTATTTATACCAGGATGATGTAGAGGTAATTTAAAAAAATCTGTGCGTTCATTCATATGAATAGAGGAATCGAATGAACGAATCGAACCGATTAGTGAGTAGCTGGCTTGGAGGGTCCAGTTCATCCGTTCGATACGTTGCGAGGCGATTCCGGTTTTTGGGTGGATAATCAAGTAGGCTTTTACCTCAGGGAACCATTCATCCGAATTAAACCTTTTGTTTTTTGTGTACTTTCAAAAATTGACGAATAGTGTGGATGAATATTCGTCCATTCGTTGATTCGCCCATTGATATATGAATGGACGAATCGAATCAACGAAACGAACCGACAAATCGAATAATGAGTACGGGGCTTTGCTGAGTAGGTTTTATTAATTACTTTCCAGTTTTTTATCGAAACACTGAAACTTCCATAATTATCAGTTAAACATAAAAATCAAGAAACCGTTTTGCCCCAACAATGGTTTAGTAAATGTTTTCACCGCACTTCTTTAACTTAAAAATAAATTATGTCAGTTATTATTTTTCCTCATTTTATTAGGCCGCCATTTTGTCTTTGCCATATAGAATTCCCACTAAAATTGTACCGTTTATTCCTGTGTCACACTTGATTTTTGTGCAAAATTGAGACCCTTTCAATAAGTAGTTTCTTAATAATGATTTTTTAAAAATTTTATAAGCTATTTTGTTCTACCACATTAAATTTTGGCCAAAATGTTTCAATTTCATCACCTATAACCCTTGATTTTTGACCAAATTTTCAAGTGAGACAAGTGGTTTTAGAGCTGAGCTCACAGGCCGAACAAGAGACCGACAGATCAACGAAAATAGTTAAACATGTTTTGGATCCTAAAATGCAAAGATCTGGTGGGTCATTTTTCCACGATTACAATACTTCCCTTTTACGTGGGAAGTAAAAATCATCAGAACCATTTTTGTACTTGATATCCTGACCTGACATTTTTTTTTACATAATTGCTCTGTCTGTCGTGAAAGAATCACAATCCGAGATTTTTGTAGATCTTTGCGTTTTCGAATCCCTGGATCCTGAAAAACAAGTTCTCCCATTTACGCCGGTGTTTGTCGTTCTGTATGTACGCGGCATAGCTCAAAAACTACTTATCCAATTGCTTTCAAATTTTGGTAAAAATCCCGTATGGCGGAACAAAATGGCAGCCTAATAAAATGTTTAAATATTCGGTAAAATTTCAATTATTTTTTATTAACGAAAATGATAGAGGACAATTTATTTTTTGTAGACTACGTAAACAATGTTATGAAAAATAAATAATAATAATAATAATAATAAATAAATTAAAAACTTTAAAAAATTTAAATAAATTACATTTTATAGGATTTGTATTATTTGTTATTACCAAATAATTATATGCATATACACACTGTGTATTGTAAGTCAAGGCGAATTTACCGATTTTTTTTGAACTTGCCTAACAATAACAAAAAAGGTCCTACTTCCTGGACTAAAAAAATCTAACAAAATTAATTTTTGGCCCAAAATAGTAATAAGGTAAATAAGGTAGAAATTATAAAATAATGTTTTACATTTGCAAACGAAATGTGATGTATTCTTGTTTGAAAAATCACCGTCGTGCACAGTCAGGCCGAGCGTGGGACCCCTCTGATTATGGGACTCTATGCACGTGCCTACCTGGCAACAGTATATTATATATTTAAAAGGTTTCGAAATCACCACTTCTATATTTTGCTTTATTTTGGGAATATATCCAAGTTATATTTATGTTTTTTGCGTTATTTATGGCTATCCTGAAAAAAATCACCTTTCCGGGTTTTACATATCTTCGCATTTATCCGAGAGGTATGGATACATACCGAAAAAACATGTTATTCCATTTTGCTATATCAGTTTAAGTAAAAATTTAACAAGCACATCATGTTTTGGGTAATAAAAAAAAAACAAATTCTAGTTCGATTAATATTAACGCTTATAAATAACTAAAGATATTTTTGGAGCCAAGGTCACATATTCTGGGTAACGCCAACTAAGTAGTAATCAATCGCATTAGAATATTTTTTGTTTGTATGATCAGTTACAGAAGAGAAGATATGTATGTGCATGTATACCTAATGCTTACTAATTATGCTAAAAAAATTACACTTTAAAAAAGTAACACAATAAAAACTATTATCTAGGCATTCGTCTTTGAATCATACTATGATAAGCTGATGATTTATGTTTTAAGTAATAACAATAATTTATCGAGGTATTTGCATGCGACTACTATAAATGTTTTAGATGCTTTATTAGAAAAATAATTTTATCAATAAATAAAAAGAAGAATTCTAATTTTAAACAAATGTTTGAGAAATATTGGCATTTTTCATCAGTTTCATCAAGGTTTTTTTTAAGTAATGATAATAACTGTAATATAATTTATTCTTTTGTGTATTCGTGATAAAATATACGGCTGCTGTTGAAAAAGGGACATTACATTTGAACATTCTTACCGATTAGTTATTAAGCAGCAAGTCTTTAAAAAAAGCTGAGATACAATTATACGCGACTAGACACATTCAAACTAGAGATGGCAATTATAGTTACCGTAAAATGGGGTGAATAGAAATAGTTTTGAACCTTTCCAACTTTGTTGCTAAAGTGATAATCACTTTTTTGCCAACGAAAAATTTGGAATCTACTGGTCTTGACATATAGATCAAAAAGCGCATAATAATTTTTTTTCAAAAAATAGGGCTTTTCCTTAAAAAAAAATAAAAACGCCCTTTTTCTATTTACACCTAAAGTGGGGTGAATAGAAACACTCGTTTTATTCAGTGAAATTTACTATTCTACCCACACGGGGATGAATAGAAACACATAAAATGTTTTTAAAGTATAGGTAAAAATAATAAGTATTTAAAAAAGTGACAAAATACCAATTTTACAAAAAAAAATCATTTTTTTTTGTAGTAATGTAACAAATTTAAAGACATATTATTTAAATTAAACAACTTTGATGCACATTAAATTTCAAAACGCCTCTTCTCGAAATAGATGCTACCATCTCGTCATTAACTAGGAAAAGCTCTCCAACAACCTGATTAAAATGAAAAGTGGAAATATCCGGAACTTCTGGAAAGCCATAAATATATCCTGACGAGTGTTTGGTAGGACGACTTCGTAAGAAAGTGGCTTCAATCTCATTTCCTGCAATACTTAGGACTTAGGAAAATTTATTTCTATGCATATTTCGATATTTTGTTGGAAAACACACCAGAAGCCAAATTCCTTCTTCTATTAAATCAAACGAAAGAGGAGAAACACATCGAAACAATTTACCCTCAAAGCAGACTGATGCTGATGAATCATTTATAACTGACTTATCATCGGACTTATCGGTGAAACTTGGGAGTGAAGTATCCATTTCTAAGACTTCATCTGCAGAATATTCTTGAGCTTTTTCCATAATAGATCTTAAATTAGCAGTAATGCTATCAAAATCTGCACCTGTAACGCTTTTGCCAGCAGGAACTTGAATTTTACGGCGTCGAGTTTTTGTATTTTGACCATCGCCATATCTCATTGTTCTTAAAAGATTTACCAACGAGTTATTAAGCCCTTCTTGAACGTTCTCATTTCCGTAATTTTTCTCGTCAAAATTTTGCTGCGGAAGGCGATCTAAGACTTGATCCTTATTTAGTGGAACAATTCCACACTTTCTAAACCCTGATTGTATATTTTTTTCTGCATTCGGCGCGATAGCCTTTGACAAGTTATTTAATAAAGAAGGGAATCTGTCCTTTGGAACCGTGCAATGCTTTGAACCTGCCCCCATTTTCCATGTTTCAATGATCTGCCTCCAGGCTGTTTTAAGAGGCCGGAAAAACGCCACATCCAGCGGCTGGGTCAGATGGGTAGAGTTAGCTGGGAGGAAGATAAATTAAATATTATTTTCTTCGCAAACAGAAACTTTACTTGCAGAAAAATGTGAACTGAGATTGTCGCCAATTAAGTACTTTTTCCCTGGGAGATCTTTTACTGCCGGTACGATGATTCTCTGCACCCAATCTGAGAAGGATATTGCGTCAAACCAACCAGATGAACTTCTATTAAATCGGGCGCCCTTTGGACCTCCAACTGTCCAAGATGTATACATATTTTTAGCTTTGTACACCACGTATGGTGGTAACAATTTTCCATCAGCTGAAGCAGCATACATAATAGCCCCTTTTTGAGATTACTTTTTTTCGACCCGGGTCATCGATTAGGTTAGTCTCGTCATAATTGATTATGTTTGATGGCGGTACATTTTCCAACTCCCTGGCCAAATTGTCAAAATAATCATTGATATTCCTGGGAGAAACAGCGGCTCTTGAGCGCTTGATGTTCTGGCAGATCTTAGATCTTAATTGATTTTTGTGACGTTTTAAAAAAGAATATACAAAGTCTCTATTAGGGGTATTATCCTTAAATCTCTTTATTGTTTTACCTCTACTGTCTAAGTAATTTTTTATAATCATCCTGACGTCCAAATGGTTAAGTGGGTAGCCCCAATCGGGACAAAGTATTAGTTGATGGATTAATATATCTTCTTCGTGTTGGGTTAGAGCTGTTTGTCCTCCATGACGCTTTAGATTTCGATTTTTATGGTGCCGATAAAATAGAGAATAATGTATGTTGGAAGTTTCTTGTGCCACTCTATAACTCATTCCATTTTCAATTGAAGGAAGGGCTATCTTTAGTGTTTTTTCATCAATCTTCTTATGTTTTACCTCTAGGGTCTAGAATATAAACGCGAGGCATTTTTCTGCAAAAGAAAAATGGATTGTAAATAACTATGGGGTGAATTGAAACAGCGGGTGATCATTTAAAAGTGAGGTTATACAACATATTAGGTAATATTTGAAAAAGCAAGCAAAACAGGCAATTTCTGAAATCGGCAATGTAATCTAGATACTTGAAAGCTACTTTAACCAAAAACTCAATGTCTTACCTGATTTTATCTAATCACCACGAATAAAGTTTTGCTAGTAATCGAAAAGGCACGCGCATTTACCCCAACAACTGTTTGGTACTGTAATCAGGGTTGCCAACATAAAACATCTTTGGTCTGTTAAGGCAGTTATGGCGACATCTGTTGATCATTTAAGCACAAATTTGAAGCGGTGGAAGGCTTATTTCCGCGGCAGAAATTTTCTAAAAGAAGTTTCCTGTTTTTGTTTCTATTCGCCCAGCCGTTGCTATTCTCCCCATTTTACAGTATCTGTCGATAGTTATACTTAGTCATTATCATCTACAGATATTTATCGATACCTATTGATACTTATCGATAGTTATTAGTACCTACCTGTTTTCTAAAAAAATCTATTTGATAATCTTTTTCATCCAAGTTTAGTGCCACGCCTATCAAACGGAAATCTTTTCGATTCAGCGCTGAACTAATTTTTATAGTTCTTCCAGTTGGCGAGAGCCGATCGTCAATATATTCCTCATAGCTTCATCAATGCCACGAAATTTGGCTATATGGCAAATATTAATACTTATCTGGTAGGTATAATCTGTGTTAGTTTCACGTCTCTCATGCATCTTTAAAACATTTTCGTGATCTATGTCATCGGTCTGTATATAAGGTAATACATCTATGTAGTTATTTTACTTAATTAATGGGTAAAATTAACTACATTGATAACATATACACAGAAAATATGCCTTATGTAAATGTATATTTTTAACTAAATTAATTTGACCCGATGTATTTTTTTTATTCCGCTATGGTTTGACCAATTTAGATGAACTTTTCAGGGAATATTTTGGATATTACCGGAGCCAATACCAAGCATATTAATATCGTGTTTCATTTGGTTTTCGGGGTTTTTAATTGCACGGAGTTCAATTTTATTAATCTTTTTAAATTTTGACAATTTTTCGTATTCGCAAACTTAAAGGGCTGTGTACACGTGCAAAAGTAATGAAGCAAAAAGGTCTGTATAATGTGTATAATATCAAAGTCTACTGAATAAATATGAATTCTGTAAATTTGATAATATCCAAACTCCCAGATAATAGCAGAGCGCTTTCGACTAACTAGTCATCATCAATGCTACCTACAAATATAATAACGACCGGGTGGTATTTTACCTTAGAGTAAGAATGAAAATAGAGTTCATTATTTACATATTTAGCCACTGCCAAGATTACCTTACCGTATAAGGTCGATCGTACGACGATGTCAAGCCTAGCCAGGAACTCCAATGTTTATACCAATTTATATTACGGTGAATATGTTTAAACATGATGCAATAAAATTTTCATACAAAAAATAGTAATGTTTTTCCAGTATTAGTTTCTAAGCAGTATAAAGAAACTACTTTTATTGCAAAATAGTAAAATACAAGTTAAAATACCCAAAGCCTTAGATCAGATTACGCCAGTAACAAGAGTTTTAGTTAGATATGGGAACCCCTAACGACAACTCCTCTTATTAGACCATCCCACTATGCTATTAGATCATCCCACTTCCATTGACAAGAGATCCTTATAGTAAAAAAGTATAACAGGCTACAGTAAAGATTGTTACAGGGTCACGTGACCGGCGTGGCTTAAAAACCAATAGCGGGTCCTGGAACTAAAGTTTATTCAAATTCAAGATAGACTGCACGTAAACTAAAGTTATTGTGTATGCGATACGCCTTTAAAAGTTTGCTAAGAACTTATATCATAATCGTCCACCTTTATTTAAAGGCGTATTGAACGCACACTAACTTTTGTTTACATGCAGTCTATCTTGAATTTGAATAGACTTTACAATAAACTTTAACATTAACGAAATTAATTTGCTGAAAAAAAATACCAAGCTTTTCTTAGCTTCACTACTGCATGAGTTTTAATGTATTATTTTATAATTGTTAATACGGTTCAAATCTTCTAATTATATGTTGCCTTACTTCAAGAAACAGCGTTCTAAAGGTGCAGTGAAATTAGAAGAACATTGATTTTTTTTACTTTATCTTGGACATTGCGAAACTAGGAGCTTTAGTGACCTAACTATGGTGTGGCAATGTGAGTTTGTAAAAAAATGGCCGTTTAAGTTTGGAATTGTCTTTTAATCATTAAGTAAACAGCTAGATTTCCTTTTCCAGGGGACTTGTTATGTCTAATGGAAGATACCTTTATCACTTATTTTGGGTCACATGACCAATCCGGTTCAGTACAATAGAACGTTTATTTCGTCGGGGGTCATGTGAGAATCCTCAGAAGTATAACGATACAAAAAAAACTCTGAGGTGATTATTTTGACGATTACAATAGTTTTTCCTACCAGAGAATTAAAATACTCAAACGGCGTCTCACGCTCAAAAAGACGAACTGCGATTTCGAAATTCACTAGATTTTGGATGAAATCTGGGGAAATAATAAAGTTTCGGATGATTTCGGGCCTTTTCTTAATTTTCACTTGAGTTGGGCCAATTTTTTATATAAGTGTTGTGAGGTCAAGGAATTTAAATGGTGATTCTTTGAGTAATTAAAAGTAAAAATGTGCTCGTAAACATGTTCTAAACTGGTTAGAATTTAAGGTTTAGGACACTGAAAATTAAAAAACATCTTCTACTTTTTAAATTTAGCTATTAACATGGAATAACAATATGACAATTGGCTATTCCATTTTTATCTTATAGCGCTCGCTTTTTCTTACTTTCCTCGCAACGGGAAAGTATTCTAGTTGCAAAAAAACAGTTTTCGCAGTTCCGTCGGTTAGTCTGTATGTGTGGCCGCGACAACGCTCAAGAACTGCTTGTCTTATTTTCTTCAAGTTTTGGTTAAAAATTAAAAGTCATATGATGATGACGTAGTATCATTTTGGTAAAAATCCAATTTGGCAGAACAAAATGGCGGCCAATTGAAATGTTAAAAAATTATAACTAAAAAACTGCTTATCCATTTTTTCCAAATTTTGCAGAAAAATTAGGTGTGACATGACCATCAACCGATAAGTTTTACTACAAATCCACAATGGCGGCCTAATAAAATGTTGTGACAATGCAGAAAAGTGCTACATCGATTATGCTCAAATTTTGCTCAAAAATCAAATATTATATAGGGATGAATTGGTAAAAATGTTGAGACAAATTTAAAAAGGGGGAACAAAACGGTGGCCTAATTAAATGTTTAAAAATATCTGAAAAAAGTACTTATCGGATTGATTGATTGATGACATGCCCATTTGTTAAACATTTATTACTAAAAATGTATGAATTGCTCTCTTATAATCGATTTTTAATCAAATCTGTATAAATATTAAAATTCGCTCGCATTCTAGGCATTCCTACTCTCATTTTTTAAATATTTACTAAAAATGTATGATATGTATTTTCAAATACCCCCAGATGCCTAATTTCTTTCAGCCAAATCTACACAAATGTCAAAATTCTGCCGCCATGTTGGCTTTACAATCGCCTAATTAAATGTTTAAAAATATCTGAAAAAAGTACTTATCGGATTGATTGATTGATGACATGCCCATTTGTTAAACATTTATTACTAAAAATGTATGAATTGCTCTCTTATAATCGATTTTTAATCAAATCTGTATAAATATTAAAATTCGCTCGCATTCTAGGCATTCCTACTCTCATTTTTTAAATATTTACTAAAAATGTATGATATGTATTTTCAAATACCCCCAGATGCCTAATTTCTTTCAGCCAAATCTACACAAATGTCAAAATTCTGCCGCCATGTTGGCTTTACAATCTTGAATTTTTAAATTGTTGACAAAAATTCATGATGTGCAGTCTTAAATACCCCTAAATGCCAAATTTTAATCAAATCTGCAAACAATTAAAAATTAGTCGGCTATAGTGGTGCCGCCATTTTTAATTCTCAAATATTGACTAAAATTTTATAACTTTTATTCTTGAATACTTCTAGATACTGATATTTTAGCCGAATCTGTACAAATGACAAAATTCGTTCGCTATATTGGCGCCACCATTTTGATTTTTGTTGTGCATTCTTAAATAATCCCCACAAATGTTAAAATCATCCGTCCGACCTGTTCACATTGCCGCTATTTTGAATTTTTAAATGTTGACACTTTTAAATTTTCCTAGGCCCCTATTTTCTGTTTTAGCTACACAAGTAAAGTGCGGGACACGAAAGAAAACCGGGCGGTCTTTAAAATAAACGTTCATAGTCTTAAGCACGCGGAAAAGTAAAATTTGGGTACGCAAATAAATTTTATGTTATTTTCTGTGCGCCAGCTAAGTGCTACGGAAAATTAATCGAGAATTTAGTAAATTTCGCATTGGTCCACTTGTAATTGGGATGTGCCTAGAGTGTCCATGCACTTGCCTCTAGAAGGTTCTAGCTATTTCCATTGGCGCCTATACATTTCGAGCATTTGTTTTAATTTCTATATAAATGCGTTGCGTTGAATTTGAATTATTATTTCGAAGTAACAATGGCGAGCAAAAAAGGAAAAACAATTCGAAGTGGTGCACGTGAAGTTATTGCGAGCGTTATAGAGGCCTGTACTAGAGAAGCTGAAAATAATAGTCTGACTGTTCCAATTCAAAATCGAACAGAACGCGCTGCATTTTACACTGGTGTTTCGGAAAGTAGTGTAAGAAAAATTCAAAGAGAACATAATGATCGCTCATGTTCTATTTCACCTTTAAAATCTCCTGGTAAAAAAAGACCCAGATTATCATACAAAGATAAAATTGACGATGGTGATTTTCAAGTAATTCGACGAACAATAGAGGATTTTTATATAAACTTGAAAAAGGTTCCGACCTGCAAACCCCTACTTCGTGCTGTAAAGAACAAAATAGATTTTCCGTACGGGTATAAAACCTTAAATCGGCTTTTACGATCAAATGGTTTTGTTTGGCGCCAGTGCCAAAATAAACGAAAATTGCTTATTGAGAGACCAAATATTTTTCACTGGCGGGTGAAATATCTATCAACTGTAAGGCAATATAGGCAAGAAGGATGCAATATTGTGTATCTAGACGAAACCTGGGTAGATAATGATATGACAGTGAACAAATGCAGGCAAAGTGAAAGTGTTACAGGTGTTGTTCAGGGAATCCGCTTTAGTAATCTAGCTTTATTACAGTTCATGCTGGATCAGAAGCCGGATTTGTTCCAGGTGCTGTTTTAGTTTTTCGCTCGGGACTAACAACTGGAGACTATCTTGGACAGATGAATAGAGATAATTTTGAAAAGTGGTTGCTCGAGAAGCTTCTACGTAACATTCCTCCCAAATCATTCGTGGTAATGGATAATGCGTCTAATCATTCTCACGTAGAAGATAAAGTGCCAACTAAATACTTTACAAAAGCTCATATGATATTGTGGCTTAAATCGAACAATCTTCTTTGTGATCCAACATGGAGAAAATATCAATTATATGAAGTAATATCAGCCAACAAGCCTAGAGAAAAAAAATATAAAATTGACGGTCTTCTACGTAACCTCGGTCATACACCTTTAAGGCTGCCTTCATACATGTGCGACCTCAACCCTACTGAACTTGCATGGGCAGGAGTAAAAAAATATATTCGAGAGCGCAACACCGGTGAACTTTCAATTAAAGATTTAAATAAAATAACATTAGAAAAGATTGACTCAATATCGGCTGAAAATTGGTAATCGTATGTTAAACATGTTTGTTCTATTGAAGATAAATACTGGGAACTAGATGACAAAATTGAAACGGTTATTGATGATTTAGTTATCACACTGGGATCTTCAAGTAGTTACGACGGAACCTCATCATTTTCAGAGGAAGACAACGATTTAGAAGGAATCGAACCATTAGAATTACAGCCGTCAACCTCAAAAATGGTTTAGTTTTTTTTCATATATTTTGTAAAATTGTTCATAAAGTAGCTGTCAATAAACTGCTTCAAAATAATTAATTTTCTGTTCAATACCGGGTGTCAAAAAATATCTTATATTGCAATTAATATTTGAAAAACTACAGAACTCATATTTTTCCAAAATTAACACATCAATGAGGTTATAGTAGGGGAGCCAGCACTGATTCCAGTGAACAAGATTTATCAAAATTTTAACTTATGCAGTTCGACTTTGGGCTATTCGGGTATGCCAAAAGTGACCGTTTGTCTCCCTGTCCCTGTCTTTGTACTTTGTACAGGGGGCGCCCTTGTGAAGTGCTATACAGGGCGTTTCATAATTGCGTGCTAATGTTAAAGGGGGGTGATTCTTGGACCTTTTTAAGAAAAAAATTAATATGAACCTAAAAGTCTTAACTTTGGAGATACAGGGTTTTAAAAAAACATTTTTTTTAAATCCTAATTTTGATGCTATTGTAGTTAAATAACTGTGTGAAATTTGATACACGTCTTTTACGCATAAAAGGGCATTTTTTATTAACAATCAATTTTTGAAATTTTTACCAGTGGCGTGCATATGTAATTAACCTGGGTAAATCCGTATGCTCCTTAATGCATAGAAGACGTGTATCAATTTTCATGCAGTTATCTACAATAGCATCAGAATTGTGATGAAAAAAATGTTTTCTTTTTAGACTTTACCATACTGTATCTCAAAAGTTAAAACTTTTAGGACATAAAAACACACGGAAACGCCCTGTATAGTACTTTACAATGACGGTCCCTGTATGAAGTAATATGACAAACGGAGACAAACGGCCATTTTTGGCATCCCGAGTAGCCCAAAGTCGAACTCCATAAATTAAAATTTTGATAAATCTCGATCACTGGATCTGATGCTAGCTGTCCTTGTAAAATCTGGACTTGTAAATCGTGTATCACTATACTGGGTGGTCCAATAATAGCGGACGTAGGCAGTAGCCCGGGAACCGTTAATGACAGAACTCAAGAAAAAATATATTTATAGGTAAATCGTATCAAGAAAAATCAAAATTAAATTATTTTAAACTTCGAAAGTTCGCACACAAAAGATATAGAAGTGCGGTACACTAAAGAAAACAGACAAATATAGATAAAGGTTCATTAAGCATAGTTACATTTTTTAATTATCTGAAGTGCGAGTAGTCAAAAAGGAGTGCCATAATATTTAAAGAACAACGGGACACCACTGGTTTAAAGATATTTCTTGGCCAAACTTCCTAAACCGATTGACTTCGCCCGGTTTTCTTTCGGATTTTTTATATCCGAAAGTGTATGCATGTCAAATTTGAAAATAATCGGCAATGGAAGTGCTGAAAAATCCATTACAAGATTTGGACCAGACATACAAACATACAATCAGACGAATAGAAAGCCAATAAAAGCCCGTTGAAAGGATTGATTTTACTCTAACACCCGTATTCACTAAAGAGTTTTAACTTTAAACACTGTCTAACTTGACAGTTACAGGTTTAAGATGACGTTTTCAACAACTGAACAAATAATTTTTCTAAATGTCACAATTACAAAATGATAGTGACATAAGGCAAACATAACTAAAAACTATAGTTTAATACCATATAAATAAATAATTTCCTTTTAACAAGACAGACGGAGACAAACAGTCACTTTTGGTATACCCGAATAGCCCAAAGTCGAACTGTATAAGTTAAAATTTTGATAAATCTTGTTCACTGGAATCAGTGCTGGCTCCCCTACTTGATGTATTAATTTTGGAAAAATATGAGTTCTGTAGTTTTTCAAATATTAATTGCAATATTAGATATTTTTTGACACCCGGTATTGAACAGAAAATTAATTATTTTGACAGCTACTTTATGAACAATTTTACAAAATATATGAAAAAAACTAAGTCATTTTTGACGTTGACGGCTGTGATTCTAATGGTTCGATTCCTTCTAAATCGTTGTCTTCCTCTGAAAATGATGAGGTTCCGTCGTAACTACTTGAAGATCTCAGTGTGATAACTAAATCATCAAGTTCAATAAGGTTGAGGTCGCACATATATAGAGGCAGCCTTAAAGGTGTATGACCGAGGTTACGTAGAAGACCGTCAATTTTATACTTTTTTTCTCTAGGCTTGTTGGCTGATATTACTTCATATAACTGATATTTTCTCTATGTTGGATCACATAGAAGATTGTTCGATTTAAGCCACAATATTATATGAGCTTTTGTAGAGTATTTAGTTGGCACTTTATCTTCTACGTGAGAATGATAAGTCGCATTATCCATTACCACGAATGATTTGGGAGGAATGTTACGTAGAAGCTTCTCGAGCAACCACTTTTCAAAATTATCTATATTCATCTATCTCCAGCTGTTAGTCCCAAGCAAAAAACTAAAACAGCACCTGGAACAAATCCGGCTTCTGAACCAGCATGAACTATAATAGAGCTATATTACTAGAGCAGATTCCCTGAACAACACCTGTAACACTTTCACTTTGCCAGCATTTGTTCACTGTCATATCATTATCTACCCAGGTTTCGTCTAGATACACAATATTGCATCCTTCTTGCGTATATTGCCTTACAGTTGATAGATATTTTACCCGCCAGTGAAAAATATTTGGTCTCTCAATGAGCAATTTTCGTTTATTTTGGCACTTGCCCCAAACAAAACCATTTGATCGTAAAAGCCTATTTATTTTGTTCTTTACAACACGAAGTAGGGGTTTGCAGGTCGGAACCTTCTTCAAGTTTATATAAAAATCCTCTATTGTTCATCGAATTACTTGAAAATCACCATCGTCAATTTTATCTTTGTATGATAATCGGGGTCTTTTTTTACCGGGAGATTTTAAAGGTGAAATAGAACATGAGCGATCATTATGTTCTCTTTGAATTTTTTTTACGCTACTTTCCGAAACACCAATGTAAAATGCAGCTCGTTCTGTTCGATTTTGAATTGGAATAGTCAAACTATTATTTTCAGCTTCTCTAGTACAGGCCTCTATAACGCTCCCAAACGTTGCGCCGATTCCTGCATAAAATTGGATTTCGATTAAAAAATATTGACAAGCGCATTTGCATTACAGAAATCCAACGGCTAGTGGAATGGAAACAAAAATATTTAATCCAAATTCATCAGTTCCGCGCAGAAAATCGAAATATTTACTATTTAGATGAGACTTGGTTCGACACTCATGACACTACAATTAAAGGTTGGCAAGGTTCTTCACCAAAGTGCATTTAAGTTGTACCTGCTTCTCGAGGAAAGAGAATATCCATCTTATACTGTGCACAGTATAAGATGGGATATTCTATTTCCTCGAGAAGATGGCTCGAGGGATGGCTGGGTACCGAACGCTTTGCTACTTGTAGCAAAAAACACTAAGGACTGCTCGCTAGACTACCATCAAGACATGACAAGTGAGCTTTTTGAAAATTGGATGAAAAATTCTCTTCTTTCCTCGAGAAGATGGCTCGAGGGATGGCTGGGTGCCGAACGCTTTGCTACTTGTAGCAAAAAACACTAAGGACTGCTCGCTAGACTACCATCAAGACGTGACAAGTGAGCTTTTTGAAAATTGGATGAAAAATTCTCTTCTTCCGAATATCCCGCCAGGCAGTGTAGTCGTTTATGATAATGTTAGTTATCACAGCACCTTAGCTGAAAAAGTACTCACCATAAAAAGAGGTGCTGCAAGAGTTCCTTAGCCAACACGACCTCTATTTTGAAGATAATACGGCTTATTACTTTTCCGCATATTAATAATTTATGTCAAAGTCAGCAATACGCAATAAATTTTTGTACGTACATATATAAACATTGTTTCAATCTTCCCACTACCACCCTGGACCGGAATGATTTATTAGCTAAAACAGATGCATAAGCAGGAATAAAGTATAAAGGTATTACTTAGTCATGACCATTTATCGTGTGTCGGACTATAATAAAACCCTTCAATTGGAAGAAGGCCAAAATGCCGAAAAAAAAAATGTTGATTCAAAGGATATACTTACTCGTCAGTGAACAGGTAGAAAAATACATGGTATCAAATCAATGTAATAACAACTTCTTACATGTAACAAAGACAAAACAAAAGTTGACGAACATCAAATTACATTTTTAAAAAATGTTGCTTAGATTTATTGTTAAAAAAGCAACCATTGTTCTTGTAGGCATGATGAAACAGAGAAATGAGAGAATCTCTTTAACAAAAAGCAAAAAGAAAATTGACAGTCGACGGGGTTCCCAAATTTATATTGAATTAAAACAGCTACAACTGTAAAGAAAAATATATGATAATATTGAAATCCTTGTATATAATAGACGAATTACTAAAATTTGACATATCTTGATAAGTATAAACAGAACAGGCTAGTAGATTGTGATCAAGAGGTTTGAAAATTATTGGTAAAAAAGTGTGGTGGTCAGCATTTTTTCATAATATCTTATTGACCTTCATTAATGTATATAGGCATAAAATAAATGAACACAATCCTGTTCAGTTAGTTCCCTTGTTTACCTTCCCCCAAGGACTTGCTTTGGTTGCTCATAGGTTTAGTTTTGTTTGAACGTCCCTTGAAATTTGTGCTAGGGTTTGTAACAATGTACTTGTTTTTGTCATTACTCGCCAAAGCTATTTTTTATTGTTAAATTTCTCTGCTCTCTCAATTTACTCACATAATCTTGTTTCTTGTTTTGATTCAAACCCGTTATTAGTGTCCAAGTCAGTAAAATACATCTATTAGTATTAATTTCATATCACATCCAAACATTTAGTTGCTCGTTACAATTGGTAAGGTTTATTAACATTACACAGGTTTTTGTGCATTTTCAATCTACTATCTCTAATGTATTTACTTATTATTATTTAATAGGCCTCTTCGGCCAAGGTTGGCATGTCAGTCTTCGGCGGGTTGTCTTTGAACAGTTTTTTCTCTCACTATGACGTCACACCGGGGTTTCCAATAATCAGATTTGTAATCAATTCCTATAGGTTGTTTTTCTGTTTTGACCAATTTACAATTTTATCTATATTTTATTTCCTGTTATGTTTATACGCATTAAAATAACAAATTTTAGTAATTCGTCTATTATAGAGAAGGATTACAATATTATCATAATTTTTTCTTTACAGTTGTAGTTGTTTTAATTCCATATAATTTGGCAACCTCGGCGACTGTCAATTTTCTTTTTGCTTTTTGTTAAAGAGATTCTCTCATTTGTCTCTTTCATCATGCCTACAAGAATGATGGCTGCTTTTTAAGCAATATATTTAAGCAACTTGTGTTTTGTCCTTGTTGCGTTAAAAAGTTTTTTTTTACATTGATTTGATACCATGTATCTTTCTACCTGTTCACTGACGAGTACGTATGTCGAAATCGAAATTCAACCTTCTTCTTTCCGTATCGGCTTTTGGGCCTTGTTCACCATCTTCATAATTCAAGAGTTGTATTATTTTTATGACTCGATGTACTTATTTGCAAGTAACATTGATAATGATTCATGACTAGTTAGTCGATAGCGCTCTGCTATGATTTTGGAGTATGGATATTATATACGTTATACGGGACCTAAAAGCTACTTATTTATTTTTTTAGGGACCTCCAAAATTTTAACCTAAGTTTAGGCTTTAAAACTAAAAACTTTCTAAAAATAGAAGAAGAATGAAATAAAAATGTTTATAAAATAAAATAGAACCAACTGTAAAAAAAGTACTAAAAAGTAAAAAATATAATATTTTATTCCACATTGACATTTGCTGGTAACACATTCCATAATCGGGACGCTCTGGGAATAAAGAAGCTAACAAAGTGGGAGGTCCTTGGTCTTTTCAATTGGACGGAAAGGATGCATGTGGGTCGATGCTCGTGTCTCCCTGGCAGTAATGACTAAGGAGGGCATAGTGGATGATATCTCATCAGAACAGAATCCGTGTTAGTATCCGTAAAACAGAGACAGATCGCCCACAATTCGACGATGCTCTAGTGATGCAAGGTTCCTTGTGGGATTTGGAACATCAAGCAGGCGAATAGCTCTTCTTCGGAGAATCAAGGATATTAAAGATTAAAGGGGAGGCTACTCCACATATGTGCGAGCAATACTCAAGGCAGTGTCTAATGTGCGAAGTGTAGTGTAAACAGGTTCGCAGAAGAAAAGTAGTTTCGAGCTCGGAAAAGAAAACCCAATTTCTTCGCGGCTGCTGTGGCAATTGTGGTGATGTGATCATGCCAGAGAAGAGCTTTCGAAAAAGTGATACAGACTAGGCTAGAGAAATTTTGGCTTCAAGGATTTAATTATACATTTGAATGGGTACTGGAAGATAATTTGTGAGATAATAAACAAGATTGTGTCTTAGTGGTTAGGGATAAAGGAATTACCCTACACCTATCATCAATTTCAGTTTTAGAGACAGGTTTGGGGAATTGTATATTAGAGTGGACTGTACTATCGTCAGCGTAGCTGTGAATAGGATTGCTAGCAGAAGAAAGCAGGTCATTGATGTGCAGGAGGAATAGGGTAGATGCCAATACTGAACCCTGTGGAACGCCTGCGTTAATTTGGTTAGTTTGATGAATGGCCGTCAACCACTACAGAAATACTGCCAATCCAAATATATGGAGGAAGACCATAGGCAAGAAGTTTGTTAAGAAGTGCGTCATGCCAGACTTGATCAAATGCTTTGGATATATCGAGGGCAATAATTTGACAAAGGTAAAAAGATCTGCTATGGATGTTTGGTGGCGGAAGCCGTTTTACCTGTAGTGTATAAGTTTATACTTTTCAAAGTAATTTAAAAGATCATTATCGATATACTTCACCATTGCCTTATTAATAATTGGGAGGAGAGATATGGGTCTGGAAGGGAAGAGTTTTGGATTCCTTTTTGGGAACAAGATGTACACGAGCAGATTTCCAGCTTTTAGGAAAAATGCCCTTCTCATAAGACATTTGGAATGACATGGTAAGGATAGGGGCAATTCAGAAGCGCACTTTTTTAAAACTATAACCGGAATACTTTTTGGTGTTAAGTGTTTTGAGAATACGTCGTACCTTTTTAACCTCGGAGGTAGCGACCAAAAGGATTGGCTCCCATTTTAGCAAGACATTTTTTTATATCTAGGGGTGAAAGATTACTTGTGGCGTTTCATTATGACAGGTCGGCTCAGCGTCAAATAAAAGCGCGATTTTCAAAAATATTGTACTTTCAATTGAAAATGCCCATGTATTTCCCTATATTCTACTATAAAATGTATACAACCTGTATTATTTTTTTTCATATTTATTTAATATGTGTGGAAGTGGAATTCATAAAACTACAACTGCCTAAACACACATGGAAATTCAGAAATCTTTAAAATAATATTTCACTCAATTAATAATCCAAAGTCTTTGAGGAAACCCCAGTTGGCCCTGACTACTCTACTAGTTTAATTAAAGTTTATTAATTTTAAAGTTTTTGTAGATGTTTAATCGAGTTTGGCAAACCTAGTTATCTATATGTCGAATAACAATAAGTAAATTAAAACATTTCGATATATCTGTAATTATCTGCCTATCGCAAACTATGGATTAATGACCAGATAAAATAAAAAATAGAGTGGGCTCCAATAAATATATTTCTAGACATATTCTTAAAAATCAACATCGTCAATACATAAAACCCAAACATGTTTCACTTTAAAATATAGGCTATTTTCAGTGTCGATTGCAGTGACACCTTCAGCCCTCTTAAAGATGTAAAGTTATACTAATAAACAAAACTAAATACTCAGGAAAATGTATAGTATTTAATTTTGTTGATTGCGGGGGCTCAAGAAACCTCCTCAGTCGATAACTATCGGCGTACCGATTTATCGATGACTATCGGTATTTTTCGAAGTCCTGTGTTTCGCACCTGTGTTAGACGGCAGTAAGAAAAATAAATTAATAATAAAAATTATTTAAGATCTACTAAAGTCCGACGTACGGATCTTGGGCTGGGACCTCTGAATTGATCGGCCGGAAAAACGCATAAAAACGCATTGATTTGTGTGTTGAGGAGCACTCGATATTTCGACTGAACTTTTAATATTTGTAGAGAATATATATTTGCCCGCATAGTTTTTGAAGCCTAGCACTCGTACTAGTCACAGAACCTTAAATCCCCATGGGATTCTACCAGTCACATAACTTTAGATTGCGCGCTTATTTAAAATCTGATTTGAGGTGTGATTTTATGGCTTTAATGATGATTAAAATCCTTATTTTAATATAGTCTCTTAATTTTGTTGGCGTACTACCGAGTATTTTCTTTACAGCAAACCTAACTTAACCTATTCCACATTTATATTAATTAAAAGTTTTGTTAAAAAAACTAAAAAAAGTTATCCACCTGAACGGGGATACGAACACATATGCGCTGCATCCAAAGCCGAGTATCCAATCCTACTACTAAGCCACGAAGCTCACACTGAATATTCAATAAAACTTGTTTATATACTCCGCAGAAATAAACGACGAACCAATAGGAAGCACATTGAACAACTAGTCACAAGACCTTAAATACGATCCCTATGCTTCCAATTACAGCACAGATTGCTCAATGGCTTCCTGTTAGTTTGTTGTATATTTCCGCGGAGTATAAACAAGTTTTGTTAAATGTTAAAGCTTGGGCTTCCTGGCTCAGTGGTAGGATTCTCGGCCTTAGTTCCCAGACATATGTATTTGAATCGCCGTTCAGGTGGATAATTTTTTTTAGTTTTTCAACAAAACTTAAAATTAATAAAAATGCGGATTAGGTTAGGTTATGATTGGTTAGGCTTGCTATAACGGAAGCGCGTGGTAGCTCGTCAACAATATTCCGATTCTATATTAAAACAAGGAGATTTTAACATAACCCATAATGTTATAATATCACACCTGACATTATCGAGAACCAGATTTGAAATACGCGCGCACTCTAAAGTGTTGTGAATGGTTGAATAGGGGGCGTATTTAATCTTGTGTACACAGGACCTTAAACAGCGTGCGGATGATTCCAATCACATCATTTTAAAGTACGCGCGTGTTTCAAATTTGATTTTCGATTATTTGAAGTACATGGTAGATTTCTAAACCTACTGGACTTGTGAATGGCAAGGATCCTATCGGTCAGGACCTTTGACTGAGACTCAACAAGTCCAGTAGGTTTAGAAATCATACAAACCCCATTGATACCCACCAAATCGGTGATGATTTTGCAGGACTGAAAGCTAGAAAAACAACTTTTATGTAAACTTTTTTGTATTGTTTAAATATATTTTCAGTTCTAGATACTGTGATGTTTTGGCAATGGATTTGTTTAACTGTGTGCTTTTTTTATTATTTAAGGTAATACAATTGAAAATTTAAATAAATAATTCTATAAAAACTTTAGAACCACGCTTCTTTTATAAAGACAATACATTTTATTATAGATATATAGATAAGTAAATTTATTACAACGAACAAAAGCGTTGGGCGCCAGTAAAAATAAAATGAAGTTAACATCTATTTTACACTTCGTTTGTACCTATGGTTTTTTCGTGTAATACATTTATATAAGGGGGCCGAAATGTATTAAATTGAACTAATATCTGTGTTCATATTTTGTTTTTTTACTTTTTAGTTCACTTTATAAAACCACGATATTTTAACATTTCAATATCCTATGCATCTTGTTCTTTCTTTTTATTACCTATTCTAAAAACTTATAATTGCACTGTTAAGTACTCTTAAGTACAAATATTTTGTATTTTGTAGTCAATTTTTGTTTGCCGTGTTGAAGCCGCTATTTTGAATTTTTAAATGTTGGCTACAAATTTATATTTTGCATTCTAAATACCGCCAAATACCGATTTCTCACTCAAATCTGCACTTCCGCACAAATATCAAAATTTATTAGTCATGTTGGCGTTGACATTTTGAATTTGTAAATGTTGAATAAGAATTCATAAATTGTTTGTCTAAAATACCATATCGGTCTAATCTGCACAAGTGAAAAAAAATCGTCTGCTATCCTAGAGGCGCCATTTGGAATTTCGAGAGATGTTTACTGAAAATTCATAATTTGAACAGATACTGATTTTCAGTCGAATACTGCACAATTACCAAAATTTAATCCGCCTTGTTGACGTAGCCCTTTAGAACTTTTGTGTGTTGACTGAAAGTTCACAATTTACACTTTTAAACACCCCTAGGTACCGACTGGAGCTGCCATCTTAAGTTTTTTATATACAAAAGTGCCAAATTGTCGAGAAATTGTATTGTCACGGGAACTGTAGATGAAAGCCAAATTTGAAGTTAAACCAGTTAAGAGAAACTGGTGAAAAATCCATTACGGGATTTGAGATTTGAACCAGACATAAATATACATTTAGACAGACAAACAAAAAACCGAAGAATGATAAAAGATAATAAAAGAGAGATAAAAACAATATAGATTTAAATTATTTTAAAGGGCAACTCTTTCTGGTTTTGACTAAGGGCGGCCAGAACCCTTGCCACAGGACCGTGGCAAGGGTGAAACTAGCGAATATGGCTGGTTGTCTATTCAGATGTCTGCAATATGGAATAATTTAAATAGTTTTACATTCTTAATAAGGGGGAGTATTGTAATCGTGATCGTTTTTTTGCGTTTTAGAGTCCCTAGGCCCCGAAAAATTTTTTCTGCCATTTCTGTCGGTCTGTCGTTCTCTCTGTAGGTGGCATAGATCAAAAATTTCCGATTATCCGATTGACTTCAAAATTTGGCTTAAAGTCAAGGGTCATATGGTAACATTTTGGTAAAAATCTAATAGAGCGGTCTCAGAAAATGTTAAAAATTTTATTATTAACGAATGGACAGGGATAAACTGGTAAAATTTTGATCTAATGAAATGTATAAAAATTTACTATAAAAAAATACTTATCCAACTGACTTGTGTGAAACAGGGATAACCTGGTAAAAATCTAGTGCGAACCTATACGGCAAAACAAAATTCCGGCTTACTAAAATGTTTAAATATTCGGTAGAATTCTATTTCCACGAATAAAACCTTTTATGATACAAAATAATACTCCTGACAAAATAAAAAAATAATTCGAAAAATCGTCAAATTCGCCTTTAACGGCAACTTACCTCTTACAAAATTCCACTACATAGAGATAATTTGAAAACATTAAAATAAATTAGGGTTTATAGAATTTGTATAAAGTTGATATTGAATAATTATATGCATATATTATAAACTGTGGTATTTGTACGTAGCGGAATTCTGGTTTTATGTAAAATGGGGATACTATAATTTGTTGGTGTTTTTAATCTTTATTCTAATCAAAATCAATCAATAGTTTTTCATAAATATTTTTTTAAATAAGTGTATTGTCTGTAAATCTGCGCTAGTTTTCGTTGTAAAATTTAGCTACCTGCTGTACTTTGAATACATTTAAAACGTAATAACTTTTTTAAGCCACGTTTTATTTAACTTTTAAATAAAAATTCTTATTCTCCGACTCTTTTACCTAAAAAAGGTATAACTGGTCAGAGTTTGAGCAGCCGTTTTTGAGAACATATCTGGATTTAAAAAAATCATTTTGTGACAGGTTTAAATTATTGTAATACAATTGAATACAATTATGGTAATACAATTGAATACAATTTAAAGCGAAGCTGTTTTGTCACTAAATGTTGAATGAAAATTCTTATTTTCCAACGTCTTTTACCAAATAAAGATATACCTGATATGAGTTGAGTTTTTGAGCACTCTTTTTGACATGTTTGGTTGTAAAATTTTGATTTCTTACTCAAATTCACCATTGCATTGCATTGCTACAAGAATTACAAAAACGAGTAAATGTGCTTCTAATTTTATTCTCGAGTAAAAAAAGTCAATAAGATATTTATCAACGAACAGAAAGTTAATTAAAAAAAATGCTTTTAACAATTGCTAAAAGTGACCTCCATTTTCGTGTATACAAAGTTCTCAAAGCGTCCATTCCAGTTTGAATACGTCTCCTTAATTTATCTTCTGTATCTTCTGGCTTAAAATACACAAGGGTTTTCAAAGTCACAATAATATCATCTTTGAAATACCGGTTCTTCGTCCTTGCCTTTATTTTTTTAATAAAGCTGTCTTGTCAAGTAAAGAAAAATATTCTCCCTTTTTCCCGGACTACAAAAAAATACTTTATTTATTTGGTATAATATAATAGCTTAGTGTATAGAAAGTGAGTTTGGTTTCAGAAAATACTACGTTTAAATGTTAGAGTAAGAAATAAAGGACTCTAAGTTTTAAATATATTTTACTAGGTTCTTAGACAATAATAATTACGGTTCTGTTTAGAAGACTGGACATATGAGCTGGATCAGTGTTATATGACACTATTAGTAGAGAAGCACGTATTTCTTTTCGTAAAAAGGTTGATTTAAATTTGTGTTTAGATATTTTATTGTTTCAATATATATATTTGTTAATTATGGATTTTCGTCTAATCTCATAACCCTTATGTAATAGGGTATATTTTCCTGTCGCTTGATGCTTCACAAGCAGATATGGACTCGATGTAAAATGTACCCAAGTAGCAATAAATCGTTTGATTAACGGTTAACAAGGAGTTTCCTTCGCTTTCGCTAGAGAGTTTTTGGGTTAAGGTCTAAAGCCGTAAAGTAGGAAACGAAAAACACTTGTTTATGTGCCTACACAGTTTATAAGTTTTCATCACGTGGGTTCCATTATTTAGTATAGGCACGTGCACTAATATCTTCAATCTGCGATTTTAAAAAATATAATCCATAATAAATAGATATATTCTATAAACCTCATAGCCGTAACATTATAACAAAACACAATCTATATTTTCGACGAACACACGCCACCGAACATAAAAGAGAAAGTAGAATGACGTCAGGGGCGTGCGGTGAAATTTTAAGAAAGGAAAGCAATTTTTGGAAACTTACCTATTTGTAATGTAATTCGATTCTTCAATCAGTTTTTGCAAATTCGTCAATGACGTTATCATAAAAACGATGCTCCGACATATTTTGGAGAAGTTTATTTTCAATGGACAACAGCGATGTATGCGAAAGTCTCTCCTGCCCCGTTGAATTTCTCACGAAATTTTTTATACGTTTAAGTGTTGAAAAATTGCGTTCTACTGATGAACTTGTGGCAGGTATTGTCAATACTAATTTACACAATTTCGACACTTCGGTGTAGGCATCTTCCAGTTCCTTGTCTTTTAAAAATTGCATTAGTTCCTTAGCGTTATTTTTTGCGCTAATGTCATCAGTTTCGTAAATCACTTTTAGTTCAGATCGCAGTAACACTCGGTCAAAGAACTGGCTATAATAAAAAAAAAGAGATTTAAACGCATCTTCTGGAATGCACAAAATTGCAGAGCTCGAGGAATTTAAAATCATTTAAACCGTTAAATCTATAGTTTATTTGTTGCTGAATTTGATCGATTATTTCATAAAAGAGGCGTCTGTATGATGTTTGCACATCTCCCACCTTGCCTGTTCGAAGACGCTTGGCTTGTGGCTCTACATTTAACGTCATCGTTTTCTCCCAAAATAGGTCAAAGTCATCTCTCTTTTGGCTTGACATGGACGGACTTAAAATCATCCACTTTTTTTAGGCAAAAAGCAATATCATTGGTTTTAGTTCGTAATATATTAAAAACATTGTCCGAGAATGGAAATATTTCTAAAAATATGTTCAACAAATAATTAAAATTAAAATCTCGTTTCAAACAGTCTAAAAACCTCCTCGAACTATGTATTGCTTCTGAGTCCCACGTTTCATTATTTTCTATTATATTCTCAAATAGTTTAATCAGTGATTCACGATTTTCAAATGCTGTTAACACAAGTCTTCCATTATAGTTCCACCTAGTAGGAGCTACTTTGGGCAATCGTTTGTGGACAATAGACTGCAAAGCTTGTGTACGTTTTGTTGACTTGGAAAAAAAAGCAGCCATGCCACTTAAAGTAACGAAAAATACTTTACACTCTTTAATGTGAATGATGAACTGCGATAAAACTAAATTTAATTTATGAGCAAAACAATGGACAAACACAGCACTTGGGAAAGTTTCTCGAACTTTAGCTTGCAGACCCCCTAATTGTCCTGCCACCACTGCAGCTCCATCATAGCTTTGAGCAACTAATTTTTTTTCTCCATTAATTTCTTTAGTAACGTTATAAACTACGGTATATAATGCATTGCTGTACGATTTTCGGACACACATAAAACCTAAAAATCGCTCTTGAATACTTCCGTCTGTTTTAGCGTACCGTATTACTATAGATAATTGGCTAAAATTAGTGATATCAATTGTTTCGTCCAGAACAATAGCAATGAACCGCGCCTCGCCAATCTCCTGCTTAATTCTTTTTAGAATAATGGTTGCAACAGCGGAAATTAAATCATTCTGGATTCGATTCGACGTTCCGCGAAAAACGCTAGACTGCTCTAAATGATTTTTAAGCAATCATAATATTTAGCCATTAAACTAAGTAAATCTTGAAAATTTCCTCTGTTTGAAGAAACCCTTGTTTCGTCATGACCTCTAAATTTCAATTCGTGCTGTCCGAGAAAACAAACAACATCGATAAGTCTTCTTAACATTTGCCTATTGTTATCGACTAGTTCATTGTGTTGGCGGTGACTAATTTCCAACTGTTTATTAAGGGCGTGTTCAATTCTGGTTTTGCCGAAGACTTTTTCTTTTATGACGGCTTGTAAATGCGCTTTGCACATAATGTGTCTTTTTACAGCTTTACTGAAATTGTTTAAATCGGAAAAACCAGTTTTATTCCAGAGACCTTTTTCATTTTCAAAGAGTAAACATGGCCAACAAAATAATTTACTTATATTTTCACACCCTGTTAGCCATTTAAATTATTCGTATTTTTTTTCCGGATAAAAATGTCTAATACAGTTTTTTTCATTTTTGTGGTTAAATTTTTCATAAGCAGTTTTGCCCTTCCTTTGGAAATTATTTGAAGCTTATTAGCGCAGTTTAATGTTGAAAATCCCTTTATTATTAAGACACACACCACACATTCACACACACTCTTCTTACTAAATTCTCCAACATTTTCAACGTTATTACCGACAGCCGAAGTTGATGGTATTTGCATATCCACGTCCGCATTATTGTCTTCTATATCGCACCATGCACGACGCGACGTACGTATCACACAACACACGGATAGCCGTTTAAACAAAGAACCTACTTCAACTATAGCTTTCGCGACCACTTAAAGCACGCGACTGAAATGCAAAAATTGCAAACAGCCAGTGGAAAGTTCAATAACCTCTGGCTCGATTCACAGGAAATCAAGCATACAGGACTTGGCTGCAGAGAAGCTAGCGGCCCGCATAGGTTCTATTCGATATTCTATTGTGGCTGGGTCGGAGTCAAGGCCCCATTTATTATGGGCTTGATAATTAAGATAATATTTTAGCATTTTTAATATAAACTAAATTAATGGTTTCCTATTTCAAAAATTACATTTTAGAAGATGTTTTGCAATTTTTTTTTGGTCCCTTGCTTCCATGGACTGCACGCCCCTGGATGACGTAAGGGATTCTTAACACTCGCTGCGAACCATAATTGGTTTATTTTGATCATGTGCACCCAAAAAAACAATTTATATTGTTATCTTCGTCACACTTGTTAAACTATTCCATTAATTGACGTATATACGTCTATTATAATGCGCATTGAAATAATTGTTTTCTTTTCATCTACACTAAACTTGGCGTATACTTCCTGATATTCACGTTCGTGAGAATCGGTGCAATACTTTACAGAATTTAAGCAAAAATATTTATATCTTAAAAAAAGATAATATAAGTTGATGTGATTGAACGTTGATATAACGTTATATTTTTTTCGCGTATTCTCGAAAGTTGAAATATTGACGTCACTTTAACTTTAAAATAGCCAACGTTAGTAATGTAAAAAATCAATCAACGTAAAAATATAGTCACTTTGCTATTTGGATAAGTTGAAGAAATTGAACAATATAAAAAACAAGGCAACTGTCAAAAAAAATTAATTTAATATTTTTTTCAGACAAACTTTGCATAACCATAGATGTATTTAACCGAGATGCCTGTCAACAAATATCACGAGATCAGGATATGAACTGCCAGGCTGTAGTATCCCAGTAAGTTTTATTAATATAAATATTATATACATGGTGTTTCAAAAACGTTCGCCAATTGATGTGATACATCCGAAAGCAATAAGAAAACGTTCTGTTTGATAAAGTTTCGGTATTTAAAGTAAACTAGCGAGTACCCGCGACTTAGTTCGCGTATGGCGATAAGGAAAGGGATATAAAGAGGTACTTAAATCGCCTTATTTATATACCTCTATAAACCACGTTTCTCAATGTTTGTCAACCTAGGTTTGGGAGGTTTTTTTCATAAATTATTTCCAATTTTTTAGAACACCCTGTATACATTTTTAAAAAATATGTAAAAAAAATAAAATAAAATATACCTGTTCAAGAGTTTTTTTTGAGAAACTGACCGCATTTTAAATGAAAAATATTGATGGTTTCACCCCTTGAAATTTTAGTTTTGAAAAATCCCTTCTTATCGAACCTATACATCCTATAATTAACCTGTATGCCAGAATTCAACTTTTTACTTTAAGGGGTTTGAACAGAATCGTGATTAATCAGTGGTCCGATTTTTGAAACACCCTGTATACATTTGTGTACGACAATAGTTTGATGATCTTTTTTGAATAGCCTGCAATAAAATAAGATTAAACGCATCTTTTATTTTTATTTTTCTGTTTATATATTCGATATCAGATTTATTCAGAAATTCTGCAAAATTTAAGAAATAATATTAGCCCCGATGGCGCATAAACATTCCGTACAGACCTACGCAACCGAAACCAATTACTCCCAGGTTAGATAGAATAACTCTTCGAAGAAATAGCTTTGACAGTTCCAAGTTGCATGGGATCCATGACGTCACTTATAAGATACAGCGCCGTTTAGCGTTAGCTTAGGTTACTACTAAAATATCGGAATATAAATTTTTTTTGTTAATTATATTTCTATGTTTTACTTTTTGGTTCCATATGATTTACATGTTAAAATAATTTTTAAGGGCAAACTTACTTTTATTAGAAATTAGAAACCATTTTTTGACAGTTCATTATGGATATTTTGTTATGTAGGTGGATCGGTGTCCGGTTAGCACTCGGTTATGTCCCGAAGGCGTCATCGTTAAAGTTATACAAAACACAAAATAACTACTACTACTACTCTTAATTCAAACATTCTATAATGAATTGTTATATCATGGATCCTCATGCAACTTTGGACTCTCAAAAGTATTCGTAGGAATAGTTTTGAGAGTCCAAAATTGCTATTCCTGCGAATAGTTACTCTGTCTAATCTGGGACTAGTATTCCAGGTCCCGATGTTGCGTAGGTTCGTACAGATTGTTTATATGCGCCCCGGTGGTATATTCGTATCTAACGTACCGTATAGCCACGGACGTCAGAAATAAAAATGAACCGCTCACGTTAACGGATGTATCGTCCGCACCGTTATGTTTTGCCACAGTATATTTGCCAACAATGAAATGTTCACAACAACTCATCTCAAATTTTTTGCGATTTTCGAAAAAAATTTAGTTTGCTTTGCGTTTCCTTTAATTAAGTACTAGTTTTTGTGTGTTTTTAATAAGACTTTACCGTTTATTCAAATAGTAATGTTCATGTAAACTAATGATTCTAAAGCGTTAACACTATTATTTGACATCTCAGGCCCGATATATTTTCTGTATTATACTCTGTTTTGTGTTGGAAACTCGACATTTCACTTGAAAATTAATAATTGCTCAGGTATCATCCCAATATGAAAACCAATACTTTAGGCAAGGCGCAAATTGAGTGGCGTATATCCCGTGTGATGCGTACGTGCTACACGCGCTGCGGGATTGTCCGCAAACTGGGACTTAGTTTTTCAGTGAATCAGATGATGCTGAAGAGGAAATTTTATTTTATTTATTAACAAAAAAGAAATTTAAATTACCTAACAAATATATTCTATATTTCTTTTTTGTTAACAAATTTGTTATATACCTACAAACTGTTCATCTGCCATATTTTTAGCAAAAAATAAACAATCTATACATACCGAAGCACGGAAAACTGTGCTTGAGCTACAGAGGCACACGCTGGTCGCGGCGGTAACGCTGGTCAGGTCAAGCGGGTAGCGGCGCGCTTCGCCTCGTTGCCAATTTGATTCCTGTAGTTTACAAAAACTCGCGTCGCGCTTTACCTTACCCTCACTTCCTGCTTCTGGTAACAGTTTACAAAACGGTTTTTCTTTATTATGTTATATTAAGAAATTTTCTGTATAAAGACACTTTCTAGTATGTATGAAGAGTACAAAATTACCTGCGGAGAAAAGTAGTATTTTTTGAGTTGAGAAGCTTGTGGGACCTTGGAACGTGTGGGTAAAACAACACAAAAGGAGAAAACAACAAAAAAAGTAACTCTGATCCTAACCCAATCACGCGATTTTTCGAACTGCCGGAATTTTTCTTACGGCCTTGCCAGCTGTTTCATAAAATAAGATCACAATACAACCTGAAATTCGTGTGCCAGAAATCTTCTAGTCGCTCTAATATCGCTCTGTTTCCAGGTAAATAATTTTAATAAAAATACTAAAATAACATAAGTAGAACCAGTGTTGACTGCCTGACGAAGATAAAAAATGACCCTGTTTTTTTTTAATTTAGAAGATTTTGCGACTGAACGCGCGCTAACAAATGTGACCGCTCTATCTTTCGCCCTTATATCTAAAAAAAATATGAATTGCATTAAAAGACACATGCTATTTTCATAATATATTTATTGGATTTTTTTTTTCAAAAATTGAAGAATTACTCAAAATACAACGGCTAGATAGGTGGGGCGCTATCGTGCGATTATTTACAACAAAACTAACGAAATCTAACCTAACCACTATAAGTATTTTTATAATACATTTATGGGAAAAAACATTTTTTTATCAAACAAAAACTAAAGTTAATTTGTATCCACAAACATAGACAACTGTTACAAATTAAAGTTTGAAAAGAAATACTAATAATAATAATAATAACGTTTATTATTTACCATATGTATACATATATAAATACAAAGTTGAAAATTCTAAAAATAAGGTAAATAAAAACACGCATTTCAGACTTCTGTAGACCAGATTCTGTCCTACCAATGTGGCTATTCGTAACAATTCATATGTGAAATAATGAAGTTTTTAATCTATGTTCGCTAGCAATCAATATTTATTCATAAGGAAACATAATATAGGTATCAACTTCAACTATTCTAAACAATATGCATTCGGACAATCTGACAGGACATGGTTTTGTTGGTATTTCTATTTTTAAGCCGATTTAAGGACGCTACCGTCAGTGGTGAAAATATATATTAAAAATAGAGCCTTACAAACAAACAAAACAAACAAAAGTATGCTTTATTGCCGCAGAAAAATTTTACAATTTTATGGACAAAGCAAAATATACCTAAAAATAAGACATATCAAAACATTAATCGAAAATAATTTCGACAGGTCAGTGCTTTTTTTTTTTAATGTAAATTATCAATTTACCAAATCGTAAAACACACGTTAGAATATAACATAACATTGCAAACAGTAAATGAATCATGATAACCTTATAAAAGTAAACAAACACACATGTACGAGGTGAATAATTTCGATGACATTGAAATCAAAATTGCAACTATGCGACCTTAAACTCTATGTTATTATAGTTATACAAATAATTGTGATGTTAAACAGAAGGTATATTGAACTAGTGTAGAATGTAGTATACAAAAAGAATTAAATTGTTTTTAATCCAATACCTAACAAAAATAATTAAGTTTTAAGTGAATGTTCAACAGTTCTTTTCCCTATATAATGATTTTCAAAATTCTATGCTACGAGTTAGGACATGACTCACAAAAGATTTAAGTAAACAAGCGAGTTTAGTGACAATTTAAAGAGACTTACTCACTGAAAAAAAAAATCATTAACGCTGTAAAATGGTCTCTCAATGAGTTATGCTTTGGTGTTTTTTCGAAATTGTGCAAGCATAGGGATAGATTTTAAATGTACTGGCAGATTGTTGTAAAGTTTTATGGCGTTGTAAATAATTGATTTTTTTATTAATTCTGTGGAAGGAATGGGAAGATAAATATCATGCCTAGAGTTTCTGGTAGAGTATACATGTTGTGGCCTTTCTGGGAGGGTGTTTATATGTTTTCTCAGCAAACATACCGTTTCCAAAATAAATAATGCAGGAAGTGTTAATATTTCATGTTTTTTGAAATAGTATTGGCAGTGAGCTCTATTATTTAGACCAAACAAATAACGAATGGCTCTCTTTTGAAGCATAAAAATACTACGAAATTGCTCGGTGGTACAGCAGCCCCAAAAGGGAAGGCCATAGCGGAGGTGGGATTCAAATAAAGAGAAATAAGTAAGTCTGGCAGATAGAACGTCTAGTTCTTTTGAAACTGATCGAATGGCGAAGCAGGCGGTAGAAAGTTTTTTAGTTAAGGTGTCAATATGATTAGACCATTTTAGGTTGTTATTTATATTTAAACCCAGGAATTTAACCGACTCTACGTATTCAATATTGCTGTTATGTACCTGAAGTGATTGTAAAGTTCCCTTATAAGATAACGCCACCGTTTTATCGACGTTAAAACAAAGCATATTGGAATCGGACCAAGCCTTAATTATAACCAAGTCTTTGGAGATACTAGAGTGTAAAGACGTTGTATCAAAATCACTCCATGTTATGCTTGTGTCATCAGCAAAAAGGGAAATTCTTCCATTAATTTTAAGGTTCGTGATATCATTAATGTATAACAAAAAAAGAATAGGTCCCAAGACTGAAACTTGAGGGACTCCACTTGTAATCAACTTACAATCAGAATCGGAACCATTAGCCCTTACAAGTTGTTGCCTTTTCCCAAGATAAGATTTGAACCAATTTAAAGAAGTACCACGAATTCCATAAAAATTTAGTTTGTTTATCAGAATTTCATGATTAACACAATCAAAGGCTTTCGCATAGTCACAAAAAACTGAGGCAGTTGGGTGGTTGTTATTGAGAGATAAGTAGACGCCTCTAAGCAACGTGAACATGGCGTCACTGGTGCACTTGTTGGGTAGAAATCCGAACTGCTCCGGGGATATTATCTGATGTTTCAGGAGAAATGGCATAAGACGATTCTTCAGTAGCCTTTCGATGATTTTTGATAGCACTGGTAGTAGTGCAATTGGGCGATAATTGCAAGAGTTAGTTTTTTCGCCGCCTTTATGAAGTGGAATAATTATAGCTGTTTTAAGGCAATCAGGGAATACACCTTTTATAAAGGACTCATTTATTAATGTTGTAAGGGCCTCTATGACTGGGAGTGGCAAGTTCAGGAATATTCTAATTGATAGGCCATCAGTGCTACACGAAGATTTACTTTTGATATTATTTATTACCTTCAATAGTTCAGTGTTGCTAACGGGACTTAAGAAAAAGCTATCAGCTAAATTTTTTGAAGGAGGGAGAAACGAAAGAGGGTCCAAACTTGGCGAGATACTAGAGGTAACATTTTTGCTTACATTAATAAAATAATCATTTAGATCATTAGCCCCTGGCAAGATCTGAGTCACAGGGTTTGATTTGTTTCTGAGGTTATTGATGATGGACCAGGTTTCTTTTGAAACGTTATTAGAGTTTGTTAGACGTTTTCGGTAGTGTAATTTTTTTGCTGACTTAATAAGAGTAGTGTAGATCCTCCTATAATTAGAGATATAGTCGAGAATAAGAAAGGAGTCGGTGAATTTTTTTATATATGAGAGCGAGCGCATATTTTTAGAAGAAGTTCGTATTCCTTTCGTGGTCCACGGTTTATGCCTCTTAGGTTTGATATTCTTAAGCGGGAAGGCCTTGTTAAAAGCACTTAAAGTTTTATTTAAAAAAGTTCTGAAGTTTGTGTTGACATTATCAGATTCAAAATTCCAATTAGTGTTAAAGCAAATATTATGAAATACTGAGAAATTTGCGGCCGAGAAAATTCTGCCCCGATGGCGAGATCTTGGTAAGGGCCTAACAGGTAAACTAAACCTGGAAATTACCGCCTCGTGATCGGAAAGACCTGAGTTATAGACCTGTGATTGCACCTCTGATGGAGAAAAATCAGATGCCATGTAATCGATGATAGAAGAAGATTTTTTTGAAATTCTAGTTGGCGAGGATACATGCATTGAAAGACCGATAGAGTCGAATATAGAAATTAGATATTTCTGGATGGCACAAACAGTAGTATAATCAATATTAAAGTCCCCGCATAGAATTTTTTTACCTTTAATCGGTAGACTGTCTAGCAAAGTTACCAGGCTATTTAAAAATGATTGTACATCAGAGTTTGGTGATCTATAAATACAAATTACATAAAGATCAAGGTTTTGATTATATACCATAGAGAATTCAAAAGAGCTATCCGCTAACAAATGTTTATATTTAGATACCGACATGAAATCTCCATTTAGGGATAGAATCAGTGTTCCCCCATGAGCTGAGTTTTTTCTGTCATATCTAGCTATTGTGGTATACCTCTCAATATAAAAGGGTTCGTTTAGATTGAGCCAGTGCTCAGTAATTGCAATAAGTTGGGGGAACTCCAATTCTTCCAGAAATAGGTACAACTCGTCAGTTTTATTTCTTAGAGAAGCAATATTAATTAGAACCATATTAAGACTAGTAACAACAGGCAGTTTTGAGGAATCTAGTTCCTCAGGACACGTCGTGTTTTCTAAAAATTTTTTTTGGGAGAATTGCTGGTAAAATAGTTTTTATGGCATTCTCTGGTCCTCTGAAGATGGATCGATCTCTCCGAAGATATGTAGGATCCATAGGCTGCAAGATCCGCTTCCACTTCTGCTGCGTTAAATCCGTAAGCAGCATGAAAATCGAAATATATCTTATGTAGGGTTCTATAATCTATAGGAATGCCTTCAGAAGCCAAAAACAGCCTGGTGCTTGTATTTGTAAACCCTTCAAAGTGAATTGGCGTAAGTTGGTCGTGCAGGAAGGCGAGATATAACTTGAAGGCCTTTAAAATGGCTGGTTCTCTTAGTCTAGACATGAGGAAACGGTTATCAGAATTTTTTTCGGTTCGCGTAAGCTTCACTGTTGGGGGAGACATTGGATCAAAAATAGGTTCTTGGTCAGTAGGAGCTTTCTTGGAAAGACTGTAGCAGTTGTCGCTCAACAAGACATTTGCTTTGCAGGCAGCAATGGCCTCTTTGTCAGAAGATATTATAGTGCCCTTTTGAGAAATTGAAGAGGAGACAACCAGTGAACTGACGGAGCTCGAGTTGGTGGGCAGTTTTTTCGGTGTGGAGGGAGGTGGGAGGTTCGGTGTAGATTTTTCTGTAAGTTCGGATACAGCTGACCGTTTTATTACTACGCCATGTGGCCATAGATTGCTGTCTAAAAGCTTTTCAGCTGACTTTTTTGACTGAGTTCCAATTTTAAAATCATTATTTGAGATATGATTGATTAGGTGGTAGCATCGAATAAACTCTGTAGTCCCAAGCTTTTCCTTAACGTAGTGAACTATGTTGTTAGGCGTAAACCCTGCAGGAAGATTTCTTACGACTACATAGTGCCACTGTTGTGTATTATTACAAGCCAGCTTGCTGGAGCCTTCAGTAGTACTGGGAATATCCGTAGGTGTTACCTCAGTTTGTGTAGAGGCGGTGGAGCAGGTAGTTTCCATAGTTGGTGTAGGCAAGGGTATGGTGGTAGGGTATGTATTTTTGATATGCTTACACTTATGTTGGCTTTCATATTTGGAGTATAACTCCTTTACCAAGTCAGTTACACAAGTTAGGTTGCTCTTAATGTTAGCAATACCTGCTTTTAATTCAATTGAAGAGGAGTCCTGTACTTGGATTTTTATCACTTCTTCGGCATTGTTGAAGAGGATTTGGGAAATATTGAAAATATTCTGTTCCATATCCCTTAGAGACTTTAATAACATATCTGGTTTGTAAGCGGAAAACTCCCTCGAGAGATTATGGATATCGTCAATTTTTTTCTCCATGAGATCCCACCTGAATTCACTCTTCACTAAAATGTCATACATTTCAGAAATTGTCGGTACACTACTTGACAATTGGGATACACGGTTTGTGACTGAATCAAAAAGTTCATGTGGAATCAAATTTTGAGATACCTTTGTGATTTTATCGTTGAGATATTTCAAACTAGGGGAGTCGCACAGGGCGCAGAAAAATCGGAGGTGGGTTGATTTTTGTAATATCAAGATTTTGGTGGTAGCCTTATCAAGGCCCGTGCAATTCATGCAAAAAGATCGTTTACACTCGCCACTACACTACGCCACTTAAACTAAGAATGCAGAGGACAAAATTTCCCGCACCAAAATATATTTCCTGTATAAGTGCCAGTAAGGAGAGATGATTTTTAAAATTCATACCAATACATTGGTATTGACTTCCTGCGATCTGAGTACTCGATAAATATGCATAAAATAAATGACAATAAAAGGTATTTTCAAAAAAATGTATTACAAATTCCTAAATAACACTTTATTTTCACCATATTTAGAGTTTTCGGTCCATAAATGAAGCACATATTGGAATATACCTAAAGAATGGATGAATGAATTTTTAAATTAGTATTCATTGGATAGCAGGCGCCTTTTATAATTTAGGCAAGTAGTCTTTATCGTTAAATTCCTTTATGGGTCCAATATACATATCACTAAACACGTCTACCGAAGTTTAAAATAAAGCCACAGAAAAAAATTTTTTCGTTTTTAAAATAATATGAAATAGAAAAAGATTGGTTTGTTTATATTTCTTCGATCAGTGACAATTGCAAAATAATTGATCAAGTATGTACATGGCAATTTACATGCTCTCTTCGATACATTCTGGTATCTTTATCCCATTTCATAATTATATGGTTAAAACAATAAGGCAGTCTAGTGCACAATCTTGTTATTTAAGAACCCTACATTATCTCTAAGCACGCGAAACGCCTAAGAGAGCGACCCGTTTAGAAGCGTTCACCTTTAGGTTTCACCGATCAACCGTCGAGTCAAATATAGAATAGCAATGAAGAGGTTTCAGACAAACTACACGAAATAATTCTTGTTTAAAAATATATACTGACAAATTTCTAACAAGTTCTAAAATTTTAATAAAACGCACCTGTAAATTTTAACAAATTTATTTATAAAGATTAAAACTATAAAATACTTCCTTTTGTATACCCAAAATTCTATTTGTAATAAAATGAAAATGTTATTTTAAAATATGTAAATGTAGTAAGAAACTTTGATACCGATTTTTAATAACATCAGTTGAAAAAAAAAATTGGGGAAAAATTATATAATGTGCTTTTTTAGGACTCAAACTATCGGTTAAGATGTAATGGTATGATAAAACAACAAATATCGCAACGAACACTTTTTTATAGTAAAAAAATAAAACAACAACTATCCAAACAAATATCGCAACAAACACTTTTTTATAGTGAAAAAAAATCACCCAAAATTATTACTAAAAACTACATAACAATTTATCTTAAATATTGCACAAAAATCAAGTATATGTAGTAATCAACTAGTAAAATTTTTGTACGCAGCCAAGATGGCGGCTTAATAAAATATTTAAAAATTCGGTCTAAAAAAACCTCCTTAATGGACTGTTCGTGGTATAGAGATGAACTAGTAAAACCGTGATACTAATTCAAGATGACAGCACAAAATGAAGGCCAAATAAAATGTTTGTAATCGTAAAAAAATCACCCTCTTCAGTTATACATGTCTTCACGTTTTAGCGTGCCTAGATGCCAAAAAATATGTTTTATTAGTTCCGTCGCTCCGTCTGTTTGTCAATTCGCGGCATAGCTTAAAAACTACTTATCAAATTGACTTCAGATTTTGGTAACAAATTCATAAAATGGTGTTTTGGTAAAATTCCATTGAAATTGAATTGCCTATTAAAACGCTAAACATTTATTTCTAAAAAACTAATTAACCAATGTACCTCAAATTTTGCACAAAAATTAAGTGTTATAAAGGAATGAACTGGTAACATTTTGGTATGAATACAAGATAGTAAAACAAAATGGCGACCTAATAAAATATTTAAAAAATCAGCCTGAAAGCAAGCATTAAGTGTAATCTAAAAATAAACTGGTAAGTTGTGGTACCAATTTAAGTTGAAGAAACAAAATGGCAGGCAAATAATTTTTTAAAAAAATCAATGTAAAGAAATCTTAATCAGTTAACTTTAAATTTTGCAGAAAATTTAAATATGATATAGGGATAAACTGGTATGAATTCAGTATGGCGGTGTGTGTCAATGTAAAACTTCACTATTCCTAAGAAAAGGAAAGATTCATAAGAGGGAAGCTCCGGGTAAAGGAAATTTACCGATCTTCGTATTTATGTAAAGTAGATTACACGATAAAAAATTATTTACAAACAGTTTAAATATTAAATTCAGTATACATTTTTGCACACTAATGTTCCACAAATATTTTTGATTAAAAGTGGAAAACAGGTAGTCTATAGCTTTGAAATGGTTTTTAATTATACCATTGGCTTTATCCTTATATAAAGCCAATGCTTATACGTACACCAAAATGTAAAAACGGGGAACCCTATAGCAATACTCAGTTGTCGATTCGTCTGTCACAGTTAATTATATCGTAAAAGGTTAAAGGTATCGGTAAATGGATTTGGAAGTTTATAAAAGCGCATGAAATAAAACAATATTTTTATAAATATATGAATAACGCAGTATAAAAAAGTAGGGCCATATAAAAATTATAAAAAAAAAGGTTGGTTACGTTTTGAAAAAAATGTAATGATGTTTTATATTATCTGTTACTGCCAAATTATAGAGAAAAAAAGTGGGCATTAATTGTAGTTCCATTTCTCTTTATAAAAATAACAAACTTTTTTTTATATAAATTAATTTAGAATTCTTGCTCTCAGTGTTTGATGAACATAATAACAAATATCAATCGCATATAGTTTTACAAAATGCCCTATTTATTACCTCAATCTTCAAGACTAGCAAATAATCCAGATTTATGAGTAATTTAAAGTCGACGGTCGAAATGCAAGGTGTTCGTCGGTATGTAAAACCGAGTTATGATAGTGTTGTTGGATTGATTGGGTAAACTCGTACTTGTGGTAAACCCGAATCGTCGGATTTAAAATTTGAAGATACTGTTTTACACCATTCTGATAACTAGATCAGTGGCGGATATTCAGCTGAAGTAGGTGAAGTGCTACTTCACCAGGAAAAATAAACAAGCAAACACCTAAATATATTTATTATATATCTCTTAAAATTTAAGTTTGTACATTCATTTATTCATCCAACGGGCCAAAATAAACTGTACATCTCGAATAAATATTTTACTTGACCGTTGGCAGCATGTGTTTTTAAAACTTTCAATCGAACAACTATAACAGTGGCGCAAACCGCTTCGACTTTGCTGGAGGTGCTATGTTTAGTTTACGATTTTCCTACTACGTTGCTATGACAACGCATACGCGATGACGCCGAGCGAACGAAAAGAATAATGTTAACCAGCGCCATACAACGCTCTCGGTGAATTGCTAATGCAGTACAACACACCCACGTGTCGTTCAGTTTGGGGTGGTTGTTTACTTTTATTGTCGCCGATTTCGCTGCAATCGGTTAGGTCCTTTGCAGTTTGCTTGACTGTTTTGTGTTATATTTCTTTATGGTTTTGTTACAACTTTATTTGGTGTCGGGTTTATTAATTTACATTATTGATGAATCCGATTACGGATGTGGTTTGCATTTTGTTGGAAACTCCATTTAATCGATGGAAGAAACAAGATCAGAGTTTTAATCGTCATCCTGGTTTTCGGCGTACAAATGGTTATGTAGTAATCAAATTGTTTTGCTGGCCTTGTTTACTAGTTTCCAATAAATATTCAGTGTGGAATAAGAAAGGATTTGCAGGTATGTTAAATATATGAAGGGCTTTACATAAACATGAAAACTCGGCGGAGCATTTAAAATGCGAATTAATGCTGAAAACATTTGTAAAAAATCAAAGCACTATAGCTGACGCTTCAAAACAAAATGTCAAACTATATAAAATACATTTTAACGAAAACTTCCGATTAAATAAACTATTTATGTGCTTGGTAATTGACGCAGTTTTGTACATTGCAAATCAAGAGTTTGCCACACTCTTTCTCTGTTTGATAGCAGAGAGTATGTATTTGTTTTAAGATAATATAAATCTACACTAAGTGGTTGATTGAAAGAGAGGCAGTAAAGTTAGTGTGCAAATCACCGACTGCTCAGGGAGATTGGTTCGTTTTCTATTTATAAGGGCGCCAACAGTTCTATACCAGTTGACTGTTAACCGCTCTAGATGTTATGAGTACCACTCCTCAAGACCACTAAGATAAAATTAATTAAAGTTAATAGTAAAAAAAAAACAGAAAAAAGCATATTCAACAAATAACGTTTATTAACAAGTTCAGTGCTCCCCAAAATATTTCCAGAAATATGTATCTCCTGTAGGTTATTTTATATAACATATGAAAGAAATTGGCCTTAATTGAAGTTTTTAAAAAATAATGACAATTGACTGTAATGATCCTATGTTAATGAGTTTTCATACCTCATATGCTGAGAGGAAAATCTAAAGTATATTCAAATAAAGATCACTATCCAAATATTAGATCAAGTGTGTAAAATGTTTTATGAAAATAGCTAAAGAATCACAAAACAACAAACTAAATGTTCAATAAAACCTGAAAATTAAGTAATACGGATGAGAAATGAAATTTTCAATCAGCTAATGACAGGTAAAAGTAATAGACTCCAAAATCTATAAATGTTTATAAAGAAAATCTTTAAGTTGTTTTAATTTACCGAACAATTTGATCTAACAGTAAAAATTTATCAAAAGATGCAAAATAATCAAGCAATTAATTAACTTCATTAATTCAAATACAATTAACAATAATAGAATAAAAGAAAAGAGTATTATGTGAATCTAAGAGCAAGCAAATAACAAGAAAAATTTATATAACTAAGTTTCAAATCCAATCACCAATATTACCTAACAAATTGACACCATTGTTTTATATCAAAATACCTTTCTAAAGCAAGTAAATACAATAAATCATAAATATCATCACATATTCCAGTAGTGTTACCTGTCTATAACACTTCTTATATACCCTGTATAAACTAACTAGATCTTTTAAGTTAAAATTTCAAGATGTGATCACACTTTACAACAACACTGTGTCTTAAAGTATATTATACTATCAAATGTTGGCAGAAACCTATAGACTATTGTGTCATAAACTTATACTGTGATGTTCTGTATCTTAAAGCCTACTATACGGTCAAATGTTGACAAAAACCTATAGATTATTGTGTCCTAAACTTATAATGTGATATTTGAGTATCAGCATGAGTTATAAAGTAAAAATAATCTTATTGACAACACCAATAATCATGGTTTATGCACACCAGCAGTAGTTAGAACTTTATATCAAAAAGTATACTCTACACTCAAAAGAAATAGAAAAAGTCATAAAGTTGGTCAGCAATAAACAATAAAGTCAATTCAGCACAAGGGATGTTAAAATTAAGATACTTATCTAAGTGTCTATCAGCATCGGTGACTTAGATCAGCAGTCTATGTTGTAAGTGTCATCGAAGACATTTCGAACAGGAAAACTGGGTACGTATACACTTAAGTACTAGGTAACAGACTTCTGCTCTACTTACAATGACACATCCAGGTTCAAACCCTGGTTAGGAGAACAGGAACATGAAGTAGAAGAGGAGGGAGAAGAAGAAAAAAAACCTTATTTGATGGTAAAGGGTTTCTTATGAGTCATTTCGTAAAGTTTGTCCCATCAAAAAGATATGGTAGGTGGTCAAGTGCAGTAAAATCCTCATAAGAGCGTAATAAAAGGTTCCTCAACCAAAAATATTAAGGTACAACGTAATTAAACACACATAGGAGCCTTTTTAACTAAGTTGCCGACGTAAATCCCAAAAGATGGCCTGGATTAAAACAGGATCAATTCGCCGACAAACTTTCACACTTAACCTTCCAGAGAGACGAGAAGCTTAACCTACCTCACCACCAGGTCAAGGCAGCAGTAGCGGGATGACAATCCGTTAGTGGTGCCGTTACTAAAATCAAACTGACCAAATCGGGACAATACATCAGCCAATCCCTGAGCTGGATCACAGGAAAGAAAAAATATTTAAAGGAGAAGAAAGTAAAATTACTAATTGACCAAAACTAAGGCGCCATCTACACGAAGACTAGTGAATTGCCTCAATATGAAGCGGAAGATTTCGCCAAGCAGAGACCGCGAGCACCTTACTACATCGATAGGAGACTTACAGTACCGGATTTACAGATTTTTATGCATTAAAATGTAGTGACGAAATTAAAATGTTACAACCTCCCCTTCCCATCGAAAGGAGGGAAACTTACTACTAAAAGTTGACCGACGATAAGCCCTAAATAAAAAAATATATCATTACATAGAGGTAAGGTAAAGAAATTACATTTTACAGTCGCCCATGACACTATACTTCAGAGCCCACTGAGAGGAATGTTCAAAAGGTAAGGATAAGTCCTAAAAGAAATGACTAATAGAAAAACTAAGGTAAGTATAAGAGAAAAGAAATATTAAATCGTTACTCTAAATAATCAGTAACCCAATCAAAGGGATACAAAACGTAACCAAGGCATGGTAGCAATAACTACAAAAGGTACAATAATAAGAAAGCTAATGCTAAAACAAGAAAAACAAACACATGTTCCAGGCTACCTGCAGGGTTTCGGAACTTCCAAAAAGCGTGCCCAAAACAATTTACACTCAAATAAAGATGTTGGGTTAGAGTGTGGCCAATGAACATGGGAGCACCTTGTTCATTGGCTTTGAATCAGGCATACCTTGGAGTCGCCCCTCAACTCTGCTTGACTAAGCAGTCAGGAGGTAGGTAAACAATAAAAAAAGTTACTAAAAGAAAAGATAAAGGTTGTGCCTCTAGACCCACCAAGCTAAAGGTAGTAGGATGTAGCTCCACTAGGCTGAAAGATGCCCTAGCCGCAAGCAGCTATGCACCGTGCAGACCAAATACTAATAAAACAAAAACAACTTAATAGGTTGTTCCGAGTATTGTCACTGTCACCAACCTGCTGAAATCTAGTTAACCAACTGGAGCTCAGGAAAATACACACGAGACAATATGCAGACAAGATGTTATGTTCTAACGGGTAGATGTTAATTAAATATCTACATAATGCTTTTTGTGCATTCTAGCCGACATGTTGGCATTCCCACCTGGGTTCTATGGCCGCTCATTGAGACTGCCAGGGGACAAACACCAACACACCTAACTAACCCTTCCAATCAATCCGTTCTCTTCTGAACTGGATAGTACAGAGAGGACGTCGAAAACAACATTTGGTAACACCCAACAACACTCAGCCTTTCTATAAAAAAAAAACAAAAGGCTGCACTAAAAGGTTCTATAACCAAAGGTAGTTACAATAGGTTTATAAGTCATGATAATGATGTGCAAACTTGCAAAAGCACAAAGTCAAATCCAAATATAGTCAAAGTCAAAATAGGGTAAAGATATTAAAAAATAAAAGTTAACATAAGGTAAGGTAAGATAAGTCAAAATTTAAAATAAGTTAAAATAGGGAAAGAAATAGTCGGGTTTGGTATAGTATTAATTTTGATCATTGTCAGGAGGATTGTCAGGTTTCAAGTCCTGAACATGCCAAATTCCTTTACTGTTTCCACGATGATCTTCCAGTTCATAGGTACATGTCCCTGTTTTTCTCTTAATCCTGAAAGGACCTATATATTCTGGGGCCAATTTGGCACTATAAAAGTTAATAGCATCAGATAAACTTTTATTTTTACGCGACACACTTTGTCCAGGTAAATAATTCACATGACGTCTTCTCGAGTTATAGCGAGTTTGGTTCCTTGTATGTGCAATTTTTATTCGACTTGCAATTTTTTCATATAATGTAACAATTTTTTGTTGGCGGTCTTTAATATAGTCATCTTTATCCAGAATATTATCATTGGCTATTCCATCTGAAAAATCCCTGCCATATAATTTGTGTTTTCCAAAATTAATAAAGTAAGGTGTATGTCAAGTAGTTACATGTCGAGAGGTTCTTAAAGCATATCCGATTGCAGCAAGGTTTTCATTCCAAGTACGATGATTTGTTTGGTCTATGTAGGTACAAATCATTGTCTTAATCACTCTGTTAACTCTTTCAGTAGGATTAGCACGAGGATAATAATGAGCTGTATAGAATATTCTAGTTTTATATTTTTGGCATAAATTCTTAAATTCATTGGATTTCATTTGAACACCATTGTCACAGATAAGAGATTGTGGTGCGCCATAAACTAAAAATATGCCTTCTTCTATAGCCTTTACAAGGTATTTTGCGGTAGCAGACCGAGTGGGAAATAAAACATTATATTTGCTGAAATAGTCAGTAACTACAAGAACATGAGTGTTTCCTTGTTTGGAACGAGGAAATGGTCCAATATAATCCAAACTGATACACTGCCAAGGTTCACTAATATCTGGGCGATTACCCATCAAACCAGGAGGTACTTTTTGTTCAACTTTATGTTGTGCACACAATTTACATGCCTTGACATAATTAGCAATATCACATTTCATTTTTGGCCAAAAGAATAGCTGGTGAATTTTCCAAGAAGTTTTGAATGATCCAACATGACCAACGGCAGGTATATCATGACAGCGATTGAAAATATCTTTTCTATGGTCTTTAGGTATAACTATTTTCCAAGAGCTAACATTAGCAGAAAAGTTTGGAGTCTGAGTATTAACATGTTTATAAAGATTATTATTTTCTATTTTCCAAGATGGAAAGTGTGTGTGTGTGTGTGTGTGTGTGTGTGTGTGTGTGTGTGTGTGTGTGTGTGTGTGTGTGTGTGTGTGTGTGTGTGTGTGTGTGTGTGTGTGTGTGTGTGTGTGTGTGTGTGTGTGTGTGTGTGTGTGTGTGTGTGTGTGTGTGTGTGTGTGTGTGTGTGTGTGTGTGTGTGTGTGTGTGTGTGTGTGTGTGTGTGTGTGTGTGTGTGTGTGTGTGTGTGTGTGTGTGTGTGTGTGTGTGTGTGTGTGTGTGTGTGTGTGTGTGTGTGTGTGTGTGTGTGTGTGTGTGTGTGTGTGTGTGTGTGTGTGTGTGTGTGTGTGTGTGTGTGTGTGTGTGTGTGTGTGTGTGTGTGTGTGTGTGTGTGTGTGTGTGTGTGTGTGTGTGTGTGTGTGTGTGTGTGTGTGTGTGTGTGTGTGTGTGTGTGTGTGTGTGTGTGTGTGTGTGTGTGTGTGTGTGTGTGTGTGTGTGTGTGTGTGTGTGTGTGTGTGTGTGTGTGTGTGTGTGTGTGTGTGTGTGTGTGTGTGTGTGTGTGTGTGTGTGTGTGTGTGTGTGTGTGTGTGTGTGTGTGTGTGTGTGTGTGTGTGTGTGTGTGTGTGTGTGTGTGTGTGTGTGTGTGTGTGTGTGTGTGTGTGTGTGTGTGTGTGTGTGTGTGTGTGTGTGTGTGTGTGTGTGTGTGTGTGTGTGTGTGTGTGTGTGTGTGTGTGTGTGTGTGTGTGTGTGTGTGTGTGTGTGTGTGTGTGTGTGTGTGTGTGTGTGTGTGTGTGTGTGTGTGTGTGTGTGTGTGTGTGTGTGTGTGTGTGTGTGTGTGTGTGTGTGTGTGTGTGTGTGTGTGTGTGTGTGTGTGTGTGTGTGTGTGTGTGTGTGTGTGTGTGTGTGTGTGTGTGTGTGTGTGTGTGTGTGTGTGTGTGTGTGTGTGTGTGTGTGTGTGTGTGTGTGTGTGTGTGTGTGTGTGTGTGTGTGTGTGTGTGTGTGTGTGTGTGTGTGTGTGTGTGTGTGTGTGTGTGTGTGTGTGTGTGTGTGTGTGTGTGTGTGTGTGTGTGTGTGTGTGTGTGTGTGTGTGTGTGTGTGGTGTGTGTGTGTGTGTGTGTGTGTGTGTGTGTGTGTGTGTGTGTGTGTGTGTGTGTGTGTGTGTGTGTGTGTGTGTGTGTGTGTGTGTGTGTGTGTGTGTGTGTGTGTGTGTGTGTGTGTGTGTGTGTGTGTGTGTGTGTGTGTGTGTGTGTGTGTGTGTGTGTGTGTGTGTGTGTGTGTGTGTGTGTGTGTGTGTGTGTGTGTGTGTGTGTGTGTGTGTGTGTGTGTGTGTGTGTGTGTGTGTGTGTGTGTGTGTGTGTGTGTGTGTGTGTGTGTGTGTGTGTGTGTGTGTGTGTGTGTGTGTGTGTGTGTGTGTGTGTGTGTGTGTGTGTGTGTGTGTGTGTGTGTGTGTGTGTGTGTGTGTGTGTGTGTGTGTGTGTGTGTGTGTGTGTGTGTGTGTGTGTGTGTGTGTGTGTGTGTGTGTGTGTGTGTGTGTGTGTGTGTGTGTGTGTGTGTGTGTGTGTGTGTGTGTGTGTGTGTGTGTGTGTGTGTGTGTGTGTGTGTGTGTGTGTGTGTGTGTGTGTGTGTGTGTGTGTGTGTGTGTGTGTGTGTGTGTGTGTGTGTGTGTGTGTGTGTGTGTGTGTGTGTGTGTGTGTGTGTGTGTGTGTGTGTGTGTGTGTGTGTGTGTGTGTGTGTGTGTGTGTGTGTGTGTGTGTGTGTGTGTGTGTGTGTGTGTGTGTGTGTGTGTGTGTGTGTGTGTGTGTGTGTGTGTGTGTGTGTGTGTGTGTGTGTGTGTGTGTGTGTGTGTGTGTGTGTGTGTGTGTGTGTGTGTGTGTGTGTGTGTGTGTGTGTGTGTGTGTGTGTGTGTGTGTGTGTGTGTGTGTGTGTGTGTGTGTGTGTGTGTGTGTGTGTGTGTGTGTGTGTGTGTGTGTGTGTGTGTGTGTGTGTGTGTGTGTGTGTGTGTGTGTGTGTGTGTGTGTGTGTGTGTGTGTGTGTGTGTGTGTGTGTGTGTGTGTGTGTGTGTGTGTGTGTGTGTGTGTGTGTGTGTGTGTGTGTGTGTGTGTGTGTGTGTGTGTGTGTGTGTGTGTGTGTGTGTGTGTGTGTGTGTGTGTGTGTGTGTGTGTGTGTGTGTGTGTGTGTGTGTGTGTGTGTGTGTGTGTGTGTGTGTGTGTGTGTGTGTGTGTGTGTGTGTGTGTGTGTGTGTGTGTGTGTGTGTGTGTGTGTGTGTGTGTGTGTGTGTGTGTGTGTGTGTGTGTGTGTGTGTGTGTGTGTGTGTGTGTGTGTGTGTGTGTGTGTGTGTGTGTGTGTGTGTGTGTGTGTGTGTGTGTGTGTGTGTGTGTGTGTGTGTGTGTGTGTGTGTGTGTGTGTGTGTGTGTGTGTGTGTGTGTGTGTGTGTGTGTGTGTGTGTGTGTGTGTGTGTGTGTGTGTGTGTGTGTGTGTGTGTGTGTGTGTGTGTGTGTGTGTGTGTGTGTGTGTGTGTGTGTGTGTGTAAGGTTTGTCTTCAATTCTTTTAAGCATGCTATGATACCATTTATCAGTAGTGTTAGAGAAGTCTAGTGGTGTAAAAGTGTCATCTGGATTCACAACATCAACTGGAACAGATCTTGATAAAAAATCAGGAACAATATGTTCTTTTCCTTTACGATGAATTAGTTCATAATCATAGGGTTGTAATCTGAGAGCCCAGCGAGCTAAACGACCTTGTGGATCTTTTAGATTATGTAACCAAAGTAAGGAGTAATGATCAGTGATAATTTTGAAGTGAACACCTTCTAAGTAATGACGTAGCTTTTCAACACTTCAAATAACAGCTAAGCATTCTTTTTTTGTAACTGTCAGTTTTTGCCCCTGTCTTGTAAGTGATCTGGACAAGTAAGATATAACTTTTTCACCATCTTCAAATTGTTGCGATAGAACAGCTCCTAAACCAAATGATGAAGCATCACACTTCAAAGTAAAAGTACGTTCGAAATCTGGGCAGGTGAGTACTGGTGCGGTCACTAAAGATTCTTTCAGTGAAGTGAATGCACTTTGACAATCAGGTGTCCATTCCCATTTGACATTCTTTTTGGTTAATTTTGTGATTGGAGCCACAACAGTAGCAAAGTTTGGAACAAAACGACGATACCATGATGCAGTTCCTAAGAATCTTCTAATTTCTGTAATGTTTTTCGGAGGTGGTATATTTACAATTCAACTTCAACCTTTTCTTGGTCTAGTCTTAAACCATGTTTATCGACCATATAACCTAAGTATCGAAGTTCAGGTCTACAAAGGTGACATTTTTCCAAAGAGACTATTAAGCCTGCATTCTTCAAACGGTCTAAAATTAAACTAAGTAAGTTCACATGCTTATCAAATATCTTGCTTATGATTATGATGTCGTCTAAATATACCATTACATTATTTTCTAAGTCAGCTCTCAGTACATTATCTACAACACGTTGCCAAGTAGCTGGGCTGTTTGACAGACCAAATGGCATCATACAGAATTGATATAATCCACGGCCAGGTACTGTGAAAGCAGTGTATTCTTTAGATGACTCACTTAAAGGTATTTGCCAGAAGGCAGATTTTATGTCTATCGAGCTTAAGTAATGGGCGTTTCTAAGTCTATCTAGTATAGCAGAAATATAAGGTATTGGATAGGCATCTTTTTTACTTCTAGAATTAACCATGCGAAAATCTATACAAAACCTGTATGAACCATCCTTCTTTTTTGCTAAACATACAGGGCTAGACCAAGGACTTTTTGATTTTTCAATTACTCCCAAAGAAATCATTTCATGAAGTTGTTCATCAATTATCTTTTGTTTAAAAGGCGACACTGGATAATATCTTTGCTTTATAGGTTTAGTACCAGGTTCCATTTCGATAACATGTTCTGCGGCATTGCAACAACCAAGTCCGGTACCCATTCAGAGCTAATTTATCTTCGACAAGGTTCTCTGATTTTCTGTTCTCTAGTAAGGGAATCTTCATCAAAAATACTGCAAATTTGAGGGTGTTCTGAGTCTTCAATAAAGTGCCAAACATCCTGTCTGAGATCTGGGATAATTTGCATAGTTTTCCAAAAGTCTATACCAAGGATGAGTTTGTGATGTAAGTCAGGTAGAACAAGAACATCAATTAAACGAGTTTTCCCCATAAGGGTCATCGGTACTTGAAGGTAGCCAGTACTTGTACATTTTTGTCCATTAGCAACTGTGCAGTTAGAAATATTTTTAATCAATTTGTATCCAAGACTTCCTACGTGCAGGTGGTACATAGGTATCAACTCTAAATTTCTTAGTTTCTAGTTTAAGGCATTCATTTTCCAGTTCTTCTAAAGAATTTACAACAGGTAGTTGGGTAGTGTAAAAGGGTGACAGGTTTCTTGAGATTATGTCCAATTGCACATCTTCAGGAATTCCTCCATATCTTCTGAATAAAGCGTTCATTGAAGATAAAAATTCCACAATACTCTCAGATGAATCTTGAGTACGGTCAAGGATTTTCCTAAATAAACGTGAACGATAATCTGGTGGTTCAAAATGTTTGATTAAAAGATCACATAAAGACTTCCAAGATGTTAGTCTGTGCCTATTTGCTCGGTACCAAGTTAGAGCTTTTCCTTCGATTAAATCTATGGCATACACAACTCCTTAGCTCTTTCCAAAAAGCTATGAACTGACAAGCCTTTAATGTCTCCAGAAAATTTGAGTCTCCATTTTTCAATATACGGTTGTTTAAACTTTAAAGTAGCACCTCGATTGCGATTAGGTGTAGAACTAAGTCCAACATCTTCTTCACTGGAATCAGATGAACTGTCAGCATCTTGAGTACCTCTGAGGTGAGTAGATTCTAGCAACATACTAAGGTGAGGATCTTGACGAGACATAGTGTCCAAGTTATCAAGGGCATGCAGTACATCCACAAGTAAAGTTGACCTTTCGGTAGCTCCTTCAGCAGTTAAGTTAGGAATTGGAATTCGAATAATTCTATTCAAAAGGTGAACTAGACGTGACTGAATTCTGTCAAATCTGTTTCTAATATTTTCACCAGAAACTGTACCAAATGAAGCAGTCAGATTGTCCAATGTAGTCCGGATATAGGTTTTCTCTTCAACAAATTTAAGGTTGTAAGGAGGAATATTTAATGGTTTACTTTTCTTTTCCATTTGAATTATAGGGCGAAGTGTGGACCTCAATTCCTTTACAGTTTTGGAATCATCGGCAACAATACCTCTGATATTTAGCTCGTACAAAAGCATATCCTTTTTAAGGTAGTTAATTTCTATATTATAGTCCATTTTGGCAATATCAAAATTAATTTATCAGTAAAATTCCCGAGTAAATATAATATTCAATAATATAGTATAATAAACTGTCTATTAGACAGGTGTCAAAGACATAAGTAGGTAAAAATACATATATGAAAGCAAAAATATATATATGCAAAAGATAAATGTCAATAGGCAATTAGCAATAAGATATAAACCTGAAATAAAGAAATGAGTATAGGAAAACTGATTATATAAGCAAGCGAGAACTTCAATTAAGGCAAACAGATAGACCTTTCTAACTCTATATCAATAACATAATCAATACGCCCCCAACGTTGGGCGCCAAAATTTGCCACACTCTTTCTCTGTTTGATAGCAAAGAGTATGTATTTGTTTTAAGATAATATAAATTTACACTAAGTGGTTGATTGAAAGAGAGGCAGTAAAGTTACTGTGCAAATCACCGACTGCTCAGGGAGATTGGCTCGTTTTCTATTTATAAGGGCGCCACTAGTTCTATACCAGTTGACTGTTAACCGCTCTAGATGTTATGAGTAACACTCCTCAAGACCACTAAGATAAAATTAATTAAAGTTAATAGTAAAAAAAAACAAAAAAAAAGCATATTCAACAAATAACATTTATTAACAAGTTCAGTGCTCCCCAAAATATTTCCAGAAATATGTATCTCCTGTAGGTTATTTTATATAACATATGAAAGAAATTGGCCTTAATTGAAGTTTTTTTTTAAAAATGACAATTGACTGTGTAATCAGCTTTCATACTATGTTAATCAGCTTTCATACCTCATATGCTGAGAGAAAAATCTATAGTATATTCAAATAAAGATCACTATCCAAATATTAGGTCAACTGTGTAAAATGTTTTATGAAAATAGCTAAAGAATCACAAAACAACAAACTAAATGTTCAATAAAACCTGAAAATTAAGTAATACGGATGAGAAAAGAAATTTTCAATCAGCTAATGACAGGTAAAAGTAATAGACTCCAAAATCTAAAAATGTTTATAAAGAAAATCTTTAAGTTATTTTAATTTGCCGGACAATTTGATCTAACAGTAAAAATTTATCAAAAGATGCAAAATAATCAAGCAATTAATTAACTTCATTAATTCAAATACAATTAACAATAATAGAATAAAAGAAAAGAGTATTATGTGAATCTCAGAGCAAGCAAATAACAAGAAAAATTTATATAACTAAGTTTCAAATCCAATCACCAATATTACCTAACAAATTGACACCATTGTTTTATATCAAAATACCTTTCTAAAGAAAGTAAATACAATAAATCATAAATATCATCACATATTCCAGTAGTGTTACCTGTCTATAACACTTCTTATATACCTTGTGTAAACTAACTAGATCTTATAAGTTAAAATTTTAAGATGTGATCACACTTTACAACAACACTGTATCTTAAAGTATATTATACTATCAAATGTTGGCAAAAACCTATAGACTATTGTGTCATAAACTTATACTGTGATGTTCTGTATCTTAAAGCCTACTATACGGTCAAATGTTGACAAAAACCTATAGATTATTGTGTCCTAAACTTATAATGTGATATTTGAGTATCAGCATGAGTTATAAAGTAAAAATAATCTTATTGACAACAGCAATAATCATGGTTTATGCACACCAGCAGTAGTTAGTACTTTATATCAAAAAGTATACTCTACACTCAAAAGAAATAGAAAAAGTCATAAAGTTGATCAGCAATAAACAATAAAGTCAATTCAGCACACTTATCTAAGTGTCTATCAGCATCGGTGACTTAGATCAGCAGTCTATGATGTAAGTGTCATCGAAAACATTTCTAACAGGAAAACTGGGTACGTACACACTTAAGTACTAGGTAACAGACTTCTGCTCCACTTACAATGACACATCCAGGTTCAAACCCTGGTTAGGAGAACAGGAACAAGAAGTAGAAGAGGAGGGAGAAGAAGAAAAAAAAACCTTATTTCATGGTAAAGGGTTTCTTATTAGTCATTTCGTAAAGTTTGTCCCATCAAAAAGATATGGTAGGTGGTCAAGTGCAGTTAAATCCTCACAAGAGAGTAATAAAAGGTTCCTCATTCAAAAATATTAAGGTACAACGTAATTAAATACACATAGGAGCCTTTTTAACTAAGTTGCCGACGTAAATCCCAAAAGATGGCCTGGATTAAAACAGGATCAATTCGCCGACAAACTTTCACACTTAACCTTCCAGAGAGACGAGAAGCTTAACCTACCTCACCACCAGGTCAAGGCAGCAGTAGCGGGATGACAATCCGTCACAGGAAAGAAAAAATATTTAAAGGAGAAGAAAGTAAAATTACTAATTGAACAAAACTAAGGCGCCATCTACACGAAGACTATTGAATTGCCTCAATATGAAGCGGAAGATTTCGCTAAGCAGAGACCGCGAGCACCTTACTACATCGATAGGAGACTTACAGTACAGGATTTACGGATTTTTATGCATTAAAATGTAGTGACGAAATTAAAATGTTACAAGTTAGTCTTTTGGTGGCCGTGATGAGAGCAGCGAGTCAATAAATAGGGGGAATATTAAAAAGCTTTTAGGTTTATTAATATCGAAAAGTTCCTAAGAACTAAAAGATCATCACGAAAAAATTAAAAATGTTTTTACTGGTGACTCGAAAACTATTTAAAAAGAAATAATTGAATGCATTTCTAATTATTTGTAGGATCATGTAAAAAATGAAATAATGAACACACAGTATTAGGATTTTATAATGTCAGCTTCGATATTGAATCAAATTTTGGACCAATTTGACTATAAACATAAATTAATAGGGCAATGTTACGATGGCGCAAGTGTGATGTATGGCCATCTAAAAAAAAAAAAGATAAAGCGCCGCAGGCTGTATTTGTCCATGGTCTTGGGCATCTTCTTAACCTTGTGATGCAGCAAAGTTTAAAAATATTTCTAAATGTCGAATTTTTTTTGCAAGCCTTAGTGATATTCCCTCATTTTTTCATCACTCAGCCAAACGAACGTATGCTCTTACATCTGTATCTACCAGACGTATACTAACAATTACAAAAACTCGTTGGTCTTCAAATTCGAAGTTAGTAAATGTGTTTGTTCAAGACTGGAATAAATTAAAAGACGTCTTTGAATTTATTACAAACTGTGACAAATCTGATGAAAAATCAATTCCGGCTTGCGAAAGGATTTTTAGGTGAGATGAACGATTTTGAATTCACGTTTCTGGCATTAGTGTTTAATGACATTTTCTCAGTCACGGACATACTATTTGCGTTCTTCAAAAAAAATCGCTTGACATTCATTTTTGCATATCCAATATAAAACGCTGTCGTGAGGCGCTCTGTAAAGAAAGAAATGAAAATTTTTTTAATACTATGTTTGATAAAGCAAATTCTATTACAGAAATAAATCACTACAAACGTGAGCTTGCTAAGCTTTCACCTGAAGAAATTAGGGCTAAGTATTTAATTTTTATGAAATATTGACTGAAAAACTTACATTTTTATGTTTGGCAGATTCTGCTAAATTTGTCAAATATATAATTTTATATTTTTTGAAAATTCCGTCGAAATTGTCTTTTCATTTTAATTAGTGTAAGTACTTTTTAATTGGTAAAAAGTCCTTCATTTCCTTCATATATATATATATATATATATATATATATATATATATATATATATATATATATATATATATATATATATATATATATATATATATATATATATATATATATATATATATATATATATATATATATATATATATATATATATATATAATATATATATATATATATATATATATATATATATATATATAAAAAATATATATGCAATAGATATATAAAGGGGTTTGAAAGATTATAAAAATCAAAATAATATATATATATACATCCATCACCATTTTCAGACACAATTATTATAAATATCTTTCGATTAGAAGTAATTTTGTACTCCAAGAAGGAATTTTTCAAAACTCGGCGGTGAAACTGCCCCTTAAATATTATAATATTTTTTATTTAAACAAACGGTTGGTTTTTCGCCAAAACGCTTAAGCTCGTGTATTTTATTTGGTTATTTAACATATTTTAAGATTTCTTAAAAATTTATACAGAGTGTTTCAAAAAATTGGGCCACTGATTAATCACGATTCTGCTCAAAAATCAAATTTTAAAGGGATGAAACCGCCCCTTAAATAATACAATATTTTTTATTTAAAAACGGTTAATTTTTCAAAACAACGCTTGATCAGCTATATTTCATTTTATTTTTTACATATTTTTTAAAATAGTATACAGGATGGTCCAAAAAATCGAAAATAATTTATAAACAAAGATCTCCCAAGCCCCTATTGACAAAAATTGAACGAAAATACAACTACGTGGTTTCTAAAATATAAAAAAGGCGATCTAAATACCTACCTATTTATATCCTCTCGTTAGCGTCATATGCGAACGAAATCGCGGGATCTCGTTCGCATGTGTTTAATTCACGGAAAATAGTTTAAGGAAAAAATGCCTTAAGCAGAAATTTGGGCGTTTCGCATAATTATTTAAGTAATACCAGCAAAATGGTATTAACAAAAATATATACTGTTATTTAAAAATCTACATGTATAGCGCGCGATAAAATTTAAAATTAAATAACTAAATATAACTTTTATGTTAGTATGTAAAAAAACACAGACAGACCGATGGAATTGAGAAAAGATGTTTTTCGTCATCTAGTGACCCTAAAACGTGAAGATGCGAAAAAATCTCGGAGAGAGATTTTTTCACAATTACAATACTTCCCTTTTACCAGGGAAGTAAAAACAACACCAGTTGCCTAAATTGTATGTCTTCAATATTTATGGATAGTACTTATTTAGTAGTTAAATGTAAGTTAATTTTAACATTTTTTCTTTTTAATGCAAACGTTGCATATTTATTTACCTTTTGTTTTGATTATGTATTATTTTTTAAGAATATGTTTTGTTTTAAAAGTTTTGAAATAAAGTCATTTTATTTCAACTTTGCTTTTACTTATCTATGCCCTAAGTCATTGTAAACAAAAATAAAAATCTTCTATGAACAATATTTTTCTTTAATTTTTCATTAAAAAAAAGGGAAAATCGCTCACATGGTGTACAGGGTATCCCAATTCTAGGAGGGAGAAGCTATACGAGATATGGAAAAGTGTAAACTGTAAAAAAGTTGCCCAAATTTGAAATTGAGGATATTAATAGATATCCGGAAAAATAGAGATTTTTGAAAATCCTTTTAATTTTCTAGCGAGTTTTTTAAAAAGATATTCTCAAATAAATGTCACATCATCACAGCCACCTTTTTCCCTCTACCAAAATACGTTATTAAGTTTGCGATTCGACGATTAATATCCGAACGATGATCATAAACTTTGCTTTTTAAATAGTCAAAAATTTTGTGTTCTTAATAAACAGTAATTTTAATTCTAAATCCAACAGTATATCACACCTAATATTTTTTCGATATTTCGGACTAAAAAACCATCATCAATGCTAGTTAATAATGAATCCCGAGGAACGGAAAGCCCGCGTAGGGTAAAAAATTCAATTACCTACGTCATTCTTGAAATGGGCAAAAATGTGGTAATGGAAATGTAAAATTTATTTGTCTCTACCTCTTTTATTAGAATCAGAAAAGAAGCCTAATTCAAAAATATTTCACTTTTTTGATCTACTCCGGAATTAAAAATCCATTCTCATTGCCATTTATTTTCGTCGACAATACGACGTGATTAGATTTTTGACCCGATGTTTCGTTCCTCATCATAAATTAGCACTGATGAAGGTAGTCAGAAATATTGGAACATCCTGTAACTTTATTAGTTCAGAATAATGAACAAAATAAATTTTGTCTTTAAAAAGGTAAGTAACAATAATTTGTAAATTAAAATTTCGATTTAAACGTAGACCTAAAACAATCTGCTTTATTTTGTATTAATAAAGCAGAAATTTGGACGTTTCGCATAATTGTTTAAGTAATAGCAGCAAAATGGCGTTGACAAAAATATATACTAGTATTAAAAAATCTGCATGTATAGCGCGCGTTAAAATTTATAATTAAATAACTAAATATAACATTCATGTTATATGTAAAAAAATCGGTAAATTCCTTTACCCGGAACTTCCCTCGTTATGAATTATTGCTTTTATTAGGAAAAGTGAAGTGTGATCCAAGTTAGTTCAGTACAGAGTCACAGTATATATGTGTTACACATACTGTCTCTTCATTTTTATTGGGCGCCATTTTGTTCCTATTGGATTCCTACCTATATTATATGTTTACCATTTCCTTTCTATCTATGCCACATTTGACTTGGGCATAATTTAAAATAAATTCAATAAGTATCCCATTTTCACATTTAATTTTTCTGCATTTTAAAAATTTTATTTGGCGGTTTTTTTGTTTCGCCATCTTAAATTGAAACCCATATTATCATCTTTACCTACTCCGTTAGTCCGCAGATATCCCAGATATTAAGTTTCAGAATGGTTGTTGTTATGTTAGAGTGGTGTATTATTTGGCGTTAGGATCCAGTAAAAAACAACGTTTCTCCAATTTATTGTTGTATCCTCAGGACACATAGATTTTCTATCCTGCATAAAAGCCATATTAGTCTTTACCTACTCCATTGGTCCGCAGATATTTTTTAACCCAAAAAAAAATACACCACTCTAACATAACCACAAGAAGATCGTTAACGAAAACCATTTAGAAATTTAATATCTGGTAAATATCTCCGAACCAACGGAGTAGGTATAGACTGATAATAGGGGTATCATGCAGGGTATAAAATTTATGTGTTCTGAGGATGCAACAATAAAGTTGCGAAACGTCGACAGTTTATAAAAAACTTGTTTTTTTTTAAATCTTAACTACAAATAATACACCACTCTAACAAAAATTTTTTCTCATTTTTCTGTCATATTGGATTTTTATCATAATATTATCAGGCCATCCTCATATGACCCTTAATTTTTGGTCAAAATTTGAAGTCAATCGGGTAAGTAGTATTTAAGCTATGTCGCGAATTGACACACAGATCGACAGACGGACCAACTGAATTGATAAAACATGTTTTTTGACATCTAGAGACACTAAAACGTGAAGATATGTAAACCCTGAGACGGCGATCTTCTTCATGATTACAAAAAATTTATTTGGCCGCAATTTTGTTTCGCCATGTTGAATTAGTAACACATTTTACTAGTTGAGCCCTATACCACAATTAGTTATGGCACACAATTTGAAATCAATCCATTAAGTAGTTTTTTCTTGCTGCAGTTTTAAATAATTTATTATACCGCCATTTTGTTTCGCCATTTTGGTTTCGTACCAAAATTTTATCAGTTGATTCCAACATAATACTTGATGTTGATGCAAAATTTGAAATAAATTGAATAAGCAGTTTTTTCAAAATCATTTTTTTAACATTTCACTAGGCCGCCATTTTGTTTCGTCATTTTGGATTTTTACCAAAATATTACCAAGTCATACCCATATGACCCTTAATTTTTTCCAAAATTTGAAGTAAAGAGGGTAAGTAGTCTTTAAGCTATGCCGCGAACTGACAGACAGAACGACAGAATTGATAAAACATATTTTTTGGCATCTAGCGACGCTACAACGTAAAGATGTGCAAAACCTGAGAGGGTGATTTTTTCAAACATTTTATTTGGCCGCCATTTTGTTGCGCCATCTTGAATTAATACCACTATTTTACGAGTTGATCACTATACCACAATTAGTTATGGCACACAATTTGAAATCAAACCATTAAGTAGTTTTTTCAGGCTGAATTTTTAAATATTTTATTATGCAGGGGTTTTGTTCCGCCATCTTGGATTTCTACCAAAATGTTACCACTTGTTTTCAACATAATACTTGATGTTTTTGCAAAATTTAAAATAAATTGGATGAGTAGTTTTTTAATACTAATTCATTAATTACTTCACTAGGCCGCCATTTTGTTTCGTTATTTTTTCACGATTACAATACTTCCCTTTTACGAGGGAAGTAAAAAGAACACCAGTTGCGTAGTTAGTAGTTAAATGTAGTTAGTAGTAGTAGTAATACCTATTTAGTAGTTAAATGTAAGTTTATTTTTTCTAAATTTTCATTATCTTTTTAATGCAAACATTGCATATTTATTTACCTACTGTTTTGAGTATGTATTATTTCTAAATTATGTTGTGTTTGAAAATTTTGAAATATAGTCATTGTAAAAAAAAATACAATCTTTTATGAACAATATTTTTCTTTAATTTTTAATTTAAAAAAACGTATGGAAAATCGCTCACATGGTGTACAGGGTATTCCAATTTCTAGGGTGACCATTGGGAGAAGCTATACAAGATATAGAAAAGTTTAAATTGTGGTCAAGTTGCCCAGTTTTGTGCTCAATCAAATGCCGTTTTGAAATTGAGGATATTTTTTCTACCAAAATGTTATTTAATTTTACGATTTTAAGTTTACGATTCAACGATTTATCCCCGAACGTTCATTATAAACTTTGCTATATAAATAGTCAAAAATTTTATGTTCTTCTTTATAAACAGTAACTTTAATTCTAAATCGAACAGCGTATGACACTTAACATTTTTCCGATATTTCGGACTAAAAAACGTCATCAATGCTAGTTAATAATAATTGCCGAAGAACTGAAAGCCCGCGTCGAGTCAAAAATTCATTTATCTACGTTATTTTGAAGCCAAAAATGTGGTAATGCAAATGTTAAATTTATTTCTCTCTACCTCTTTTATTAGAATCAAAAAAGAAGTACCTAACAAAAATATTTCACTTTTTTGTTCTACTCCGGAAATTATTTAAAAATTCATTTTCATTGCCATTTTTTTTTCTCGACAATATGACGTGATTAGATTTTTGACCGGAGTTTCCGGTCCTCATCATAAATTAGCACTGATGACGGGCTCCATTTGTAAGAAACATTGGAAAAACGCTCAATTTTGGGACACTCTGTACATTTACTAGTTCAGAATAATGTAAACAGTAAATTTTGTCTTAAAAAAAGGCAAGTAACAATAATTTGTAAATTAAAATTTAGATTTAATCGTATATCTAAAATAATCTCCTTTATTTTGTAATCATAAATTAACACAAAATTTTTTCTTATTGTCAAGATCTATAATTGCTACGGCCCTGTTAACGGCTAAAGCGATAGAATTTTTGTTGGATTAAATAATAACGTTGGGTGATCAATAAACCATAATAATATTGCGCGGCACCGTCTTCCACGAATCTCATCGTTTCCCGATCAACGCCGCAGCCGACCGCGTCGGTCATCACAGCGAGAGCCGAACGACTGGGAATGGGTGTTTTATGCGTTTGCCGTACAGGCAGCGGCTCCACCATACAACAGCTGAAATGCAAGTGGAATGAAATCAGCACTGTCACGAATTCGCCCATAAGGTTGCGCGTCTTCCTTTTTCCTTCAATCAACCGTATTACAAAAAACAAATATTTAAGGTGATGAATCTCCGCACCGCGCGCCACTTCGTACTTATCCATAAAAACCGTAAGAAAATGACTTAACTGACTGAATAGGTGTAATTATTTCAACTCTGATAATAATTATTAATTAAGGTATTTAACTAAAATACAATATCCCCTTAAAAATATATATTCTGCAATAATTTATTTCTTGAGAGATTTGATTTACGAAGAATAAGGTCAACATTAGTTTGTGATGGGCGTTCCCTCTTCTTATTGCCAAAATTACAGATTGTACAGATATGTTCATTTTAACATTCTTAAAATTTAAAATAATACCTAAGACCTACCTGAATTAAACGTAATGTAAAAAGAGCTGATATACATGTTCCATTTATTATCTTTCTAAATAAGGAAAATATGTGTTATAGTTAATAATAAAAATGTCAACTTTTGACATTTATACTTGACCACATTTTTTAATTTAAATACTCACAAATATGAGGTACTTATAAACTACACTTTATATAAAACAGCCGTTTTCATTTATTTATATTGTACAATATTATAACATCATTTTTTCTTTTAAACTTCGAAGAAGTTAAGATTGTGTTACCAATTTAGTCTCGCTATATATTTCCATGTTGAAACCATTTCACCTGCTCGTGACAAATTAATTCCAACAACAGTAATTTTAGCTATTCACTGTCGGAAAATGTTATATGTAGTGCAAGTGGTAGTTTAGGGAGGCAAAATAATTTGAATTTTTGGGTTGTAAACGTTTCGCTCAGACACGAGAACTGAAAAAATGTTATTATTTGAGAAGTTTTTTTGGGGGCAAAAGTATTTTTAAATAATTTCCTCAGAAACTTCTTGTTTTAGTTTTGTTTAAAAATGAGTTTTAACAAACTACGGCAGTGTAAATTTTCTCATTTTTAGGCATTTTTCAACGACGAAATTTTGATTATATAAAGAATAATTTAAAAATCATCAACCTGACCCTTGTTTGCGCGATTTCATAAAGTTAATGTAGGGGTCTTAAGTCGACCACGCGCCCAACCATGTAAACATCAACCTAAAAATTCTTTCTTGTAGGTTTAGTTATATATGCGAACATGTTGTGCTATTATGTTTTTTTTTGCTGCTTTTTGCACTTCTAACACAAGGGTAATCAAGATATGAAAATGGGGATATTCTGTGTAGTAAAATGATACTATATTAAGTCACGATAATAATTAATTAATTTACTTAAATGAAACCAAAATTTGTCTATGGCAATAATAACTATACAAATACAAAAATAAAGGAGTTACACAGTTATGATAAATTGTGTTTTTTTTATATCAAAAAAATGACCATGACCTTGACCCTAATCTTAATTTTGAAATTAGTTTTATATTCCATTTTGCTTGACCTACCGCTTTAAAATTTTGTTGTTGAAGCTAATTCAATAATTGTAGTAGACATTACACCTTCTCATAGTCGTCGAAGTGCCCACTATGTCGAGGCAAAAACATAAAATAAAGCAGTGGTTACGAGAAAAAGGAGTTTCGTTCAATGAAAATGCTGTTAAATCCGAACTTATAACTGCAAGACGACAACATAAACCGAATTCCATACGTTATGTTGTAGAGGTATTACTATCTTACGTCTACCACCTTACCACTCCGAATTAAACCCGATTGAACTAGTTTGGGCTCAAGTGAAAGGATACGTGGCATAATGTGACCTATAAACTCGCGAATGTTTAACCTTTATTTGAAAATGCTTTAAAAGAGAAGTAGAGTTGTTAAGAAATACTCGTCACAGGTACGAGCTAGGAACAGCTTGTCACAGATATTGGATCTCAAACATATCTGTTACCGTTCCTATACCTAGTATTTTTACTAGCTTGCCGCGATCCCGCGAGGCGCAGATATTTAGGTACGCAACAACACATCATCCATCGAACGAAAAAGCTCTTCGGGCTTCGGCTTTTCTTGGCGGGCCGTCGGGCGGCACATGGAAAAAGCTCCTCCCATAATGTTTTATTTACAGTTGAATCGATCGGCTTCTGTGTGTCTTTCTTTAACACACTCATTTTTTAAACAACGAAATAAATTAAACTGAATTATAACAACTGCATTGAATTATGCAACTGCAACTAGCATTCGAATTTGCACGCAATAGGTACTGTTTTGATGACATATATAATCATAATCAACGAGCCACGGGCTGCGATACTCGGAACCGCCGTTTAGTCACGGTTTCAACGACTCGAGCCTCCAAGCCGGGAAAAGTATTTTGTCACAGGTATCTGTAACAGATATGGACTTGGAACAGGAACAGGACGTACCTGTTACAACAAAATACTGATTTTCGTCATCTCTAAAAAGAAGTCACACCTTTGTCATGGCAAAATGTAACTAACCATGTGTTAAAACCAGTGGCGGCTCCTCCATTAGGTCATATGGTCAATGACCCCCCAATAAATATTTCCAAAGAGAAAATAATAAATAATTTATATTTTTTTAATTTCTTTTAAATTTGGAAATTCTTTCTATTAATCTAAGCGTGTAAACTCGTTGAATGTTGATGTTGATTCCGCGGCAGTCGCAGTAGCGATGCCTCGCACAGCGATCTCCGAACGTTTGGTTTCGTTGGAGCACGAGGCTGGCATGGCGGCCCGCGATGTGCTCGTGGTTATAAACGGAGGCGAATGTTTCCCGAGTGTTCCCGATTGAATTCGTATAGGGGCGCATAGGTAATATACGGCTTACGTTAGCAAATTTTGGGTCATCAGCCGCGCCGAGGAAATTTAAACATTTTGGTCAGTTGATGCGTTTAATGTAAATCGTGAAATAGGTTGGTTACGATTCCGAATTTTTATAGAATTTATTGTTGATTTGGTGGTTTAAATTTATTGAAAAAATTAATGTTTTAAATAATCGTAGCCACAGTGGTTTAGAATCTTAAGACTTCAAAAGCGGCCAGTGAGCTGAACTTTGAGAAATGTCTCGAATTTAAGGCCAGATGTCAGCCTTTGCCGGAACTTAAAATTCGGCACACAAGTAAAGACAAAAGCAAAAAAGTAAATTATTATTTTAGTAAAAATATGTGACTGGATATGTGATTGCGAAGGGATAAGGGCATTTTATTGTTTGGTGTCTTTGATTTTTTCAGATAAATCTGTGGTGTAAAATATAATAATTAAGAAATTAGGTGGATGTATGTATGTATGTATGTATATATATACATATATATACATATATATATATATATATATATATATATATATATATATATATATATATATATATATATATATATATATATATATATATATATATATATATATATATATATATATATATATATATATATATATATATATATATATATATATATATATATATATATATATATATATACAGGGTGATTCATGAGGAAATGGCAATACTTCAGGTACATATTCAGTTTAATTTTTTATTAAAAGTCTATATAAATAAGTGTCCACAAGGCCTTAGTTCTCGAGATACAGGGTGTTAAAGTTTTTATTTAATGTTCCTATTTTTTAAATAAAATCTATGATAATGTAAATAATGGAGTGAAATTTGATATACGGGGGTTTTTTGGTATGACAAATTCGAATCTAATATTAGTATTGCTCTTACTTATAGGGGGCGCCACCTAGATGTCTTTCTACTTCTTCGAACAATCACAACTTTTTGATACAGTCTTGTATTACATTTTTGAGCAAAACAAATTATTCCCTTGCCATTTTTACGTCAAAAAGGTAAACCTGTTAAAAGTGGATACGAGCAACCGTTTTCGAGATATTTGGATTTAAAACAGTTTCGGCGCATGTGATTTTTTTTATCAAATTCACATAAAGTATGCATGTATTGTAAAAAAATAGAAGTGTGCCTTGCCTGACAGAACAACTGCTGGTTGGTGTTCTCATCGTTTTTCCTGTTACTTAGCAATAGTAATGTCAGTTAATAATAAGATCAAATTTTGTCACTGTCAATTTCTGTTCATAACTTTTATTATCTGAGAATAATCATTTAACAAACTTTAGATCTAAATACGTCATTATGCCTGTGATATTCTCGCATCGTGAATATGCAGATATGATATTCGTCTATGGCTTCTGCAATGGGGTCGCAATTCAGCAGTCGCGAAGTACCACCGTCGTTTTCTAGATAGAAGGGTGCCAGATAGAAGAGTTTTTCAACAAGTTTTCACTACTGCTGGAGAATGTGGGATGTTTCCAAGTGCGAAAATTGTATCTGTAAGGGAATTGAGACCCAACGTTGAAGTAGAAGAGGCTATACTCAATGCCGTCGAAAATGATCCAAGTATAAGCACTAGGCGGATTGCAGATACTTATCAAATTACACAATCGTCTGCTTGAAGAAATCTTCACATTCATTGTTTATATCCATTTCATTTACAACGGGTTCAACATTTGCAGGAGGGTGACTTTGAGTTGAGAATGCATTTCTGTAACTGGATTAATGAAGATCGAAGGTTGTATAGGTATGTTTTGTTCACTGATGAAGCACAGTTCACGCGTGATGGTATAAATAATCTTCACAATGAACACCGGTGGTCCTGAAAATCCTCACATAATTTCCAACATAAATTTAGCATTAATGTGTGGTGTGGAATGTTAAATGGTCATTTAATTGGTCCATTTATAATCGACGGTAGTCTTACAGGAGACAAATATTTAAACTTTCTTGAAAATCACTTGCGAAATCTATTAGAAGATTTTCCCCTTAATGTAAGACAAAATGTTTTGTGTATTTGCAGCATGATGGAGCCCCTGCACACTACAGTTTACTTGTAAGAGATTTTTTAAACCAAAACTTTCCAAACCGATGGATTGGACGGGGAGGTCCGTTTAATTGGCCACCTAGATCGCCAGACCTTAATCCTTTGGATTATTGTCTTTGGGGATGGTTCAAATCACTGGTATATTCCACTAAAGTAAATACAAGAGAAGCATTATTGGATCGGATAACAAACGCAGCACAAACACTAAGAAATGCGCCCGAATGTATCCACAGAGCAACCCGAGCTATACACCATAGAGCTGACCTGTGCTTAGAAGCAAATGGTGGAATTTTTGAAAATAATAAAACGTAACCTAGATTTTATTAAAAACAACTTATTAATAACAATTTTAATAAAAATTAAATACCTTTTGCTTAGTTTATGTCTGAGGCACTGAATACACACCTCAAAAAAATGTTTTAGTCTTTCATTTCAAAGCTTTTGTGCCAAGATGCGTTTAAATTTAGACAAAATAACAAACTTTTAAAATTTTGCGATAAAAAATTACACGCGCCGAAATTGTTTTAAATCCAAATATCTCGAAAACGGTTGTTCGTATCCACTTTTAACAGGTATACCTTTTTGACGTAGACATGGCAAGGGAATAATTTGTTTTACTCAAAAATGTAATACAAGACTGTACCAAAAAGTTGTGATTGTTCGAAGGAGTAGAAAGACATGTAGGTGGCGCCCCCTACAAGTAAGAGCAATACTAATATTAGATTCGAATTTGTCATACCAAAAAACCCCCGTATATCAATTTTCACTCCATTATTTACATTATCATAGATTTTATTTAAAAAATAGGAAAATTAAATAAAAACTTTAACACCCTGTATCTCGAGAACTAAGGCCTTGCGGACACTTATTTATATAGATTTTTATGTTAATTTTTTGGTCCTGAATATGTACCTAAAGTATTGACATTTCCTCATGAATAACCCTGTATATATATTTATATTTATATATATATATATATATATATATATAATATATATATATATATATATATATATATATATATATATATATATATATATATATATATATATATATATATATATATATATATATATATATATATATATATATATATATATATATATATATATATATATATATATATATATATATATATATATATATATATATATATATATATCCTATGCAGATTTTAAACTGTGCAAATATTTGCTACCCTGTTGATTTTAGAGCATAGTAAAAAAAACACTTTTCAAAGGTGCCGAATATAAACAATATTGGACATGCCAATCTTCAGTTTAAATAAAATCGCAGCTAATTTTTAATTAAAATTGGACAGGTAATACTGCAAACCCCAGCAACATACGACTTGTCATTGTCAAATGAAATTTGACAATATTACATAAATCATTGGTTAACAAGTTCAATTATGCTGGTTTTTGCACTATTACTTTTTTTTATTTAAATAACTGAAGAGTGGCTTATCCAAAATTGTTCAAATTCGGCACGTGTATTCACCATACACAGAACTTCAAAAAGTCTCTTGACCACTTTTCTCTTCAACGGGCAAGGCAATATTTGTACAATTTAAATTTGCTATAGGGGTTTTCTTATGTGTCCTGGTATAACGTGGTCTCATGGTTCGATATCTTCCGACAATTTAGGTTTAAAATGGTCTCCATTCCACACCACCCAAGAGGTAGACAACAAGGCGTGTTTGTTTTTTTTTATTTTGGTATCCCCAGTAGGCCTATTTCACATGGTAATGTTTTTTTTTATTAATGGGGTCTGAGGGAAGGGTTGTGGTTGTATAGCCCCAGCACTGCAGTTTGTGACGTCTTATTTTTTTTTCTTACTTTGCCCCTATAGTGAAAAGATTGCTGTTCTTGAGGACCTCTAGGTGCATGTTTACTAGGTCTTTGGCTCTTTGTTTCTCTTTGGGTTTTTGATGGCCTTGCAAGCGAGTAAACGCTTTTCAGTCGAATATGATATGGAAAGCTGGTTCTTCCTGCTCGTAGTGAAATCTATGATATACTGGGTCTTCTCTAAAGATTCCCATTTTGTGGAGGTGTTCCTTTAGACTGCAGTGATCCGTTAGTAGTTCCGTCACCTATTTAATTTGTCATGTTCAGTTTCAAAAGTGTTGCTGTGGTCCTTACATGAAATTCTCAATATTAAACTCCACAGCGCTATCAACATTCGATATAGTTTCTATATCGATGTCCTCAATGTTTTCTTTGTCAATATTGTTATCACGCAAAATGAGTAAGTTTTTCACTACTCTGCTAATTTCTTATGTTTTCCAAGTAATTTGTGTCTCTGTCGAAATATATAGATCTGATGAAACCAATAAATTGTTAAAGATATCTTCATTAGTGGCTTCCGGGTTAAATTTTCTGGAATAAGCTTCTGGCTAAGACGATACATTCTAAATTCTTTATTTCTTGCTTCTGCAGCTTCCTCTGACAACTTCCCTATGGGAATTGAACCGAAATGTTCGATAATTTCTGCTCCGTGTGCTAAAACTTTGTGGACACTTGAAGGCATTAATACCATTCATATAGGTTTATGGAAAACTTTATTGTATTTTCGACATATCCTTTGAGTTTCTGTGTATTAATAGGCCATCCCGATGATAGTTCCTCTAAAATAATTGCAAATCTTTTAATAAGATTTTCATTTATACCAGTTATGGATGAAGTAGTTTTGATGTCTGCAAAAAATCTCCTGGCCGTATTCCCATCATTAGTTATACCGTATCCTTGTTTGATGACATCTATAAGTAAACCTGTCTGATTTCTGAATGCTTCCTAAATGGTCTTTTTTCTATTATCCACATTAGATCTATCTTCATCTTTCACAATCGAAATTTCACATATAGTTTGTACGATATGTGGAGAAGAAAAAAACATTTAAAGATTTTGTTAGAAGAAATCTTATTTCAACATAAGTTGAAAATTTTAGTCAAACAAGAAATAATTCATGTATTTTTATTGGTCTAAAGCTTTTCATTCACTTGTCTTGAATCGAATGAATTTATTTTTTTTTCTTCTTAAGATTCGAGTCAGAAATCAGTATTTTGTGTTAAATTGAAAAGTGACCTATTTCTTTGCTAGTTTCCAGAGTACTTAATGTAATTATATAGGGTTGTAGCTCAGATACACAGATACAGATGTGTCTTTTTATAAAGGTAGAGATAGACTGGTATATTTACTGAAGATATGTACATTATTATAAAAAGAGGGCGCATACTCTTCTTACTTTGGGGTCTTTCTATTAACTGATGGCGTAGATGACTTGAAGAAATTGACAATTTAAAATCAGGTTTGGGATTAAACAGGCTTAAGGTGGGTCCTCCAGAGTACTTTTCCCGATAAAGTTACTTTGCGGAGCCTCTGGTAGGAGTTAGAGAATATGTTTTGTTATCCAATAACTGTGGTTGGACTGAAGGTCAAATCTATTCGAAGTTACCGAATATCATGTCGCCTTTTGTAATTTAATTTCTGCTAGCCAGCGAAATTCGGGTAACCGTCATTTCGTTTTCGGGTTTGTTAATAGTCTGGGAAAAACCTTAGCCTGGGGATTATTTTAGTATAGCATAGATAAATTGATAGAGTAAAATGCGTAATATAATATATCTTCACTTAATAAATGTCAGAAATCACATTTGAGGAGATATTTGCAAATTTATGGCCCACGTCGAGTACGTGTCACCAAATTGTTTAGGGGGGCTTGACCTGCCCAGTCGTTTTTGTCCTAGGAGATACCCATATGCAGGGACGAAGGCTGCATTTTAGATTTTAGATGATTACAGAGCTGAACGTGAAGTAATTGTTTATATTTGTGACAGCCTCTAAACTATAACAGCGTATGTAATTATATTTTTATCAGGATGCATTATAGAAATATTTATGTTTTTATGTTGGCGAAAACTACTTGTGCCATTTTATTTGTTTTAGAAAAACTTAACTAAGAACACTCGCGAAATACACACGAATCGTTTGATGTCTAGATGGTAACAAATAATGGATATATACATATGATACACTGATACATACATACAAGACTGGTAAACACATTACCACTCCTCCTTTGCATGGGCAGTAGGGTATAAAAGAAACAGTCATTATGGAGTGTTAATTTAAATTATTCTCTTCTCTAGATCATGTCATATGAATGTTAAATTTTCTATATTGACTGTAAAGAAATATTCACCTGCTGGTATTTTTTAGAACTGATTGTATTTTGAATGCTGATCGAGGATTACCTATTTTAACTGTCCTGAATGCCGAAGAAGCATTTCTAGGCGCAAGCCTAGTAACTCCGACTGCTACAGTTATTGGAGAAATTATTGCAGGTAAGCATATAACAATTACCTAAGAAATTACATTTACCGAACAAGTGAATTTCTAAATATACCTATATATTCTAAATATATACAGCGTGATCCAAGAAGTTAGTTTGATTGATATAAAAAAAAAATTCATTTGCAAATTCTCAAAAAATTTTATTCTTCGTAAAGATGCTTGCCCTAGAACTTTTATTTGTTGTTGAAGTGTAAAGTTACTTTTGCGAGATACAAATAAAGTTTATACTGTTAGTATGAAACAATTGATTTTTTTTGCTTCGCTCAGTAACTGAATTTAATTGATACATGAGTAAATTGATTATTTTCTTGACTTCCGGCTCTCATTTCACCGAGTGTAACTAAATATGGACTTTTTGAATATGAGTTTTAGGGGTCCTAGATCAGTGGCATATTTTGGGGGGGAGCAAAAGCGGCAAATGTCCCCCCAGAGTAATAACCTAACCCATGCAAAATATTTCAAAGTAAAAATTAGGTATTACCACGATTATGTAAGTGTAAACTTTTTTTTTAATCGTCGCTATTTTTATGAAGGTATTGTTAGTTTATGCTGTGTTAACAAACAAAAAGCAATCCAAATTATTAAAATATTTGGTGTCCAATTGTTTCCATACAATAAATTATTGTTTTATTATAAGTTTGTCCAATGTCTTACGTAGCATTTTTTAATAGTCATTTTAAACAGATTTTTATTCAAATAAATATTGCTAATAAAATAATTTTAAAAAATCATATCGTTTAGTTCTCCAAAAATGAGTCCATTATTTCGTTAAACGTTAATGTTTAGTATAAATATTCTTAGGTCTTCGACAACTTACGTTAAATGGTTAAATTAGGACTCCTTATTTAAATTTCCATATTTAGTTACACTCGGAGAAATGACATAAAAACTATTATATCATCTAGATAAGCTGCGCATTTTTCGGTGGTGATTCCGCGTAGAATATTGTCTCGTTACTCGTTAAAACGTCGCGGGGGCATTCTTGAGTCCAAAAGGCATTCGTAAGTACTCATAATGGCCATTTTCTGTGCTGAACGCGGTTTTAGGTATATCCGCTTCTTCAACTTGAATTTGATGAAATCCACTTGGCAAATCGAGAGTTGTAAAATATTGGCGATTGCCAAGTTTATCTAAGAGATCTATTATGTTAGGAAGGGGATAATTATCCAAACTTTTAAGGTTAAGACCGCGGAAATCGCACACAACCCTTCATTTTTGCACCCCTGACGCGTCCATTTTCTTGGGGACCACCCAAATGGGTGCTGACCAAGGTGAACTGCTAGGACGAATAATATTCTGGCCTAACATTTTATTAATTTGTTTTTCTATTTTTTTTTCATGGATAAATGGATACCGATAATTTTTTGCATAAACTGGGACTTCATCGACGGTTCTGATATGATGTTTAATCTTAATCTAAAAATTGGGTACACAAGTTTATTATTTTACTCTTTTCTTCAAGGTTAAGGTGACCTGTTCTAATTAAGGAGGGATCTAATTTTGTTTTTGGTGAATCATGGAAATTGTTGAAATCAATATTTTCGATTTCTTCTCTACAGAATTTTTGTATAACAAGGGGCTCGGAAAAATCTAAAGTTATAGGCTCGCAAGTGTTATTGAGAATAGCAGTAAGAGCTTTCCCATTGCGTGCTATTGTAAGGCATTCGGGAATTTCACAATTATGAATTTTTTGGTAGGGAAATATAATAATTACCATTTTTTATATTAGTTTCAACACTAATTATCTGTTCACATCTTGGAGAGGTAGTTATACAATTAAGCTCTGTTTTGGTTTTATGAAAAGACAATTTTATTTTAGAGTATGGTGTAATCAAAAATCCTTTATCATAATCTAAACTAGCATGAAGTAATTTTAGGTTATCGATTCCAATCAAACCACCAAATACGTCGTGGAATTTAAATAAAAAGAATTTAAAATTAATCTGTTGTGGTAATTTAAACATTTTAGATGCTGGTATCGTGTCTTATTTGGGAAATATTTGAAAGCTAAGTCAGGACTAATAAATGATTTAGTCTATCCTGAATCGATCAAAAGTGTAAAGTTTTATTCAGGAAATGTGATATAGGACAATTCATTACAATTAGTGGTGTTTAAGGAAATGACCTGGTTTATCAAATTTGCTCTGTCTCTTGTGAGGAATCCTGAAAATTTTGTGTTTCGTTTTCAGTCTGGGACTGTATTTGACATGCATCAGAGTGTTCACTCTGTAGCTGTAGCTCTCCGCTATTGGTACCTTGAAAATAATTGTGAGATAGATCAGGGTCATAATGCGGCTTATTGTAGTTCGTATCACTGTCAAAGCAGGAGCTAGTTTCAGTATTGTACAGTTCTTGGAATGTAAATTTAGGACGCGGTGGCTGATACTGATTTTGTTGACTGCCGACTCATCTCGTCTTTGAATCGAATTTTTTACTACACTCATTGATGTTGGCTTAGCTAATGGTTGAAAAGCGTAAGGTTTAAATACATTTTATTGTAGTCTATTAAAATTGCCAGTATTATTTTGACTCCCAAATGGTGGTCTAAAATTTATTTGGGGCCTGTCTGTGTTAGGTAATGGTGCAATGTTTTGTCTAAATTGATTGTGATAGGTGTGCGCGTTAAATGGTAGTGAAAAATGGTTAGATTGTGGTCTAAAGAAAGGTATGTTCGCACTGTAATTTTGATTTTGATTAAAAGGCCACATAATTGCGATATTTCTATTATTGCCAAAATGTTTTGGTTCCATTTGGGATACGTTTTGGAAATATTTTACATTTTGTTCTTGGGTTACCAATTGTATGTCCTCGGTGTCGCATACACCTAATAGTTGTGCCTAGCGGTTCCCTAAGACCTCATAAGAAAGTTTTTAATGCTAAGTTTTGATATAGTTCTCGTTTTATTCGTGCTGTTTCTACGGTTTCGTGCGCATTTATAAAACTACACAACAAATTAAGTATTTCTAGACATCTATCATAAAAATTTTGCGGCAATTCGTTTGAATTTTGTCATAACATTACCAAATCTCTATTTAGGCAACTTTCGTCGCGTCGATCAGCAAAATTTCTTTAAAGAGTGTCTTTTACTTCTTGCCAGGTAGTTACGTTTTGTATGTTAATAACTAGCCTAGCGTTACCACTAAGTTTTCCTATAAGAGAATTAAGAATATAAGCATTTTGAAAATTATTGGGGTGGGTAGCATCTTAAAATTGATTAATTATTGATTGGCACGTAGCCAAATATCTATTTAGTTCGGTAGCGTTACCATCGAATATTGGTATACAATTTAAAAATTGTGGTTTAAATTGGTCAGCCATGTTTTCGTGGTTTATGTTTTCTTAGTTAAAATTTGCACTATTATTACTGTTTAAAGTAAAATTATCTAAAACTAATTGATCCTCAGCTCTAAGATATTGATTTTCAGTTAAATTAGTGTTCTCTGTAGAACTACTTTGATTAATATTATTTACTGATACTTCCGCTTTGGATTGGGAAGTAGAGTCAGAGTTAGTTGAAGGGTTTAATGACAGATTGCCTAAAATATTTGCCAAGTCGTCAGCATAAGACATTTAGTAAATGATATGATAAAATCATTTCAAAGTCAAACTCAAGGTCGAACATTTTGACCTATAAAAAATCTCAAGGTTAATTTACATAGCAAACGCATCATTTAATAACAAGCACCCCCCACCAATGAACAACATCTTAAGGTCGAATGGGACCAAGGTCAAAAGGGCGGGGCGAGGATAATAGGGACGTAAGAGGGAAGGGTGTTGACCTTCAAAAAAATATCAAGGTCAGATGGACCCAAGGTCAAGTGGGCGGGTCGGGTAGATGGTGAGGGGCAGGGACGTAAGGACGGGGCTGGCGCATGAGCTTGAAAACTTTTAAGATCAAAGAAGTAATATACATAAGGACCTTTTTTCATGGGATTGATGGTTAACCTCCCCCTCCATAGCCGATTTTACTTAACCTAAGCCAAAATTAAATAAGATGTAAAAAGTAAGGGCTTTTTTTTAATTTCATATGCATTTTTCAAGGAAAAGTTTAGAAGCAATGTCGCTACTGTTATGCGCTATTTATTATTAATGCATTGTGACAATTTATTATTTTTAGGATTTTTCATTGTTTGAAAAAAAACATATGAAACTTTTTGAATTGGTGATTGAAGAAAAAGTTTTTTTTTTCACAGTATTCAACTTTAGTACAGGGTGTTCAACAAAAAATACAAAAAAGTGAATTTCAAAAAGTAAAACGGCATTTTTAAATGCCACAAAAAATCGTAAATAAAAGGTAGGTAAATTCCACATTTTTTCATTTAATGTTAATCACCGAAAAATCAATTTTTTCTATTTTTTAGTCTAAATTCTTCTAACTCTAACTAATCTGAAAAAAACTTTACTTAGCTTTTATTTACGGTGGCCTTTAAAACTGCTGTCTCAAAATTTTATTATTTGGAATCTACTTTTTGTAGTTTTTGAACACCCTGTATCTGACTTAAAGTTTCATACTGTCAAAACTATATTTTCTTCAAGCACCAACTTTTATCAAGAATAAAATTTTCTGAGAAATTATTAATAAATAGGTTTCCCTATGTTGCATACTTCTACGCTTTGTATACAGGGTGATCTATAAAAGATGAAATATAAAAAAGTTTCATAAGATTTTCCTCACAGTACATTTGCAGCACTTTAGACTTAATCTCATACATTCTTCTCATTTCACTTATTGCCGGCAAACAACGTGACTGACTGATTTAAGTAATTTCCCGTAATGACTGCATTATTTTAGCTCATCGCTATATTTAATTTAACGAACTTCGGTTAAGCTATTTGCCTGTTTGACTTAATCGTGGATTTTTACTGTGTTGTATTTAATATTTGTTATTAACAATTGTTCAAAGAATGTTCTATAAAAAAAAACATGCCACAGCTTTCAAAACCTAACCTAACAAAACCTAATATTATGTTAATGCTGATAATAACATATTTTGAAATTAATAAGCATATCCAATTTTCCGTGAATAAATATGTCAATAAGGGAACTTTGATATAAGTTTTCCTTAATATTAAAATTTCCGAAAATCCCTTATATTAAAGCATTAAAAGACAACACTTCCTTAAGTAAAGTGATAAACTAAAATAGGCAAGGATGATAATTAACCTGATTTAGTTTATTACATATTACAGCATTTCCCTAAAAATGTGCACTTATTACAGGGAATGACTGAAATCGTCAGTCAAACGTGATAACATTTTAGCAGTTACATTGTTTAATGGCAATACGTAAAATGATGAATTTATAATAACTGCAAGTGGCAAACCATTCACTTCACTGTGGGTCAGTAATACAAAATTTTGCAGTCATCATGGTCACATATTCCAAAATTGATAAAGAAGACTCAAAAAGCTGAAAAATAAAAAAAATAGGAGAAATTAAGAAAAGTACTTACTTAATAAGGTGCAAAAATATCTGCAAATATGAGATAGTCAGAGTCTTGTACTAATAATAAGGCACAATTATATTGTATTCTTCTAATTTTTGTTTCAAAAATTATTTTCCTGTCGAGTCAAACTCTAAAGGTCCATACTTTTCTCTAAATTAATTTATATATAAATTATAATAAAAATCATAATCAGGGCAGTGCATTATATCTGCTAGAAGCGGTTCGTAATTTTTGACATTCAATATATAGCCCATTTTAATGGTGCGTAGAGTTGTTGCGGGTGAATGACCTTTGGAAAATAAACTTAATAATTGTTCTTTAACCTCATTAGACACCCTTCGAAAAGACAATGCAGCACTACCAAGTTTGTAACTGTGGGTCAATATCGAATCAATTTCACATCCCGTCTGTTTTCATAATTCTTGCCGTATTTTACACTTACCTGGGAACCTACCTCTTTTTACCATGCAAAGTACTCATCGCAGTAGATGGACAATCAGTATTTCTTGTTGAATAGGTATGAGGAGTATCGTATAATTTTTGTGTTTTCTTGTTATGTCGGCAGTGTAAATGCTTAAAGGCGATATACCGTCCTGTAACATCTTTTGCAACGGTATTAACATATGATACCTGCGAAACTTTCTCAAAATCATTAATTCTATTGTTCACTTCATCAATACTATGTAAATATATTCAAATATAGTATGTTATTAATACATTTCGCCTCCAAAATTTAACTATTTCATTTCCTGGCATTCATTTTCCACTAGTTCGTTCGCCTGGGTCTTCATTATCGATTAGTTCTATAGCTGAATTCGACACTCTTACCTGGGATTATGTTTAATTTCGATTGTTTGTTTGGCTGTTCTGATTAGTGCCTCCACCGAATCTTTCGTATCTAGAAGTTCTAAAACCGAAATGCTTAAAAGGTTATTATGTTGAAGACGCTCTTTGACTTGGTTTGGCAGTCGATCCAAAGCAGTAGTTCTGCGCAGGGAACTATGCCAGCTTTCCTGAACCCAGATATGAATGATTGTTGACCTGATTTTGCCAAATTATCCATTCAGTGTTTAGTAAGCTTGGAAAATGCAAGCTGTTAACCACACAACTGTATTTATTTTTATAATATTCTAGGATTCCAGGGGCTGAGTCAGGTGAGTGATTTGGAAGGCACACGAATAAATTTTATATCATTCTCTCTGCAGAGGTCAATTACATATGAGCTAATGTGCGAAGACAAATTGTCTCCAATAATAACTTTGGGTCAGAGTTGTTTAACCAAAATAGGCAGCAATAAATTTGAAAACCAATCCTCGAAAATTGCTGCGTCAAACCAGCCGATCTTACTCCCGTTGTATCTCGCTTTTTGTGGTTCACCCTGTTCAAGAATCATACAAATTTGAAGACCTATAAACAACATAGGGCGGTAGAACTGTGCCCATCGCATTTTCACAAAACATGATAGAAACAGAATATTTGGATGAATGTATAACTCTTTCTGGTTTTTTACATCCTTTTTTCGGGATAATTCGTGTTTTGCCGTGATCATCAGTCAGGTTACTTTCATCAAAATTTTCCAAGTTGTCTTTTTAATATTGGAAGCAAATCTCACGGTAAGTTTTTGGTGCTTCTTGAGGAAAAGTTGGGTCCAGTCAGAACCGGGCATATTCTGGTTAAACTTGGAATTTTTAACATCTTTACTATCTAAGTAATTCTTCCCTAACGTCCCTAACTCATAAGTTAGAGTTGGAAATCGTTGGTTAGAAAAAGTCAATAGATTCGCAACGATTGTCTCCTCCTCACATTTAGCCAAAATAGTTTGACCTCCATAGTCCCAGGCTCAAATTTAATTGTAAAATTAACCGCGGTATTCTATAGTTATTCGCTGCGTCTCCTCATGATAACGTTTTTGATTTCATTTTCTCGACGGCCTCGTTTAATACATCTGTAATCTCTTTATTTTCTCCTACCTAACATCTTACGATAATATTGAGGCATATTGATGTTATCTACGAAAAAAAAAATTAAGTAAGGTTAAATATAGTAAATGAAAATTTCGATATTACAGTACAAACAATAATAAAATCTAAAATGAAATTATTTGCTTCACAGCTCAAATTACCATACATTTTTTAAAATATATATAATCTGTAATTACTCTAAAAGCGTTTCAGCACAATCAACAGAATTATTTCAAAAACAACAAACAGTTTCATGAAAATCATAAACGTGCCTCATGTTACATTTTTTAGTAAACTAATCGAAATGACTAAAGTTGTTGCTAATACTAAATTTGCTACATGAACAAAACTGTAAGAGAAAATTGGAGTCTCTTAAAAAATTGAATTACTCATACGAGGAGTTGTGGAATTCTCTTCTGATTTACGTATCTATTGGAGAAAAAAAAAAGATTTGCTTACTCGGAAGTCCTTTAAATTAAATAGAGATCTTAATATTTTGACAACTCTTAATAACTTTTTTGAGTTTTTATATAATCGTTGTAGATAATTTAAGTAGTTTAGAAGGAGCGAGTTATAAAAAGGCGCAAATACCTCACTGTATGTAGGTGTTTCTTCTAGTGTTTCTTGAAATAAAAATAATATTAAGTACATTTATTGTGGCTATGCTCACGAAATTTATGTATGTGTTAATTTAAAAATTTACCGGTATCTGACAAAAAATTCTAAAAAATAAATTTAGCATAACACGCCACAAGCTTTTCATTTCTCTAAAAATAAGAGTGTTATAACTGCCCTAAATCAAGGTACTGATAGAATCCGTTGTGCTCAAGGCAATTTTATTTAAGTTCAAACAATATTAAATTTGAATTTTGATGAGAGTTCTGTACCAAATAGTCTATGAAAATTAAAGTTGTCTCCAAGATTCTTGTGCATTCTCAGTCATGTCTACTAAGTAGAATTGTTTTCCAATAGGAAATATATGTTTTAGATTCATAATTAGTCGTATTTTCACTAGATCTTTTTCAGTCCAGTCAGATAGTCACCATTTTTATATATTAAGGGTTCAGTAATTTGTTAGTTTCTTAAACAAGAGTTCAACATTTAAAAGATAAGTAAGTTATTTTGTATTTTGCCCCTCATTATTTATTGTTTTGTTATTGTTAATAATTTATTTTCAGAAAATGTACCTTACCAAACTGCAGTCCTAGTAAGAGATGGATATGTCGGAGGTTTCGAAGAGTTGCGAGGGCAGAAATACTGCCATCCGGGATATAAACATGATGAACTTATTACAAAATATGTTTTGGAACAGCTAGATTGGAAGGCTATCAGCCTCTCTTGCAATACTACCAAAACTTTGACGGAACAGAAATTTGAGGCCCTTTCTTTGTTTTTCGGAAACTCTTGCAGACCTGGAAAATGGACTGAAGATGAGGTGTTAGATGCGAGACTTAGTAAGTAAAACTGGCATATTATTAGTTAGTTGATACCGGTAGGTAATGGCGTATTGGTTTTTCAATCCCTCCATATTCGTGTTTTTCCTTTTTGATAGGTGAACCTTTTTTAGAAATGCTTTTCCTAAGTAAAAAGCAACATCATTTGAACCACTAGTAGATTACATGTCAAACAACTTTCTCTCGTTTTAGGTTTATGTTTTTTTATTTAAATTCTTCTATCAAATAATAATTTTTTCTTTCACCTTACGGTATTGTTACCAACTCTTAGATAATGCAGCCGAAGTTTTTTGAAAATTATATAGCTAACCTTCTTGAACCTTGAACCTTTAAGGTGCGGGTCTCAGAAAAACTCAGTTAGAAACACCTGGTTAATACACAGCTAAACAAGATTATACCAACTCACTTTTTCGCCGAAGAATCGGGGGAGGCACAATAATATTTAAATTGACTACAGTTATAAAGCAACATTAAACCCATCCGGTTTGCTCCACCTATACAATCAATCAATAAAACCCAGTCTCATTGAATTAGAGTAGGGTAATAAAGTATCCTTTGGACCATCCCACGTCATTTGACTTTGAGGGCGCCCCGCCCACTTGACCTTGAGATTTTGAAGGTCAACACCCCCTCCTCTTACGTCCCTGCCTCTCGCCCTGTGACGTCATTTAACCCATGAGTGCCCCGCCCACTTGACCTAGGGTACATTTGATCTTGAGGTCAAGTTGATGCCTAGCCCACTTTACCTTGGGTCCATTTGACCTTGATATTTTGAAGGTCAAATTGTTTTGACATTGAAATGACCTTGAGGAGGATCCAAGGTCAAGTGGGCGGAGCCCCCTCAAGGTCAAATGACTTCACAGGGTGAGGGGGTCAGGGACGTAAGAGGGGGGTGGTCCAAAGGATACATTATTACCCTACTTCATTTTCCATTAGTTCGTTCGCCTGGGTCTTCATTATCGATTAGTTCTATAGCTGAATTCGACACTCTTACCTGGGATTATGTTTAATTTCGATTGTTTGTTTGGCTGTTCTGATTAGTGCCTCCACCGAATCTTTCGTTTCTAGAAGTTCCAAAACCGAAATGCTTAAAAGGTTATTATGTTGAAGACGCTCTTTGACTTGGTTTGGCAGTCGATCCAAAGCAGTAGTTCTGCGCAGGGAACTATGCCAGCTTTCCTGAACCCAGATATGAATGATTGTGGACCTGATTTTGCCAAATTATCCATTCAGTGTTTAGTAAGCTTGGAAAATGCAAGCTGTTAACCACACAACTGTATTTATTTTTATAATATTCTAGGATTCCAGGGGCTGAGTCAGGTGAGTGATTTGGCAGGCACACGAATAAATTTTATTATCATTCTCTCTGCAGAGGTCAATTACATATGAGCTAATGTGCGAAGACAAATTGTCTCCAATAATAACTTTGGGTCAGAGTTGTTTAACCAAAATAGGCAGCAATAAATTTGAAAACCAATCCTCGAAAATTGCTGCGTCAAACCAGCCGATTTTACTCCCGTTGTATTTCGCTTTTTGTGGTCCACCCTGTTCAAGAATCATACAAATTTGAAGACCTATAAACAACTTAGGGCGGTAGAACTGTGCCCATCGCATTTTCTCAAAACATGATAGAAACAGAATATTTGGATGAATGTATAACTCTTTCTGGTTTTTTACATCCTTTTTTCGGGATAATTCGTGTTTTGCCGTGATCATCAGTCAGGTTACTTTCATCAAAATTTTCCAAGTTGTCTTTTTAATATTGGAAGCAAATCTCACGGTAAGTTTTTGGTGCTTCTTGAGGAAAAGTTGGGTCCAGTCAGAGCCGGGCATATTCTGGTTAAACTTGGAATTTTTAACATCTTTACTATCTAAGTAATTCTTCACTAACGTCCCTAACTCATAAGTTAGAGTTGGAAATCGTTGGTTAGAAAAAGTCAATAGATTCGCAACGATTGTCTCCTCCTCACATTTAGCCAAAATAGTTTGACCTCCATAGTCCCAGGCTCAAATTTAATTGTAAAATTAACCGCGGTATTCTATAGTTATTCGCTGCGTCTCATTATGATAACGTTTTTGATTTCATTTTCTCGACGGCCTCGTTTAATACATCTGTAATCTCTTTATTTTCTCCTACCTAACATCTTACGATAATATTGAGGCATATTGATGTTATCTACGAAAAAAAAAAAAGTAATTAATTAATTAGTGATTTCTTTAAATTATTTAAACAGTTTTAGTTTATATATTATAGTGGCTTAATGATTTGACACCAGTTAAAAGTTTGAGAAGACCAAAAACCAGCATTTTAGTTTCATGGTATGTCCTAGCAAAACTCAACAATATACGTGTGGCACATATTTTACAATATTTTCTAGTTTAACTTAAAGTGGCAATTGATGACTCTGGACATTGTCTTACCATCGACGCGAGATTGAACATATAAAATTATTTCAATATCGAGTTTCAATTTTATTAGCATTTATTTGCAGATGTAGCATTTTAGGTTCTTAGTAAGTAATGCACGTGGTGGCGTCTAGATTTTACTCTCGCTTAATTTATGTCTAGTTACAGTTCTTCATTTTAAGTATATAGACATAAAACTAAGAAACGCACAAAATATAATGTTGAATTAATATGTAACTAATTTCCATTTGTTTTGTCATTTTTAGAGACAGAGTACCCATCTCTATGCCAACTTTGTGGCTCCGACGGCTGTAATACTAAATACACAATTCCATTAAATGACACACTGTCATGTTTAACTGACAACCAAGGAGATGTTGCTGTAACAGCTCTAAGGTATGCTGAAGCTTTTTTCAACATAGGATCTAATGCTCAGAATTACAAATATCTGTGTTCAAATGGAACTTTGGCTCCCTCTACAAGGCCTTGTACTTGGACAGATCAGTTGAACAGGCTCATAGTAACCTCAAGGTAATAATTAATATTGTTATGGTGGGTTTATGTAACACAATTTTGTTTTATCTTTAGTAATAAGAACTCCCTGTTATTTGTTGTTTTTAGTCATGCGACTTCAATGAACCAAGCTTTAAAGGAACACGCAGTAATATTATGAAAAAGTGGTTTCATTGAAGTCCCTATATATTTGGTATGATATAGTTTTCAGTTGTCTGAGCAAAAGTTAGTATTGTCGTGACAAAGGCGTTCCAGCAGTTTTCGATATACAGGGTGTTAAATTTTGCTCAGATCCCCTATAAACCACACAGGCAAAACGAAATGACCTAAAATAGCCCTTTTAAATTAGTTCATAGTACTTTCCAAAATAAGAAAAAAAAGTTGTTTAGTAACATAGGTCTGGAAACGCTTTATTTCTAAAATATAAGGCAAATAAGGTTTACATATAAACAACCTGTATTTTGAGAACAATGTTGACTTATGTTCATATAATTTTTTTTTCTGTTGAAAAGAATTGTGTCATTCCCTTTTCCCTATGTATTTTATGGGATCTGAGCTAAGTTTAACAACCTCTAACTCGAAAAAGGCACAATGGCAACTTTTGCTTAGACGGTCGAGAATTGCAACATACTAAATATATGAGGGTTTTGACTAAAACCTGCTTTTCATAAGATTAGTGCGTGGCTCTTTATTGTCTAGTAAGTTGATAATGAAAGAAAAATAGCCATTTAGAAAATCGATAAATTCGCCTTTAACCACAACTTCCCTCGTTTATATACGTCCACTATGTACATATAACAGAGGCTATATTCATATAATTATTTAATAGGTAATAACCTTTATATACAAATCTGTAATTAATTTTAATTTTTTGTTTAGTTTTTAATGTATTTATTATTCTTATTATTAATATTTAATTTTCACGACTCTATTTATATAGTCTATAAAAACAAATTACGTCCTTAATTTTCCTCCATAAAAAGTTTTATTGCAAGTAGTTGCAAGTTGCAGTAGAAATGCGAGAAGACCGAATATTTGAAAGGCTAGGAATAGATGTATAACTAGTTCGTAGTAATTGAGGGAGAAACTAATTGAAGTACTTACATAGACAACTAGAGTTGACATTTCTTAAAAATTTATAAAGCGGAACTCTACATATAGTCCAATAATCAGGGGGTTCGGAACGCGCAAAATATGGTCAAAACGAAAAAACAGCAGTTTTTGTCCAATATCTTCCAAAATATTGCAGATAGAACCAAATTGTTTTACTTAAATGTAGGGCAGATCATTACCTACAAAAGTTCTCAATCCAAAAATCGTGGGAAAATATTGCACATTTTAAAAATCTCTTATAATAGTAAACAATAATTTTATTATTCAGTACTCTCTGAAAAGTAAATACACAAGACAACATATTTACAAGTTATCTCAGGTGAAAATGACCTGAGAAAGGCTAGAAAAACTTCGTTTATGAACTGTTGGTTATGGATGCACCGCTGCTTTACCCAATTTCTGACAATAAAGAGCATAAGGAGAGTAGAATGGTCCTAATTAAGCTTGATTAAAAGCACTGTAAGGAGACGCTGCAAAACTAGTAAGGATACCCGGTTTTTCATAAGGATGCTACCTAGGTGCACTGAGTGGACTTAAGGGAACCCTAGGATAACTACTTGTATGAGGGGCATCTGAAGAGAGTAGTGATTTAGTAGTCTTGCAGCACTACTAGTAAGTAGTAGGATCAGACGTATGTGTCCTTAGGTGCTGTAACCCTAATAATTTGCCTAAAATATGGCTAAAAAATCAATAAAATCGGTTGAAAAATGAAAAAGTTATTCATTGTCAAATTTAACCGTAAATTCAGCTGTCCGGAGTTTATTGTCCAGGAGTGTATTATCCTTATGCAAATCCGGGAGTCTCCACTAGTCTTGCAGATTCAAAGATTAAAAGCACTGTAAAAGTGCTTTTAATCTAGCTTCATTAGGGCCATACTACTCAACTATGCTCTAAGAGATTGGGTAGTGCAGCTGTGCATCCATAACAAATAGTTCGCATAGTAAGTTTTTTTGGCCTTTTTCAGGTCATTTTCACCTGTGATAACTTGTAAATATGTTGTTTTTGGTATATACTTTCGAGAGAGTACTGAATAATAAAATTATTGTTTGCTGTTTTAAGAGATTTTTAAAATGTGCAATGTTTTTCCACGATTTTTGGACTCTGGGCTTTATAGTAATCTATAAATTAAAAGTGAATATGTTTATGTATATTTGTATATTTCGCCATAAGTCTAGTAAAAAGTATTTTTTATTTGTAATTAAAAAGTGCGATTGGACGAAGACATCCGTGGCTACATAATATAACACAACCTCAAAAAACTATTTTTTTTCAAACTCAGTTTTCGGAAAAACTATGAGGTCTGCAGTATACTGGTAATACTCTAGCATAGTTGCGAATAGAATAGTTAAATGATACAGTTTAGCTTCTGAGCGGTTTTCTATAAGCTCCGACTTTATTGGAACCATCCATATTAGCGTAACAATAAAAACTGTCTGAGGGAAAAGCAGAGGTCTAAAATCTTGCGCAGATATTCAGGACCGTTTCTACAATATCGCTGCCCCTCTGCCATTTCCCCTGACTACTCTAATGACAATGCGCAAATACCCCAGGCCCTGATGAGCCTTTCCGCCTCTGTTTATTAGTGGACTATGTATCCGTTTGTGTGTGTTTCGAAGAGTTTGGTTTTAATTGATTTTTTGCTTTTAGTGCTAGTGCTTCTACCATGACGGACTATATCAAAACTAAACTACCATCCTTTGTAAGCTCAAATAATCCATCTGTCTCAAGTGAACAGTACCTAGCAGTTCTTCTGCGTCTAAGTAATACCGACAAAATCAATTTAACCACTCCTATTCCACTTCATACATATGTTTCAGGTAAGTTTTTTTATTTATATTTTTTAATATATTCGGAACAAAAATTTATCTGAACATTTTGAACAATATCTCGTGGAGTTTTATATGCATATATAAACTTTTATCTTACACATAACGTAATAATTAGAACCTAAAATGTTCGATATTTCCTTTCAGCTACAGAAAGAGTTTTCGAAAAAAGTATGACTTCTGTGTATATAGAAATGAAAGGAACATATTTTATAACAAGTATTAATTAAATAAGATGTCGTTCTTTTTTTAATTCTTACTCAATATCTCTTTTAGATTAGATTAATAATAAAATTATGATAGATAGTTTTGGTGCAGGTGCAGTATATTATAGTTTAGACAACATTTTTATTAACTGGGCAATCTGTGTTCGGTTTTCTCTCATTAAGACTTGCCTGCCAATGAGATTTGAGAGATTTGTGTACTTCAACATCGAATGGTTATAAATAACGGCTGGTATGAACTGGAAACGTAATAGATATATTTCGTTTTTTTTTTCGGTGCTGTCCAGATTACGTCTGACATATCCAGAACCAAAAAGGGATAAATTAAAACGTTATTTATATTGCTTTCACCACTATTTGTTGACAATGTTGATATTTTAAAATTGTCTGTTTCTATCCGTTTCGCTTTTCTTACAATGTGCACTACTAATCTGAACCAAAATTTTCGCTTTTTTATTACATATGTGTCTTCTTAATTCTCTACATATGGATTTACGATTATTTATGATATACTTTACGGAGAAAAATTCAGAAATCGTCGGATAAATGGAGCCAAAATTGCGCAATTGGTGGCCCCTTAATACGCTGTGAAAAAATTAGCAATATCTCTTTTGTTTGGAAGATTTCCGAAAAAAAACTGAAGTAACTATGGTTTCTAGAGAAGCTATTTAAAATGGTCTACCTAGCTTAGAAACATGTAATTATTTAGCTGAGTTTCATTTTTCTTTAAAAAATGCTAAAGTATACTTCAGGAAACACCTGTTTAGAATTATCTAAACGTCACGCCCACAATGTATTTTAAAGGAAAGAAGTTGTGCAGCTTTTTTGGACACTTTATTGAAACATTCAAATCAAATGACTACGTTTGTTAAGACGGGAAGTATTATTCCCGGTATACCAGAATATTATTGCATTAAGCGGACAAACAGCAATATCAATTGAACAGAATCAAATTAATACTACTGAGTAATGTTATAACAATTCAACGTTGACATTCTTGGATTCTTCGATAATGTCTTCCGGTATTCCAGCAATTATATTCTCTCCAATTTCCTCTTCCACTCATATAAGTGATGTAAATAGAAAATTACTTTGTCGTTAACAATTTACATTCAGAAGATAGACACGCATATTTTTGCAGAAAGCAAATGGACCTTTGGCTAAAACTCTTAATTTGCACACGATTTATTTAGTAATTTTCCATCATATTGGTGCCCCAGAGCTGCATGTTCCTGTTTATATTTTTAATACAAAAGTACATTTATCACTAGTTTGAATACTTTTCTAGACTATGCTTCTAAATAACGCATTGAAACGTAATCGGTTAAATACCTAACATTTCGTTTTAATTTTAAAGTATTGTCCGAATTTAATTGTATATTTATCAAAATACATACATGGAAATAGTCTAGGAATATTGAAAATTTCAGGTAAGTTCAGTGAAATTCCAAGAACTTTCTTAAAAACGATCGGATCTTTACGTGTCATGAAGCATCTAAAAGGTTACTGTATTGTCTTTGAAAGTAACTTTAGGTTATAAAGTGATATTATAACAAAATATTGGAGGAGGAGTAAGTAAGAAGAGCCCAACAGACAATTAAAAAAAAAATCCGGAAAAAGCGGACACTTTTATGTATCTGGTATCACCGACAACTAAAAAAAATCTTTTGCCAACGCAACCAATACTTAAAGTATTTTAATTTATAACAATTTATTGAAAAATGGAATAAATAATAAAATAAGAGTTTGCCAACAGAATAAATTATTAGGGGTGGGGAGCAAATAAAGCCCATAAGGGTACTCAAGAACAAAACAAAATATACAAGGTAACTCATAGACTTGTTGTTTCCGATATTTCAATTTCCTATTTTTAATGATTTATATGATCGTATGTTTACATATCTATTTCTTTATGTGAATTTTAAAAATGGAAAAAGATTAAACACAATTGTCATCAATTAAATGCCATTAAAATATACTCAATAGGATGTGTGCCCCAGACGAGTACTTAGCTTTACACTTTTTTTGCAAACTTTGTATAAAATGATCTACCTAAGTTTCCTTATTGTACTGCTGTTATCTTCATGGTACCATGGTACCAACATTTAACGAGGGAACAGTTGTTAAGATCTATTGGTATGCTTGAAGTCGGTACGCTTCAGATCGATGTGGTGCATGCGATTGCTACGACACAAAGTGTTATCTCCTGACTTTTTGCCTGTTACCGTAAAACAGGGCTCGAGTCCGAAAGATATCTAGGACCACGCCGCATTACAAATCAGCAATTGCAATTGCAATTATCTGCAAGAAGAAATCCGACAACAGCATCTGAACGGAAAATGAGGTTACAGCAGACGCAGGGTATGCAGGTAACATCCAAAACTGTCATTAATAGATTGCACGAAACCCACTCAAAATCTAGGAGAGCTTTGAGATTTAACCACTCACAAGGGGGAACGGTGTCGTCAGCTTAACGTGGACTCAAGAACGCATTTTATGGGACAATTTTCAATGGACTCCTATTCTCTTTACAGACGAATCACGATTTGGGCTCCATCCTGATCCTAGACGTGTACGAATATGGAAAATGCAGGTTATCAACCACGGTTAAATAATGTACAGGAGATTCAAACATACAAAGGCGGAACTATTATGGTTTGGGGTGGGATCAGTATAGGAAAAACTAACCTAATTCGACTAGACAATTTTCCTAACGCCAATAGCTATGTAGACGAAACCAGTTGTTGTTCTATATACTGCAGCAGCCTGTGGAGGCAACTTTGTGTTTGTTCACGATAATGCAAGACCCCATATCATAAGAACGGTACGAATATTTTGAGAAGATAATAGTATTGAAGTATTGCTATGGCCCGCACAATATCCGGACTTAAATCCGATAGACATACATTGGACATGTTCCAAAGAAGAGTTCTAAAGGAAGAAGGTCACTTGGAAAACCGCGATCAACTGTTCGCATCTTTATACCAATACCAAAAACAGACTTAGATCAGTTAATCAAAAATGTGCAAAGATGTTGTAGCCGTCATTAATAATCATGGTGGGCACACGACCTATTAAGTTTTTTTTAATGCTTTAGTAGTGTTTTTTTATTTTGTATGTTATTATTGTTTTTGATTAATAATTAAATAAAAACGTTCTTATTTTCCATATTTTTTAGTGTTAAAAAAATCAAAAGTTTTTTGAAGGGCCTCGTATAACATCACCTAACAACTTAAAGTTACTTGAACAGCATTGAAAGACAATACAGCAACGTTTTGGAAGCCTCATGGCTCGTGAAGATCCGATTATTGTTAAGAAAGTTCTTGAAGTATCAAACTTACCTAAAATGTGCAATATCCCTAGACTATTTCCATATGTGTAGATACACATATATCTAACAAAACTTTTTTAGAACGCCGATCTATTCCACTGGTTAACCAAAGTATCCAGTGTGGCCTTACATTGGATTGGTCAGTTACCAATGAACAAGAGCGGAACAAATGTATTTGGTTGCAACAGGCTAGTTTGAATAATGGTTTGCAACCTGTGATTTCTTGCGTTTCGAGCACCGAAAACGACACAGTTTCTAATTTAGACAATATTCGAAACGGAGATGCAGATCTTGCATTTGTTGATGCCAATTTTGGATATATAGCCAGACAGTAAGTACGTTCTCTAATGATAGTCCGGTGTTTACTAGTTTAATCCTGTCATGGACGATAATCGCAAAGTTTAGTACATGGATTGTTACCGGTTAGAAACGCCATGTACATTATTTTCCATCGAAAATCTATATTATAATATACAACAGCCAGAATAGTCACTGGAAGTAATTGTTTCTTTAGAATTTAAAGATCTCAGTCAACAAATAAGAAATTTATACCAAAAGTGCTATGATATAAATATTGTATCATATTTCTACTTCCCTCGTAAAAGCGAGGTGTTGTAATCGTGAAAAAATCATCTTCCGAGATATGTTGAGAACTTTACGTAGGATTTCTCGATCTCGTTGCTCTGTCTGTCTCTCTGTCTTTTCGCGGCATAGCTAAAAAACTTCTTACTCGATTGCCTTCAAATATTAAAAATCCAGTTTTGGTGAAGGAACTTGGCGGTCTAGTGAAATGTTGAAAAAGTTGTTACAAAGGAACTATTTATCCAATTTACCTCAAATTTTGCACAAAAATGAAATATTACGTAGGAATCAACAAGAAAATTTTGGTACGTATCCTAGATGGCGAAACAAAATGGCGGCTTAATAAAATATTTAAACATTCATCCTGAAAAACCTACTTAATAGATTTATTTAAAATTTTGTGCAACAATTAATTGTGGTATTAGACATAGATTCGGGAGCACGACAAGGGCAGCACTTAGGCTTATTAGGGCTAATTGTGCTATCCTCCCAAGAAGCCGTCTTAGGCCAGGAGCCCACTCCTTTTTAGAAAGGAAAGACCCTTTCAGATCGAGCACGTCCCTCGGGTTCCATATAGGTATTACCCAAGCAAAGTAGTTTGGCGTTGACTAAAGCGTCACATCGACAGACCAGACCCTCGGTAGTTTCATCTACCTCAGCACAAAACCTGCAGTATGGATCGCTGCCGAATCCAATCTTATGCAGGTAATATTTCACCAGCCAGTGTCCAGTTACGACCCCTATAATGCTTCTAACTTGGCCTCTGTTTAGTTTTAAAAGCCTATTAGTCTGAGAACGGCTAAACGGGTCTAAACCTTAGACTGTCTGAGTCCTGCTAGCTCGTGGCTTTTAGCATGGAATTCTTCGACAGTGCGATTCTTAATCCTGGTCTTGTCAGCTGAAGGAGCAGTTCCAAGAGCAGGTCCCAGCCCCATGAAAGCAGTGTTGCTACCTCCCCGAGGGCTTTTAACACGGAATTCTTCGACAGTGCGATTCTTAATCCTGGCCTTATCAGCTGAAGGAGCAGTTCCCAGAGCAGGTTCCAGCCCCATGAAAGCAGTGTTGCTACCTCCCCGAGCCAGCTGATCCGCTTCATTACCCCCCATGTCCTGATAGTCAGGCACATTGTGGTATAGAGATGAACTGGTAAAATTGTGGTACGAATTCAATCCAATTCATCCTCTGAGGTCTTACCATCCCCCAACATTTTTTCTGAATTCCATCGGTCTGTCTGTGTCCGTCTGCAGCGTTGCTAAAAAACTACTCATCCTATTGACTTCAAATTTTGGTCAAAAATTAAGGGTCACATAAGGGAACATTTTGATAAAAATCCAATTTAGCGAAACTAAATCGCGGCCTAGTGAAATATTAAAAAATTATCACTAAAGAACTAATTATTCAATTTACCTCAAATTTTGTACAAAAATCAAGTGTTGCATAGAAATAAACTGGTTATATTTTAGTACGAATCCAAGATACCAATGTTTAAAAAATCGGCCTGAAAAACTACTTATTAGATTAATTTCAATTTTTGTGCAAGCATTTAGTGTGACGTAGGGATAAAATGGTAAAATTGTGGTACTAATTCAAGATAGCGACACAAACCGGCGGCCAACAAATAATATTTAAAAAATCATCCTAAAAAAATCTTATTCAATTGACTTGAAATTTTGCAGAAGAATTAAATCTGATATGGGAATAAACTGGTACGATTTACCATAATGGAACAAAATGGCAGCTTAAAAAATCAGTATAAAAACTACTTATTCAATTTATTTTAAATTATACCCAACAATCAAGTGTCGCGTAGGTAGACACTAGTAAAATGTTGGTACGAATCTAATATGGTGGAACCAATTGGCGCCCAATAAAAATATTTGAAAAGTGATTATAAGTCTTTTTAAATGAGTATGTGCAGACCTAAATTAGGTCCAACTCTATTTCAAATAAAAGGAAAAATTCATAACAATGGAAGTTCCGGGTAAAGGATATTTACAACTTTAAAATATCACTGATTTTGAAAGCACACTAATTAAAAATATACCAGCTTATTCAAGTACACAGGACTAATATTTAAAAAAACTCCGAACACTCTATCTCGTATTTTGTTTATTTAGCGTTCAAGGTCTGCCCATGTATGAAAGAAACCAGAACTACAAAATATAAATTATACTAAAATTTTATTCAATAAGCCAAAAAATCTGTTGGGGATTATTTAAATATTAATCCTTTGTACTTGAATAAAATGGTATGTTTTTAATTGGCATGCTTTTAACATGTGTAATACTTAAAGGTTGCATTTTAAAACGCACCGAAAAATACAAAAATTCCAAATCTAAAACTAAAAATACATTACAATAAAAAATTCCATATATATCCTCTCTATGTCACAGCAGTTATTTTAAATTCCATATTTCTTTTAATTGTGTCCTAAGTAAAGAGAAGGAGAGGAAAAGATCTTTGTTGATAACATATTCCATAAACATAATTCATTCTGGGAATATACAATCGAAAAAATGGTCTTCCTGGCTGTATGGGTAAAGAAGGAATAATGGATGATAACTTGTCAGAGTAGATGCAATGGTCATAGCTAGTTAGGCAACCTTCCTTGTGATGTCTGCATAATCAATCAGGCGAATAGCTGTTCTTTGGACGAATTCAAGAATATTACGGGTTGCTCTCCATGCCGATGGGTTCTGGGTAAGCCCACAATTGCTGCAAATAAAGTTTTTTAGTCAAAATATGTCTTGCGATAATCTACACATACATAGAAAAAATTTTAATGCTTACTTTATCGTAAGTGGCCTATTATTATAAATGACATTTATTCCAAAATAATATCAGTAGAGGCCTATTTATATCGTAAGCATCATTGTGCTACCTACAGATAACGTAAGCAAACAAACAAACAACAAAAGTATGCTTTATTATCGCAGGAAAATTGTTACAACTTCATGGACAAAGCGAAATTTACCTTAAAACAAAAAAAATAAAACAATGAAAAAACGAAATATTCGAAAAAAAAAATCATATTTTTCGATACGTCAGTGCAAATACATAAATTGTAAATATAACATTTGTTATATTAATAACATTGCCGTAAAGCGGTTAATGAATCCAGGTGACCTTAACAAAAGGAAATAAACAATACATATGCGAGGTGAGTAATTTCGATGACACTGAAATTAAAATTACGCGACCTTAAACTCTATTTTGTTATTGTTATACAAGCAAAATAAATTAAGTTAAACAAAAAGTGTACTGAACTAATATAGTAATTAAAGTGTATTAGAAAAAAAAGAATATGTATAACTTTAATCTAATATGTAACAGAAATAATTAATATTAAGGACTATCAGACAGTTCATTCCTTATAAAATATTTTCAAATGCTATGCAACAACATGACACCCAAAAAGATTTAGGTAAACAAATAAATAAAAAACATTTTAATGAGACTTATATTCATTATAAAAATCATTAACGCTGTAAAATGGTCTTTCAATGAGGTATGATTTGGTTTTTTTTTGAAAGAGTGCAAACATAGGGATTGCTGTAAAGTAGCTGAAGTGGTTGTAAAGTCCCATTATAAGATAAGGCCACCGTTTTATCCACATTGAAGCAAAGCAGATTGGAATCGGACCAAGCCTTAATCATAACAAGGTCCTTGGAAATGTTAGAATGTAAAGACGTTGTCTCAAAATCACTCATGTCATGCTTGTGTAGTCAGCAAAAAGAGAGATTTTTCTATTAATTTTTGGTTTGGATATCATTAATGTATAACAAAAAAAGAATAGGTCCCAAGACCGAACCTTGAGGGACTCTACTTGCAATCAATTTACAGTCAGAATCAGAACCATTTGTCCTTACAAATTGTTGCCTATTCCCGAAGTAAGATTTAAACAAATTTAAAGAAATACCACGGATTCCATAAAAATCCAGCTTGCTAATCAAAATTTCATGACTAACACAGTCAAAGGCTTTTGCATAATCACAAAAAACTGAGGCGGTGGTGAGGGATAAGTAGACTTCGCTAAGCAACGAGAACATGGCATCATTAGTGCACTTGTTGGGTAGAAATCCAAACTGATCCGGGGATATTATTTGATGTTTAAGGAGAAATGGCATAAGACGATTTTTTAGTAACCTATCAATGATTTTTGATAGTACTGGTAGTAGAGGATAGGAAGTCCTTTTATCTCCAATTTTTTTATAGTATCAGACAAGCAAGAAAAATTGTTTTTAATGTAAATTAAACCCTCACGTATATCTTCTTTGCGCAAAACGTTTTGTGCTTCTTGTATACAATGTGAGTATTTCGCATTAAATTGGTTGACTATGTTTTTTATTGCCTCGAAATGTTCTGCGTAATAAATGGCAGCGTTTATCTAAGTTCCCCATCTAGTTACAATTGGTGATGGGGGCAGGGGGATGTTTCCTGCAGTTTCCTTGAATTTTTCTACCCGAGTCGGAGCTTTTAGGAATACTTTCTTCACCGAGGAAATCAAATCGCACTCGTGGAAAAAAAGCACGAACTTGTTCTGCAACTCGAGGGCAAGCCATGTGGCATGTATCATTTTAGGGTACAATATTTGTAGACCACTCATTGCTTTACACATGTATGGAGCAGCATCTCTAATTACCACTAACACTCTATCATATTTAATACCACCAGACCATAAAAGTGTGAGAGAGTCATTGAAAAATCCAGCAATAGTTAAATGATTTACTTTGTCTAAGGTCTTCATTGTAAGTAAATATGATTTATTCCTTTCTGCTTCTACACCCAACACAGATGTTTTATTGGGTACCTATAATAATTTTAAGAAAGGATGGGTAAAACCCTTGGCCTGCCAGCAACTAGACATTTTTTATTGTTTTATTATTATGGATTATATTTGAAATACATAAAATTTGTCTTGGGAAATAAAAATATATTCAGAAAAATTAGAATATATACATTTTTCCTGTAATAACTGCAAAATATGCATTTAAATACAAAAATTGCCAAAATATGCATTTGCATATGCTTTCATGCAAATGCATATATATTCTAAGCCTAGTCATGACTAATGATGGTTAATATATTTTATTAGTAATTTTCACTCCGTGTTACAAGACATGTTTAATAAAAGTGGTGACGAAGTGTGAAGTGAATATTTTAAAATATCATTTGCAATTTGTTTTATAAGTCGGCCGGCTGCATCGTGGTTTTTACTGGTCAATATACTTTTTGGGTTGTGTATGTACCTTTCACTTGGCATCTATTTTATTTTCCTCTTGAGGTGAGATGCATTAAAATATCAAAAAATTAAATTGATTGACTAGAGCGTTTTACTAAAATTTTTTTCTTATTTATTAAATTTATACTCTAGCCCAAATTACCTCATTACCCTCTCACCGTAAATCCGCCCTTGATTGGCTTTGAGCCTCGCTAGACCCTAAATTTTAGAGTACGACCCGTCACTGGTGTATATGGACTCATCGTTGCGCATCTAAATCATTTTATGGAAGTTTGAATTAAATAGAAGTAAAAAGTCAGTCGTTAATCTTTATCAAATATTTTAAGGGACTCATTTTTAAATTTAGTCATTTATTGCAAACAAAAGTGTACATAAGGCTGAAATTACTAAATTCTTCAAAAAGAAGAAAATTTAGGATTGTATGTACAGGGGGAGCAACAAGGACTGCACATCACATGATTCAAACTAAAAAGATATATGAATATCGGCAAAGGCTACAATTTAAAATAATTTTGAAATATACAGGGTGAGTCAAAAATAGTGGCATAACAAATTTATATTTTTTTAATGGAATACGCAAAATTTTATTGCATATTTAAATTCTCCATACATTTATTGAAGTTAGCCTATACCTCACTTATAGGGTGTTCTAAATATTTTTTTTTAAACTGAGCGATTTCATAATCAATTGAACAACAAAAGGTAAATTTTTAAAATTTACGTCATCAGTACCTATCTTGTTATTCAATATTATACAAGGTGTACAAAAATCAGTAGTAAAATTTTCTCTACTTCGATCGATATTAACTTCAGTGTCTTAAATGAGATGCCCTGTGTATTACTACCCTAGAAGAAACTATATTTTATTTAAAGGAAATTTTTTATGAATTTGTTAATAGCCAGACTAAAGCATTATTAGTATTCTTTTTAAATGTTTTAATACCTGACCCTACAAGTGGTTTTTAGTATAATGTGGGAGTGTTGTGTTGCTATCTTGGAACATTAAAAATTCTAAGCTGTGTATTTACTATAACTTAATTGCTACTGGTCTACCCACGAAAATAAAAAAACGAAATTGTCGCATTCTTTTTAAATCAAGCAAATTTAACAGCTTCAAATTTTGCAAAATCTAATACAATTTTAAGTTTCCCTTCCCATCGTCTATGAAAGTTCAATTTGATTATAGGATAAGCTATATAAAATGAGCCTAATATTTATAGTAGAATTTGTAAAAAACAACATACAGTATTTTTATTATAGATCACTTTAGACAGTTCTCATTTTTTGGAAACATTAAAACATATAAATCAGAATTTGAATTTTTAATATACTGTTATAAGAATCAATTTCCAGAAGCTTCAGGTGCAAAAATATTCTTTTTGCAGAAAAAATATTTTTAGAGATTTCACAAAACTTCAAAAACCAAAAGGTACCAAGAATTAAAATACCTTTTTTGGCGCCGAACAACTTGTAAAACACGTTACAGAGCTACCCAAAAAATGTTGGCTTAAGTGTCTGTTCTGCATCGCACTTTTGCTTGGAGAGGTCTCGTATGCGAACCTTATAAAGCGTTTAACTTATGCATAAAAGAGAAAGTTCTTTCTTGCCAATATCGAAGCCAATTCTTTTGGTCGCTGGCCAAAAAGGTGAATCAAAACTTCTGCAAACGCTCCTTTCCACCACTATTTTCTGATGATGAAATCATCTACGCGTCTTTTTGCAAAATAATTCGTCACAAATTCTACTTTAATCCCTCCTCTTCACTTTCCATTTGCATTAGTACCAGCTTTGCCATAGAATATGCGCGAAATTACCTTCAGGGTTAAAAAGGTTAAACGGTCTTGATGGTATTCCGGCCATAGTCCTAAAAAAAGTGGGTTTATGAGTTATTTCCTATCATTACCAGGTTATTTCAACTGTCCTATGACAAGAGTATTTTTCCTAAAAGACGGAAAATTGCTCCCGTACCGCCTGTTTCCAAAAAGAGATCCAAAACTCTTCCCTCTAACTACAGACCCATACCCCTCATCCCAATTATGAGAAAGGCAATCAATGAGGAAGTATATGAATAATAATCGTTTAAATTACTTTGAAATACATAAACTAATCCACGACAGGCAATACCGCTTCCTCCACCAAATATTCATAGCAGATCTTACCTTCATAACCCAGAACTGGAATAAGTAAATGTCCATAGAAATCTACGGAGAAGCCCAAATTATTACACTTGGTCATGTATGCATGACGCAGTTCTTAACAAACTTTCTACCTATGGTCTTCCTCCAAAACTTTCTATGGTCGATAGCCATTTATCAAACTTCTACCAAATCAACGCAGGTGTTCTACAGAGTTCAATGTTGGCACTTACCTGTGGACACCTACCATATTCCTCCTGCATATCAGTGATCTACTTTTTCCTACCAGCAATTCTATTCACAGCTATGCTAATTATAGTACGCTCCACTCCAATATACAATTTCCCAAACCTATCTCAAAGACTGAAATTGATGATAGACGTAGAGTAATGACTTTATCTCTAACCGAGAACATCATTAAAATCGTAGGATAGGGTGCAAAGAGCTCTGTCCAAAGAATAGCTATTCGCTGACTGATGATCTAAACATCAAAAGGGAATTTGCATTACTAGAGCATCGCCGAATTGTGGGAGATCGGTCTCTGTTTTACAGTTATTACCACGGATTCTGTTCTGATGAATTATCATCTTTATGCTCTCCTAGTCATTTCTGTCAGGGTGACACGAGTATCGACCCATATAGTTCACCGTCCAACTGCAAATACTAAGGACCTCCCACTTTCTTCGCTCCTTTATTCCCAGTGTCCCGATTATGGAATGTGTTCCTAGCAAATATCCGTTTCCTCTTCTCCAAATCCTTAAATCCCGCATCAATAAACTTTCTTCACTTAAAGCAACCATGGTACCAGTACTTAGGCCTGAGTGTAGCGACTGACCCAAGGTTATAAATAACCGTGTATCAGTTATCAAAGGCGCAGAAATGAATTCACATTTTGGTCGTGGGCTCCAGGGCTGTACTACAACTTTGCATTGTGTTCCTTATGGTAGGAATTCATCAACAAATTTCCACGTAGCTCGGCACAATTTCACGGCTAGTGTTGCCAGTATCTAGCAGTCTCGTACCTGAAAATTGAATAACACGTAAAACTATTTTTAAACAAATAGTCCCAATATTTTTGCACGCAAGTTATTAATTTGATTAAACGGCGACAAGAATTATTAAAAGTGGTGAATTTATTGTGTAGTTGATAGACCGTCGATGCGAAGGATAATCGATCTTTGCTAATATATGTAAATGGTTTTTAGGAAAAATCTAATTAATGTCGCATATCCTGAGACAGACACGAGACAACTTTCTAAAATTGTCATTGTTGTTAAAAATGAAACAGACTGGTTCACCGGATTTAAGGACTTAAAAGAAAAAAGAATTTGCCTCCCTGAATACGGCGGTAAAGGTAAGATTGTTGAATATAGAATATCTCGAGTTCAGATGGACTATTAGGTCAATGATATAGACTAGGTTATTTGAAAAACTTTAAATGCACTTATTGCTTTGCATAATTTTTTTCAGTTATTTATAATGTAACTAATAGTATTTTAATTTCAGAATGGCTTGGATTTATTGACTTGCTCCGTACAGATCGCGTCCTTAATGACAGCTGCGATTATGGAAGTATTTTCAGCCAGTTCGTGGGAGATTCTTGTGCACCTGGTGCTAATTCCAAGGATCTGGATATCGCCAATACGAATACAGACAAGTTGTGTAGCAATTGTTACCCTGTCGATGCCACCATAAGTAAGTACATAAAATAGGTATTTCGGCTTCGGACCACAAATTTGGGGGGGTTAATTTTGATACGTTTTTAGTAGACACCCGGTATATGATGATTCGTGCCGGGGTGTCGCGAGTACTGCGTTACTATTTACCTATTTCAATAGGTGAGAAATTCTGTAATATGGGTGGCTATGAATGAATGGCGCTATATGATGTAATTTATGTGCATGTATTATTTTTATTCTAAAGCAGTAATAATTTAATTTAAAAAAATATTCTAAATATTTTTTGGGTTTTAGCTGCCAAATACTGTAATGCCGATACACAAAACAAATACTATGACAGTCTTGGTGCCTTGACTTGTTTGGAGGAGAATAATGGTGATTATGCTGTCATTGCTCTGAACGGTGAGTGCAGTTATTACCATGTATTTAAGCTATTAGCTATATTAGTTAGAAAACAACTATTAACTAACCTAATAGAATAGAAATTGCGCACTACAGTATACACACTCTGTCCAAAACATTTGCCACAAATGTGAAATTAATGTTAAATCTGGCAAGTTTTGTTGACTTATTCTCAGTCAAACAGAATTTAATGCTGTTTTAATTAAACGCCCAAAATAATTGTTTTAATTGAAATTTAAATGCCCCAATTATTTTCTAGAAGCTCTACTAGTAGTGAGGAATACATCAGTTTAGTGAAAATATTGACAAGAAGTTCATTCCTTATCTTGATTATTTTATTTTGCAAACATTACTTATTTTTTCCATTACATTTTATGTTTTCGTTTTTTTTTTCGTTAGTTTTTCATACTTTGGGTTAGATTCGACTAACGGCCGAATTGTTTTTCAACACCTTAACCCCTTTGCCAATTGACTCATAATAAGGCACACTGAGGACATTTTCAGGAATTTAACATAAAATTCAAATGATAAAAACTCTTTTTAATAAAATTGTCTCTAAGTACCAATATGACTCTAATTTGAATACAATTTTTATTTTAATTTTTTTTTGCGGTTATTTATTTAAACATAAAATTTAATTTTTGTAGTTCTGATTTCATCGTCATATTTTAAATATATACAAGTAATTACTGCTATTACTATATCTAGATGAAGCCAACCAAAATGATGATTGTTACTTTGATCTAATACATTGAGGAAGAATACTCAAGCTACTATTTTTCAGATTTACCCAGCAACTATTTGGCAAATGATAATCAACAACAATTCAGGGTAATTAGCAAAAATGGCTCCTTGGCAGCGTATAATGGATTGGTAGTAGATGAAGGAGCACCAATAACAATAATAGTAGCAGGTGAAGTCGTAGTCAAGAATGGAACAATAAAATATAACGACATTGTATTGTATTTGAGAGATATTGAATACGAATTTGGTCAGAATTTGGCAAAATCTTTCAAGGTTTTTGAAAGTTTTGATAATCACAAGAACTTATTATTCCCTGTAAGTATACAACTTCTTCTTTTATTTCCTAATTTGAATATATTACTTTATAGATATCATGCATATGCTGAAAAGTTACGAGGTTGGAAAAAAATATTAAAATAACATTAGAGGGTTTAGAGTAAAGGTATGTTAATTCTTATGTAAATATCAAGCATAATGTCCACTTCCCACAACTCATTTATATTTGCCACTACAAAAATTTAAAAATATTTGCTTCTTGGATATTTCGTATATAATGTAAACTGTGTAGATCGAAAAGTTGTTATTTTTTTAATGGAATACCCTGTGTATTACCATTATAATTTCTTTGCGTTGGTAGATGTATTTTAAAGTTAATGAGCACACCGCAGTATTAGTATTTTCTTGCATTATTAACCAGAAAACCAATTTAAAGCATTGCTACCCAAAAGTAATAGCCATTGTGTCTTTTTACTTCCCTCGTATTGTAATCGTGAAAAAATCACACTCCGAGATTTTTTCAAATCTTTACGTTTGAAGCTCCCTAGATCTAGACTAATTACCCGATTGACTTCAAATTTATGATTTGGTGTGATCCAAGATGGTGAAACAAAATGCCGGCTTAATAAAATATTTAAAAATTCAGCCGGGAAAAACAGCTTAATGGAATGACCAAATTTTGTGCAATAATTAATTGTGGTATAAAGATGAACTGGTATAATTGTGGTATGAATTTAAGATGGCGGAACAAAATGGCGACCAAATAAAATGTTTGTAATCGTGAAACAAATCACCCTTTTACATATCTTTATGTTAGAGAGGGAAGTGGTTTTCTTTACAGGATATACCTCTAAAATTTTCGGTTGAAGTAATAGATTATTATAATCGTTTGTTTTTTGCCAATGTAGGACAATAATTATAAAATAAATACCACCTATACGAAAAATAGATTGGGTTAAAGTTAGAGGTGCTGGATTATTGCATATTTTTGCTATCCCTTTAAAAACTGCATTTAAATTAATTTAAAAACAAATTTACAAAAAGTTTTTTTATAGCTCCTCGAAAAAAATTTACTCTAAATAATAAAATCAATTTCGTTCGCAAAAAACAAAGAAATTTTAAGAAATATGGTATATTATAACACAGAAAAGACAGATACGCACTAAGCTGTGTTTTTCTGTGATTATACTTAATTGGTTATAAATGGAAAAATAATGATACCTCAGGGTAAAATAGGGAAGTTTTTTTGGGGGGGGGATGCATTTTTAAATAGACGCACTCTTGTTAAATATGAGGAACTGTCTTCCTGAGTAGAGGATAACGAATGTGCGTAGATTATTAATATCTTTTTAGAGAAAAAAATATTTTGAATATTAGAAACATTTAAGCGAAAATTCCAATTAAATTGAGAAAAAAAAGTTGCGTTGATATCTTGATGCTATAAAATTTTGAAATCATTGACGTAAACACTTGATCTTTTTTAGGGGAACTATATTTTTATAAACAATTTTTAAAAAACACAAACCAGTTTCAGTTAAATCTATACATATTATAAAACAAACTCATTGACCAATATATCTGTGAGAGTGCCAAATATAAAACGAAAATTTTGCATTTTATGTGATGTAAGTGCAAGAGAAGAGAACAGTTTTTAAGAAACCCTCTATGGGGTTGAAATCGGGCGAAATGTATTTTTACAATATCTCTTCAACTAATTGATGTTTTTCAATAGCTTTGAAAAATAATCTTGAAATCAATTTATCGATCGTTTTAAATTTTACCCTTAAGTTGGCGAAAATTTACTAAAAAAAACGCATCTTTCGTCAGTGACTTTCAACAATAAAAATCTAAAAATATTTTATATTTTTCAAATGAATATGTCCCGTTAAAAATAAAAAATTCAAATTTGGAATGTGAAATAGGTACCAAATAAGAGATTGTTTAAAACTCACGCCTAAGAATTTGAAAGGGTTTAAAACTTATTTTAGGTTTTTACAATATGCCTTCAAGTAAATGATATTTTTCTTTAATCATTTTCACAAATAATTATTTATGGGTAGATATTTGATTTTTTTCAAATTGAGGTTTGAAAAGTGTACCATTAAAGATAAAATTTTCAAATTTGGCATGGATCTTATCTTTTTACTATATAGGTGCCGGATAAAAGAGTATTTTTTAAAACTCGTCCCCTAGAAGACTAGGGCTGAAATTTATTTTTACTTTTTTACAATGCAACTAAATGATGCCTTTCAAAAATAATTGTCTACAAACAGATTTCTAGATTTTCCAAAATTCCACCTTTAAGGGGTAAAAAGGGGTATCAGTGCTAACTTTCTTGCGTAGCAATTTTGAAACGACTTCTTAACTAACTAAACTTTAATTCGTATTATATTATTTCACTTTTATTTTATACAAGAAACGTAAGCAAGAACATACCTCTCCCTTATTATTTCCTTCGTAAATGGGAAGTATTGTAATCGTGATTTTTTTAGACGTTCACGTTTCATGGTCCCTAAATGCCGGAAAACACGTTTTCTCAATTCCGTCGGTCTGTCTGTCTGTCTGTACGTGGCATAGCTAAAAAACTACTTACCCGATTGACTTCAAATTTTGGTCAAAAATTAAGGTATATATGTGGATGACCTGGTAATTTTGGTAAAAATCTAATATGGCGAAACAAAATGGCGTCCTAGTGAAATGTTAAAAAAATATTATTATAAATTTATTTCAAATTTAGCACAAACATCAAGTATCATGTTGAAATCAACTAATAAAATGTTGGTAGGAATCCAAGATGATGGAACAAAATGGCGGCTTAATAAAATATTTAAACATTCAGCCTGAAAACGACTTAGTGGATTGATTTCAAATTGTGTGTCATAACTAATTGTTATATAGGGATCAACTAGTAAAACTGTGTTACTAATTCGAGATGGCGGAACAAAATGGCGGCCAAATAAAACGTTTGTAATCTTGAAAAAATCAGCCTTTCAGGTTTTACATATCTTCCCGTTTCAGCATCCCTAGGTGCCAAAAAATGTGTTTTATCGATTCCGTCGGTCCGTCTGTCGTTCTGTCTATTTGTCAGTTCGCGGCATAGCTTAAAAACCACTTACTAGATTGACTTCATATTTTAGACAAAAATTAAGGGTCATATGGGGATGACCTGGTAGTATTTTGGTAAAAATCGAAAATAGCGGAACAATGTTAAAAAATTATTACTGAAAAAACTAATTATCCAACTTACTTCGAATTTTGCACACTAATCAAGTATTACATAGAAATGAACTGGTAAAATTTTGATATGAATCCAAGATAGCAAAACAAAATAGCAGCCTAATAAAATTAGCTTGAAAATACTACTTATTAAATTAATTTCAATTTTTGTGCAAGAAAGTAAAGTTGTGGTACGAATTTAAGATATCGAAACAAAATGGCGCACAAATAAATTTATTCAATTGACTTTTTGCAGAAAAATTAAATGTGAAAATGGGATAACAACGTGACGTAACAGAATGGAGGTAGCTGTCAATATAAAGACTACTTATTGAATATATTTTAAATTATGCCCAAAAGACAAGTGAGTGTGACCTAGGTAGAAAGAAACTGGTAAAATATTGGTAGGAATTCAATATGATGAAACAAAATGGCGCCCAAGAAAAATGTTTGACTATGTATTTAGTGAACTTACCTAAATTGTGTCACACTTCACTATTCCTAACAAATAGAAACAAGATCATAACGAGAGAAGTTCCGGGTATAGGAGGACCGATTTTTAAGTCTTGGATCTGTTATTAAAATACTGGACACCTAACCTAACATTGGAAGAGGCAGCCTCACAAAATGTTAAAAATGGCAGCCTCACAAAATGTAAAAAAAAATATTATTAAGAAATTACTTGTAGAATGGAATTCTATGCAGTAAATGGTAATATTTTGGCGTGAAGCCATTAGGCGGAACAAAATGGCTGCTTAGAGATTTTTTTCAAACTCAGTACCGAAAAACTATTTATCTAATTGACTTAAAATTTTGAACAAAAATTAAGTATGTAACGGGGAAATTTCACTGCGGTTCGTACTGTCAAAACAAAATGGTAGATTAATAAAATGTTTAAAGTATTCGGTAAAATTCAGTTTTTCGGAATAAAACCTTTTTATTGGAGAAAATTATTAAAAGACATAATTATTTTTTTATAGACTATGTAAATAAAGTTATGAAAAATAAATAATAATATTAATATAAAAATAATTTAAATTAAAAAATAATAAATTAATTAAAAAATTGGAAAATTCATCTTTGTTCACCACTTCCCTCGTACAGAATTCCACTACATACAGATAACAGTAATGTTTTATGATCCATAGTTGTTTGATAATAACTAAAAAACTTAAATAAATTACAGTTTATATGAGTTGTATAAAGTTATTACCAAATATATAGTTCTTGGTAAAGGCGAAATTACCTATTTTGTATTTAGTCTTTGACTACATATTTGTCTGCATCTATTAATCTTTTAATATAAACTTTCACCTATGGTTTGGTAGTTGAGTTTGATACTGTGATACATTCGAACTTTTGTTTTGGTTCTAAAGGTTATACGCAAATCAAATAAAATAAATATAAATGGGAACCCAAGAAGCCAAGGCATACAATTGTATATAAGTAAAAAATCTGTTTTAGGCACGTTCTTGAAGTTATATCTGTCGACTGCCAATCACGAATTATAATAAATAAGGTTAAAAGTGGTTTAAAGATCAACTTGTAAGAAATTTAACTTTATTGAATGTTTTAAAATTGCAAATAAAATAACAAACTTGAGTAGTAATATGTTAAATTAGAAATCTGAATTAATTAAAATATTCTTTTTAGACACATTTCGTACTTAAATCTCTTGACTGCCAATGATAAATTATAATAAATGAGGTAAAAAGTGGATTAAAAGCTAACTTGTAAAAAATTTAATTTCATTGGATATTCTAAAACTTTAAATAAAAAACTTAATCCTTATTTGAAAAAGAAACATTAATTGGCATCTGTGAAATATGTATTAACATCAAAACGGCCATCTTCACCTTTCTTTTCAGGAGCATCTTGGTGCGGTTAGTTTTCAAAAAATTAGAGGCAAAGGGTACCAGTGTGCTTAACTCTTATTGTCGCCAAATAAAAGTAAAACATTTTATGGTGGTTAAGGGATATGGTAACATATGCGACATATATAATATTTTTGATTTTACCATTATTTATCAGGGCACTGTTACGCTTTCAGCTAGGTTTTCAATGTTGATTCATACATATTTAGCATATTAGCTAAAAATGCTAATTATGAGTTCTTAAAGAATCAGGTGGCTAAACAAGTTATAAATTAAGAGGATATCGCAGTTACTTTAAATTCTCGATTTGCTACATGTGATATCTGCAGTGTCTCAGGTTGATCTGGATCATCGATAAAAATATCATTTATTGTCTAGCGAATGATCCGAGTGTTTAGCGAAAGGCAAATCATGATTTGTAAAACACTGTGTTTTTTGGAAACAAAAAGTTAAAATAAATCTAATTTTACAACGGATTATCGAAAAGCCCATTTTTTTCAATAAACAAAATAACATTTGAAACAGAAAAAATATTGGGTCATTATTATTTATATTTAGTAAATAAGAAGTAAACGCGTTTTAGATATCCTCTTGAGGGAAATAAATAATTTGCTGACCAAAATAAAAAACGTGCTACCATCGTAATTTATTAAAAAAACTTCACCAAATTTTAAACGTATTTTTAAACTTATGCCGTAACATTAGCTTCACTAGTAGTATACGCTACCAAAAACATAATTATTTACTTCAGCCCTTAAGGACATGTTTATTCTTAGCAAAATTTACTAAAACCGTGCGACCACCGCTATTTATAAACCAACCTCAGCGAAAATATAGTCCTGAGAGACACTTTACATGCGCTTTAAGTTACTGTAAAAATAATTGTTTAAATCAGCACTTAAGGGTTATTTTACTGTTAAACATTTTTACTAAAACCGTGCGACCACCGTTATTTATAAATAAAACACAACAAAAATATGGTCCTGAGAGGCATTTTGCAAGAGCTTTATGCTACCACAAAAACTATTATTTAATTTGGCCCTAAAGGGCTACTTTACTCTTAAACATTTTTACTAAAACAGTGCGACCACCGTTATTTATAAATCAAACACAAGGAAAATACAGTCCTGAGAGACATTTTACAAGAGCTTTATGCTACCTCAAAAATTGTTAATAAATTCATCCTTAAAGGGCTACTTTACTTTTAAACTTTTTTACTAAAACAGTGCGACCACTGTTATTTATAAGTCAAACACAACGAAACTATAGTCCTGAGTGACAATTTATAAGAGCTTTATGCTACCACAAAAATTATTATTTGATTCAGCCCTAAAGGGATATTTTATTCTTAAACATTTTTACTAAAACAGTGCGACCACCATTATTTATATATCAAAAACAACGGAAATATAGTTCTGAGAGACATTTTACAAGAGCTTTGTGCTACCACAAAAATTATTATGTAATTCAGCCCTAAAGGGCTACTTTACTCTTAAACATTTTAATAAAACAGTGCGACCAAAATATAGTCCTGAGAGACGTTTTACAAGAGCTTTATGCTACCTCAAAAAATATTTAATTCAGCTCTAAAGGGCTACTTTATTCTTAAACATTTTTACTAAAACAGTGCGACCACCGTTATTTATAAACCAAACACAACGAAAATATAGTCCTGAGAGACATTTTACAAAAGCTTTACGCTACCACAAAAATTATTATCTAATTCAGCTCTAAAGGGCTACTTTACTCTTAAACATTTTTACTGAAACAGTGCTACCACCGTTATTTATAAATCAAACACAACGAAAATATAGTCCTGAGTGACAATTTACAAGAGCTTTGTGCTACCACAAAAATTATAAAACTCAACCGTTATTCATAAATCAAACACAAGAAATAAATAGACATTTTCGCTACCACAAAAACTATTATTTAATTGCTTTAATTAAAATATGCCCAAAATATAGATGGATCTTTATGCTACCTAAAGTAAATATACCACCGTTATTTATAAATATCTGTTTATACCATCGATACTTTATTCTTAAAATAATGAATAAAAAAAAAGATGCCTTTAATTAAAATATTATGATCTAACTAAGTAAATATTATCTGTTTTTTTAAAATAACAAAAAAGAGAGCGCAAACGTTTTTTCCGCCCTGTATAAAACTGGAAAAAATGGGTAACATGCTTTTACGCCCTAGAAACAAAAAGTAAGGATACTTAACATCATAAATCATAACTTTGGTGCTTTCAACTAAATCAGCGTCACAAAAAATATTTTTGCCGTAAAATCATTCTTTGGACTGATTTAAATAATTATTTTTACAATAACTTAAAGCCATTGTGAAGCGTCTTTCAGGACTATATTTTCGCTAAGATTGATTTATAAATACCGGTGGTCGCACGGTTTTAGTATTTTCGTTAAGAGTAAAATAAGGGCTGAATTAAGTAAGTATTTTTAAGGTAGCATAAAGCACTTTTAAAGTTTCTCTCAGGCCTATATTTTCATTGAGTTTGGTTCAGAAATAGCGGTAATCGCATGATTTTAGTAAAAAAATTTAAAAGTAAAGTAGCCCTTAAGGGCTGAATTAGGCAATATTTCTTGTGGTAGCATAAAGTCCTTTTAAAATGCCTAGTAGGACAATATTTTTGTTGAGCTTGAGTTATAAATAACGGTGGTCGCACAGTTTTAGTAAAAATCTTTAAAAGTAAAGTAGCCCCTTAGGGCTGAATTAAATAATAATTTTTGTGGTAGCATAAAGCTCTTGTAGAATCTTTCACGACTATATTTTTGTTGTGTTTGATTTATACATAACGGTGGTCGCACTGTTTTAGTAAAAATGTTCAAGAATAAAGTAGCCCTTTAGGGCTGAATTAAATAATATTTTTCGTTGTAGTATAAAGTTCTTGTATAATGCCTCTCAGGATTATATTTTTGTTGTGTTTGATTTATAAATAACGGTGGTCGCACTGTTTTAGTAAAAATGTTTGGAAGTAAAGTAGCCCTTTAAGGCTGAGTTAAATAATAATTTTTGTGGTAGCATAAAGCTCTTGTAAAATGTCTTTCACGACTATATTTTTGTTGTGTTTGATCTATAAATAACGGTGGTCGCACTGTTTTAGTAAAAATGTTCAAGAATAAAGTAGCCCTTTAAGGCTGAATTAAATAATAATTTTTGTGGTAGCATAGAGCTCTTGTAAAATGCCTCTCAGGGCTATATTTTCGTTGTGTTTGATTTATAAATAACGGTGGTCGCCGTGTTTTAGTAAAAATAATTAAGAGTAAAGTAGCCCTTTAGGGCTGAATTAAATAATATTTTTTGTGGTAGCGTAAAGCTCTTGTAAAATTCTTCTCAGGACTATATTTTCGTTGTGTTCGATTTATAAATAACGGTGGTCGCACTGTTTTAGTAAAAATCTTTGAGAATAAAGTAGCCCTTTAGAGCTGAATTAAATAATAGTTTTTATGGTAGCATAAAGCTCTTGTAAATTATCACTCAGGATTATATTTTCGTTGTGTTTGATTTATAAATAACGGTGGTCGCACTGTTTTAGTAAAAATCTTTAGGAGTAAAGTATCCCTTTAGGGCTAAATTAAATAATAATTTTTGTGGTAGCATAAAGCTCTTGTAAAGTGCCTCTGGTCAGCAAATTATGCACACCCCCTCTTGAGCGTGTAATGAAAAATTATTTAATTTATTTTAGTTATTCGCATTGCACAAAGGCATCTAAGCATGGAAAATAAATTGCGAGAACGACGAAACCAATAAAGTTGGATTTTTGCATATGTGTGATTCTAGTAGATAATGTTAGTATAACGAAAAAAAAACATTTTTAGGACTCGACCCCAGGACTTACGTTCGGTGGAACTCCCAACAAGTACATCGACAATTTCAAAACATTACTACAGAACTCCGTGACTTGCAGTCGCATAGCCAATGGTGCCTACAAGTTTGCCGTTCCGATTTTAACTGTACTGGTTATGTCTATCATGACTCATTTGTTTTAAGTTTTTAATATGTTTTCTATGATTTTTTAGTAGCTATTTTGATTTGGAGAAAGTTTGAAAAATATTTTAATTAAAGTTTCGAATAAGTGCTTAAAAACGTACATTTTTATTTTATTCTCGTACCTTAGTTACATTCATTATCCTTTGATAATATCAACTTCTTTACCTCAGTAAACGTAAAGTTGTGAATTCAGATTAGAAAAATGTAGTTATAGGGACCTCTAAATGCACCTATTCATACAAGATTTTTATGTATTTTCTGAACAAGCTATATGACATAAGTATTATCTAGTTTAATTTCTATTCAATCCATAACATAACGTAATCCAAAGTAACCGATCAAACAGGATGCTGGTTCTTTCAACGATATCATAAAGGCGGGCAATTCAGTTGTTTAAATTTACTATTTGGTGACATGTCTTTCAGTGTTTATTCATAACGTTATTTTACAAAATATAAGAAATAGCTCTAATTTATTTTTTATGATTAAAAAAACCACGGATCTGTTAAAGTATTATTTAGTTATGAGATCTATTTATAAACATTTATTATAATGTTTAAATATTTTCTTTTAATACGATCATTTGTATTGCTATTTCTTTGTGCAATATGCAATATTATTTAAGGCTGATTCAGTATTGCCACTGTTAGTATACTATACATTGATTACATTAGTCCCTATTTGATGTATTGAAAAACATTTTAATTTTCTAGCTATCAAATAAATTTTTGTGATGAAATTAAAATTTTATTTAATGTTGACTAAAACGTCTCGATTTTGTGAAATCATTTTCAATTTCATCGCCATATTGAATATCTGGCCACGTCAAAAAAGCAAAATTTTTCAAGATTCAAAAACTTTTTTATTAAAAAACCGAAAAATATATTTTTTAATGTGATAACATCGTTTTACGGAAAAAGCAATTAGTGTTTGCTGTAGTGTGTTCTAAAATATTACTGTTTAATACAAAACTAGTCAAGTTAATTTTATTGATTTTAAGAATGATCTAACAAGATATTACATAATAACTATAATTACATTATATTTTACATTTAACAAGACAACAATAAAATAATTGAATGTACAAATCTAAGGAATTAAGTAGCCTCGTTTTTATATACTAACAATAAGCTTTGATTTTAAAAAAATTAAACTTTTAATTAGCTTTAGTGCATTATGCAATTTTTTTCAGTCTTTGCTGCATAATTTAAAGCGTTCTTAAGTAAAGCAGACTTTAGTATACAAATAATAGTACCCAATTTATGTATTAATAGTAATTTTTGTCAAAAGCGAGGAAGTAGATATTTAATCCAAATATTGTATAATAACGTTTTTTCATCGTTGTAGAAAAAAGAAAGCGATTATCTTCGGATAAGTTGTTCTGACTGACTTCTGAGAGTGAATTAATTTTTTTTGTGTGTCTTGAATGTTGAATAAATAATTTTGGGAAATACAGACATTCAAAAAGCAACAGCAATTAGGAAAAGGTTTTGAATAGTTTTCTTTCACAACTATTTTAATATAATTATGTACTTTAACATAATCATAAGAAAAATAAGTTGATTATTTTTAAAAGCAAAATAAAATGTTCTTCAAATTTAATTGGAAATTAAAAATATATGGTAGATTTTTAAAGATGCATACTTATGATTGCTTCTAATACCACAAAAATCCAAACATAAAAAAGAAGATGGCTGATTGCCGATTAACCATATAATTATTTGACAAATACTATATATTTGGACAAATATATTAATTGCCTAACTCATAGCAAAGCAAGAATTTTCAAACGTTTCAAATAAACTTTTCAGCTGTCCAATTGCATTTTTTTATTTGTGTTACTTAGGATTACTTTAATTATTATTTTTTGTTTAAAAATATAAAACTAACCAATGTTTAAGTATCTTATAATGGCTGTGCTATAATGTACAATTATGTTTCGCGTAAAAGTTCAATAAACTGATTTGATTAGTCTGTTTACCCTAGAACAACTCTAAATATATCGTATCGTAAGGTTTACGGTCAACATTTTAAGGCCTAAGTGCATATTTTTGATGGGACGCTGGAAAAATAAAAAAATACAAGAACTTACTTTGTATTTTAAAATTTAATATCTTACTGCATTTTAAACATTATTAATATTCACCCTTAAATATATTTTAGGGACTACTTACTGTAAATGGTATGTTTAAAATATATCACATACATCATATGGGTTTTTGGGGACCAACCAATTTTTCTCAAATTTTAATATATTTTTAGATAGATTTTAACGTCCTTTTCAAAAGCTCTTATGACCACAACTCAATCCTGCTTTTAGTATTTGATATAGAGAGTGTTAAACTTTGATCAAATCCCATAAAAAATACTTCGGGAAAACAGGATTTCCATTTAAAGTTTGGTTTTTGTTGGTTAGTTTTTATGTTATACTTTAACGTATAGTACTTCGCAAAATAAGAAAAACGTTTTATATGAACATAGATCTGCAAATACTTTATTCTCTATATACAGAGTGATGTTTTGTAAACGGTATTCGCCCTCTATTTTAGAAACGAGGAGCTTTGGGATCTATATTCATATAAACTTTTTCTTTTTTTTTTGGAAAGTACTGTAAATTAAATGGGTTAAAAAACCTTATTTAGCGTCATCCTGTTTTCCCTACGTAGTTTATACGGGTCAAAGTTTAATTCTCTGCCCATCAAAAATTTAGAACTACTACAACATATCAAAATTAAATAAAAAATCCTTGGTCTCGAAAAAGCCATAAGATGTTTTTAATGTCCTTTGCGCTTATAAACAAACGTTTTTAGTAAGATTTTTTCACTAGTATTAGATAACTAAGTAAATAAAAAAACTTTCTTAAAATTTCCACTCAATTTGTTTTAAAATATGCATATTAAAATTCATTTGGCAACACTGTGGCTTTATCAGATAAAAAATCTTAATCACATTCACGTAGATTTTAAAAAAATTAGTGGAAATTTTAAACTAGTGTTTTCTTTTACTTTGTTAAAATGGGCTTGCATAAAGTCACGGCCGTCTCTGGTCAATGTTAGTACTAGATTAGTCTAATTATATTTTTATAACATGAATAAATAGTTTGTGTTTTTATTTTGAACCTGTTTTAACTCATTCATCAACATATTTGGACCTAAAATACATTGCCACAGATTACACCTACCAGATGGGAAAGTTTTATATTCGCCATAAATATATCCAAATTTCGTAGTCGGAATAGCCTTAAGAAATGTATTGATGATTATTGAATTGGTCCCGCGCTGCATCGAGAAGATTCCCATCTGGAAGATGTATTCTGTGTAATATAGCATACCTTTTATTAGAATGTTCGAGACTGATTTTGGACACAAAGTGCGTTCTAGCCATTTGGCGTAGATGAGTAGCTGCTCGTAAAGTAAGAAAACTATGGCGGCATCTAATTTAACTTTTGTTTGCCAAATTCCCAAATTTATATACTAAATTGATATTTAAACATTTAGTGCGTGAAATTTGATTCCGATATTGAGACAGGTTATACCTAAATTCCGTTTCAACATTTGAAGCTGCTCAGAGTGGAATTGGCCCGAGAGACATGAACTCTAGAGACTCTAGTGCCACATCTGGATCAAAGGCCAAAATCTCAAATATTTTTGTTTCTGTCCTCTCAATAGTAAAGAAAAAGAAGAATTAGAAATTATAATTATTATAAGAATTATAGATAGACTGTCAAAACTAGCCCATTGGTTTCAGTTTAATAACAAATTTATATTTTTATTTTTTTAAATGTTTAAAATACTTTTCATTTTCTTGCAATTTTTTCCCGTCCGTCTGTTGCTGTTTTAAATAATAATAATTTCAGTTTTTATTCTTTTGTTCATGGAATCCTAAAATGTTGTTGGTATTTTTATACAAGGCGCCTCTTTAATATACTACTCCCCTTAAAATTTGGCACACTTCAATACCAGACTAAATTTAATCTCTTTTCTAATATATGTTTTTTTTTTTTTTGGTTTAAAAATTTCAAGATGACGATTGGGCGAAAAAAATTATGTGGAAGCAAGGAGCATTTTCTGGAAGATCTTTTCAACTCTAATTCGTTACAAAATATGAGGATGTTAAAATTACCCATTTAGAAATAGTTGATATTTGTAAATGTAACAGTACTTATATGGAGGGTAAATATTCCTGAGAATTCACCAGGTTCAAGTATCTTCAAGGGATTCTTAATTGAAATCTTATCCAGCGCGGGGTTAAATACTGCATGTTTCTATTTACAGAGGATTCTAATTTTAAATTAAGAGGGATCACGTGAAGTATAAAACAGTTGAGTTTTGTAACTTTCCAACAATTATTTAGGTTCTGTCATATTTATGCTGCTGTTTTGAAATTAATAATTTTATTATTCTCATATTTTGGGCATCAAGGTTGAGAAACCATATCAAAATAGGTGACTCTGAATCCTCCTTATCATTTAGTGTTTTAGTTTAGTTTCTAAATATAGCCCTCCGAAGGGGTCTTCTTTAAATCTTAGCAGTGCAACAAAAAATAAAATAGTAGGTTCAAGCTTGTATTCTAGCGAAATTTTATTATGATGACTTTGATTTAGCTTTTTTTTGTAAACTGGTAAAATATATTTTGACGGATTTTAATTTGACTTAAACAGGGTATCTACAGACGGGGTTAACAATAGGACAAAATGGACTAAAATTTGAAATTTCCAGAAAAAGTTATTCTTAAAAAATAAAAAATATACTTTTCACTTTGAGATTCGTTAAACTGGTACATTTTAATCGATTAGACTTATTTTATTTACCAGTTTAAAAAAGCTGCATAGAAAAGTTGTTTCAAATAGAGGTCTATTTAGTTAGTGTGTAATTCTTGGGTAACTCGTTAGGTATTACCAACAGAAGAAAACTTTAAGTTGTAGATATACTTGATAACTAAAAGTGGATTTTGTAAAGATATTTTCATTTATACACGATGTCTCAAACACGCGGTAAACGTAAATAATGTTTTAAATAGAGGAGGACCCTGCGTATATATAATAAAACATTCCGATTTTATGAATATATCAAACATGTTTTGTAATCAAATTATACCAAAATTCAATTATTTACTGAATTGCCGTTTAAAAATTGAAAATTTAAGATTTTGAGATACTGTAAAATCTAAACGACTTAACATACAACGAATTGCACATTTCTATTTTACTTTTGTTTTTCTTCTGATATTAATTTTCGGTCTGTAGAAGTTGAGATACAAACAAACCAAATGCTGTGAGAAAATATAATATTAGTACCGCGAGATAGACTATAAAAAAAGTTAGATAGATTGCAGTTGAATTTTGTTTTAATCAAACCGTTTGTTTCTAAGTCTAAAATTTTCAGTTTTTAAATATGAATATTTCAAAAACAGTTTAACTTTTGTAAATGATGTGATTGATATTTTATATAAAAAAAAACTGAAAAATTAAGATTTCTCAACGTGAAAAGTATATTTTTCGACAAGAAGCATTTTTTATGAAGAATAACTTTCTCGAAAATTCAATTTTCGGTTCATTTGGTCTTGTTCACCCTATCCGTAGACAGACCGTATATTTCCAGTGAAAATATACTGAAATATATTTTAACTATTTTAAAAGAGCTAAAACAAAGTCATCTCAATTAAAACTTGCTGGTATACGAACTTAAAACTAATAGTTTATTTATGTACTAAGCTCTAAAGAAAGGTTTTGGAAGGCTATATTCGATTTTGACGTGTTCATGGTGTCTCTTGACCTCCTCAAGTCAAGAAATACAAGATATACATTTTATTTCTAGGGTCTTAACTTATAAAAAATCCGGCAAATTTGACTGAAGCCGGTTTTCCATGCGAATTATGTGTGGTCCTCCAGCGTTTGGCAGCTTAACTTTTGTTTCTTCCTTTATTATCTTATCGACGGTGGCGTAGTAGTAGAAATATAAGAGAGGGAAATTTAACAAATGAAATTAAGCGTTTCAATTTTTGAACCAGAAAAATTACTGACTCCTGGTCCAAACTGGACTGGCTATTCTACATCTGAAAATATTTTTAATATGTATGTATTAGCATGTACGTTAGTTTACTTGATGTGTCTTGAGCATTTCAAAAAATATTTATTGATTTATATTGAGCACACCATAAACCATAATTAGTCGCTGTAATATTACAAAGGAGTAAATTTTTTCCGGTCGTTTTTGCCGACCATTAAAAATACTGTAGCGCCGTCACTAATCTAGTTTGATACTTCTGTCGAATTTCCTGCTTTAATATATAACTATATGTCCATTAGACGTTCGTAAAAGAGAAGTATTGTAATTGTGAAGCAAATCACCGTCACAGGTTTTTACAGATTTTCACGTTTTAGGAACCCTAGATACCAAAACTCAAGGATCACTTGAGGATAACCTGGAAACTTTTTGGTAAAAATCCAATATGGCGAAAAAGAATGTTACAAAAAAAATACTTATTCAATTTATCTCAAATTTTGCACAATCAAATATTACGTAGGAATACACTGTTAAAGCTTGATATGAACCGAAGATGGGAAAACAAAATAGCGTCTCAATAAAATATTTAAAACATCAGCCTCAAAAGGTACTTATTAGATTGATTTCAAATTTTATGCAAGAATTAAATGTGATATAGAGATAAACTGGTTGAATTGTGATACGAATTCAAGATGGCGTGGCGGAACAAACGGGATTTTACAGATCTTGACGTTTTACTTACCCGATTGATATGAAATTGTGGTCGAAAATTAGGGGTTATATATAGCTGTGAACTTAGCAGTGGCGGCTCGCGGGTGAAAAAGTAAGTGAAGTGCAAATGAAGCGAGAAAATATCGCAATAATTTTTTCCCAGAATTTTTTTTATATGTGGAAGGGGTAGAATATTTTTTTACGATTTACCTAAATTTTGTATACTAAATCAATTCTCCTATCCTTCATAGCAGCAAATTTATTTATAACATCCTCATAAAATGAATGAGTTGCCCCAATCTCTTCCAGACTCTTTTTGAATTGAAATATTGGCTAGAGAAGTAAGTCTTTTTGAGATATTGTATTTCTTAAATAAGTTTTTACACGTTTAAGGCAAGAAAAACTTCTTTCCACTCAAGCCCTTGTCGACGGTATTGTCAAAATAAGGTAAAACACTTTATATGCTTTGGTTAAAATATCTTTATTTTCATTAATTTTTTTCACTTGCTCTTGCAGCGATATATTTCAATTATTGTCATTGGCAAAAATAAGACCAAGCTCATTTTTAAGTAGTTGACTTTTTGAAAATATTTCCCCGTATAACTGGGAAAATTTAAACTATATTCGGAAAATTTGGCAGAATCTGCCAAACATAAAAATGTAAGTTTTTCAGAGTCTTGAAAGCTTAGTGTCATTTCCATTAAAATATGGTCCAGTATTTCATAAAAAAGGGTTCTATTCTTAGCCCTAATTTCTTCAGGTGAAAGCTTAGCAAGCTCACGTTTGTAATGATTTATTTATGTAATAGAATTTGCTTTATCAAACATGATATTAAAAAAAATGTTCATTTCTTTTTTTACAAAGCGCCTCACGACAACGTTTGCATTGCATATGCAAAATGAATGTCAAACGATTTTTTTTGAAGAACGCAACTTGAACAATCACATTTACTAACTTCGAATTTGAAGACGAACGAGTTTCTGTAATTGTTGGTATACGCCTCGTAGATGCAGATGTAAGAGCATACGTTCGTTCGTCTGAGTGATGAAAAAATGAGGGAATACCACTAAGCCTTGCAAAAAAATTCGACATTTAGAAATATTTTTAAACTTTGCTGTATCAGGACAAATACAGCCTGCGGTGCTTTTTCTTTTTTTTTTTTTGAAGGCCATTTAGATGGCCAGACATCACACTTGCGCCATCGTAACATTGCCCTATTAAATTTGATCCAATAGAGAATATAAATTCTACGACTTTCTATCTGAGCTGACATTATAAAATCCTAAGAATCTCTCGACTAGTGAACCTTCTGAATTAGCGTATCCTAAAATTATGGAGCACTGGGAGGTTTGCGTGATATCAGTGGTGTCATCCACTTGCACAGAAAAAAACTGTGTGTTCATTATTTCATTTTTTACATGATCATTTAAATAATCAAATGCATTCAATTAAATTCAGTTAATAATTAATTATTTTGTTTTGAATAGTTTTCAAGTCACCAGTAAAAACATTTTTAATTTTTTTGTGATGATCTTTTAGTTCTTGGGAACTTCTCGATATTAATAAACCTAAAAGCTTTTTAAAATTCCCCCTATTTATTGACTCGCTGCTCTCATCATGGCCGCGAAAGACTAACTCTTGTTTTGCAAGGTACAAAACTGCGTCAATTACCAAGCACATAAATAGTCTATTTAATCGGACGTTTTCGTTAAAATGTATTTTATATAGCTTAGCATTTTCTTTTAAAGTGTCAGCTATGGTGTTTTGATTTTTACAAATGTTTTTAGCATCAATTCGCATTTTAAATGCTATGTTGAGTCTTCATGTTTATATAAAGACCTTCATATATTTAACATACCTGCAAATCCTTCCTTATTCCACACTGAATATTTATTGGAAACTAGTAAACAAGACCAGCAAAATAATTTTTGTAATATTTGACTACTACATAACCATTTGTACGCTGAAAACTAGGATCACGATTAAAACTCTGATCTTGTTCCTTCCATCGATTAAATGGAGTTTCCAACAAAATGCAAACCACATCCGTGATCGGATTCATCAATAATGTAAATTAATAAACCCGGCACCAAATAAAGTTGTAACAACACCATCAATAAATATAATGCAAAACAGTCAAAAAGGAACTGCAAAGGAACTAACCGATAAGTAAAGAAAACAACCACCCCAAACTGAACGACACGTGGGTGTAGTGTACTGCGTTAGCAATTCACCGAGAGCGTTATATGGTGCTGGTTAACATTACAGTGACTTTATACAAGACAGTGTGGCCATACGGCTTGTCACTTTTGATTGGCCGGCTGAAATACGTCACGAAATCCGCCATTTGTTTGCTAAAATTTTGATTGTTTACGTTATGTGCTTATATGAGAAATCCGAATAAATTGTATTTTGTTAATTAAATAGCCATATATTTGCGTTATATATTTTCAGTGAAAAGACTAGAACATAAACTTTTCTTATAACTCTTAAAACACTGATTGGTAAGTAAAATAAATATTGTAACACCATTTAAAAATTGGCATTAAATGTTCATAGCTAGATTTATCATTTATATTCGCATTTCGTCAGATTTTTGCTTTGTCCTAAACTGAAATAAGAAATTTAAGGTAAATTAATATTTTGTAGCAAAATTTATGCTTGTTTTTAGCATTATAAATATGCAGTATTAAGCTTATAACATTGTTTACGTTTCCATTCTTTTGTTGATTTTGAAAAGAAATCATAAATAACTTTAAAATGTACAATCATAAGTAAATCACAGTCTTATTGGAAGTTTATTATTATTACATGGCTAGCTAAACTAATCTTAAGAATAAGAAAAATTAAAGGCTCCATTTTTGATGTCTCACAATGAAGGATAATTGAGTTTTAATTTAGTGTGCAAGCATAAATCCATCTTTCTAGATAAAAATTTTTTTGGCAATAAAAAATTAAATAATTGACAAACATAATTTTCATAATAAAGGTCCTACATTTAAAATATCTATTTTCAGATATGCCAGGGTGTGCCGCTACTGCCTGCACTAATTCCAGTGCGAAGGGCTTCCTTATGAAGCATTTTCCGACAGATAGGAAAAGAAGAATGGAATGGGTCATAGCTATGAATTTGGATTTTCTTCAAACTTCAAAGCGTAATTTACATATATCAGCTCCAAGATTTGACATTTTCTAATAATAGACTGTCTTTATTTAATGCTGCTATATATCTGGATTTTTTTCTCATTTAGTAATATTTTTATTGTTTTCTGCATATTGAGATTAGCTCTGTAGTGTATAATGGAATAAATAACAAAATATATCACAAGACAAAAAACAAGACACCTTGGTGAAGGTAATAACAATAATAATACAATCGGACCTTACAGAATAGGTAAAATTCATTTTTTTGCAAGTGCATTTTGAGCCGCATATGTGGGAAAAGACCCGGGTTGATGGAACCTACCTACTCTGTTCTCCTTTAGTAAGACCAAAACACTTAGAAAACCACCTGCTAAACGTACTACTATTTTTTTGGAAGTGAAGAATCAACTCCCAAATCAGGCTACCGCTTCTACTTCGCAAGCAACTTCATATTCACCAAGTTTTTCCGAAGAACATAAAAGTGACAGTTCAGGCTCACTAAGTGCTTTGAGTACTCGTCATGATACAAATGTTTGGAAGAAAAATTATCTAAATATGATAAGCATTATAGAAAGGCACAGCTTCGAATGAAAAAATATAAAGCATTATTGATTAAGACAAAGCAAGCCCTAAAAAATACAAACATGATAGAGAAAGAAAGCACAAAATTGTTGTACTCTATTTTTTCAGAAGATCAAGTAAAAGTTTTGAAAAGAAAATCAACAAAATATATGAAATGGTCAAATGTTACAATTAAGAAAGCTTTAAAGTTAAAATTCAGCTATGGTACTAGTGGTTATGAAGATCTTTTAAAGGAAAAAATTCCCCTGCCATCCTTAAGAACTTTAATAAGACGCTTGCAGAGTTTAAGTTTCGACTCGGATGAAATGGCTATAACGCCATCAATAAATTTTTGACACATCTCTAAATAAATACTTTGGAAAAGCTACATTGCCAGGACATGAGGGAGATGCAACTCATGTTTTAGTTTTTATGCTTGGGGGAATAAACACTCGATGGAAATAAACCATCGCCTATTACTTTACTGGAAATTCAGTAAAGGGTAATATATTTGAAGATATTATTGTAACCATTGTACAAGAAACAGAGGCCTTGGGGCTAAAAATAATCAGCCTTACTTCTGACATGGGTTCCTCTAATCCGGTACTTTGGAAAATTTGGAGCATAAGTTCTGGACGTTACTCCCAAATACAAAACTACATTAATCACCCACTTGATGAAAATAGACTCATTTATATTCTAGCAGATGTACCCCATTTATTCAAAAACATTAAAAATATGTTTATGTCAAACAGGATCATAAAAATTTCATCTGAGATTCAGAATAAATATAAACTTCCTACTGACAAAATATGTGCAGATCATATAAACGATGTTATTAAATATCAAGAAAACTTTAACTTTAATTGGCCTCTAAGCTTGGCACAAGTCTTGGTTTAAAAAATACGATTGTTTTAATTTTTATGGGATTGTTTTTACCCTCTTATCGCCTGCTTTTTGACATTGTATTAAAACAGTATTTAAATTATTGTTAAAAGTAGGCACTACCAGACTTTGCAAGTGGCACAAGCCTTGTTATAAAAAATAGGATTTTTTTTTTAAGTTTTAAGGAGATATTTTCACCCCCTTGTTTCCTAATTTAGGCCATTGCAATAAAACCGTAATTTCACTATTATGAGAAACAAATACCACCTAAATGTGTATGTGGCACAAGTCTTTGTTTTAAAAATATATTAATTTTTATGGGCTTGTTTTTACCCTCTTATCTTCAGCTTTAGGACATTTTATTAAAACGGTAGTTAAATTATGGTTAAAAGTATACACCACCAGAGTCTTTAAGTCGCACAAGTCTTGCTTTAAGAAGTAGGTTTTTTTTTAATTTTATGGTGCTGTTTTCACCCCCTTATCCCCTAATTTTGGTCATTATATTAAATCTGTAGTTTGACTATTATGAGAAACAAACACCACCTAAATATGCAGTTGGCAGAAGCCTTGGTTTAAAAAATATTATTAGATAATTTGATTATTACTACAAGCAATCATAATCAGAGTATCGAAGTAACACAAATTCTGTTTTAAATAATTTTAATTTTTATTATTTCAATAATTTTTATCGTAATAAAGCCATTATTTGATCAGTGGAGGCTCGTGGCCTATGATGGAGGAGGTTCACAAGCAACGGAATACTATTTTTTTCACAAGCCATAGCTATTTTCTTAGATTTTTAAAACATGGAAATACAAAAAATATGAAAAGGCGATAAAAAGAAAAGCATATTGAAAAAAAAATACATTATCCGAAAAAAAATAAATATCCATTTTTTTATTACTTACTGTGCTCAGTGCTTGAAGGTAAGGTCCATTCTTCTGCTCTTAGCTGCAGAAACTTTGTTAATCACAGCTTCATTGAACTTGAAAATGCCTTGTATAAACTTTTTTTTAATAAAGAGCATGACAAGGGCGGTTAGTCTGTTTATTGGACTTCGTAAAAACGTTTTAATTCGTTTTAATATTGAAAAACATCGTTCGGCTTCAGCCGTAGTCATTAGTATAGTAATGATAATTTTGAGAGTAAAATAAGATTAAAAGTGGCTGAAAATACGCTTTTGAGATTATTTTCTATTAAAAATTTTAATAAACTGATAGCACCACTCATTTTTCAAAAATCAGGTCATCGGTATATTAATTCTAATTCTGTTTGAAGGCGAACTTTATCTAAAAATGGGTATGCTTCTACTATGATTTCCAAGTGTTGCGATGGAAAATTCTGCTCAAACTGTGTAAACTTGTATGAGGAAAGGAAAATAGCTGCATTTAAATGTTTTGTGAAAGAAAATCTGTCTTTTACGTGAGCAATTATAGTATCACAAACTTCCTTGGCTGCTACAGTTCTGTAAATATATGGGTCTTCATTAATACGGCGCCTTTTAATTTCGATGGTATGTTCAGAAATTTCCTTTTGAATTGTCTGTATGGCATCTCTTTCTATTTGAATGCAATTATCGAAACATATTATGGCTGCGTGTATTGTACTGGATCTGTTACTATTTTTTGTAATTGATTCTATAAAACATCAGCGTGAGGCAGTATTCGATGCAAGACAGTAAGCCAGAACACATACTTTGAATCTTGTAACATATAGAAAAGCAGTAGTTTGATTGATGGTAACAGTCTGTTTTGAAGTCGCTTCTATTTTTTCCATACACTCTATTAACAATTCCCGATATTCATGAACAGTATTTACAGCCCTGCTTTTAAAATCTTGTAGCCGAAGATCGGGGAACTCTTTCAGCAACTATTCTATCCAAAACCGCGACCTGTTGTGAAGAATGAGAAAAAAAATTGGAAATATCGATTAAATTTGAAAAAAATAGTCCAACTTCTTGATTTTGACTTGTTGCTTGAGACAAAATTAAATTCAGCTGGTGGGCGTAACAGTGAACAAAAAAAGCGTAAATATAGTCTTGTTTAATAAGAGTTTGTACACCAGAATGACGTCCCACTCATTACACTCGCGCCATCCTAACTTTATCTAACACTTGTCTTAAATTTGTTTTAATACATTCGGAGAGACTAACTGCGTCATGATCAGGAGGACTGATGAAATTCCAAAAGCTTTCAACGAATATGCCATCAGGTAGAATGTACCTAAATACCGTAGTCATTTGTTTTGTCAATTAGCAATGTCAGTTGTTTCATCAGCTATAACAGCAACATAGTCAGTGTTCGAAATTTCTTTTTTAATATTGTTTTGGGCTACTTGTAACATGCAATCTAAAACACATTTAAATACAGTAGACTTTTCAAAGTGACCCTTAAGGGCAACGTCTAACTCTGAAGTGAAATTTATTAAACCTCTAAAAATACCGGGATTTGATGAATCGTTATATTGTTGAATAGTGCGCCTATATGCACTGTCTTACTGCTGGCGTATATCAACTTTCCCTAAAAGTTGCAATTCCAACTGCGCATTCATATGAGTCTGTTTATTTTCATGTTTTTCAATTTTCTGTGCCAAATGTCCTAAATCGGCTATTCCGTTTCTTGTCCACGCAGGTTCGGTCCGAGTCCAAATAACAAGCAGTAAAAAGAAAAGAAACGGTTGGATACACTACATCCACAAATCCAGTTATTTTTCTCATATGTGTTATTGTGTGTGATTTACACTTTGTTGTGGGTGTTAATTTAATTTCAGGTTTGGGCCATCACGCATTTTTTACTTGAAGCATTTCCTCTAAAGCCAAACAGCTAAAATTAGCCTTTAAATAGTGGACTGTACAAACGTCTATTTTTATATTTATAGTTATTTAACAACTCACAAAAACATAAAACATTCAATCAAAACGCTCCACGCAAACCAAATTTACATCAAATCAAATCTATAAACTAATGCCATCTGCCATAACCGCTTTTTACCTAAAATTATGTACAAAAATCAAGCGTTATGTACATGTAGAATGCAAGGTGGCATAACAAAATGGCGACCTAATAAAATATTTAAAGAAAATAAGCCTGAGAAAACTACTTATTAGAATGATTTCAGATTTTGCATAAAAGTTACGTGTCATATAGGTATAAATGGTAAAATTTTGGTTTGAATTTAACAGGAAACAAAATGATGATCTAACGAAATATTTAAAAAATCAGTGTTAATCAATTTAATTTAAATTATGCCCAAAATTCAAGTATGGCATAAGTAGAAATTGGTAAAATATTGTGATGACTCCAATATGGTTGAAAAGGCCGTTTACAGTGTGTTCGAAATTGGTAGGGAATATATTGGGATCTTGATAACCATAAGAGATAAAAATTGGTTAAATGTGCTAAGTTGTAGGCTATTAAATACCAGTTCAATGCCACTTTTTGCAAAATTGCATTTTCGAAAAATTACTGTTACTTTTTAATTTATTTGTAAAATCTGTAAAAATGGTATTAGGATATCTATTTTCGGGCGATACATCTCTGCATTTAGTTTTTAATTCTGACGTTTCAGTTTTGAGATGCCATTAGCTTTGTTTGTTATTATACCCGCCAATTTGTTTTTTAACACACTTAAAAAGAATTTTTTTCCTTTCCTATGATATGTAACACTTTTTAAAATTATTTTATTTTTATGTCAAAACACAACAAAGTTTATTTTTTTTGAGTTGGCCATGGCAGCGGAGGCCATTTGCATTTAGCGCATTCAAAAAAGCGGAACACTTTGAGTTTGAAACAAATGAATATGTTGAAGTTGCCAGAAATAAAATATTTTCATTTAATTATAATTTTTATTTTTATGTTGCCAAAAATTTGACTCAAATATGTTTAGAAATGGTCGAGGTACATCAAGGAAACTACAAGATTTTTAAAATTTTTAATACCTTGTATCGTGAAAACGAGGCGTGTCCGCTTCATAGAAAGATTTTAAAATATTTTTTTTATATTTAGAACGAACCCCTTCAAATATTATATACAGGGTGGGCCAATATTTCATGTATCGTTCGTTAAAAAAAAATTGCTCCGACCCGTCGATTTTTATTTGCCGGAGGAAAGGTTTTGCGCATATTGTCAGCCTTGTCACTCCAACCCCAAAATCTTAAACGGAAATGGGAGTCGACTAGAACCTTATTTAAAGGTAATTAAATTCTCTTTTCAACGCGTCTTAGTTTTTCAAATTTGATGCATCCGTTTTTGAGAAAATAAGGGAAGAACAATGAAAACAAACAAAAACGATTTCTCATTGTTATTGCTCCATGAAGAAAATGTTGAAACCCGTTGATTTTTATCTCGAAGAAGTCTTTTGTGCATATTTTCAACTCTGTTACTTGAACCCCCTGCAGGGGACTGCTTCAATCCTTAAATTAAATGGGATTAAACTTAATGTGATACCTCATTTTAATGATCATCAAATTCTCTTTTCAACAGATCCAACATAAAAATAAGGAAATGTTTTTATATTTATCACTTAAAAAAGTTAATCTAAATTCCAATTTTATCGTTTGAAGAAAAGAGTAGTAATTACTAGTGTTTTTGCAATTAGTCAAATCTCAATTATGTTTTGCTCTGGAATTCTATGTTTGTGTAAAAAATTTATAAATATTGCAGTTGTTTAGATCTTTCTTAGAAGTAGTGAATAAAGGGTATTTACATTTATTTTATTTAAATTTAGTATCTCTAGAGTTTTGTCTGTGACTATTTATAACTTTATTTTGATCTTTGAACTTTATTATGAAAATGTTTGATGGATCAGTGGCAAAACGAAAACCCATCGCTCCAAACTGAATGATAGTGGGAAACGAAGCAGTGGAACTTGCTTTTTTGGGCCACGTCAATACGGACCTTAAATTAAGCACCAGGCAACTACCTTTAGTCTGTGGCATATCTCGTATGAGTATTCGCAGAATTTTAAAGACACTTACATTTCACCCCTACAAAATTCATCTTGTACAACAATTAAACGAAGATGACTTTGATAGACGTTTGGAATTTTGTGAGATTATGAGTGAACAAATAATAAATAATCCGAATTTAGTGTTTTCCGATGAGTGTTCGTTTTTTGTAAATGGGACTGTTAATTGTCACAACTGTCAATATTGGTCTGATGAAAATCCACATCTATTCCATGAGGTTCACACTCAACATCCAGAGAAATTAAACGTCTGTATTGGAATTTATGGCGATTGTTTAATTGGTCCTTTTTTACTCCCGGGAAATCTAAATGGAGAAATGTATCTGAAATTATTAGAAGACGCTATCGATCCTGCACAGAAATGCTTGAAAATAATAACAATTACAATGCCAACAAGTTGATATTTCAACAAAATGGTGCACGTCCTCATTATAACCTTGCTGTTTGTAAATATTTAAATCGGACGTATTCTGGTAGATGGATCGGCCGAAGAGGAGCAATGGCCTGCAAGATCACCTGACTTAACCCCCTTAGATTTTTTTTCTATAGAGTCACTTAAAAAAGTAATTATTGTATAGATGCAGGAGGCCAGCACTTTTAGCACTTATTATCATGAACAATGAATAAACAAAATTTACATCTTGTATCTCATCTTTCTTTGTAAACCTAAACCATACCCATACCGTAAAGCTAAGCTCCAAAAGTATTATTTTATATAGAAAAACAATGTCTTTACATAAAATTAACGTAAGGATCGATACAAATGTATGATTTTATCAGTGTTGACTTATTAACTACTTAACTACCTACTCAATTTTTAAAAATTGCTAGGCCTTGAAAAGAGAATTTAATGACCTTTGAAATGAGTTACCACTTGACCTTTATTTCCATTTAATATTTTAAGTGATGCAGCTTACCCCTGCGGGACGTTAACGTGACAGAGTTGAAAAACTTTTTGCTCGATACAAAGATGTATCTCAGCATTTTTTCACCCTGCAATGATTTTTTCTTTTTATTTCTCTACCCTTATTTTTTCAAAAACGGCTGAAAAAAGATGCGTTGAAAAGACAATTTGATTACTTTTAAAATAAGGTTTCACTCGACCATATTCCCATTTAAAATTTTGGGGTTGGAGCTCACCCTCGCGAGGGGTGGAAGTGACAAGATTGGTGATATGGGCAAAATCTTTCCCCCGGAAAATAAAAATCGACTGGCCCGAGCGATTTAACGAACGGTATGTGAAATATCGGCCTTGTTTCGTTTTGATTGGTCCAACCTGTATATTAAATACTTTACACATTTATTTACATAAAATTTGTATAAATTATAATGAAAACCACTAATTGCATATGCCATTAACGTTCATAAAATCGGCATTAACACGTTTTATGGTTACTTAAAGCCAAAAAACAAAAAGGATTTTTAAAAAATAATACTTAATACTCGTATTATCTTACTATATATAAGTAATAATAAATTTTAGTTTCTTCTTAAATATTTATATCGAAACGTTGCCATCATTTAAAAATGTAACCACTGTAATATTTACTGTATCATTGACATTCGGATACAGTTAGTGGTTAAACAGAAAATTACAAAAAAAACTAAAATGTCAAATAAGGTCTTTGAACATATTTTTCCCAGTATTCAGTCCAAGATTGCATTCTTTTTTCTTCTGGATTATGCTCTATTTTTAACTCTCTATCCAATTCTAATAAATATATATTCTCAGGAGTGCTCTCTGGTAACGTAATATTATCAAGCAGAGAAACGTTTTCTGGAGTTGGATTTCTGAAAAATAAGTTATTACTTAAATTCTATATAAACATTAAGACAGATCAACATTAGTTAACACTAATGTTTATCATAAAATATTATATAATAATAATTTTCCTTTCTACGACTGCTAAGAAACGTCCAAAAACAAGACATAACCAGCAAGATTTGAAAACGACTAATTGTACATGTTGGTGGGTTTTAGTTAGCATCTATTTGGATTCCATTTTTAATTGTCAAAGTGTCAAAGATATTTAAAATATGTTTATGTCATTAAAAGTTACAATGTCATTTAAGAAATGGAGGGGAGACAGTGAATTTAAGTGACGCTCCAAATGCAGTTATAGAAAAAATACAGTATATAACACGTTCGAAAAAGACTGTTCACATTCATGTAACTTGTGTATCAAAATGTCACAATCGTGTGTGAAGAGCTGTTTTCAAAAAATGTTATACAATATACTTACTATTTTAATGTTCTTAGTATCTGAAATAAAGGAAATACACTCACAAAAATGTTGCAAAGTTTGCCCAAAGTTTGGCAAACCGTCTTCGGGTAAGATCATCCTCTTCTGTTTTTAAAGGATATTGTGTCATATTGAAAAGATATGGAAGCTCACTGAAATGTCCAACTTTTCCAGCTCCTATTCTAGAACAAGTATGTTTGTATAGATTCTATGATCGAAGTTCATTAAATATAATGTATGAACCGAGACAACTAATTATAAAACTTAATAAAGAAGGTTTCACGACTTTGATCAATTAAAAAATCATGGTTCTAGGATTAGACTGTGTTAAAATGGAATCCCCTTCCTACGTTTCGCCTTTGATTGCATGAGGCATCTTCAGGATTCTTTAGTCCATGAGATCGAAATACTGAATGATCTCGGAGTAGAGATTTAGGTCGGCTTTCTAACCTAACCTAACCTAACCTAACCTGTGCTCGCCGAACCGTGACCCGGTACAGATTTCTATAATTTCCTGAGACCGATGCAAGAACTCTGGCTTCTTTTGCATTTATGACATGTCCAGTGGAATACTGCTGTTCAGATACAGCAGATTGTACTATTTGTTTATTTCTAACACATCGTTTATGTTCCTTAAGACTAATGGATATAAATCGTCAAGTTTCCCCATTATAGGCATCACCACTAGAACAACGAATTGCATATACTCTTTCCGTCTGGAAAGGAATAATGTCCTTAGGAGATCCAAAATATTGTCCAATTTTCTTGTATTAAAGATTGTACATGTGTTGGACCGGCGAGGTAACCTTGCAATCTTGTCTGTAGTTCCATTTATAAATGGAAGAACTATACTACATATTAACTCCGGTAACTCCTTATTAGTTTCTTGTCGTAGAGAAAGATTATTATATTTTCTAACTGAGCGCCTAATATCTTTACTGCAATATCCATTCCCTCTTAAAGCTTGGGCAGTTCCTCTTTACACGATTGTAAAAAATTTTGGCTATAAATAATGGGGGCTCTATATGCTGGATGATAATATTCGAATGTGTTGGTTTTCTATAAACAGATTGTTGTAAAGAACCATCCTCTTTTCCTTGTACAAGAACATCTAGAAAGGAATCGTACCTTCTGGTTCAAATTCAAAGATATTCTAGTTCATAAGGCTACATGACAAAAGAATTATCTACATAATATATTATCCACGATTTTGGCTATCACAGGTGACAGCGGAGATCTCGTGGCTGCTCCTAATGTTTGCTTATAAAAAGTTCCTTAAAAATACGAAATATGTTCTTGTGAGACATGCTTCAGTCGGATCTAAAAGTGAGCTGTTAAGGTTATTATGATGAAATATGTCTGATATTATTGAAACTGAATCATTAATAGACACATCGCTATATAGCAATTCTACATGGAAAGTGACTAAGATATCTTTTGAATCTAACTGGATTTTTTTTCCAATCTACAAAATATGTAGAATTTTTAAAAAGTGAATGTTTTTCCTGTATAATATGTAGAATATTTGAATAACTTTGTTAATTTTAGGTAGTCCGTATAGAGTCGAGGGCTTCTAGAACGGCTTGGTCTTAACGTCTACTCAGCAGGTTGGATGCGTTCATGAGGTTGATTAATCCGTTTTTCTATTTCGTTTGTTGGATGTAAGTGTTGTCGTCCAAAAATAGTCGTATTTTCTCCACGTAATCTGTTTTGTCCATGACGACATTGGCATTTCCCTTGTCTGCTGGAAGGACCAAAATCTTTGTATTGCTCTTTAGCTTTTTGATTCCCGTTTTTTTCCGCAACTGTGAGATTTGACTTAGGCGGTTTAGAATTTCTGATGATGTTCGCTGTTTCATACCTTGTGACGTCAGTTTGCTCTGTCTTTTGATTGTGCCTTCGACCGAGAACACTATTTCTTCTACGGGTATGCCTCTAGGTATAATGGCAAAGTTTTAGCCTTTGGAGAGGACGGATTGTTCTGCTGCTCTAAGGGTTTTAGGATTATTTTAATAGAGATACAGACTAAAGTCTGCATTACACCTGGAAACTGATCGTCATACCCTGTCACAGTTTGTCGAATACAGGTCAGATATAAAAACCTGCCTAAAACTCCCACATCAATCAGTGTTCCTATCTTTTGGAATAAAGATTCCTGAAGATAACTCTTGCAATTGAAGGCTGAATGTTGGCAAGTGATTCTATTTTAAAACGCTCTAATTTCAAGAACCATGATTTCTTAATTGCAAAACTATTAAACTGTTGAATTAGAATGTATTTAACTACTCATACTCATACTCAAAAAGCTTTATTGTCAAATAATGAAAAAGAAATCTTATTGACTAAGCAGTACCAAATTAAAATTTACAGTAAAAATTTAAAAACAATTATTACAATGATTATAGCTAGATAATATTAAAATACAAAAATCTATGGATGAATAGTAAAATATACGTTAGTCTTTACATACTCAACATAACATATAAATAAAGTTCATACCAAAAAAAACTATAACAAATGATTTCAGTCAATAATTGTCAAAACCTAAATATTCTAAATATAAGTATTTCAGAATCCATTATGGCGTCAGCAAACAAATTAAAATGACAAAACAAATAGTAACAGAAAACAAAGACCCTAGATAAAGCTTAAAAAACCATAATGGCCTCAGTAATTAAAATAAAATAACAAAACAAGTATTAACAAAAACACATAATCTAGTTAAGGCTATCTTCAAAAAATTCGTCAACACTGTAATATGCCTTTGAGATAAATAACTTTTTTATACATTTTCTAAATTTTTTATAAGGTCTTAATTGCTTCAAAAGCAGTGGTAGGTGATCAAATATCTTTTTGCTTTGATATATTAAAGATTGCCTAACCTGGGCAGTGGATGGTATAGGAAGTCTAATATTGCCAGCTTGACGAGTATGATATCAGAAAACAAGTTAATGTCATCTGTATGTTTCTTATATATCAGACATGCTGTTTCCAGTAGAAATAAAGGCGGCAGGGTAAGAATCTTTTAACATAAAAATAAAGGCTCACAAGTATCTCTATATCCCACCTTAGATATATATCTTACAGCCCTTTTTTGCACAACAAACAACATATCAAAAAGGTACTGAGAACAAGACCCCCAAAAAGATATCCCATAACACAAATAAGATTCTATAAGAGAAAAATATGCATTCCTTGCCAGCTGCTGGCTTAATTCATTAGACATTATTTTAATTGCATAACACCCAGATGATACTTTCTTGCATAAATAAAATATATGGATTTTGAATTTTAATTTATTGTCTATATGTATACCTAAAAATTTATTTACAACAGCCCCAGCAATAATGTCCGTTCCCAGAGTGACCTTCTCAACACTACATTTAAAGGTTAAAATATTTGTTTTTGATACATTAACATTTAAACAGTTCGAATCAGTCAATGGATTGAAAGAATGCTTTTACTCTTGCCATGTCTCTACCAATGTCATCATGAAGTTGATTTGAGTTTTTATTTATCCATATAATAGTAGCATCATCTGCAAATAATGTGAACTTACCGCTTATGTTGACACTAGACAGATCATTAATGTACAACAGAAACAACAAAAGTCCCAAGATCGAGCCTTGGGCTACACAAAAATTTATCTCCCGCTCCTCAGAGCATCATTAAAAAAGACTTTCTGAGTTCGACCCGTAAGATACGTCTTAAGCCAGTCTAGAGCTCTGCCCCTCACTCCATACTTTTCGATTTTCCACAACAGTATCCTATGATTTACGCAGTCAAAAGCTTTTGACAAATCACAAACACTGCTGCGGCCACCTCATAGTTATTCAGTCCTAAATATAATTTTTCTAAAAATGAAAAAATTGCATCGTTCGTACCATTAGACTCCCTAAAACCAAACTGTTCTTCACAAAATATTTCATGTTTGCTGAAGAAACTGGCTAACCTAACTTTAACTAGTTTTTCTGTTATTTTTGATAGAGCAGGCAACAGAGAAATAGGTCTAAAATTTGAAGCTGAGCTGAGCTAATTTGAGGTATTTTGGTACTTGTTTTTTTGCTCAGTAAAAAAAAAATTGATTGCGGAACATAGGGCCGCAATCCAAAAACGAGATTCTGATTTCTAATATTCTTGACTTCTGAGCTTATTGCTATAGGATCCCTATCTGGAACATGTCCTGCAATGTCACAGGCGCAATGTTCTATTTTACTCAACCGACTATCGCGATTTAGCTCTTTTTGACTTCATAATATACTTATGTTTCTGAAGCTAGATATATTCTAATTAATTTTGACCGACTCTATATTTGGTCAACATATTAAGAGGTGCTTCGAAATTGATTTTTCTAACTGTAGAATATGTTTAATGAATAGTTGAATATCTATCGGAGTCTTATTTACTGACGAGGAAAAAATGTCCCGAGTAAAAGTGTGTAACCCCACAAATAACTTAATCTAAGTGCATTTAAAATACGTAGACTTAATTTTACCTTCTACTAAATAATCCTTGATTTCACTAATGGTTCCATAGAATGAAAATCTGTAAGTATACACTGTCTGATAGCGGCTTTGTAATTCGGCTTGCTTGTAAGTTGCCCTCACAAAAAGATTATCACTGTAATACTGATATATAAAATTAATAAAAAAAAATAAAAAAAAATAGTAAAAAAATAAAAAAACAAGTACTTAGAATCTGTAGATAGGAAAGGAAATATATATACATATACATATATAATATATATATATATATATATATATATATATATATATATATATATATATATATATATATATATATATATATATATATATATATATATATATATATATATATATATATATATATATATATATATATATATATATATATATATATATATATATATATATATATATATATATATATATATATATATATATATATATATATATATATATATATATATATATATATATATATATATATATATATATATATATATATATATATATATATATATATATATATATATATATATATATATATATATATATATATATATATATATATATATATATATATATATATATATATATATATATATATATATATATATATATATATATATATATATATATATATATATATATATATATATATATATATATATATATATATATATATATATATATATATATATATATATATATATATATATATATATATATATATATATATATATATATATATATATATACCTGCAGAAATTATATATTTCTGCTATTATACATATATCTTTTCCGGCCAAGAACTTTTGATAAAGATGTGTGAGAGCGCATTTTTATCGATTTTTAGTATCTACTCTCCGCATGATGGTGCTAGTGCATGCTTTTTAAATTACCTACGGGTTTGCAGCCGGAAATCACCGGAGCCCCGATAGGTGGTGCTAAATGTTACATTTAACTTGTAGTACTGTTTCAGTATGATAGACATTTCGTTTTCGATTTTGTCACATCGACCAATCTGTTATTTCAGATCTCCGTGGGTACAAGCCTGCCTGATGAGGGTAGAGGCCCAGAAATCATGATTGCAGGACGGTACCCTGTGACATAATCGAAAGCAATTCTTCCTTTAGGCCGTTTTGCACCTGCAGAAATTATATATTTCTGCTATTATACATATATCTTTTCCGGCCAAGGACTTTTGATAAAGATTTGTGAGAGCGCATTTTTATCGATTTTTATATATATATATATATATATATATATATATATATATATATATATATATATATATATATATATATATATATATATATATATATATATATATATATATATATATATGCAGTTAACTTCATTTTCTATAAAATCCATACTTATTTAATAACTAGTTAAACAAACCAGTCATGCAATACTAGGTATTTTTAGTTTATCAGCCGGTTGCTAAATAGCGAATAAATATTACAAATAATGCAATAAACAGGGAATTAATAATATTGGAAATTAATTTCGTATTTTACTTATCTAATACAATAATAATTATACATCTTTAAAAAGAAATGAAAAAATGTGAAAACGTATTTGATGCTAGATAACTTAAGAACGGAACGCTGTCGAACAAAACTGAGTTTAGATTCGTGATCAGCACCTTAAATTCTACAAGCACACCAAAAAGTCTTTAAAGTAGGTGGTGGCCGAAAAAAACAATCGAACGATTGATATATCCTTGTTCTTAAATTTGCTATTACATGAGTCATCTTTAAGAAACTTTAGTGCACACGATCAAAACACTGAATGAACTCCTGTTGGCGGAGTTTAGGTTAGGTTGGGTTAGGTGTGTTCACCGACGCGTGAATGACTGTTATGATTGGTTTCCCTTCATAATTTAGCACTAAGCTTTTAAATTTATCTAAACCATCAACATTCTAATACAATAGTATCTACGAAATATGATATATAATACATGATATACACGAAATATGATATATTATTACTATACGGGTTCCTATACGTTTTAAACATTTTTTAAAGTCCTACCCTACATAGGAACTAACTAAACTAACTTCCACTCTAGCACTTCATTAAAACTTTAAGACTTGTTTATCTTGAATATCTCTCCCAAGGAGATTCTTACCTGCTTGTCTATGCAGAACTTCAGCACCAAAAATTTCCTGTCGTGGTCTAACGGAGTTTTCTCCTCCTCATCACATGCAGTAGAGGGCGAATCTTCCTCTGTGCCTACCCGGACCAGGTGTCTCTTTAATCGACAGTGGCCTGTAAGCACTCTTATGAGAGAGCTATTATTCTGTTTACTTCTTGTAAGCAGTCAGCCTGTTTTTGTTTTATTGGACCCACGACGAAATCCTTTGTCTTTCTTCCTTTATTGTAGCTTTACCACTCCTTATTCAATTTATGATAAGCTCAGTCGTTTGGGGGCCGGCGTCTTGATTTACTGGCTTGACATTCCTAGGATTAGTCCCGGCCCTATGGACGACATTTTGACTCCAAGCTTAGCTAGCTCGTCCGCCGCCTTGTTGTATGCTATTTCACAGTGACTAAGAACTAAACATGTTTTATTCTCTTGGCCCTTGCCAGTCTCTCAAGTGCGTCGCAACTGTCCTGAGTAACTGGCCTTGGGTGAGTTCTGCTTAGTTATCCTATCAAATGACCACTTCAACCTCCAAACCTCCTTCAACTTCCTCCGTCGCAGCCGCCACCATGATGGTAAATATGTCTGCCTGAAAAACCGCGCTAAACTTCATAAGTGCGAATGTTTAGTATACACTCTTGTGCCTGAGGACTGCAATCCAGCCATCCTTAGACTATTGGTGTAGCACATTAGACATTCGTTTACAAACTGCTCCGCTATTCCAGTCGCCCGATGTTAGCCAAACTATCGAGGTAAAGTCTACGCTGGGCCTAAATACCGCTTCACATATAGTCAATACATAACGTAAAAGCGCAGGCCCCAGCTTACTCTGCTCTTCGAAATTGCCACAGAATTGCGGCTGCCTTAACTACAACCATTTGGACATGTGCTTTGCACGTCAACTTAGAATCGATAATAACTCGTAGGTACTTAACTTCATTTTTCAAACTAATCTGTTTCCCAAACATCTTTGGAACTCGTAACATACATATATTTTATTCTTTGGAAATTTCGGTCTTTGTTGCATTGATCAAAGTCCAGAATCTTCACGCCACTTTCAATCAACCTGCAAGCCTCGCTGATAGTTTCGATCAAGCGGCCAGTAACTAAGATCGGGCCATCATCAGCAATATCAGCATAGACCTGTGCTTAGCAGCCCGTCCATGATTAAGCCCAAGTGCAGCAAGAGGCAACTGCCTTGTTGGTAACCACAATCAACCCCTGAACTATTCCCTCCTTAACTTACTTAAGAGATTAATAAATTATTCATGTAATTCTTTAAACTAACTGGATTAAGATTTACGCTTAGCTAGAAAATGTATTCATCTTGAACTTGTGAGCAATCTTATCGATAATAATAAATTTCTTCCCAAATAACTTATGATAAGTTCATTATAGGGAACTATAAAAATATAATAAAAAAAAGAAAAGAATAAATACATTTTTACAAGTAGTAAACAATAACAGTCATATAAGTGCATTAAATAAATATATATATATATATATATATATATATATATATATATATATATATATATATATATATATATATATATATATATATATATAATTAATGCATCAAAAGAAAAATCTTTAGTACCTTTTTAAATTTTGAGAAAAATTTTATTCTTTCTAAAGATATAGGTAGTTGAATTCTACAATGAAATAAAGATTTTTTTTGCCAATTTATGATATTATTTGCCAACGTATTGTACGTATCCTACTATCATGTTCTAATTTTTAAAAGTTTCTTTTATTTCCTTATTCCTGTGTAATAATTTAAACATCACCATATTACAGTCAGGCGTCAAAACTTTAAACTACTTAACCGAACTTATAGAAGAATCTGAGAATAAATCGTATCGGAGTCCTAAATCTTGATCCGCTACTAATTACTGGCGGACGAACCATTTACGAGGCCTGATCAGACGTTTCGTTAGATATATTGTAGCTAGGCCTCAGTTACTATTGGATACTAATGTCAACCACCAAATAGTGCTGTTTTATCTTTCATAAATGGCCCCTCATGCCAAAATGTAAGAATTCAGCAGAAGTGTAACATTCGTACAATTTCTAATAAGCACATAAAGATGCAACTGCTTTGCAAGTAGAAGTTTATAAAATTCCTTGCCACTGCGGTAAAGTGTAAAGAGGAAACTGGATAGTCTCTATCTACTAGACTTTAAGAACATAACATGAGAGATAGGTCTAAAACAAATTGTTTAATCCGCTGTTACTGAAAATTAACACGCAAGAGGACATATGATTAATGTAAAGGATTTGCGAGGGCTACGTGCTACAATATGCACGGAAACAAATCATTGCAGTGAGTCATGTGTCGGGTGTCGGTGAGCACATACTTGAACTATGCTACTAAAAGTTTATTCAGTGCTTAGATGCAGTGATTGCCGGTGAAGATCTTTAAAGATGCCTCGTACAATCGCAGGAGAAACTTTGGAAATTAATTTTAATTTGGCACGGTCTAAAGAACTGTGATTTATTGTTTGACTGTATCGGTAGAAGCTTACATACCATGAACAATTGATAGTTTTCAAGTTTCTAAATTTTAAAAACAATATTACGTCATACATACCTCTAAAAACTGGCCAAGATTGTTTTCAAAAAAACTACCCTCCTCCAGATATATATCTTTAATAAACTTAGAGCTCTCTAGAATATCAGAAACATTTTTTTGTGTTATTTGCGGTGGCGTTAGTTGAACTCCGTTGTTATCAAAAGATACTGCTGTGGATAGCAAGTCCTTCAGACCTAAAGAAGTGAAATTAAATTAGGTATATAAAATTACGTAGTATAAATTATTTATTTGTTAATATATGTATGGCAAATTTTGTTCACGAAAGAATGTAATTTAGTTTTTTTGTTTCCGTTATATCCTTTAAAATTGGTTTTTACAATATCAAAAAATGTCATGACACACGCAAAGTAAATATTTTTACTATTCTTTTGCTCTTTTTAAAAGAAATATACATACAGTTTGACCAGTAAAGTCCGCATCATACGGGATTTTTTTGTTTAACAATTGACTTAAGTAAAATTTAAGTTGGCAAAAAGTTTTTGCTTGAAAAATAATGCAAAATGACAATAAAAAAAGTTAAGCACGTGATTTATACATTTTTTTAATGACAAAAAAACTATATTTTTTGTCTAAATTTTGAAAAATCATTATAGAACGTTGATAAATTTATGGCTCAAATGAATTTTTTTAACTAATTATTTATTTTAAATGCAATTTTGGTGATGAAAACAAAAATGGGTGCAAAAACTGTTTCCAGAATATAATTTTTAATACATATTTATTTACAATTTAATAAAAACGAAACTAAGAAAACCCATTTTTTAGCCGACTAAATTTGACTTTTATAATAAAACTCGTATAAATAGAACTAAAGAGGATGAAATAAAAATGCTTATAAAAAAAAATAAAACCGACCTCAAAAAAATACACCAATAGGTGAAAAATAATATTTCAGTTCACCAGAAAAATTTTACTCTGTAAAATCGGTACCAAACTAATATAGGCAGTAAGGCATTATACTTGTGGTATTAGAGATAAAAACACTCAGTACTTTAAAAGATTGCTCGATATGACAAAATCAAAAACGAAACGTCAATGAGACAGATTCTTCATGTAGGCCATTTTGCACTGCTTGGGCTGCTCTTCTTCCGCTGGACTAATAAAAAAATCTAAAGTATCACTCCCCATAACTCGAAACAAGTCCCATGATACAACGGGCCGTGGTACATCAGGTTACCAAACATTGCCATAACACTTTTTTCGCATTTAAAGTTTTCTTTAAGCTCTTCACCTGTCCCTCACTTTAGACTGTAAATAACTAACCTAACCTAAACCGTATATAGGTGTCTTCACTACATTTTTTATTAAAAGAGAGGGGTTAAACTTTTCTCCGACTCTCTAAAACAAAGCATTCCCGTTCGATTGCACTATGCGTTCGTTCTGCATTTAGAGGGTGGCTTGAACAACAAATGGGGTGCTCCATTCCGTCATGTGTTTATATGAGAATCATCGCCACAGCGGTCGCACTAGCATCTATATGCACTATAAATTATTTGGTTAAATCTGGGTATTTTAATATAGATAACGCTATCAAGACTTGCTTGATCATGCTAAAACCTTTTTCCGAGCCCCATACAAATTTCACATTTTTTTTCGTCACACGCACCCGCTCACGCTCAAGCAAACACACATATATTTTTTTTCTAAAATTATGTTTTTCGCAATTTAGGGAAAATGTCGAAAAACCCAACTTATACCTTTTCGAAAATGTTTGTGATTTCAATAATTCCCCAATAATATAGCCATACACTATGCATTAATAATACAATAATCGGCTGTTATATGGGGAAGTAAAAATGGGAATGACGTCACAATAAAATCACTAGACGAATAGAGCAATTTGAAGGGTATAAGAGTTTTTCTAAATTATGAAAATATTTTGAGTTACTGAATGTATCATAATGAAATGAAATGTTCCACCATGTGATGTATATCGAAAATTTAAAAGTTTTAACTTTTACAATTAACTTTTTATAAAATAAGATGAATAAATAAAGATACCTACTAATAAATGAAAGCGATTCTTCCGAATTAGTTCCAATCAATAGAGCTTCACCATTTACATCTCCGTTTTCCAAAAGTTCATAGAGGGGTTCAGTTATAAAACTCTCTTCACTTTCCGTTTCCAAAACTGGAACAAACTGTTACGATAAATTAGAAAATATTTAGAATTTCAAAACTTATCATCATTTTTAGAAAGAGAGTTTAACAGCTTAATATCGGAATGGAGCACATCTCGTAATTCAAAAGCAGAACTTAAAGTTTGTTGTTGGTTTCTTACTTTAGAATCTAAGCAAAGACAGATTAGATTGTACTCCGTATAGACGTTCCATTCTATTGTAAATAAAACACCACAAATGGATCCTAAGTTTCGTCTTGTATTACCTATGGTAGGGATCCAATGAGATTGAAATATATCCAGGTAGCTCGGCACAAATTCACGCCGAATATTGCCAGTATTTACCTAGCAGTCTCGTACCTCCGAATTTAAATACCCATTGGAGCATGCTTTAAGCATACAAATTAGGTATGACTCGACATCCATTTCCATTTTAAAAAATGTTTTCCATTTTCTTGAACTTCTAGAGACTTTCGCGATAGGGATTTTATCATATTCTAAGGTTCTATTATGATCTAGGGTCTAAATTATCTTTCCAACTGTTTGGGAAGGCCGGCTTTTCTTATGTACCCAGGATGGGTCACTCTTAACTCCGGTGTGATAGGTCGCCGATGTCAACTTTCGAATGGCTGTAACTTTCTTCGCGACCAATATATCTTTCTTCGGGAAAAGTGACCTCCGCTACTTCCGTAGGCATTTACTTCACAATATCGTTACGCTATTGCCCATCAGTGGCTTTGTCAATGATGGTAGTAGATATGGCGTTGTTCGAGTAACACGTGTGATTTACGGCTCTGCCTCCTAAATAGTAATTATTTCAAATATAAAGTAGTAAATTAAATATATTTTTACGTTTAACGAGTGCCTGTAAGTTTGTTAAGTTGTTTACAGTGCAGTTATGACCAGAAGAGGGCAAAAAGTGAATTCGGGCCCTGCCGATCTTCCCGCTGCTAGTAGCAATATGTCAACTCGTGTTGACAAATTAGAAGAAAACCTGCAATCAGGTCTTAAAGACCTAAGAGAACAACTTTTAGGTAACGGAGACACACAGAAATCACAGGAACATATAACAGAATTCCTGAGTAAAATTACTGTCTTTGAGAAAAAATTATTAACCTCAATATCGGAATTAAAAAAAGATATACAGACGGTAGAAAGCCAATTAGTACACCATAAACAGGACAATATGTTGAATAGCATTGTTATCAATGGAAACAAAGAAACGGTCAAAATTGTTAAATCTCACTTAAAAATCGATGTAAGGACAAGCGATATCGACTTTAGCTATCGTTTAGGTACGGCGGCAGTTCCGGGAAAAACAAGACCTCTGTTAGTTCGTTTCGTGAATCGGTGGGTGCGCGATCAAGTTTTTGGTGCAAAAAAACGTCTAAAGGCAGTGGTATTGTCATCAGTGAGCAACTTGCTAGTAAAAATATGTTATTATACAAAAAAGTTCGTGCTGTTGTAGGTGTAAAAAACTGTTGGACATCAAGAGGTAAAATATTTGTTTGCATTGAAAGTAATAAAAAACAAATCCGTGATATCTCCGATCTAGACAAACTTCTTACTAAAAAATAGACCTTCTTTATTTCGCAGCATGAATAATGAAATAAATAATGTTATATTATCGTACTACTTAAGGGCAGAGTCTACTGAAATGACTCTACAAGTTTTTTTTTTTTTGTTTTTCTTGGCGGCACAAACAATATATAAATAAGTAGGTAATCTCTCAAATTATTTAACACATTTGTAAAATAAAAACATTGTTATTTTTTCAAGTCAAAACATATTAAAATTTTAGTATTGGTTAATATATGTAAATTTCGTTTTTTTTTTGTTCTGTAGGTTATGTTTTCATTTGTACTTAATTCTGATGGTTAATAAAAAAAATATGAAAAAACAGCTTAAAATAGCACATGTTAATGTTCGGTCTCTGCTAGCTCATTTTGATGCTTTTAGGAATGTAGTTTTATGTAACAACTATAATATTATTGGAGTGAGCGAAACTTGGCTTAATAGTTCTATATCAAATGAAATAGTTCATATACTAGGTTATGTCTTTGTCCGTTGCGATAGAGCTAGCAGGGGAGGAGGAGTTGGTTTCTTCATCAGAGAAAACATTAAGTTTACAAAAATTAATTCACCCAAAAATATAGAGCAACTCTGGTTGAAGTTACAAATGTATCATAGGGAAATCATAATTGGTGTTGTTTACAAACCACCAAACTTATCATATACCGATTTTTTAAATAATTTTAAAAGCTTTGTATCATCTGTTTTACCAATGGCTCGTACATTTTATTGCATTGGAGATTTCAATATAAATTTATTTAATTTCGAAAACGCTGACGCTAAATGTGCTACAGAACTTTTCGAGGGCTTAGGGCTAAAACAAATTTTAAATGAACCAACTCGTATCTCACATACTACATCGACCTTAATTGATTACATCTTAACAACGGACGAGGAGACAATTATAGCAGCAGGAACAACACCAGTTTGACTATGGCCTTAAGTCTATTCCTTGGGATAATATTTATCATTTACAGAATGCGGACCGAAAGGTTGAATTTCTTAATACAAATTTACAGACTTTATTAGATATTTACGCTCCTTTCAAAAGTTATCGCATCTCGAAACCATATGCGCCTTGGCTCACCGACACTATTCGTGAAATGATAAAGAATAGGGATAAAATATTAGCTAAATATAAAAAATATCATAATGTAGCTGATTGGAACCTATATAAACAGATGAGAAATATGATTACTAATGCCGTTCGCAGGGAAAAAAAAGTATATTTTGATCAGCAGGCAATGAAAACCCAAAAAGATATCTGGTCTTCTTTAAAGTTATTGAATTTTACTAAAAAACAAAATAACCAAATACCTGATGAACTAATTGATGTCAATCGAATAAATGATTATTTTCTTAATTGTATTCAAAAACTTCCTGTTGACCAGGAATTACTTTTATATTATAAAAATAACAAAAAAGAATCAGTAAAAAGCATCTTCAGCTTTTCTGAGGTCTCTGAAATTGAAGTTTTAAAGATTATATCTAATATTAAACCTACAGCTACGGGAGTAGATGGTATAAACATATTAACAATAAATTTATGTCTACCATATTTGTTGCCACATATAACGCATATTATCAACTTTTGTTTAAGACACTCGGTTTTCCCATCGGAGTGGAAAAAAGCCTGCGTCATTCCCCTGCCCAAGACTCCTAATCCCTCAACATATAATAATCTCAGGCCAATCAGCATTTTACCGACGTTTTCGAAATTACTGGAAAAAGTAATGGAAATGCAATTGCAAAAACATTTGAATATTAACAATATTCTTCCTACTACTCAGTCTGGTTTTAGGTCGGGGCATGGTTGTGTTACAGCATTGTCAGAAATCACAGATAATATTTTTAACGCTATAGATAAAAGCAAGCTGACAGTTTTGATATTGCTGGACTACACCAAAGCCTTTGACACTCTGAGCCATGAAATTCTTAACTCCATTCTAAATTTCATTGGATTGTCACCGACAGCCCGCTGTCTGGTTGCTGACTACCTCCAAAATAGAGTACAGGCTGTGAAATGCGCTGGGCTTACATCTAATTTTTTAGAAATTTCGACAGGAGTTCCACAAGGCTCTATCCTGGGCCCTCTTCTCTTTTCTGTGTATGTTTCCAATTTTCCTTCAGTGTTTCTCTCTTGTGCCCAGCATTATTATGCCGACGACACTCAAATATATATGTCATTTAATTTTCAAGAAAATCAGCAGGCGGTGTCTGCAATAAACTATGATTTGGAAAACTTATATGCGTTCTCCAACAAACATTGTTTGCAGTTAAATTCGGCAAAATCGGCCGTGATGGTGTTCGGTAGGGAGATGGATAGGAGAAATTTTGTGGCATCCTTTAAAGACAAAATTGTAATTACAGACAAACCTATCACATTTTATGAACATTATAAAAATCTTGGCCTCATTATGGACCAAGACTTGCGATTTTCTCAGCACATTAGTAAATGCTTACAAATAAGTTACATTAATTTAAAATTAATATATCAACACAGAGCTGTATTAAATAGAAAAACTAAATCTATGCTTTGTGAATTGTTGGTCCTATCCCATCTTAATTTTTGTGACACCGTATATGATTCCTGTCTAAAAAGCACAGATATAAGAAGAATACAAAGACTTCAGAATAGTTGTTTGCGCCTGATTTACGGCATAAAAAAGTACGACCATATTAGCCACACTTTTAACCTCAACAATTGGCTTAATATGAAAAAAAGGAGGCAACTTCATTCTGCAACGCTTTTCTATTCCATTTTAACAAGTAAAATACCTTCTTACTTATATAATAAAATTCGATATCGAACGGATATTCATAACTTGAATATTCGATTTATAGGTACACTAACCCCTCCTCTCCACTCAACACAAATGTATAAGAGATCATCAAATTACAAATGTAATGAATAAGCTCACTAATAATTTTAAAAATATAAAGTCCAAAGCTGCATTTAAACAATATGTGTTTAAAAAGCTATTTTCTAAACAATAATACTTATATAATTACGAATTGATGTTAATCTCTATATTTCACAATTTGTACAATGTTTATGACTGACATATTCTGTGTGAATAACCAATGCTTTAGTGTAACTTGAATTGCATTTCATTTTCTCTTTTGTGTTACTATGTAATGTTTGTTGCCGCTTTCTCTTGTTTATTATACATTTTTTGGGATGCGTTTATCTACTAGATTAGGGTTAGGTGTAAGAACAGGCATTTATTCCTTCCAGAATAAATAAACTGAATCTCGCCCTTTCTGTACTTTATTTGTATTATTTATGTATATTTTAAAATAAAAGTCCTTTATTATTATTATTATTCACGATTGAGTCATGTGGCCCACCCGGGTTTCCGCCATTTTTAAACAAATATCTGGCGCTCTCGGCAACTCCGCGGCTAATCTAGTCGAGCCAGAGGTAATATTTCAATTAAACGACCACATTTGTGGTGTGTCTGATGGACCGTCCATGCGAAGTATAATCGGTGTAATGCTCTAAGTCAGGACCCAGAAAACATAACTTAAACGCTGCTATATTTTCTGTGGTCAGGGTTACACGGGATTTTCTTTAAACATGACAGATCGCTTACAACCAAGTGCCTTCGTCCAATAATTCATGCTTTTTTAAGGTTATCCCATTAGACATTAAAGTGTTTGCAATCGTGTAGGATCGGTAAGTTTGATATTCAAAGTCAAAGAACATACCTCTACTTATTTCTGTGTCTGTGTGAATAAAATAGCAAAGACAAAGAGGTGATGTTTATTATAATTTTTAGTATTTTTTTTTAGTTATACGAGTGGGCCGCGTCGATATTCGACGGCAGCAATAGTTTTTAAATTACCCCTTAAAACTATAATAAAAATAAATAAAAAGTCAAGATAATATCTCTGTAGTGAGTGAGATCGACGGGCTAAAGTATAACAAAAATTACCTTCTATTTTACATTTATAGATTTTAATTTAATATTTAAATGCAATATCCTGTATATTTTTTTCATGGAATACTTTCTTGCCAATGACAACATGTTATGTAAGATTTATTTATAATATATAAATTAAATGACCAGGCCTAAATTGGCTTGACAAGCGTGAACAAGCGTTAACAATAATGTTCATGTAATTTGCTTTAATTTGCAATAATTAATTAATTGGTATATTTCATAAAACGTTGAACATTTTTTCCAATACTTGATATAATTATATTATAGTTTTGCCATTTTGACTAGTTATCTTACTTAAAGTTAATTTAAGAGACGCTTACTAAATGTTGCTCTACTTGTAAGGCACAAGTCATTAGCTGATCTACCGAAACATTAACCAGATAATCCATTATTTCTTCAGTGGAACTATTTCCGGTAATACTTGGATTTAGAAAACTTGTGTAGTTATAAAAAAAAGAGCGTGGATTCAGATTCAGCGTGGTGCTTAGTGTACATCCGCTATGGCAAATGGCCCCTCGAAATAGTCCTGGAAAAGATAATTAATTGTTATTTTAACTGTAACAAAAATAATTACGGTAAATTTACATATAGTTCTGTATATGTATTTTGTATTCTCTTATTTTGCTCCTTCCTGTATAGAATTTTAATATTTGTGAAAAATTACTCAATTTTTAAAATTGATTTCAAATTCAAAACTGGGTACCAGCTTTCTAGATGCCGAAAAAAATGCCAACTTTTTTAGAGTTTTTTGCATAGCTAAAAACTTTCTATAGGGTTAATTTCAAATTTTGGGTAAAATTAATGATACCAAGTAACAAATCGAATATAGGGTAACTATATTATAAAGGATTTATATAAAATTAATGAAATTTTGATTCAAATTGTTCTTTGAATGAGATGTGATAATTGATAATAAATACCAGAATTGTCGTTTTGCTCAAGTTTTAAAAATCGGTAAATTTCCTTTATGCGGAACTTTACTCGTTATGAATCTTTTAATAGTGAAGTGTGACCTAATTTAGTAACATATACATAATTTTTGTTCCATCGTATTGGATTCATACCAATATTTTATCAGTTTCTACCTATGTCCCACTTGATTGTTGGGCATAATTTAAAATAAATACAAGTAGTTTTTACATTGACACACACCGCCATTGTGTTAGGTCATATTAAATTCGCTTTACCAGTTTATCGCTATAACACATTTAATATTTCTGCAAAATGTAAAGTCAATCGAATAAGATTTTTTTACCTTGATGTTTAAAAAATTTCATTTGGCTGTCATTTTATATTTCCATCTTGAATTCGTACCACAACTTTACCAGTTTTTCTCTATATCACACTTAACGTTTGTACAAAATTTGAAATTAATCTAATAAGTAGTTTTCTCAGACCGAATTTTGAACAATTTTATTAAGCCACCATTTCGTTCTGCCATCTTGAATTCGTACCAAAATTTTACCAGTTATTTCCTGAATAATACTTGATCTATATGCAACGTGGGACTTTCGGATTTTTGATATATAGAGAATTCTACAAAGCATTTTTATTTTTTTTTGCAGATGCTTAGGTAGTATAATTCCGCAAGCTCGGGATTGTCACGCGTCAATCTCCGTGGGCGGCAGTATGCGGCAAAATAATTACATTGTTTTTGTGAATACCAATCTCAAAAAATGATCCACTATAAGCCAAAATATCATTAGATAAACTAGCAACTGAGTTATCAATGAGAAAAAATGTCTATCTAAAACTGGAGAAAAAGATTCGTGGTTTTAAACATTTTCTACTTTAACTGATCCCGACCTTATTAAAGAAAGTATCTAGCTAAGTAAAACCTATAATTTAAGCCTATAACAATGATCTTGACATTAAACTTGAAAATTAGATTCTTCAAATCAATCATATCCTTAATATTTTGCTAGACTCGCAAAAATGAAATCTCTTAAGGAGAAACTCTGTTTAGAATGTTTTCAAATCTTTACTTCCGTTAAGAAAATTCATGTCAAAAGCAGTCACTAACTTCTGAGGTAAAAAATCTGTTCTTGCTCCTAAAAATTATTTCAAATCGGCCTAAACTAAGCGACTTGGCCTTAATGAAAATAGAATCAGTGTTGCTTAATAACCTATAGGTGAAAACAATAATCAAAGTCATGTTGTACATTAACAGTCATCTTCGGGTGTTACTTTAGTTGGAAACTTATGCGTACAAAGATTTAAGTGATGAAAGGGTCCAAAAAATGATGGGCTTTGGGCGGTCTCATAATTTAATATGCCTCTGTATGTACCCAAAAACAATTTTTTTTCGATATAGGAAAAAACGTTTCATACAGTTCTCTATACATAGCTAATGATTTTTTATGCAGTTGGATTTAAATTTTGCGCTAAATCGATGGCATAGTAAAAATTTGATTGAGTATGTAGTTTTAAAGAAATATGATATTAGACGTTGATGATTTATTTCTCTCTAATATTTTTTAAATATGTTTTTTTATTTTTATCTGATGAGAGGCATTTTACAAATTACTTTTCTAAATCATTCTTTTGTGATAATACTACTTAAAATAATATATTATGAAGGACCCTGGGTAAAAGGTAATTAATCGATAAAATTATTTCTTCCTGCTACAGTTTTTTTTGCTAGTACTCGTTTTATCCCCCATACGCCACTGAACTTTATTAATACACTTTAAACAGGACAGTATTTTAGGTAATTAATCGATGAAATGATTTCTTCCTGCTACAGTTTTTTTTTGCTAGCACTCGTTTTATCCCCCATGCGCCACTGAACTTTATTAATACACTTTAAACAGGACAGTATTTTAGTGACCTGTTATAAAATATTACGTATTAAATATTAAAAATTACATTATATGATCGTTATAGTTGATCTGATATAACATTTTTTAAAGAAACCAATGAATGGTATGCGATAATAATTTTAATCACCTTTTGTTAGTATACTTGAGGTGTGACTATTTATAGAAAAAATGTTTGAATTTATTCTTTTGCTTGTAATTAGGTATGTTTGTCGGTCGGTTTACCTGCCTATATATGAGTGTATGGTTTTTATTGTGGGTATGATGCATTTATGTATGCATACCGTCTATTTTTGTCTATCAGGCTGTTTCTTTCAGAAACATGTTGCATTATATATCTTTTTTAATTTAATGGACCAGATGAATAATGTTGAAGTAAATTAATTTTTTTTTCTTTAAGATTTTTTCAGATATTCACATTTCAGGGTAACTGATGCCGACAAACATGTTTTCTTAATTCCGTCGGTCTGTCGGTTTGCGGCATAGCTAAAAAGGTACTTAAATGATTGACTACAGATTCCTACAAGCAAAGAAAGGTAAAATTGTAAATATAAATTGTTGATTATTTTGAACAATCTACTAATAACAAGCGGCTTAACAGTTAATATAAAAATGCCGCTCTTTTCAAACGAAGATGTGTTCTTCGAGTAATGTACACTATTTTTTCTACGACCACTCAAAATTTTCAGTAGAATTATTATATTTTATTTTTTCTATGTTTCTTCACTAGTATTGAAAAAATGGTCACCCGAAGAATCAGCTTTGACGTGGACACGAGACTGTTGTGTTCAAAAGCATTTTTCAGAACACATGTTGAAAATTTTTTTTCAATACTCGTGTGACGTATATGGCACTTTCTAGCCCAGTTAACAGTTTTTTGTCAGTTTCGTATGTAATCGTTGGAAAAAACTATTTTTATAGGTATAGGTGTTTGTTGATTTTACTAACCACTGGATTTTTTGCTAACCAAATGTAATCCAACCGACATCCCACCAGCACTTTCTCCAAAAATTGTCACTTTCTCAGGATCACCTCCAAAATATTTTATATTGGTTTGGGTCCATTGCAGTGCTAGAACCTGATCCTTCATTCCGGCATTTCCAGGCATCACACTGTCGCCAGTGGAGAGAAAACCAAGAGGACCAAGCCTGTAGTTAAATGTTACTACAATAACATTTTCATCTATTAAATTTTGAGGTCCATAGAATTTAAATATTCCACTGCCTGCTCTAAAACCTCCTCCGTATATCCAAAACATAACTGGCAGATTTGCAGATGTCTAAAAATTATTAAGAGATCTTAATTTTCTAGTAACTACTATTATAATATTTTGGTCTCCTAAAATTTTGAAAATGTATCTTGTATATTTGCAAAGACTACAAGACTGAATATAATATTCTATAACGTTGTACCAAATAATTGTGTTTGCATTAATATTACCCCACCATATATTAATGCTAAGCATAGAAATTTTGTCAAGTGTCAAAACATATCTTCGAATTTTACGATACCTAAGTTTCAGACTACAGAATTGTTCAAATATGGCATCGGTGAAATATTCGTTACAGTACCTTTACAATTTCCACCTACTTTTAACAGCCCTTCTGAAAACAACAGTGATCGTGCATCCAAAAATCAAGCTGACACGACGTTGCTTAAGCTTAATTTTGATAACCGTTTATAAATGGACAGCATCAGGTAAACGCCAACCTTTGTAGTCAAAGCGGCACGAACTGGCTGTAATCTGTTACGAGTCCAAATATATTCCCATTGAAAATGCACACCATGATATTTTCTATAAGTTACAATGCAAGCATAATGTGCTATAGATCAAGGTATTTCCCTTAAAAGGGAAGACATTAGGGTGATTAAAATATAGAATGCAAGCAAAGAATAGGGATACAAGTGTCTTGCAACTCAAATGTGATACTGTAACTGATCACCCTACATAGTGTTATGTAAACATTTTTATTCAATTTACTCAACATTGGCAGATTTACAGCTAAACTTCTGATTTGCCTTTTAACGATTACCAGAGACAGTATCATATTCCAGTTGAAACACTCTTCTCACTCATATTTTATTTTTTACTCACTGTGATTTTTGTCTTTTTAAGGAATACCTTTTACTTTTTAAAGATAACGTGATCTATAGCACATTATGTTTGTGCTTAATCTTATGGGAAACCTTAATGTGTACATACCATATTTAAAAAAAATAAATTTTTCTCCATTTTAAGCACATACAACGTATGTATTACGAAATAAAAAGTAATTTTGTAAATTCTTAAACAGTTTTTGATTTAATAAAAACTCATTGGTAGGAACCGAGAAATCGAAATTCTTAAAAGGTTGAAATTTTTTTATACATAAAAAAGGATCAACCAATTATCTTTTTAAGTGATGCCTTATATTATAATGGTAAAACAATAATAAAAACCGAGCTAGTTTTACTGTCTTGATAATTAAAAAAATAGAATGTCCGGTATCGCCTATGTATGATAATACATCGCAATACATCAATACAATCCAGATAATACATCAATACAATCCGGACTCGTAATTGTGTGACTTCCCAGAAAATTTTCGATTCATTGAAACCTCACTGTCAGGAACCGAGAAACTAAGATTCTTAGTAAAATAACGTAGATACAAGAAGCTTTTTTAATTTTTTTATGTATCACTCTAGCATTACTCTGAAAACTTTCTAAAAAATTAATCTAATTTTTTTAAACCATCCACGAGTAATCGGTGCGTAAACATAAAAAAATACTTTGGGTTGAATTGGTAACTTTTTCCGTTTTACTAGAGGTTGGCAATTCGACATTTAATTTCGAATTTATATTTTTGTGAGGGTTGTATAGTTTTTTACATCTTCTAGAAAAACATATTTCGTTTACCCTAAACCTAAACCGTTTTGCAATATAAAATATAAACAATTGTAATTGCGAAATAAAAAACAAAATAAATGAATTAAATAAATTTTAATCGCATATTTTAGTCATAATTTAAAATATAAACGTCGAACGTCGAGGAACTTTGCGCCCAAGCAAAAGCAGTTTAAGATAAACAAGGTAATTTTTACCAGAAGATTTGATAAAATTTACAACTTTAACAAAAATTTAAATTTGAAATAAAATGTCGACTTGAGGCTAACCGCTAGTCAGGAATTAAAGATCTTTCTTAACGAATTTCAAAAAAGGTTATCAATTCGACCTAATTTTTTTATATGTATGTAGGTACACTGAATTTGGATGAAAGTTTTCAGGGGGGTGCCAAAGTGCAAGCATATTGACAAAAAATTTTAGATGGTGCGTCTTATATCTCCGTTATCTCTGAAAATAGATTTTCTAAGATACACAGTTACTTTTTATATCATATCGCATACACTGTAAGGTCAAAGATTATGTATTATAAAGAGGTGACAGCCGGCAAAACATCAAACGAATTTGCCTTGGCTCTCATTGTCCTTGAACCTTTATCTTGGAGTTGCAGTATTACAGGTTCTTATGCCATTTCAACAGAAACTGCGCTACACCTATTTTATTGTATTTTACCCCTAAAAATAATACATTATTACTATTTAGGAGATTAATATGATCATAAAGAAACTATTTTGTTAAATAACCAAATTTTGGTACACACTTACTATGCGAATTTAAAACAGGTTATCACAAACAACTTATTTTTTAATACGTTTAAAAAAATGACATGCACTAAACATATAAATATTGCATCAATATATAAAGAAACGGCTGTTTGCCATAATAAACACTAGATTATAACGCATCAAACGCAATAATTTAAATTCTTAGCCGCCAAGTATCCAGTCGCATAACATTATAATACGAAAATTTGTTTCTATGTATCCTTCTGGAATACCAGTGAAAGTGACCCGCCAATCACAATCACCAACTGTCTCACGTACCGCATTGACCAATCATAACCTACCTCAGCCGACGTAGCTTAGCGCCTAGTGGTTCGGAACACATAAATCTAGCAGGACACAAGGAAATTCATATAATATTTAATAAATAAGTACAAATGCTAAAAGTTTGAATGTAATAGTTTTGCGATGTAGTTAGTAATTTGAGAAAATATTATTACATTTAACTATGTTGGGATTTAAGTATGCTTATATTAAATTGTTAGTTTAATAAGTAAGAAAATGTTTCAAAAAATAATTTTTACATTTCTCGAGTAGAGACTTAGTTCCAAACTAACTTTTTCTAATATTTTCAAATAGTTTGGTAAAAATCCAATGTGGTGGGACAAAATGGCGGCCTAGTGAAATATTAGCAAACATTATTAATAAAAACTTAATTACCCAATTTGCCTCAGATTTTGCACAACAATCAAATTTATATAGGAATAAACTGGTAACATTTTAGTACGAATCCAAGATACCCAAACAAAATGGCGGCCTAACAAAATATTTAAAAATCAGTCTGAAAAAAGTAGTTATTAGATTATTTTCAAATTTTGTGCAGGTATTAAGTATGATATAGAGATAAACTGGTAAAATTGTGGTATGAATTCAAAATGGTGGCCAAATAAAATTTTTATAAAATCTTTATAATTAACTGTAGAAAAATTAAATGTGATATAAAGATAAACGGGCGCTAATTCAACATGGCTGAATAAAATGGCGGTCTTAAAAAATCAGTGTAAACTACTTATTGTCAATTTATTTTAAATTATGCCCAAAAAATCAAGTGTGGCATAGGTGGAAACTGGTAAAATATTGGTACGCCTGTTGGCTTTATTAACACTAGTCGTAGTATATAGTGGAACAAAATGGGGCCTAATAAAAATGTTTGATGAAAAGGCAGTATATTATATGTGTTATTAAATAACTATGTTCGAAACTAAATTGGGTCACACTTCACTATTCCTAATAAAAAGACTGATTCATAACGAGAGAAGTTCCGGGTAAAGAAAATTTACTGATTTGTATATTTGATCTTATTTTAATTTTATTTTTATCTTACTATTACTGTTATTATTTATTTTTAATAACTTTATTTATTAATCTATAAAAAGTAAATAATGTAATTTATTAATTTTCTTTATTAAAAGAAGTTTTTATTTCATGAAATGGAATATTTTATTAAGCCGATATTTGATTATGCAGTATAATTTGTATGATTTTTGACCAAAATTTACAGAAGTCCTAATAAGTAGTTTTTCAGTTATTTTGTGCACAGCTAGAAGGGCAGATCGAGGGAAATTGGAGAATCTAGGAGCTCTAGAAACCCTATATGCATATATCTGCAAAAATCGCCTAGGAGATCAAGGCAAAATAGCCCCGTCGAGTCAATGCTGGCAAATGCTGTCAAAACTGTACGTAACCCTCAGGATTGTCTCCATTAAGAATTCAAAATAGAAATTCTATGAAGGCTTGACAGTAAAGGGAGTAGTAAATGCAAAAACAGTGAGAATTACAGTAGACACCGGAGCGGCGCGGCGGTTTCCCTGATCGGAAGAAATTTCGTCGAAGTTGAAGAAATAAAACCACCTGCAGAAAAACTGCGTACCGTAACAGGGAAGTCAGCGCCTATATACGAAGAAGTTAGTGTCAGACTTGACTTTTACTAGGCCCAACTTTAATTCACTATGAAACAATAGTGACCGATATAGAAGATGAATTGTTCGTCGGAATGGATCTGATTAAAAAACATGTCTTATCGTTTGACCCTAAACTTAACATCGTAACAATTGGAAAAGAAGAATTGGTTTTGGTTAACGAAAATGTCCGAACAACAAATGTCACAGCTTCTTACACCGTACGAATACCGGGCAGAACAGAAATAACTGTCCAGAAGAAACGAGACATATTCTGGGTGCTATGTTTGGCTGGTACAGTCGTTAGATGACATCAAGACGGGAAAGTAGTTGATCGAAAAAATTCTAGTAGGAACAGACCGGGATGCTAACATCTTTTCCAGTTTCGGTGAAATTAATATAGGATATGTGATTGCGACCTTCGATCTTGTCAAATAAATAGTTAATTGTGACATACCTAAATCTGATTTGCAAAGCAAGATCAAGCTAACCAAGAATATTTTACAAGCTATGCAAAAATGATGGGGTGATTTGTCAGAAGAAGAGTCTTACAAGGCTAAGGATATTATGTTAAGTGAAGACGATATATTTGAAACTGGATCGAAGAGTCAAATAGTCCGTGGTCAATACCTGTAGTTCTTGTAACAAACAAAGTATAGGATTTTGTGTGAACTGTCGTAGACTTAATAGCACACCAAAACGGACAGCTAACCATTGATGATACTCTAATCACTTTGTCAGGATTCAAATGGTTTTCCAATTTGGATTTAACGAATTGATATTGACATGTGACGATTCAAGTATAGAAGAAGATAAGTGGTAAAAGCTACCAGCGTGGTTTGTACCAACTCAACACAGACAGCCTTATGGAACGTTTTAATAGGTCTTACTTGGAAAAGCTGCCTGGTATACTTAGACAATGTGATGCTAATGGGTCATTCATTCGAAGATCATCTGAAAAACATCCTAGACATCTTCAGCAGTTTTAGAAATACAAATTGAAATTGAGACCAAAGAAATGGTGCATGTTTCAAAAGAAAGTGGAATTCTTGGAACATGTTGTTTTTGAGGATGGGATTCAGGCAGACGAGAGAAAGGTCGAAATCATAAGGGATTGGCCAACACCATAGGCAAACATGAACTTCAAAGTTTATTAGGATTATCGACAGTTTGTAGCGAATTTCGCAAAAATTGCAGCTCAGCTACATAAATTGACTGAATGAAAAGCCGCTTACAACTCCACTTCAGAATGTGACACTGCATTTAGAAGATTGAAATCATCTTTATGTTCTAGTCCGATTCTGGCTTTTCCTCAATAGCATGGGATATATCAATAGCTGTTTTGTCGTAAGCCCAACAATCTCAAGAATATCTTATAGAGTACTACAGCCGTGTATTATTCAAACCTGAGCAGAATTATTGTGTCACAAGAAAAGAATTACTTATCATCGTGAGTGCCGTTGAGATTGTTTATTCGGAGTATAATCTGTCTTTGCTATTACAAATCTCTCTGCAAACAGTCTACCCAATATCTTTTATAACAGATCAAAAAACATGATTCATACTAAAAGAATATATGCAGCATCTTAGGTATTATTAGCTTGATACGCTTTAAAGATCTGTTATTGGATAACAAAAACAGCAGAACTTTTTAGGTCTATCACTTGAAGTGTGGAGGACAAGTTAGTTGGGAATTATATTGGTTAAACAATTTATGTTTATTTTATGAAAATTAATAAATGTAACATGGTTTCATTGCTAAAAACATTTTTCTCCTGACCGCTTGAAAAAGACCAGTGGCTGATGATTTGTCTGTCTCTTCTTGTACGTTCTGCCGGACTGATATTGGTGAACATATTGGCGACAGTACAAGTGCCACAGATTCTATATATCTAAATAAATTACTATTAATCTAAACCCTTTTTGCTTTTGTATACACGGTTTTCATCATTTCATTATTTTGACTCTGCCCAAATACTTTCAGGGCCGCCCAATACCATCAACTACCATTAGTGTTTACACGAACGGTATTATAAGCAAAAATTTTGTCCAAGGTGAACACTTAATGTTAAATAATTCGTTTTAGAAGAAATACTATATGCGGATTATTGACCTTGATATTTTATTACTTCTTTTGCTTTGAATTAGTTTAAAATCAAACAAAACATGTAGTGAAGGTTGTATTTTCGACTTAAAACTATGACTTACATTTAAGTGAGGCGTATACACAGATATGTAAAGGCAGTCTTCATCTTGTGCACCCGGATCTGGATAATAATCGAAATTATTCATATAGACACAAGAATTTCCTTCTCGGGTGCCATCTCTAATTCCCGTCCATGATTCCGCTGGTTTAGGAGCCTATAAAATAAAAATGTTAAAATGAGCTGCTGTCATGCAAAACTAAGTTAGAGAAAAATAATCTTAACTCGGTTAATTTGTACAAATATCGACTCAAAAAACAAGAAATATAAAAATGGGCAAACCACTTATATGGGCAAAACTTGGTTAGAGAAACAAATTTGTAACTTTGTCAGGTTGTACAAACACAACAAAGTATTGTATCACTTACCACTTACCTGAAAACGTAAGTTTCCAACTGGAGGTTTCCCATATGGAATATTCGAAAAAGCATAATACGTTATATTACTGTTTGTTTTCAGTTCAATTCCTTTTACAAGTCCATTATCAGTAGACGCAATTGGCACTGCAAGCTGGATATAATTTTTTTATATTATGATGTAGATAACTGTATATTCCTCGTCCTATCAGTTGTTTTCTTTATTTAACAAATTCAAATTTCACGAAATACGTTTGTAAAGTAATTAATGTGTATTTTCTTACAGTTTTTGGTGCCTTGAGTTTGTTTACATCTCTAATTCACTGCATTATTTTAACATTAAAATAAAAATATCTAAACACTTAATTTCGAGTGAAAGAATATTCACCAACTTTAATTTTTGTAAAAATACATATACGTAGCTGTCGAAACCAAAAACGTCAAACAATAACAAACAATTAAAAAATAAACTAGCACCACTTTAGTTCTGCTTTATTCAAGAACTTAAGACCTTGAAAAAACTAGCTTTATCTAACAAGATTAATACAATAAACGAACTAAAGTATTTGGAATACATTTTAAAATATATCGATATTGAAGTATAAGTTTTTTTTAAATTTTCAACTGCCGGCAATTAGGATATAATTTGTTTGTACTTACACAAACAGAAAAGTGAAGAATGATAAGCAGAAAACAAATATGCATTTGGACGGATCTCATTTGACTTATGACCAACATACACTTTAAAAAAAATCATCAAATTATAGTACGCTACAACATTTTTATACCTAGATAAAACTTCTTATCTTTAAATATTAACTATAATGTTAATTTTCCATGTATGTTGTAATAAGAAATGATTAATGACATTATGTGCACTTGAGTATTATACTTTAAACGATCCAAATAAAACCTACGTCACTAATTATTAATTCATAATATCCTTCCTACTCCTTAAATGATATAGTAATACATATCTGTATAATTTGTACTTTATCTCACCTAAATATTTTACATTTCCAACGAATTTGCTTAATGATTGCTGTTCAGTTCAATTGAAAAAATAATGTAGGATGGATTTTAAGGAATTATTAATCATATAGATCTGCAAATACTGATTAGATAAGATGTCACTTTTGTTAAAAAATACATATATAGGAGGGTATAAAAATTCATTAAGTATTATTGGTGTTCTAAAAAGTTTATTCACATCTAGTTTTACAAAACGAACTTGTGCCCATTACTTAGAAGTACCAAAATCCTAGACCTAAATACGTGAACATCTACTGTTTAATGGCTATAGATATTTCAAATTCCTCAAAAAGAGCTGTACAAGTAGTGCCGAAAAACCGATTTTAGAGAAACAGTTTAAAAAACCTGGCCAGTAGCGAGTACGGATTTTAGTTCACTTGTAAATGCCCGTTGTTTAAAAGCATTTAATTGGCATTTGTTAGGCAACACGGGAATTATAAATATAGATATAGATAACTGTAGCCGCACTAGTATTTTTTATTAGCCGTAATGTAGATATTTTTAAAATCAAAGAACGTAATATAGGATGTAATCGTATTCTATAATTATCACACTGTCTTTATAGCCCAGGATATATATATATATATATATATATATATATATATATATATATATATATATAAGTCGTAAAACGAGTTCTATCACCCCTCATACTATTCCTTAATAGTATAAAATAGATGGTGCTGAAAATATAAACATGGGCTCAGCACTTTAGGACTGAAATACTGACAGCCACTCTTGACAAATTATATATTTTCAAAAAATTGAAAATGTCATGTTAAAATCTTTCACGGCTTTGGTCAATTAAGAAATCATGGTTATTGGGATTAGACCGTACCAAATTTGCATTTGATTGCACGAGGTATCTTCAGGGACTTTTACTCTACAAGATCTAAACTCTGAATGAGCTAAGAAAGATTCAGCTTTTAAACCCGACTTGTGCTCGACGAACTGTAACCCTGTGTTAATATAGGTCTCCACGTGTGATGTAGACCGTAGCCTATTTTCATAAAAAGTTCCTTTGAAAAATGAAATAATTAGATGTAAGACAAGCTTCCACTAGGTCTATTAAGTTCTTATCAAGATTATTATGATCCAATATATCTGATATAATAGAAATTGAGTCATCGACACAATGACAATGTACCATTTCGACCGATCGTCAGCGCAGTAGACTAGCCCACATACAAACTAGGCAAATTTTCTTAATTTATTTACTGGAAAAACAGATTCTTTTATAAAAAATTTTTCTAGAACAACTTAAGGCAATCCAGTTGGATCCCGAAGATATTTTGGTCAGTATCGATGACTTCTTATACCACAAACGTTACTGTCAACGACTAAATTCCTATTATATTAGACATATTGGATCATAATAATCTTGAGAAAAACTTAATAGACATAATGGAACCTTCTCTATGGGATCTCCTCTATCACTTGTGGTAGCGAATATCTTTGTGGAAGCCTTAGAGGATATTGCTCTAACATCCGCTCTACTAAAATCAAAACACAGATTCATATATGTAGATGATACTTTTGTTGTTTGACCTCATGGACAAGATAATTTTTATATATTTCTGGACCACCTTAATCAACAAGATCATAATATTAAGTTTACAATGGAGACTGGTTACTAATAGAACGATTCTGTTTCTATAAGTGTTTGTTGAGTATATTAGGACATTTTGTCAATAGAAAACCGACGCATAGAAAAGATACTTAAATGCAAATTCCCACCATCATCCAGCAGAAAAGAAATCGGTTATTAACTCACTAATATTTAAAGCCATCTCGATTTCTGATCTAACATCGGAAACATCGAAACTGACCGAAGCTCTGAGAGGGAATGGCTATTGCACTGAATATATCATGCGTTCAATTAAAAGGAGCAATCTAATTTCGCAAAAGGAGAATGATAAGGAGCCACCGTTAGGTAGTGTTGTTTTTTCTTAAATATATGATACTACAGACAAAATAGGACGATTACTTCGGCAGTCTAACAGACGAACTATCTTCAATACCCATAAGAAAATTAGACAATGTTTGCGATGCCCCAAAGATACTGTATGGTTTCAAACACGAGTATATAAAATTCCTTGCACTTGTAGAGAAGTGTATGTGGGAGAAACAGAACACTCAATATCAATTAGAATTAAGGGACATGAACGATGTATTAAAAAGAAATAAGTTTTTCAATCTGCTGTAGTTACCAGCATACAACTGCCCATAGTATAAATATAAAGGAAACCATGGTTCTAGCATTGGTTCCATAATTTTATAAACAAAAAATTAGAGAATCTATTGAAATTTTTAAACATACAAAAAACTTCAATTGATATACGGGTTACTGTCTACAGCACACATAGAAACCTATATTAACACAGAGTCATTGATCGGCGTGCACAAGTTGAGTATAAAAGCCCGTCTGAACCTCTCCGAGCTCATTCCGTGTTCAGATCTCATGGAGTAAAGATCCCTGTAAATATCTTCAATTTGACACGGTCTAGTCCCAAGTACCATGATTTCTCAACTAACGTAGGAATCTTTAAAATATATAGTGAAAATACTCAAACATAATTCAACATTCTGAACCCCGTGACGGCATTTGGACTTCACCATCAGTTGGTAATTTAAAGTTTCATGACAGACCTCGTTTAATTTCCCTTCTTGGTCATAACAGCAGTTACTTGAATCTCTTTCAGGAAACACTTCAGTAATTTTTCCTAAAAGCCGTTCTTTGTTTGTCAATATTCCACTACCCATGTTTTTCAATAAACATTAGTCAATGCTTGTGCAAACGGCCATTGTTTTCTACTTTTAAGTTATGTATTTAGATCTGTACAAATGCTCACATACCAGCACTCAACAGTAAAATATGATTTGGTGTAATAATTTCGGGATCATTAGGGTCAATCGAAACGTTAGTTAAGAATCGTCAATTTATCATTTACTCCGCTGCGTCTAATAGGGTTTCTGGAATTTTTATCTCGGATTGGTGCTTTTTAGAACTGTTTTCACTATCCGAATAATTTATTCAAAAACTGCTTCCATATGAGGTGATGCAGGCGGGTTAAACTTCCACAAAACTCCTTTTCTCCTATTCGTGAATTCGAGACCGTTCCATATTTTCCAACTATTCTCTTAACTTTTTCTCAGCTGCTACAAAATTACTTCCATTATCCGTGATAATTTGTACAGGTTGAGCCGTTCTGGACATAAATCAACCTAGCAGATAACTCAAAATGCACCTTACTAATTATTGTCAACCACGTGAATAATACACCGTACAGCTTTTCCATACTCCTTTCTATCGAAACTATAATGGGTCCACAAAACTCAATATCAACGTAGGAAATAGGATACATAAAATGTTATAGCCTTTCTATAGGCAAAAATCCCATTTCTGAAACTACTGGTTAACATTTTTTAATTTTACAATATTAGCACATCTTATATACAGACAAGCATGCACGTAAAATCCAATATTTTATAAGAATATTCTTAATTACAATTTCTACTCCAAAATGCTAATTTTTATTGTGATAGCGATGAATTAATATGGTTGTGATTTTATATTCTGGGTCAAGTATAATTCCACAACGAACATCATATTCCAAGTTTAATATTTTATACTCTGGAAATATTCCTTTTAGCTGAATAATTCCACGTTCATCAATGTACAGAGATAAATTGAACAAACAACTATTATGATTACTTTGATATTTTAGAATTAATAATTTATGAACCTGTTTAAAAAAAATGTTGTCTAAAATATCCTGTCTGAACCATCTAGTTCTCTTACCCTCGGCTGAACAAAATTTAATTGATGTTTAAAATATTTAATCAAGTTTTCGGAGTTGCCAAGATGCTTACTTAAATCTAGGAACCCGCTGTCAAATTTGACATTCCGTTAAACATTCTAAACTTTAAATGACCTTTGTGCAACCGGCCATTAATATTTCACACAAAATTAATCTGAAATATTTAATATCTTGCTTTGTATTTTAGGCTCTATGTGAGATAAATAAATTTCTTCGAGATTACTGCAGGGTTCCTTCACATCAGATCAGCTATATTTTAATCGAAAGGTACCCAGTGCCATTGTGATAAGCTACTATTTTCATGAACCTTATTTAGCCTCCCATAGGGCAGGCTACAAATATAGGGAATCTTCACGATTCTGACCTAGAATGCTTTAATACACTGATGAATCAGTCCAATGGTGAATTTCTTGAATCCATACTCTAATTCTAAACACATTTTCTTTGTTATTCTAAGTCTTTTAGTATAGTTTGCCGATAAATTGGAGCGATCTTACATTTTGCAAAAATAAAACTTGTACCGATGTCATCAGCTACCATTGTTCTAAAAAAGCTACTGATGTATATGATTATTCACTTTTATCACAGAAAATATGCAAATCTACTTCATATTAGAAAATTAATACCGTTTTGTGTTTGCAGGTACTACTTCCTGAAGGTTCTTTATCCACTGCTTCCAAATAGAATACAAATGTTCTCATATGTCTTCATCTCAATCTACTTTAGTCTTCCCCATATATAAACAGCAGAATTCTTGCTTTGACTATACAAACTGCATTACTATACGTAAATCTTCCCACGTCGTTGGCACTTTCTTTTCACCAGTAACTAATAAAAAATCATCATAACTTGAAACTTAATCCCATCATTTTTATAAACATAAATAACCTCTTTTATTCTCTGGATGGCTTCTTCCTCGGTAGTACAGGAATTAAGATAATCAACGAGATACTGTCGTTTTTTCATAATCCCATTTATATCTGGAAATTCCACCTCAAAACGTCCGGCATTTCTATTTTTTACAAATTGTTCTGTTGATGGGGACGATAATTCTCCAAATATGATATTGATTTGATAAATGTCTGATTTTTCTTTCCGAATTACCGCTTTCCTTTCTAAATCTCCATAAAACGAAAAAAAAAACAGATGGCACAAAATCAGGACCTTGCAATAACAAGTCATTGAGCCTGTACTTAAAAGATTTAGCAGTGGCATCAAAAGCCAATCAAATTTTTCCAGGTTTATTTATGTTCCAAACTGCGAAAACACGAAAATACCAGTCCTTTGGGCCGTCGTTTATTTCATTATCTTCAAGTTTACTGGCATACCCTTTTTCAATATATTTTTGAATCTTCTCATGATACTGCTGAGCAAAATTAGCATCTTAAGTCATTTTTCTCTCCATACACGTAAGACGCCTGAAAACTTTACTTTTGCTGTCAGGAAAAGTGTGATTTTATAAATATTTTATTCGGCCGCTATTTTGTTTTGCTACCTTATACTCATATCAAAATCTTACCTGTTCATTTCTATGTAACACTTGATTTTTGTGCAAAATTTGAGGTAAATTGGATAATTAGTTTTATAAATTTAACAATTTATATAATATCAATAGTTATTACCATAGAAACCCTGTTATCTTAAGTGTTGTGAAATTCTTTGCCTGGAAAATTCCAATTTAAGGTCAATTTACCGTTGATGATTTATTTTTTTTATCTATGAGCAGACCACAAAGCCGAATTTAAATTTAAAGATTTGCAGATTAAGAGAAGAAGAAAATATATTTACTGGTAAAACATTCCATAATCTGGACACTCTGGAAATAAAAGAGCGAAGAAAGTGGGAGGCCCTTGATCTTTGCAGATGGACTATGAAGAGATGCATGTGGGTCGATGCTCGTCTCTCCCTGGCAGGAATGACTAAGGATGGTATTTCATCAGAACAGAATCTGATGAAATAGTATCTGTAAAACAGAGATAGATCGCCCACAATTCGACGATGCTCCAGTGATGTAAGCTTCCTTATGAGGTTTGGATGATCAATCAGACGATTAACTCTTCTTTGGGCAGAGGCAAGAATATAAGGGATTGAAGGAGAGGCTGATCTCCATATGTGCGAGCAATACTCAAGGCAAGGTCTGATTTGCGAAGTGTAAAGGGTAAATAGGTTGGCACAATAGTATTTTCAAGCTCGGAAAAGAGAACCCAATTTCTTCGCGGATGCTGTGCTAATTGAGCTGATATGATCGTGTCAGTGAAGATCTTTCTGAAAAGTGTTACCAACTAGGCTAAAGGATTCTTTGGCTTCAAGCGTTTGATTATTCTTTTAAATAATGTGGGTAATGGGAGATTATTTGTGGGATAGTAAACAAGATTCTGTGTTAGTGGCGTTAAACTGGACAAGGTTCTTTGCTCCTCATTTTACGATGCCAATCATCAATTTCAGTCTTGTTGTAGCAACACTGAACCCTGTGGAACGCCTACGTTGATTTGGTGAAAGTTTGATGAATGTGCGCCAAATAGTACGAGGTTGCATTGATTCCACAACTTCCTGTTGTATGGGAGTAGAAACAGTAATTAGACCGTGATCAGAGGAACTAAGAGGAGCGGAAATGTAAGGGTCTGGATAAGTGGTGAAAAAAGGTCCAATGATTTTTGCTATGCGTCACGATGCGTGGAAAGTAAGTAGGTTTTCTGATGAGGTTGGTGAGATATTGGTTGATTGCTAAGGCCTCTGCTGTTCTACCTTGGGGATCGGTTTTGGTGGACACTAACCATTCTTTATTATGAACGTTAAAATCGGCAACGATAATGATTTCAGAGGAATGAAATCGGAGATTAGGAAATCTATCTAATATAGCAGAAAGCAAGTTGAAGAGCTCGTTGACGGAATTGTCTGAGGGAGATCGATAGATACAACAAATAAATTTAGTGAAAGTTCTGAGATCTAGTTTGAGCCACAGGATATCGGATCTGTTCGATTCAAGGATAGATTACTACGAACGTAAGAAGTAAGCACAGGTTACTTCTTACGTTTGGTGAGGTTATCCCCAGCATTCCTAATCTACATTGAAATACAATCAAGAAAATCAATTTTAATTATTAGGCATCTTCCTCAAAATCTTTTCCATTAGAATTTTCTCATCTTCCTCAATTAAAACGGCCGCCTGTTAATTCTTTAATTTCTTGTACTAAGAAAGCCATTGAGTCTATTTATCGATATTTATTTTCTTTTTCTTTACCTTCAGCGTTTAAACATTATGAATTATTAACTGATCAAGAGCCGTTGATAAAAGTTTTTGAATGATCTATAATTTATATTTGTTAATGATCCTCCCCTAGTATTTAGAAGATAACTCTATGAACCTATTTTTAGACCTGAAAATAGATTCTAGATAAATGCTGCTGTGATGCACTGAAAGTGTTTGATAGGTATGATAATTTTACAGGCTCCTGGTACTTTGATAATAATAGGTAAAGTCCTTCTAACAAAATAAGAATAAGAAATGAAATAATTGCGATTTAAATACTATGTATAAAGTTATTTCCAAATACAGTGGCGTAACTACAAATTTTGGGCACCCGCATTTTTCAGCAAAGGGTACTTATCACCAAAAAATAACTGATGCTTAAAAAAATCGTTCATAGTTTTATATAATCCCTTATAAGTAAATTCAACAACAAAGAGAGAGAAAATTACCGAAGACTAAAAAAATCCTCCATAGTTTCCTTGTGCTCCATTACATATTACCGCAGGCCCTCCTAGGATGAGTGGGGGGGGGGGCTGGTAAGGGAGTAGCTATGCCACTGTTCAAATAACTATACGTAAACATAAACTGTGTATATTGTGTATTGTGTAAGACAAATTTACCAATTTTTCACATTCAGAATGAAATAAATTGTTTTATGTTTAATTTTTCTTATGTCTTTTAAGTAGAACGGATGAGATTTATTGAATTTTATTGAAAAATAGTATTTTCATATATAGTATTCAACCGGCTTCGCTGCAAAAGTTGTTTGCTAATTTTTCTTAATTTGACCGACGTCTACCAGTTTGGTGTGGTTGAGTAGAATAAAAACGTAGTTTTTTGGATAGAAAAGCAGATATTGCACAAAAGTTGATTCTAGGGGAAAGAATTTAATAACCTTTTTTGTTCAGAATTTTATAAACTAAAATTTGCTCATAACCACTTTCTTTGAAAACATTTTTGAGGTGATTGTAAAAAACTACATTTCGCCTTTTTTCACTTCTTAAAACATAAAAATTTACCCCTCAAATTGGGGATGCTTTTTAGGATATTAGCACTTCAAAATAAAAACATCTACAAAAATTCAGCCTACCCGGAATATCAAAATCTAATTTTATTGGGCTACAACAGCAATATATAAGTTAGTTTTTTGTAATGCTCATTTATTATTGCACAAAATATCTTATTTTATTTAAAGTTTTGTAACTAGTTTTTTTAAACCAAATTTCTTTATATTTAATCGACCCCTAAGCAAAAAAATAAAAAAACACTAGAGCGAAGGTTTTATCGATTTGGTTCGTCTTAAAAAAAAGAGCTTATTAAAGATCAATAGCGTCTGAAGAAATCATTTCGTAACTTCGGTGAGGCAAAATCGTCCAACTAATATTAATAGCCTGGATCTTGTCACAATATGCTTACCAAACTCTGTATAGCAAATTTGCAAAAAATATCTTTAATTAAAAATTTATATTTAATAAAACTAACATATGTCAATACATAACTTATTCATCTAATATTTTGTATTTGAATGTGGGGAATGTCCTTAGCCTAAGAAGTTCTAACTCTGCTTGTAGAACTAATATTTCATTGTGATTTTCTTGCACTTTTTGTACTAGCTGATTTCTCTCGAGCATTGCGTTAAACCTAAAAGCAAGGAAAACATGAATTTAGCCCATAAAGAAAACAAAATATGTGGCAAAATTATCAAAAAGCAAAATAAAAATAAATGCTAAACTAGCTTGCTCAATTTTTTTGAGAAGTTGTGAGAAGAAAACCGTATATTGATTGAAATCACAACCCACGTTCATATTTCAGTATGTGATATGTTAACTGGGTTTGATATACGTACGATACGAACCTATCTATGCATATTTAATAATTGAAAATGGATAGAGAGAACATATATAATGATTTTCTAATAGGGAATATGTTTTTTAAATTTTTTTAATGTGCATACTCCGAGTTATTTGCAAAAACTATACACCTTTTTTGTAAATCATAATTTGTTAATAACTATTGAAGTTGTTTAGGAGCGGGTTTGAAACTTTTGCACATTTTTCTAAACGTGATTCCGATTCCAAGGAGCTCCCCCCCATTTCTTCTTCAGGGCTCTATAATAACATAATTATCAGAAAATATAGGACTTTTTTTATGCAATTAAAAAGTACTTACACTAATTAAAAATGCAAAAGACAATTTTGAGTACATTTTCAGAAGTTAAGTATAAAATATAAAATTGGGTGGATTTTTACTACCAAAATTTTGACATTATTTGACAAGAAATAAACAATTTAGAACCAATTGTTTTCATATCAGATAATATCTATTTCTTGTCTGCATTTTAATTAGTATAAGTACTTTTTAATTGTATAAAAAAGTGCTATATTTTCTGATAATTATGTTATTATAGAGCCCTGAATAAGAAATGAATTATTTCGAAAGCTTAGCTATTAAAAAATAAATGTAATATAGACTTTTTGGCCGAATCCCGTCATTTCTTTATACTATTGATAGTATTCGGCCGTTACCTACAAGCACACTATATACACACACACACACACACACACATATATATATATATATATATATATATATATATATATATATATATATATATATATATATATATATATATATATATATATCTTTAAGTTTCACGGCTGTTTGAAAACGAAATGACCAAAAAGGAAGTAGCGGGGTGGCAGCCCATTAATCTTTCTTGGTGTTACTGGGACATTTAATTGATGACTCTTTTTACTTTGTGAAAGCTTTCGGGTTTAGCTGTTAGTTAGCTGCGGAAGGGTTAAAATAAACCAGAAAGGTTTCACCAAGCAAAAAGAATCATCAATTAAATGTCCCAGTAACACAATTTTGGGTCATTGTATATTTATTTTTTAAAACTTATCTGCGTACTTATGTTTTGGGTTATGTTTACAAGAAAGGCTATTACCTCTTTTGTAAACTGCTAAATATGGGTTTAACATATTAATAAGATACCTCAATTCCGGAAAGGATTGTAGTGTAGTGATCTCTTAAAAAACGTCTTTCACGATTTAAGTTTTTTTTCCTACGCAGTCTTCTTTGCAGGTAATTATGAAATATTGAAAGCTTGTTTAGATGTTTAAAAAAAATTGATGTCTTCTACGTAAACTTTAAACATTAAAGATTTTTCGATATCTATTAAGTCGCAAATTAAAATGATATTGATTTAGAATGGTGGCAAATTCTTCGATATCGAATTCAATATTCGAATCCGCCTCACACCTCTAGTGTTCACAATATGTCAAGCCATATCAATGACGCCGCCGCCACGTCACCTCAATGTGTGTTGTGTTGCGGATTGCCACTCGCAATCTGCAACCAAAGCCGTCTTTAGAATGCGCGCGTATGTCAAGTCTGATTTTCGATGATTTGATAAGCCCAATTATGGCTTTAATGATGATTTTATCTACGAACCTGGACTAATTTAACGCTAACAGGGTAGATTCACCTAACAGTGTAAGTTTTATTTTATTTATTTATTTTATATATATTCGGAATTTTGTTCAGTCGTCTTAAAACTAATGCGCTGCCGCGCGCTTTTTTTACAGCAATCCTAACCTAACATAAATAGTTTGAATTTGTATTAATTATAAGTTCTGTTTAAAACAAAAGTCATCGCCTAACAGGGAATCGAACACACATACGTTGCATCCAAAGTCGAGAACCCTACCACTCAGCCAAGAAGCTCATACCAAATATTCAATAAAACTTGTCTATACTTAAATAAACTGAAACTTGAGAAAAATGAAATAAACGATTAACTAATAGGAAGCACACTGAACAATCTATGTTATGATTGTCGGATTAGGTTGCTTATTTAGGGTCTTGTGTCTCCGCCACATCTGTGGGCGTTCGGCTTAAGGCATATATCTGAGAAGACTGGTAAAAATCTTAAATTACTGGACCAAAATATATCAGATTAACTCGTCAGATATTATTCTCAAATGGGGCCAAGACAAATCACATCTTGCGCAATATAGCGTTTTAAATGTGTAAAGTTCGTTATCTCAAAAGGCATTCATTTATATAGCATATAAAAAAGACTTAATGATTTATCATACTTACCTAGCTTGTATTATTTCTTTTTCTTTCTCTTCAACGTCATAATCTTTTTCAACCTTATAATAACAAAGATCGATATTAACTTCCTTAATAACTTGGTCCAATTGTTTATTGCTATTTCTGAAACTTCTTAACTGAGCATCTATTTTTTGAACTTTATCCTTTTTGTCTTTAATTCTATTTTCATATGCAGCGGCAAGTAATTCTATTTCTATTTCGTAAGATTCTACATCCTGTTTGCGTCCAAGACTCTTGTTTTTCAAATAGGACTGCATTTCCTTTGTAAACTAAAAAAGACACTTTTTAAAATTCATTCAATGAACAAAAAGCATTATTAAGCAGAAAGCTCATCATTATAATCGTTGACTCTAAAATGTAAGTTTTGTTGCTATAATAATAACCTTTTATATATCATTTGCCTAATATTTTGGTACAATTCATGTCAGATAAAAAAATTCTAGGTTGGAAAATCCGATCCTTCGTAATATTCGAATATATTGGCAATTAGTTTAGACACATACTTATTATAAAAGGTACGTGATTTGTTACGTTTAATAATTTTAAGATGAATTTTTTGGTTTGTCGCAGTGTTTGTCTTTTAACATTAGAATATAAAGAAAAATAAACATAAAAAAATAGATAGATAAAAAGCTCAGTCACACAAATTAATTCACATTATTATTTCCGTTCGAAAAGAAAAATATTTTGTAATATATAGTAAATATAATCACTTGGAAAGTAATCTTACTTTCCAAGTTAAATAGAGTTGCATTTTAAAATACTTGTAGTTGACGTTAAAAACGAAAATTATTATTTTTCAATTTTCAATATTTTACTTAATTGCTTCCAAAATTTGCAATTTGTATTTAGATTTTTGGCCTTTTTGCTCTAGCAGATTTTTCCACTTGTATTTTTATTTTCAATTTTTCTAAGAACAAATAATGTTTTGAGATTTTCTATTACTTATTTTTAAAAAATGTCTTTATAGTCTTTATATTACCTAAAATATAGTTTATAATATTTATTTTAACATGGCAATATTTTGGCGTGAACGATATCTTTAATCAGCAATTTCCATAATTTTCACATCACATTTAACAAACCCATTAACAAAAGTAAATAAGATACTTTATAAGCCACGAAATTGATAAATATGATTGTGTGTAGAAATCTTACTTTAACATTTTCAATATCTTTCTTCTGTTCGATAAGGTCATTAATCTGCATTCGTAACTTTGTGTGTTCCCATTCTGTGGCCATGATTGTTCTTCGAAATTTCATATTTTGTAGGATGGTTTTTAATTTCAGTTTTCCTGCGTCCTACAAAATTAAAAAAAAAAACAAATCTTGATACTTCATCCTTTCAATATCACTTTTATTTTACACTAAAGTATACGGATCTTGGGAACTATACGAAAAATATCTATTTTTTACTTCACTCGAGAAGTATAGTAATCGTGAACAAATCACCCTCCGAGATTTTTTCAGATCTTTACGTTTTAGGGTCCTTAGATGTTGAAAAATATGTTTTCTCAATTCTGTCTGTCTGTCGGTTTGTCTGTCAGTTCGCTTAAAAACTACTTATCAGATAACTCAAACATGAAGGAATATATGTGAATGACTTTTGATATTTTACTGAAAATCCGATGTCAGAACAAGATGACGTGTGAAACATTGTCTGTCAGTTCGCGGCATAGCTTAAAAACTACTCATCTGAATAACTTCAAATTTTAGTCAAAAATTAGAGGTTATATAGGAATGATCTGGTAATATTTTGGTAAAAATCAAGTATGCCGGAACAAGATGGCGGTTTAGTGAAACATTAAAAAAAATAATAATAAAAAAACCAATTATCCAACTTCCTCAAATTTTGCACAAAAATCAAGTGTTACAGATGAATAAACTGGTAACATTTTGGCATGAATATAAGATAGCAAAACAAAATGGCGGCCTAATAAAATATTTAAAAATAGGGCAGAAAAAGCTACTTATCACTTTATTAATTTCAAATTTTGTGCAAGCTTTAACTGTGATATAGAGATAACATGGTAAAGTTGTGGTACGAATTAAAGACGGCGGAACAAAAAGGCGGCCAAATAATATTTACTTTCTCATCAAAAGTATTGTAATCGTTTTAGATCTTTACGTTTCAGGGTCCGTAGATGCCTAAAAACATGTTTTCTCAATTTTAAGGGTCATATGGGGATGACCTGGTAGACTCCCGATACGAAAATAAAGCCTATTATATAATTTCGGAAGATATTGTGGCTGTTTTGAAATCTAGTATGGAAAAAATTAAACAAATTTATAAAATATGACAAGAAACATTGAAAATTCCATATTTTCAATAAAAATGTTTACCATACCTTAAATTATAGGCAAAATTCAAGATGAATTTATATTAGATTTACTTATAGTCCTGGAGCACACGACCAATATTTTATATTCATCGCTGCACGTATGGTAAAGTCATAATTAACCATGCATCAGCTTACAAGACACGCAGGGATGAAAACACATTTTGGTCGTGAACTTCGGGTTCGAGGTATTTGCATTTGAATGTCGATAACTTAGGGAGGCTATAAAATCTAAATAAATTAGGGTAAGAGAAACAAATTAATAATTTGTATCTTAGTTTTTGTAATATTTATTAAAGCAACAACTCCGTTTCCGAAGAATTAAAACCATTTCTCCTTAAAATAGAAACATAAAATCCTTCAGCGTTTTGTAATAAGTTTTACTTTCATATCTTCAAAAATAACGTTTTTATTTTTGGCTTAAATACCCTGTACCAACCGTGTTTGATTATGCTAGACACTTACCACAATAAGTCCATTGACATGTTCAATTTCCAATTTAGGGACTAAAATAGCGTCCTCGAAGTCAGAATATAAGTCGCCAGTCAAAGATATTTCAACTAAACCTCTCCTTAGAACGAACTGCAGCTGTTTGTTATGAATTAAGTGAAGCCTATGCGTTCTCGTCTCTTCTAGTTCTGCATTCAACATTGCTACTTTCTCTTTTTTAGTAGTTACCCTTTTTTGGAACGTAGCTATAGTCGCCTCTCCTTCCAGAATTTGAATCTGAGCAGCTCGAAGCTAAATCCACAATGACAAAATTTTAGGTAGGTAATATAAAAAATACTGCTTTAGATTTTAGTGAAAGTCAAATAACACGAAACAAACGCACGCGTTGATGATAGACCGGGTTTACTGAATCAAGTTCAAGTGGCAAAGCTGGAAGAAATTCTGAAATGGAATTTATGTTCTTTTTTTTCTTCTTGTTAACAGCAACTTGAGAAAACCGAGTTTAGTTCAATATCGAAAAAAAACAGTCTCCAAGTCGAAGACCTTTGGTAAAGCGACAAGAATTTGAAAAAAGGGTTTGAGGATATAAAAAAAGAAGTTGCTCTCTCAAAAGAATTCATAGGTATATAATTTTAATGTACTTTTTATCAGATATATTTAAGTTAATTGGTGTTCACATTTACAATTCAAATTATAAGAAGGATTTAAATTTGTAGAGGTCAGTTTTTATTATAGTTTGTTTAGATACTTTTGCTGCATATGTGGACCAGGTTAGCATCTTGGATAGGTGCCGAAATGGAACAGAGCAGCGATAATACAAAAATGATTAGTTAAATGTATAATCCAAGTTTGAATGGTTTCACATCGATTGTTTTTAGGTGAAGCGGTACTAGATCAGCACAGGTTAGGAGCATCCATCGTAAAAATTATAACACAAAAATGAATAAAAAAAACGTAAAAGAAATTATTACAAAGATTTAGATACGCTTGATACCTATTGTGTTTAGGGGGCATTCAGAAAAATGTCTTTAGTTATAGTCTAAAAGCTGGTGAATTTTTTTAATAAGTCATTTATAAATGGAAGATTTTTTAGAAATAGAAATGGTGTACCATGTCGGCGATTGAAACCATCAAATATATCAAGAACCTATCAAAAATTAATTGAAATAAAAAGTAACTCCGGTAAAACTACCTCGTTTACTTTAAAAACTATTAAACCTATTAATTATTTCTACAGTCTCATATCGTACATATTTTAACGCATTAAATCTATTTTATTTCCTCTTACAAATAAATTATTTAAGTAAAACTGTTTAGTTTTACTTAAAGTTTTACGCAAAGAATTTCACCAAAAATACATCACATTCAACAGCAAGCATAACGCAGCTAAACACATGTCCGAAAAGAGTGCTACAACACAATTCAAGCAAGAATTGAACTTTATATTTCATCTCGATTCTTTTTAAGAAACCCGTGTATACCGATCTCTACGACATCGCATGTCATATTCGTATTTGAACAGTATATTCATTTTGAGTAATTGAACTTTTCGCTCGGCTAGTAAAACAGTTTCTAATTAACAGTAGAGTCCTTTAAGTATTTGAAATAGTCATTATAATTATCTAGTCATCGCTCGCGACGGGATCGCTAATGAACAAGTGTAGGGTGCATATTAGTTTATTATTTAAGGCAAGCTATATGCCTCTGAGGCAGTGTTAGCCTTCACATTTTTTATGAATGGATTTTATTCATCTTTCTATTATATATAGATTTTTAGTTAAAACCACAAATGTGTTATTTTTTATTGGATATAAGTAAATCCAAAGAACATTGCTGATGTTATCCATTTGAGATTTTTTCTACTACTCAAATGATATATAACTTTTTACTTATTCAACAGAAAATAACTTAAAGTGCTTTAGGAAAGTCAAGTGCAAGGAAAGAACGTCAATAGCAAAGCTGAACTAGAGACCGGTAGTATAAAAAACTATTTAATACTTAAAAGCCGACATCAGTATCTCTCTGTTTGAATTTTGATAATTTTTTTTTATTTATGCATAAAATATAAATAATAAAAATTGAAATTTTTATCATCATAAATAAAATGATATATAAAACCGAAAATTAGTAAATAATGTTTAATATGAAAAAAAAGAATTTATCAGTCTGACTGTGATCACGGTTGTTAAAGGTTCGTTTACCTCAAAACCAAAAAGAGAGAACCTATCCGTCACTGTAAACGTCGTCATATGAATGTTGTCAAACTGGTGAGTTCAGGTTCATGAATATGTCAACTCTTCAGAACATAACGAATACATTTAAAAAACCAGAATGGAATTTTAGAAATATCAAGCGATACATCCTGTTCGTCGTCTTTTTCAACCTCCTCGGAAAATATTTCAGAGAAATATGGTCTTGTTTATATAGCTGATGGCTACTTGACAAGAAAGCAAGCACACAAATGAATTTAAATGTACATCTAAACGAAGCCAAAATTATACATTCCTATTTTACGCTATATATAATTGGCTGGAAAGCTTTTTTTTCGGTTGTTTGCCAGAGCAGTCTTTTTTTTGACAGAAGAATGCTGAAGAACTAGATTTAAAAAAAACTGAATAAAGATGTTATTAATATTTAAAAGAATATTGTTATCCGAGTAACAAATTATAGTATACAAAAGTTATAAATGTTCCTTGTCTACTCGTCAAATCATTTTCGGATTTAATTTCTTTAAAAAATAAATACGTTCTGAAAACAATTTCAATTGCACAAGAATTAGAGCCTAAGCCGAAAGTATTAAATTTTCGTATTGGCATATTATATCAGTTTAAATCCAGGTCTCTTAATTACCCAAACACACAGAAAAATAAACGATTTTACGTAATTATTAATAATTATTAAATTTTTAGGAAAACAAATATGTATGTTTACTTATGAGTGTGCGAGAGCGACACAATTATTCCATAACTTAACGTTTTTACATCACTAAACATAAACAAATATTGTCAACCACACACATAATAGAGACGATTTAATGCATTTTCGATTTTTTTTTTGATAGCATCCCATATCAACTCTATTGAATTAAATATGCAGTGGACCTTAATTTTTACGTATGTAAACCAATATTGATCTATTGATTAAGCTACTTTTTTAGCTAAATCGCGACCAATAAGTCTAATATAAACAAGTCAAAATAAGCGTACCATCGAGGCTATTCATATATCTGACGAAGGCTTTGTTCCACGAATTTCATTTGGTAAGTATGTGTTGAGGAGGCCCTGACTTAAATTTTAAACCCAAAATTAGCTATTTAAGTAGGATCTAACCTAAATAATAGGTGTAAAAATTCAACTTTGATCACGTCGGGCAGGTCCGGCGCGAGGCATGTGCTGGTTGTGCGCTGCACAGGCCCCGCGCTCAAGGCGGCCCCGCGTTTAACGCTTAATAATTTTTCAAATAAAGTATGTTTATATTTTTGCCTGTTTTTTTCATTAGGTATTTTATCACAAAAAAAAAAGTATTCAACTTTATTAAATTTAAAAAAAATATAACTCAGTAGCAATGAATAAAATCAGTAATCCTCGAACGCATTTACGTATTACTACAGTATTTCGCTTTTCTCCGCAATAGCGCTGCGTAGGGTGTAAGCAGTCGATTTAACACAATACTGCGTTGGAATTTTACTTGCTTTGTTTTAAAAAATAGTTTTAATATCTTTTGATTCTTTAATCAAGACTTTTTAGTTGTTACAACGATATATTCATGCATACGTGTGTAATTTTTGGTCTTATAGATTGGTTGATTATTCTGCGTAAGTAGAAGGTAGCTCATAATTAGAGTTGCCATACGTCCGTTCAACGGACAGTCCGATAGTTTGTAGTCATCCGTAGTGTCCGGTCCGTTTTAAATTCCCTGTCCGTTTTTTTCAGCCACCCTTACTATTAAATTATTATACAACTGTAAGAGCCATATTTTTGATAAAAAAATATATCTGGAGTCCTTGGGCTTTTTTGATAAAAATGAATCTAATAAAGATTTTTTGAAAAAAGCACTAAGTTCGGAATATAGTCAGTTTTGCACTTATTCTAAAAACACACAAAAAATAGCCAAGCTATTGAAGGTGCAGGAAAAGTAAACCAACCCAGGGTGCCTCTTCAAGTTCTTTTTAAACAATATTAGGTATTTTTCATCGGTATTATGTTAATTAGGGTAGGAATTTAAGTATTTATCACTATTTGGAATATTATCTGTTATTAAAATGTTATTATTACATGCATTAATAAACTGTTCAAATGTATATTATAAAATTACATTTTATTCGAAAAATTTTGTCCTACATCGCAAATGCGCCAGCACGGACAAAAAATGTCCGTTATTTTTGAAAATATGGCAACCCTATTCAGAATATTATATAGGTACCTTATTAAATGAAACTATTAGCAATTATTAATGGCAATTTAAGCCTATAAAAATATTTTAAAGGGATAATTGTTTACTGTAGTCAGATATAAAGCAGATAAGACATGGTCGGCGCCCGTGCCATAATTATAGCTGGTGTCGATGCCGGTTAATATTCAACTAGCAGGTACATTCGAAAAGCACCCCGCAAATAAGTATATAGGGAAGTAAGCATATGGGGAAGTGATTTTAGTCCAATTGGCCGAATTTTGAACTCCATACTTCATGACACTCTAATCAGAAGTCCTCATGGGCACGAACACAAAAAAAGGTTTTTTGGACAATAATTGTATTGGGATGTAATGAGCCTTAAAAAGTTAAATTAAACATGCAGGCAGATCTTAAAAATGCTAAATTGCGGGGTTGTCTGTTACGGATTCTCAAAAAGTATTTGCACATACTATGTAGATCACTTTGAGGCGAAAAGCTTATTTGCTGTGGTGCAAAATTGAAAAAATATCTAAACATTTTCCTTTCCTTCCAGACTTAGAAAAGGAAGTACGTTGGGGGAGCTGAGAAGGCCCGAAAACGTAAAGCTCAGGAAAAAATTAGACAGTTGCTTGAAGGGGCATTGTCAAAATATCTTAAACCAAATGGAAAAAATCCTAAAATTTCCGAACCTAGGACCAACTAAACAGAAATGATTGAGGATACATTAGAAGAGGCAACAACTGACATGGGACAAGAGTAAGATATTCTTTTTTTCTTCCAAGTCAAATTTTTAAACTGAGAACTTACTCACATTCTATTGAAACTTATATGTATAGACACAGTATCATACATTATGATTGCATAAAGTGAGAAAGTGAAGTAACGACAAAAGAACAATAATACTATATTGTGTAACTAGTTCAAAAAACTAAACATTTCTTACGATTGTGTTAGTTCATCGTCACCAGCCGAAGGCGAAGGCCATAACCACATGAGTAAGAACTGTGGTTTCGAAATGTGTTTTCTAAGGAAGTGATTTGAAGTTTGATTTGTCGTGAAAAATGATTTCGCACAGCCTAAACTGTACGAAATAATGTTTCAGAGGTTTCAAGTGCGCCGTATAATATTGCATGGTCAATATGTATTTCATGTGGAATATTTTGTTTTGAATACAAGCACATAGTAAGACAAAGGCGATATTTCACAGCAGTCGTAGAAAAAAGTTTTTTTAAGACGATGTTCTTAAAACATGGTTTAAAATGAATTTCGACAAAAAAGTGAGCCTGTTAGTTTATGGGATAACTTCTTTCGAAGGAATTGTGATACTGCATCACTTTTCTAATGATCAGAATAATCAGAATCAGAAACCCTTTTTTACTTTGTCAGTTAAATGTGATGTGGCTGTAGCAGTTCATTTTGCAGCGGTTTTTTATTTTCAGGATAAGCCTGCTCAAACGGAATTCGAAATTTTGGAAGACATTAGCTTATAGCCACCTCTATTGGAATCACAAAAGTTGCATCTTTTAAAAAATGGCCCAGTTAGAAATACCGTTAAATTGTACCCTAGGGATGGCAACAACCGATGTTTTTCGAACACTTATTTTAACAGGGCATTAAGCAATGGTGAGATGGTTTATAGAGAGACTGGCTAGTATATTCAAAAAGAGCTGATAGAGTCTACTGTTTTCCTTGTAAAATATTTCAAACTGGTCAATTAGAAACAATTGGGCTGAACGACTGGCAACATATTTTTATAGTTACGTTTTGCATAACCGCTGACTTCATATATTCTACTACCACGTATGTAAGATAACGAAATATTATAAATATAAGTAACATTCATTTAGAGGACACGTCTGTAGTAATCCTGACTGTAAACGTTTAACTGTTAAACTCGTAATTCAAATCGATTCAAATTTGTTAAATTGTGTGTTTTTAAGAATAAAATTGATTTTTAAAAAACGTCTTTCCTTCGGCCCGACATTTAACTGGCGCAGTCGGTAGGACAACTCTGAAACGTAGGGCAACTGTATATTGAACTACGGTTTCTTTCAAGAATTTATTCGGAAAAAACCTACGAAAATTTCAATAAGCCCTTTTCAACCTAAAGCAAATAGTGCCGATCCTAGGCAGCAGTTGGAGAAAAGCAGCCAATTGGAAAAGAATCAAGAAGACGAGAAAACAGAACAAACATCTCAGAACTACAGAACGTCTCAGGAAGGTCCGGTGACTGCATATCAAAGGTTTCCTGGCCACTACATTTTAGAAGACCCGGTGACTGAAAATCAACGGTATTCTCTCCAAAACTACGTGGGAACTGGTGAGGAGAAACACCGCCGATCCAGCTAGAATAAGGACCAATGAAGATTCTCACAATTCTGGCACTGTAAGTGATAATTTTTGTTTTTCAAGTGATTTTTTCAGTTCTATTGACTATTTTTTTTCCAAATCCAAAAACTCTATATATATTATTTAATTTTAAAAATTATTACTCTTATTCTTTTAATGCGATAGACAGACAACTTTTTCTAGAAAATAACAGTTACGCAGTAACAAAGTCATTTTCTAAATATTATATCGCTCTAATCTAAGTTCATTGTCAATTGGTTCAACTGCCAACAAAAATAAATTGTCAGTGAATTGTCAATTACTCCGATATCAATCAGATAATATTCCACTTTTTGACGGAAATATAAAACTCTTAAATAGATTCATTTCGGCAGTGGAAAACTTGTTGAAAGCTTTTCAAGATAAAAATAATCCAACCGCTACCATAAATGTTAACAGGTAGAGCAGCAAAACTAATAGTTTCTATATCAGAACTAAATTCTTGGACTTTAATTAAAGATGTGTTAATAAACAGTTTTTCCGATCAACGATCGATAGATTGTTTAATTCAAGATTTAATAAATTTAAAACCATTCAAAAATGAAAATCCTATTCAATTTGGCATGAGAGTGCCAGATTCTCGTAGCTTATTATTTTCAAAACTAAATGCAGGTCCTGACGATCCTGAAACTAAACTAATTAAAATACAACACTATGACGAATTTGCTTTAAAGACATTTATAAATGGACTCCCATATAACTTACAGTTAGTCACCAGGTTAAAATCGCCAAATTCACGAACAAGCAAAGTCGTTTGCAAGAGAAGAAGAAAACTTTATATATTTTAAAAATGCTCAAAGCCCTAAGGGTACACCATCACCTTTACAGCAATTTAATAAAAATACAAAACCAGTATACAGACCTACTTATGTCCCTAATCAAACATCACATTTCGTACCAAACTATATACCACACAAACCGACATATAATACATTCGCAAATGATATGCCACAAAATAATTTTCCTAGACCTTTTTCAAATTATCCAAATTATTCTCAACAGAACACTAATTTTAACTATCAGAGACCAAATTTTCCAAATAACCAACAAAACTTTGTAAGACCTCAAACTTTAGTCCAACATAGACCGTTTAATAATCAAAACTTTGAACAGATGTCCAGAAAGACAAATTTAAATAAAGTAGAGCCAATGGACACCAGTTCAGGCAATACAGTTTTACACAATAATATGCAAAAGAGGAATTTTATTTCCCAATTGTATAATCAAGAAGTTTCGCAGCAAACTCCTGAAATTAACTCAGAAAATTCTTTACCAAATAGTTTGCATAATTATTATGATAATTTTGACATTAATCAACAAACTGATAGCCAAAATGAATATGAATATGACATACCTCTATATAATGAAACATATGATTACGATGCAGATTTGAGTTATTCCGCTAATTCAAATAATATCAGTTAATAGTATGATAGCACTGAACAAGAACCATCAAAATTTCCGATTACGACTTCGAAAACGGATATGACATAATATTTTTAAACAATTATAATATACAATTACCTTATATTAATATTCCAGAAATTAATGCTAAATTTTTATTAGATACAGATAGTACAAGAAATTTTATTAATCCCGAAATTGCTTATATACATTTTCCATATTTAATTTAAAAAGAATTATTTCAAGTACAAACAGCTCACGCAATATCGTTTCACGATGAAATAGCAACCTTACCAATTTTTCCTACCTTCAATACTCCAGGATTACATAAATTTTACTTATTCAATTTTTCTGACAAATTCGAGGGATCAATAGGTTTAGACCTTATAAAACAATTAAATGCTAGAAATTAAAAACAATTTAGCTTTAACAACAGCCTTAAATCCTAGAGAAAATCCTATAAAAATTGAATTCCTCGAACCTTTCGACATATAACCCTTAAATCTTAATGAAATAAATTTTATTGATCACCCTTCACAACAATATTTACCATCAAAAGACTTAGATAATAAACTTAAGGCTAATTTAAAAAATATTAATCTTGACCATTGCAATAGTGAAGAAAAAGAACAAATACGAAAATTGTGTTATGAATTTAGAGATATTTTTCATTGCGAAGAAATACCTTTAACCTTTTCAAATACCATTAAACATGAGATTAAAGTGAAAGATGATTCATAAAAACCTATAGATACCTCGAAATACATCGCGGAGAAGTAAAAGATCAAATGTCTAAGCTTTTACAACAAAATATAATACGAATTCGAACTCTCCATGGTCTTCCCCTATTTGGATTGTTCCTTGACAAACTTGACAAATCAGGGAAATAACGCTGGCGAATTTGTGTATACTACCGTAAGCTTAATGACCTCACGATAGCTCAAAAATGTCCTATTCCTCAAATAACAGAGATTTTAGACAAGCTAGGTAAAGCCCAATACTTCACAACTCTAGATCTTGCTAATGGATTTCATAAAATTCGAATAAACGAAGAGTATATTTCCAAAACAGCATTTAGCACCGACACAGAACATGAATTCCTACGTATGCCATTTGGACTTAAAAATGCCCCTGCGACTTTTCAACTGGTCATGAATAACGTTTTACGTGGCTTACAAACTGAAATATGTTTTCTTTATCTTGCCGATATAATTATATTTAGTACAAGTCTTCAAGAACACGTAGATAAATTAAAAAAAGTTTTTATCGGGTTGCGAGATTCCAATCTTAAGGTATGTATGAACAACTTGTTAAATCCGAATTTTTAAGGAAAGAAGTACAATATTTAGGACACCTTGTAAGTAATGACGGAGTAAAGCCTAATCCTGATAAGATCTCAGTTATAAAAAAATTTCCACAACTACTAAAGAAATTAAATCTTTTTTAGGCTTATTATAGACGATTTATAAAAGACTTTGCCAAAATAACAAAACCCCTAACCCGCTGCACTGTGAATCGCCTAATACAAGCTAGCGGGACAAAATTCATGTCAAGACACGCTTTTTTTATTAATTACCGCTTATTAAGAAAGGTGAGTAGAGCTAAAAACCAGAAATTCCGGTTTTGGAATGTCAACCGTATCATAGACACCGAAGTTCAAAGTGTCAACTGATAACAGATAAAATAATTGCGTCTGCATTTTTATGCAATATTGTGCTAATTTAAAGTGGGTATTTTTATTGTAAAAAGAAAAAAAAAATAAAAACCGTGACATGGATTTGTTAACTGAAGGTAGGTACTCTATTTAAAGTATTTTGTATATATATATTTTCAACATTTGTACCAAATATTGCATGAAATCACCGAAGTTGTCAAAATATGACATAAAAGAAATTTTTCTTAAACTTCGTTGGACTATCTACTAAGTATGCCGCAAAATGCCGCTATGGAGACTATTTTTAAATCAATCAGTATGGTTTTTTCTACCAAATAAAACCATTCCGGTTGAGCGCTTTTTTGCGTTAGTCATGAAATTATTATTTTTTAGATACACTGCTGACCGTGTCGCGCCAAGAATTTTTTGAACTTTGGCAGAAATTTTCCAAACAAGCAGGCCGCAACCGTCAACTCTGCACTCATTTCAAAGACACTTTAGGTCGCTCTTTAACTAGTGAGCAAGAAAACATCCTTTTGAAAGAAATATCGAAAACATCCAAAGTATTTGAAAGAAAATGGAAGAAAAGTTTTCGCAAGAAGTCTCAGTTCGTTGGAGAAAATGAAAGTTGGCTCAACGAAAATGCTTTTCAGTTATCATCTTCTGGAATTCCCCTAGAAAATTTTTTTTTGGCTGGCCCCAGTCTGAGTCAAGTTGGCCGGCGAAAATTGGACACTCTGGCTAACGCTTCAAAAAAGTGAGCTGAATATTTTTTTCCATGTCGATGAAATTAACAGTATCGTTTTTTTGTCTATTCTAGAACGAAGCTGCGAAGAGTTCAAGATTTGGTTGAAAATCGAACCGTTTTGGAGCTAACAACTGCCGCAGAAGTGGTAGTTAGAAAATCGGGGAAGCGGGATGCGGCAAATATAATCAGGACAATTGCTTCTGGTAGCCCTTCTACAGTTTCCAGAATAAAGGAAAACCTGAAGAATAACAGTGTGCGGGAGTCCAGACCTTTGTCAAGTGAGGAAGCCTTAGCCTATTATATAGATTCTAAATCAACTTCACATATACAAACAAACCGGAAAATATGCTCTTCGGATTGGTAATGAAGTTTTCCCTTCATATTACAGCCTCCAGAAGGCAAAAAAGGACTGTTATCCATCCGAAGAGCATATTTTCATAACAGAAACTACAGCTGAGATAAGTGTGAAAGCAATTCTTGACATAACAACGGAACGCTTAGTGCGTGCTCATGAAGAAGTTCTGTTGCAGTCAAACCTTTCCGTGTTTACTCTTGTGTCCAAATGGGGTGGTGACGGAAGCTCTGGTCACAGTAATTATAAGCAAAAATTTAGTCAACAGCATCTTTCTGACGAATATTTGTTTGTGTTTTGTTTGGTTCCCATCATCCTACATAGCCATGAGGACAATACATTTTTAGTGTGGCAAAACCCCAGTCCTAGTTCAACAAGGCTTTGTCGTCCCATCAGATTTGCATTTTCGAAAGAAACTACACAATTTGTGCTAGAAGAGACCGAAAAAATTAAGCAGCAAATTAACAACAATTTATTTACAGAAGTAACTTCTAGCACAGGTAGAATTTTTTCCATCCAACATAAACTTTTATTGGCTATGGTGGATGGAAAAATATGTAATATTCTTTCAGAAAACGCATCGTCACAAAGATGCTTTATTTGCGGCTGCACTTCAACAGAAATGAATAAAATTACCGTGACCAGACCTCCCGTTATTGAAAACTATGGCTTTGGTTTATCAACATTGCACGCTTGGATTCGCTGCTTTGAATGCTTTTTGCATATCTCATATAAGTTGGAACATAAGAAATGGCGTTTAAACTCTTCTTTATATGAGATACGTAAAAAAGAAATTCAAAAGCAATTTAAAATCCAAATGGGGTTAATTGTTGATAAACCAAAGCCAGGATTTGGCAGCAGTAATGATGGCAATACTGCTCGGCGCTTTTTTCATGAGAGTGAATTAAGTGCTGCCATTACTGGGCTAGACGCGGTTCTTCTACAGAAGTTCGACACCATTTTAAGAGCTATTTCTTCAGGGTTCAAAGTAAACACGGAAAAGTTTGAAGAATTTGCAACAGAAACTAGAGAGCTATATTTGAGTCTCTATTCGTGGTATAATATGCCTGCGACAGTCCACAAAATTCTTAATCATGGAGCTGCCATTATTAAATATCATATTGTGCCTATAGGACAACTTTCAGAGGAGACGCAAGAAGCGCGAAACAAGGACTGTCGCAGGTTTCGTGAACATCACACGAGTTTATGTCACGTCCCATCCCCAAGAACTGCTGAGCCAGCGGATCCTATGTCAACGAGGCTGTTATAATATTACGCTTCAGCGGAACCGGGGCAGTCAGTTAGAAGCATCCATTTTTATAACTTATAAATTTGTACTTTTAATATAGAAATTTTTTTGTAAAATAAAGTTTTTAAAAAGGGAAACCGTCGGTCGTGTTAGTTAACTGGCGCAGTCGGAACGGATTTTCGGGAATCGATACATATCGATTGTATTGATTTTTTCGTTTTAATCGAATTAACCGAAAAAGAACTAATTGTTGTGACGTTGTCGGAGGTGCTTGAAGCAGAGTGAAATTTTCCGAACATCGAAAATTTCCAATCTATCGCAGAACTGTGGATTACCATCGAACAGCTGACCAACGGAGGATAGGACCAATATCGCCTGTCTTCGCAAGGACAAAGATTTGGGGAAGGACCTCAATCGCCCAACCAAAGCTTGCCTTATAGAAATGACCAGAGTTGCCCTTCAAATACTTCTGTAAGTGTAATTGATTTACTCTTGATGTCTATTGAAAAAATTGTCGCGGAATTACAAGGTTTAAAAATTTCGACACCTTCAACTGACTCTGTTTCTAATACAAATTTAGAGGCATTAGATTTAAATACAAACACAAACTCAAATAATATTAGTGAAAATTTAGAATCTACAAATTTAGATATCAATAATCAATCAATAAATAATTTAATTACAAGCAATATGGCTCAATTTAAGCCAGAGTACCTAAATTGTGTCCCTGTTTTTGATGGAAATCCGAATGACTTAAATAGGTATCTTTCAACTTGCCAATCACTTATCGATAGTTTTTATGATACGAATAATGCACAAAATTTTCAAAACATTTATTTACTTAACTCTATAATAGGGAAACTTACTGGCCATGCAAAATTAGTTGCAAATATTCAAAATGTTGGTACGTGGGAAAGTCTGAAGGACACCCTGCGTCGTAATTTTGCGGATCATAGAGATGAAGCTTGTTTAAATAGAGACTTGGTTATGATGAAACAATTACCGAATGAAAAGCCTAACGATTTCTATGATAGAGTATTACACATTTTAAATCTGTTATGTTCATACATAGATTCACATGAAACTACTATATCTGCGAAACATTTAAAACGCGAACTATATAATGATCTTGCTCTTAAAACTTTCTTATCAGGGCTAAAAGAACCGCTTGGTACAACCATAAGGTGTATGCGGCCAGAAAACTTAATGCAAGCATTGCAATTTGTAACCCAAGAATACAATATACACTATTTTCAGAATCAAACCAAATCTAGTCCAGCAATCCCAAAAAATAGTAATTTTAGGCCCATGCAACATAATTTTAATAGTTTTCAACCCAATTTCGCAATAAACCAAAATCGGCCTTTTAATTCACAAACACCACACAACGCTTTTAGACCCAGCTTTCCAACACAACCTATAAATGTGCGCCCAAACCCAAATAGGCCACAACCAAAATATTTTTCGAACTCTCAAGTTTTCGGCAAACCTGGCAACAGAACAAACATTTTTAAACCAAACCAACAGAAACAATTACAAACACCCACGCCTATGTCGGGGATAGAGACGTCGGTCTTTAAACCCTTGCCTAGCACATCAAATTATAACCCTCCAAAACTAGTTTTTGAAGAGGTCTACAATGCCGAAACTCAAGATCTATACCAACCAGAGCAACTCTCATATGACGATAGCCAATATTGCCAATATAATCAAAATGATCAATATCAGTATCAATATTATGACCAAAATAATTCTTATTCTTATGTAAATAATGAATATAAGGAAGCAAATGTCCAATCTGACATATATAATACCGCGCCTCTTGAACAATATTCTTATGAAGAAACAACCGAAAATAAGGAAAATTTTCGGAACCCGACACAACAAGACAAAAAGACTTAACTGAAGTAATTTCATTTAATATGTCTAATTCTAGCGAACTGTCCTATATCGTATTTCCCGAAACAAATTTAAAAATACTAATAGACTCAGGTTCGACTAGATCATTTATCGACCCAAATATTGCCAAAAAATTATATCCCAATTGTATAATTAATGACCCATTTTTGGTTTCAACAGTATTCCAAAAATCGGCTCATCAATACAGCGCTTTTACACCCTCATCAAAAATATTTAATTTACCCGTAAACAAGAATATGAAATTTTATCTCTTTAAATTCCACAATGTGTTTGACGGTCTCCTAGGACTCGACAATCTTAAACTTTTGCAAGCCAACCTTGACTATCATAAGGGATTCCTAGAAACACCTTATGCGCGCGTTAAATTGCAATTTCATAAAACACAAAATCAAATACATTGTATAACAATTCCGCCTCGTGTCGAACAAGTTATAAAAATCAAGACTTCCATAAAAAATGGTGACATAATAATACCTCATCAAAAATTACATAACTGCGAGATACCAGAGTGTTTATCAGTTGCGAGAAAAGGCATTGCGATAACAACAGTGTTAAATAACACTTGCGAGCCCGTAACGTTAGATCTCTCAGAGACGATTACCGTGGAAAAGTTTAATTCAAATGAATTACGTGAGATCGAGTTAAATAACTTTGATGACTGTCCCAAATCGAAATTAGATTTTTCTAAATTTCGCATAGACCATTTAAATGATGAAGAAAGAATTAAAATTTTAAAATTAATTCATGAATACTCGGACATATTTTATAATGAAAACGACCCGTTAACTTTCACTAGCAAAATAAAACATCGAATTAGAACGTCAGATGAGATACCGGTGTATACAAAATCATACCGCTACCCCTTTATACACAAAAAAGAGGTGGAAAACCAAATAAAAAAGATGCTAGACCAAAAAATTATACAACCTAGTAGTTCTCCGTGGAGCTCACCCATCTGGGTGGTCCCTAAGAAGGCAGATGCCTCGGGGGTGGCTAAATATAGGGTAGTTTTAGATTATAGGGGTGTAAATTTTAAGACCCTTGATGATCGTTATCCGCTGCCTAATATTACAGACTTATTAGACAAATTAGGCAAATGCCAATATTTTACAACCTTAGATTTGGCTAGCGGATTTCATCAAATTCAAGTACACGACAGTGACATTGAAAAAACGGCGTTTAGCACCGAGAATGGGCACTATGAATTTTTGCGAATGCCATTCGGGCTGAAAAACGCCCCCGCAACGTTTCAGCGGGTAATGGACAACATTCTTCGCGGAATTCAGAACGAAAAATGCTTAGTATACCTAGATGACATAATAGTCTTTTCTACATCACTTCAAGAACATTTAGAACGATTAAAAAGTGTTTTTCAGCGTCTACGTGAGTCTAATTTTAAAATCCAATTAGACAAATCGGAATTCTTGCGAAAAGAAGTAGCGTATCTTGGCCATGTAGTCACAGCTAATGGCGTTAAACCAAACCCGGACAAGATAGAAGCTATCAAAAAATTTCCGATTCCTAAAACAACGAAACAGATTAAGGGTTTCTTAGGATTGTTAGGGTATTATAGGCGATTCATTAAGAACTTCGCGGGAATAACAAAGCCACTTACTAAGTGTTTAAAAAAAGGTGCCACTATAGAACATAATAAAGAATTCTTAGAATGTGTCGATATGTGTAAAAATCTGCTAGTAAATGAACCTATACTACAGTACCCAGACTTCTCAAAACCCTTTAACTTAACCACAGATGCAAGTAACGTGGGTATTGGGAGTGTCCTCTCGCAGGGTGTAATTGGACAAGACCTGCCTGTAGCGTACGCATCAAGGACACTGAATGATTCCGAAAGGAATTATTCGACAATCGAAAAAGAGCTCCTGGCAATCGTCTGGGCCACCAAGTATTTTCGTCCGTACATATTTGGCAGAAAAATAAATTTAATAACTGACCATAAGCCACTTCAATGGCTTTTCTCCTTAAAGGATCCTAGCTCTAAATTACTAAGATGGCGAATTAAACTAGACGAATACGATTACAACATAATATACAAAAAGGGTAAATTAAACACAAACGCCGATACTCTTTCTCGAATTGAACTGCATACAAAAGAGACAACGGAAGACTTCCCACTAAAACAATATATCGAAGAATTTAACCGAGAATAACAAGAAAACCTAAGGGAAGAAGAAAATCTAGACCAAATGTCTACCGTAGCACAAGCTGATGATAATGACCTCGCACCGGTCAATGATATGAGAGCACATAAATCAGCTGACGACAAAACACCTGATGAAAATATGACAGTGCACACCAACGAAAGCGAAGATCCTATAGTAGGAATCCCCATCTGCGATATTCCCGTAAATTATGGTTCTAACCAAATAATTATTTCTTCAGTACTGCATTCCCCAGCAAAACCAAAAACTACCATTTTATTTGAGAAAAAACGTCGTATCAATATTCAAATATCCGAAAATAACTTTGACCAGGACATATTAACTTTTGTTAAAGAATTAATAATTCCCGATAAGCAATACCACTTATATTTCGAAAAACCGGAAATATACGAGCCATTTTGTGAGGTCATTCGAAAAACATTTAAATGGCCATCTTTAAAATTTAAAAGATGTCTAAATAAATTGATAGACGTCACCGACAAGCAAAGCATTCCCGAAATAATACAAAACTATCACGAATCAAAAACCAATCATCGCGGCATTGATGAAACATTAAACCGAATTAAAGATAAATACTATTGGCCGCACTTAAAAAACTCTGTTCAAACATACATTAACAACTGCGAAATTTGCCAAAAAAGTAAATACGAACGTCACCCAATTAATATGCAAATGAATGTCACACCCACAGCTACCAAACCATTTGAAATCATACACTTAGACACATATACACTTGAAAAAACCAAATTTTTAACTATAATAGATAGTTTCTCAAAATACGCCCAAGCATATGCACTCAAATCTCTCGCCGCCACTGAAGTGGTAGACAAACTACTGTTGTTTTTCTCTCATCACAGTATACCTAAACAAATCATAGTCGATAATGGTACCGAATTTAAAAATACTATGGTGACAGAACTTTTAAATCTACACAAAATTAAAATACATTTTTGTTCCCCTAATCACGCCCAGTCGAATGGTTTAGTCGAACGACTCCATTCCACTATAGCGGAGCATATACGCTTACTTAATAACCAAAATTTTAATAAAACACCAATAACACAAAAAATGATATACGCAGTTCTAGCGTACAATCATTCAATCCATTCAGCTATAAATTTAAAACCAATCGATGTAATTAATGGTCATATCTCCCCAAATGACCCGTTTAATATTAACTTAGACCAAATATTATTAAGTGATTACATTAACACCCACAAAGAAAAATCACAATTAATGTATTCAAATATAAACCAAAAATTAATCAATCATAAAGAAAAACTTATCTCAAAAATCAACGAAAACCGCGATAACCCTGAATTATATAGCCCAAACCAAAAAGTCTATATTAAGAAACACATAAGACAAAAACTCTCTGACAAATTTGCAGATCCTACAAAAGTCGAAGCAGTGAATCAAAATCGTAAAACCATATCAACTCAGTCTCATTCTAAAATTCATATGGATAATTTAAAACGCCCACTTAGACAAACGTACAACTTTGACTAAAATATAAATATTATATTTCAGCCTTGTCGGGGCCGTTATCGGAGACGGAGATAAAGTCACGATCAGACAGCTAGACGACAACCCAGGAATTTTGCCGTTAAAACTAGGACAAGCAAAACTTAAAGAATACACCTTCACACTTATACACTATTATGATTTAAATCCCATTATAGTACAAATTAACAAATTACATTATAAATCACAAAACATAACCAACTCCTTAATTACTCACAAGGAATATTATGCTGAGTCGACTAATTATTTAAAAATATTAAAAATTACACAAGATAGGGTAGAAAACAAATTAAAAGAAATTATACCTCATCCTCAACGAAATAAAAGAGGCTTAGTAAATATAGTAGGCTCTGTTTTCAAAGTAGTGACAGGAAATTTAGATGCAGCCGATGGCGAACATTATGAAAAACTAATAAAAGAGTTAGAAGAAAATCAAAGTAAATTGGCGGAAAACATTCGAGACCAAAACTCAATTTCCTCAAGCGTCATCGACAAATTTAACACTACTATTCAACAAATAGGCCAAAATGAAAATCTTATCGAAAATAGAATAAATCAAATTAGCATAATCGTGCAAAAAACTACATATAGGGAAAACATGCACTTTATTAAAGATATTCTAAACCAAATTATCAATTTGTATGAAATCATAGATCTAATCCTACAGGATATTGAAAACTCGATAGCATTTTCTAAATTAAAAATTATTCATCCAAGTATAATAAAATTAACCGATCTGTCAAAAGAAATTACGAAAGTTGGAAAAATAGTAGGTTTCAATAGATTACCTTTACCCACTGATCTAGAAAATATTTTCCACTATGGAAAACTAATTGAAATTAACTGTTTTATACTAAATAACAAAATAACGTACCTATTAAAGGTACCAATAGTTGCTCCTTACAATTTTGAATATTATCATTTATATTCTGTACCAGTGGCGCACCAGAGTCTGTTTAAGGTTGTCATACCGCATGATAAATATTTAATTAAAAATCAATTACACTACTCTCATCGAGGAACACCATGCCAAGAAATACAGCCCAATCTGTTTATCTGCGAAAATGAAGAATTGAAAGAAATAGACCAATGGAGCCCCTGTGAAGTTCAGCTGTTACAGCCCAGTACAAGCACCTCCACATGTAAACAAGTTGACGTCACTGTAACACGACCAATCGCAAACCAACTAGATACTTCTAATAAATGGTTACTCATTGTCCCTAAAAGTACAGCCATCGACATAAAATGTTCCCAGGAAGAAGAACATCAGAAGTTACACGGAAGTTACCTAGTTACTCTGCCGACCGGTTGCCGAGCCAAATTTGATGGAATATCATTAATCAACGACGAGAGTCCAACCAAATTCGAGAAACAGCCAATAATCTTTCCTGATTTTGAAAAAACGCAGCCATACCTACCACTACTGAACTTAAGCATTCACTTGCAAAAAATTAAGCTAGATGAATTACATGCACTAAAGAACAAGATTTCAAAAAACCAACCACGAATTATTTTTGACAAAATCTCAAAATTACCCAGCTTATGGACAATTATAATTTACATTATTTTAATTATACTATGCGGCTATGCATTGTGCAAAGTGATGGTTCAAAGAAAGTTCTTCAAGAAGACAACCACCCAGCCAGAAGCTAGCCGCCCACCAATTGAACTACCCCATACCAGGTGTAGTTAAGTCTGAGGAGGGAGGAGTTATGTCACGTCCCATCCCCAAGAACTGCTGAGCCAGCGGATCCTATGTCAACGAGGCTGTTATAATATTACGCTTCAGCGGAACCGGGGCAGTCAGTTAGAAGCATCCATTTTTATAACTTATAAATTTGTACTTTTAATATAGAAATTTTTTTGTAAAATAAAGTTTTTAAAAAGGGAAACCGTCGGTCGTGTTAGTTAACTCACGAGAAAAAACTTGAGATATAACACGAATAGAGACTTACTTAATATGCTCTTGATAACGTCAGATCCACTCATAAATGCACTCAGAGAGCAACCTAAAAAAAAGAAAGATGCTTTTCCCGAACGAGTGCTTTCATTATTATCTCAGGCCAGTATACCCACAAATAATACTATTGCACCAAGTACTTCACGTACTTTGAAAGAAGTTGATTTAAATATATATATAAAACTGTAGCAAGGGTTACAGAAACGATTTGTATTGAATTTTTTTGTATTTTTTTTTTAAAAATTAGATTTCGGTTATAAAATGAGAATTTTGTATTATGTTCTTTAGGAATTGATGAATATTTTTAAGGAATTATCGGCACTCTGCTTATGGACTCGTGATATGACTACTGATAATAGTTAAACTAGTTCTTGATTATTTTGGGTTTATTGCTTTTGTTATGATTTATTATTTTTGTTAATATCTGTTATGCTGTTATGATGTTAAAAGGTTTAAAAAATAGTTACATAAAAAAAATATTTTTGCAACTAAAGACTTTTATTTTCGATCTTGCTTAAAAAAAAACACTGAAATTCCTAACATTTTTTCCAGTGTGTCATAAATGCGATAAAACGTTGCGTTTGGATTAATAGCTGTCATAGCCTTTTGTTTTTTTTTGTTAACTTTACAAAGCCATTTAGTATTTGATGCAAATTCATATTACCCCAACTTCAGTTAAACATATTTCAGAAAATCCATTGTTGATCAAAACAAACGATAAAAGGTGTATAATATGCTAGATACACCCGGCCCGGCTGGCATACGCAACACCCTGTATGCCAAACACAAATATACCACCTAAAAAAAATACATGAAACCGAAATTAGGTAAAAAATATGTAAAAACAATTTTGTCCCGCTAGCTTGTATTAAACGATTCACTGTGCGCTGTTTAAAGAAAGACGTAAAAATAATACATAATCATGAATTTATAAATGCATTTGAACACAGCAAAAATCTTTTAATAAATGCCTCAATTTTACAATATCCCGATTTCTCTAAACCATTCCTTCTAACTACAGATGCAAGCAATTTTGCATTAGGCGCGGTATTATCCCAAGGAACTATCCCTAATGATAAACCTATAGCACAGCATATGCATCTAGAACCTTGAACGAGACTGAAACGAAATATTCAACAATCGAAAATGAGTTATTAGCTATAGTATGGGCATGTAAATATTTTCGTCCATATTTATACGGTCACAAATTTTACATTTACATAGACCATAGACCTTTAGTTTGGCTTTTTAATTTAAAAGAACCCAATTCAAAATTAGTGAGATAGCGTTTACGATTAGAAGAATATGATTATGAAATCATTTATAAAAAAAACCTTCTAAATTCTAACGCAGATGCTTTACCTAGAATACATTTAAATGTCTATGAGAATGAATCAACAATTAATAACCCGGGTGACACTGATAAAAATATCGTAGACTTCCTGCGAAATCTTGCTGAAAACCCGATAAATGATGATGCAATCAAAGAACAAAGACCCAGTTGTAGTAAGCAAAAGATAAACATTATCGCTGACATTCAGGTCAAGCCACCTTCGACATCTGATGCAACCGTGCATAGTAATTAAGCTGAAATGATAAATAATAAGTCCTTACAATATATTATTAAAAAATCCCCGCATCACGAAATTAAACTTAACTCAGAGAAATTTGAGAAAAACTTAATTAATAATGTGAAATTACCTGAAAACCCAGATGTAATAAAAAGGTTTATTCGAGAATATTTAACCCTGAAAAAACGTGTTATCTATATTTTCATAGTAAAGAATTAATTTCAATTTTTACTAACGTTTATTTACAAAATTTTAATAAACTAAAAATAGTAATATGCTCGAAATTGTTAAATAATATTTCGGATAAAGAAGAAAAAATTTTGATAATAACACACCAACATCAAGGTAAACCAAATCATAGAGGCATAAATGAAACGTATGAACGCCTAAAATAAAACTGACATAACCCAGAACATTAATGATTGTAATATTTGCCAAACATCCAAATATAGTAGGCTTAAATCTTATATACCTCTCACAAAAACAGAAACTCCTAGTAAACCTTTTCAAATGATACATATTGACACATTTGTTTTTGAAACCCAAAACTTTTTAACTATATTTGACAAATTCTCAAAATACGGGCAAGCTTACCCTTGTGAAAGGAATGCAAAAGCCGTTTGTGACAGGTTAGTTAATTTCTTTTCATTTTTTGGATGCCCTGAAATAATAACTTGTGATAATGGAGGAGAATTTAATAATGAACTTTTAAAAGAACTCTTAAAATCTCAAAAAATAAATATACATTTTACTACACCCAGACATCATGAATCTAACTCCCCCGTCGAGCGTCTTCACTCTACCCTTATTGAACATCTTCGAATTTTAAAAGAAAAAGATAAAAACAAATCCGTCTCTGAACTCATGCCTTATGCAATTATAGCTTACAATGGAACCATAAAGAGTGTAACAAAGTTTACACCTGATGAGATTATCCTAGGTCATACAAATTCCAGGGATCCCCTCGACTTGATTTCTACTACGTTTTATTCTGATTACGTTTCGTCACATAAAGATAAAATGGACGCTATGTATAAAAAAGTAACTGATAAAACGAATGAAAACAAAGAGAGAGTTTTAGCAAAAACTAACGCCAAAGGCAATGAAAGTATAGATTTTAAAGTAAACCAAAAAGTTTATAAAAAGATGTCAGCTAGGAATAAAAATAAACCCAAATTTAGTGAACCCTACGTAATTATTGAAATGTTAGAACATAACCGGGTTAAAATAAAAAAAGTAAAATATCCCGATAAGGTCGAAACTATACATATAAAGGAATTAAAAAAGCAACTTGTTACAGATGGTCCTACGTCCAAGGAGATACCTCCAGGTACTACAACTTAAATATTAACCCAGGAATCCTTCCTTATCGAATAGGAAATGCACAAAAGGTCACTAATCATTGGACTTTTATTAAAATTTTTGACATGACAAACTTAATACAAGAATTTGATAACATAAACCATATATATATTATACTTCGTGAAAATATAAATAATCTCATGCAATATAAGTTAGAATTTTATAATTCATTTTATAGCAGATAATTTAAAACTGAAAATTAATAATCAGATAAGTCAAATATTTCCAACAAAATCACGTCAAAAACGAGCTTTAGTAAATATACTAGGTACTGTAATTAAAAGTATAACAGGCAACATGGATCAAGATGACGCTGAACGTATTGACCAAAATATAGACTCATTAATAAAAAATCAACCTGATTTAAAATTTGCCTTGACTAAACAAACGACTTTATTAACTAAATCAATACAAAATTTTGAAAATATTATTATTAAAATTATGTTTGACATAATCAAATTATTTTAGAATCACATGTAAAGCAAATAATAACAACTCTAAATAGAATCGAACTTGACAAAACTCATCTTGTTCAACTATTCCGAATTCAAATAACATTTACTCAAATAACTACCCTCTATCAAAATATTTATGATATTTTAGAAAAAATAAAATTAGCTATTACGTTTGCAAAGTTAAATACCTTTCATAATGCTATAATAAACACTAAAGAGTTGATATATGAATTACAAGAGATAAATTCCAAATTAGGAGTTGAAAAGTTGCCATTTGAACCATCTATAGATAATATCCTAAAGATAGAAAACACGCTAGAAATAAAGAGTTATAATAAAGATAAGGAAGTTATATTTATTGTAGAAATTCCTTTGGTAGAGAAAAATAACTATGATTTATATCAATTGTTTCCTTTATCCACTAGGAATGATATAAAATACTATAAAATAATTGTACCAAATTTCGAGTATTTATTAATAAATAAAGTAAATTTTGGATACTCGAATCAACCATGTAAATATATTTCTAAGAATGAATATCTATGTACACATATCCATTCAGAAAACTTCTATAAAAATACTCCTTGCGAAATTCAACTAATAAGAAATCAACATAATAGTTCTAATTGCAATCCAATACCCATAGATATTGATTATGTGCAACTTCAAAATATTGACGAAAATAAATGGATACTAGTTACCGTTAATGATCCGATAGGAATAGAGTCGTGCGAAAATTCGCAAAATAACGTACTATTTAATGGAACTTATTTATTAGAATTAAGCTTTCCTTGCAGTTTAAAATTAGGTGATATCACCATACAAGCTTATAAAAATAATAAACGCTTTTTTCAGAATATTCCATTACCAAAAGTAATTTTTAATTATACAAATAAAATTCCTTATAAGAAAGTAAAACTGTTCAATTTAAATAATGTAAATTTTAATAAAATTGACTCTTTACAAGAAGAACTTAACTTTCAAAAAATTGAAAATTCTAAACTTTTAAATAACCCTATATTATATATATATATATATATATATATATATATATATATATATATATATATATATATATAACCTAATACTATAATAAAACAAGTTTTTGGACCGTTTTACTATACAGTATAGTTTGTATTTTAATTTTAATCTTACTATGGAAGTATTTATGGCCTATTTATATGATATATAAACAAAATAAGAATAATAATATTACTAATGAAGATGATATAATAATTTAGGTCATAGAAACTTCTAAAAGTTTATATGCCCTTCTAGGGGCGGAGAAGTTACGTTTTGCATAACCGCTGACTTCATATATTCTACCACCACGTATGTAAGATAACGAAATGTTATAAATATAAGTGACAATCATTTAGAGGACACTTCTGTAGTAATCCTGACTGTAAACGTTTAACTGTTAAACTCGTAATTCAAATCGATTCAAATTTGTTAAATTCGGTGTGTTTTTAAGAACAAAATCGATTTTTAAAAAACGTCTTTCCTTCGGCCCGACATTTAACTTGCGTCTTAAACAACACGAGGTATCAAAAACTCAAACTCAACTTCAAATCTATGGAGATGTGGAATGAAGCTCGAGTTACTTTTGAAAATCCTGCATCTTTATTGAAGATATCTGAAAAGTTGTTTTTTGAAGAAAAATAAAAGTGGCTTGATATTATCGAACGGCTAACATATGTAATTAAATTTTTAGCCGGTCGTAATTTAGCCTTTCGAGGTTCATCTGATAAACTGTTTACAGATAACAATGGTAACTTTTTAGGTTTAATAGAGTTAATATCAAAATTCCTCAAATCCTCACTATTTAAGTCACGATATCCAAAATGAGATTATATCAATAATGGGGAAAAAAGGTAGTTACTAACATATCTAATCGAATCAAAGCTGCAAAATATTTTTCGATTATACTGGATTGTACTCCAGATATGTCGTACGACGAGCAAATGTCGTGTATAATTCGGTATGTGCATCTTGAAGACTATAGTATCGAGATATCTGAATAATTTGTGGGATTTGTTGTAGTTAAGGATACAAGTGGAAAAGAGGTCAGGGTTATGACAACGGCGCGGCGCGGCGCCAAATGAATATAAATCAGGTGATCAGGCCCAACTTTTGCGAGAGCATTTTTCACGCCATGCGGATTTCATAATTTAAATTTATTACTCTCCGATATTGCTAGTGTCTCCCCAAAAGCTATATCATTTTTTGGAATTGTTCAAAGAGTTTACATATTTCTGTCGGCATCAAATTACAGGTATGACATTGCCAAAAAATATTTAAAAATAACTCCGAAACTATTATCGGACACCAGATGGGAATGTCCATTAGAAAGTGTAAAGGCTATAAGGTATCAAATAAAAGAACTCATATTAGTTTTAGAAGAGATTTTTGAAAATCCCAACGACCCAAAAGCCGCGAGTGAGGCAAAATCTCTTCTAAGTGAACTAAAATCTTTTGAATTTATCCTTTCGGTGACAATTTGGTATGAACTGTTGGTTGCCGAGTAAGCAAATTTTTACAAAATGAGGATATGCAGATAGATATTGCTAAAAAATTATTAGAGGGACTTTACCAAACTTTAATCGACTTTAGAATAACTGGTTATGATAAGTGCTTGAAGATTGCTAAAGAAATATGCTTTGAAAATGACCTAGAGATAGTTTTTCCCAAAAAAAGAATAGTGAGAGTTAAAAAGCGATTTGAATATGAAAACGACGACAATCCTATCATCAATGAAGAAGAAAAATTCAGAATTGATTTTTTCCTCTTAATTGTGCTAAGCTGTGGAGTAATTTAAAGAACGGTTTGCCTTATATGAAAAGCATAAAGATCAATTCGGATTTCTTTATCAATTACATTGGATAAACTTAACCGACGAACAGTTAATGAAGTGTTGTAAAGATTTACATATTAGTTTGAAGGATGGAGGTAGACGAGATCTTTGTGGACTTGAGCTATATGAAGTGTTACTGTCTATAAAGAATATAATACCAGCAGATTCTAAATCTATATATGAGTTACTTCAGTGTCTTCATAAAAAAAATTAAATAATGTTTATCCAAATTTATATATAGAATTGAGAATAATTCTAACTCTTCCAGTGAAAATTGCATCAGCAGGAAGAAGTTTTTCAAAACTTAAAACGATTAAAAACTATTTGAGAACTACCATATCTCAAGAAAGGCTGGTAGGGTTGGTATTATTGTCAATAGAGTATAAAATAGCAAATACAATAGATTTCAATACACTAATTGACGATATTGCCAATGCTAAAGCAAGAAAAGTGTGTTTATAGATATATCAAATATTTATTCTATTTGTTTATTTCTGTGTTATGTTTTTATTTTGTTATATCAGGCATTTTTTATTACATTAAAATATTATTAACTTTCAAGATTTTTATTTTTGAAGTGAACATCTACTTACTAATTAACTTTCCCTACAATAATATAGATAAAAAAATAATTATCATTAAAAATCGTATATTGAGCCATTCTGGACTTTTATTGACTTGATAGACTATACATATAGGCTTAAAAATAGACGGCCCCGCAAACTTTTTTGCACACGGCCTTGCAAAATGTTGCGCCGGCCCTGACGTCGGGCGCCTATTGTATTAAAAAAAACATTTAGCATTATTTTTTCATTACTTTTTGTTCTCTTATGTGTATGTCATTGTCAATGCACTCAGGGTACCCAATTCCCATTACTACTATTTCATTTATAAATGATGTAAAGAAAATGTTCACTCGCTCTCTTGTTAGTTTTTGTTTTTTTTTTGTGATAAAACATGTTATAATATTTCACAGGAAATCACTTACTCGTATTTCATATTCAATGCGAAATCTTCTATGTTTGCATAATAAGTGCCAAACATTTTCGTCAATGGTTGGTGGCAATCCAACAAACATATCTAAAAGTTCAAGGGATTTAAGGTAGTCTAAGCACTCTTGAGTCATCGCGTAAGTAATTTCATTGGTTGCGACACCTTTGGCTAGCTCATTTAAAATTGTTGCCGTAGAAATAATACGAAAATTGACTTTGGGTCTTTTTCTGAAATAAAATAATGTTTTAAATGACAGGCCACCAAAACCTATAAAAAGTGGTTTCAGCTAAATTTCATAATTTTTTTGATATTTTATTTATCCTAATCGCCTTTGATAATTTTTCAAGTTTAAACTTCTTTGTATGATTAGGAGAGCGCAATTTTAATGCAAAATTTAATTAGAATTTGGTTTGTTTTTATTACTGAATTCCAATTTAATCTTAAAATCCAATAAGATATTGAAGTATTTCGAAATAACGAAATTATCTATTTCATGTACTGTCTTACAAAAGTTCATTACATTTAGAGTAGGGAAATAAATTATAATTTACGAAAGAATAATTCAAATTTTCCTTATCCTTAACTAGTAATAAGCTAAATATTACCAGTTTTATATTATACAAGGTAATAATGAAAAAGTGGGAAGTCGAAGCAGTATATAGGCTGATAGTATGAGAAAGGCTAATTACTACTAATTTGATTGTTAGGGCTATAATAACTCAAATGCTACTAAGATCTAAAAAAGACTAGTAGCTAATGATAAAAACTGCTACCAAAGTACTTAAAAGGTAATCTTACATATTTTCATTCTTCAACTATTTGTGCCATTTGTGGAGCGATTTGGTTTCTGTTAGCTAAATCTAAAATATTGTACAATAAGCGGAGATTATTTTATAGTGGTTAATGCCTAGAATATTCTAAATACCAGATGCACTTGCTATATAAGTGCACATCCTTATCGTCCTAGCCCCTGACCTACATGTATAGGGTGGTCCAATAACAGAGGACGTAGGCTGTAGCTCAGGAAACATTAATGACAGAACTTATGGAAAAAATATGTATAGGTAAATCGGCCAAAAGAAATCACTGTAAATTATTTTCAAGTTCGAAAGTTGGCCGCTAGGGACAGTAACAGCAACACAACAATATAAATGCCAATTTTCTCTTAAATTTTCATAATTGATGTATGTTGAAAATATAAGCGTTGTATTAGTCAACCAATTACGCACTTTTTTGGTTGAGATTATTTTTGTCTATTTTTAAAAATAAAGTGGTGGGGGAAGGTCAAACATTTTTACTTTCAAATGTAGGTATCTCTGTTTTGGATGAACCGATTTTATTCAAACTGGTGTCGACAATGTGCTTTTTTTGCTCTACTCGTGGAGCCATAAACTGCACCGTAATGACTTTGTTAGTGGTCACTAGATGGAATTCTTCAAATAATGCTGATTTTCTCAAAAAAAAAAGTGGTAAGGTATGACTTTTATATCACAAGTTTGGTTATGAAAGGCATTGAATGGTGAAGTAAAAAATCCAGGTCCGCATTTAAATTCAGAAAGTTAATAATGGTCTCTCGAATCCAAAACTTTGGATTGGGAAGTTAATCTTGCTGTTTTGTAGAGGAGAAAAAATGACAATGACAAAGTAGAAATTATTTTGATCCCAAATTTTTAGAAAAAACAAAAAACTGGAAAAACAATGCTTTAATAGAGACTTTATTAATCTTGCATAACTGTAAAGAACAGAACTTAACAAAGGAACAAAACAATAAATACTAAAACTCAGTCGTATAATCACATAAGCTTAGCAATAAAATAGCTAAAGCTAGGGCGAAGCAGGGCAGGACTTAGTTTAGGCAAAAAGATTACGAATTCTACCTAGCTTCAGCGAAACAACAAAAAAAACGAGCTAATAACAAATGTATTTAAAATGATTAACAACGACTCAAGGTAAAAAGAATTAGTATATGCGATTCGTCCTACTACAAAAAGGATATGGTGGACGGTATTAGGAATGTTATCAAAGTATCTCTATAGCAGAAGTGGAGGCTGCATTCCAATCGATACAGGAAAGATTGCAACTTTGTATTGACAATGATGACCTGCATTTTGAGCATTTGCGAAAGTAATTTTCAGTAATTTTAAATATATTTGTTCTTAGCTTATTGTCAGTTGTTAGTTCATTTCGTCGTTTTTATTTTGTTGTTTCACTGAAGCAAGCTTAATCTTTTTGGCCCAAACCAGACCTCAACTCAGCCCCAAACTCGCCCTAGCTTTACTAATTTTGTTGCGAAGCATTTGTGATTATGAGACTGAATTTTAGTATTTTTTGCTTTGATCCTTTGTTAAGTTTTGTTCTTTACAGTTATACAAGATTACTAAAGTTTCTATTGGAGCCTTGTCCTTTTCCAGTTTTCTTGTGTTGCCCTGCTCTGCCTCGCCTTAGCTTTCCTAATTTTGTTGCGAAGCATTTGTGATTATGAGACTGAATTTTAGTATTTTTTGCTTTGGTCCTTTGTTAAGTTTTGTTCTTTACAGTTATGCAAGATTACTAAAGTTTCTATTGGAGCCTTGTCCTTTTCCAGTTTTCTGGTTTTCCTAAAATTTTAGGATTAATAGAAAAGAGAGATGAAAATTATTTTTACTTTTTCGCCTCTACAAAACTGCAAGGTTAATTTTGCAATCCGACGATTCGGATTGGAGAGACCATCATCAACTTTCTTAATTTAAATTCAGACCTGGATTTTTTGTTTTACTATTCAATGCCGCAAATTTTGAGTAAATCAGCATTATTTGGAAAATTCCGAAACAACGTCATCAAGTGATTACTAACAAAGTCAATACGGTACAGTTTATGTCTCCACGAATAGAGCCAAAATACTAGAGAACTACATTTGAAAGTAAAAAGGTTTGACTTTCCCCCAATACTTTATTTTTGAAAACAGACAAAAATTGTCTCAAACAAAAATGTCTCAACTATGAAAATTTAGGTGAAAATTGGCATTTACATTTTTGTATTGCTGTTACACCCCCTAGCAGCCCATTTCGAACTTCAAGATAATTTACAACAATTTCTCTTTGCCGATTTACCTATAAATATTTTTTCACTTAAGTTCTATCATTAAAGGTTCCCGAGCGACAGCTGACGTCCTCTATTATTGGACCACCCTGTACGATAGTAATATTTTGTTTAAGGGTTAAAAAACTAAATATTCCAAATTCAATAACTTTATCTTTAAAAATCAACTAATAAAATTGATAAAAAACATGCTGCTGCTAACTTTTAATGTGGAGTCAATAGAAATAATGGGCGGATCCACGGGGGAAGAAGTAAGTGAAAATCCCTTCCTCCCCTCCCCAGAAAGTTAGGTAAAATACAAGAACAAAATTATCGGGTATTTATTCTGAGAACAAAACTATAAGTGTTAGCTGAGTGCAAAATGAGTTTGCTAATTACAGAGAGTATCATCATCTTATCTACCTGCAAATAAAATTTTGACTTGTATTACTGAAAGATTTGGCAAATCTTTTAGAAGAAAATCTGACTCTGCAAAATCTTAAATGAAATATGAAAATTATTCACTGGCAACATAAATAGAAAATAAATAAATACTTGAAAACTAGAAAACTTCCACCTTCTGCTCTTGAAACGTTTATGACTCTACTATTCATAAACTTTTTCGGATTATCAGCATCTTGCGAGTAACAAAGCCAAGCGCAGAACGGCAAATTGCCGCCCCTTAAATTTGTAATATGTATTATTTAAAATAAAACTCAACGGGTTCTAAACTAAAACACAAACGTATATTTAGAAAAATTATGAAATTTAAAATTAACAGTTAGGTATGATAAAAAAAATTTTTTAATTATATTAAAATTGCACAAACAAGAAACTTATAAACTACTAAACAAAAATAATATACACTGTTATTAATAAAATTACAGGAAACATTTTTTTCTCACTTTTAATTCTACAAACTTTTTAATTACTACTTTTAATTCTATTTCTCCACTTTTTACCGTTACTGGTATAGTTGACAATATTCTTGTAGCAACAAAGGTTAGGGGCAAAATTCAACAGACTTATTGACTTAGTACATTGCTTGGGCATTCTTTCCTGATCAAAAGCACAGACACTGGCAGAAATTTCCTTGTTAATTCTACCCCATTTATGTCAACAGAATCATCATTAGTTAAAATACTTTCCAAATCCTTGCAGTATTTTAAAAGCGAGTTAAAAAGTCGCTGTGATGACAAGTTGATTCAATTTAGCATCTAATGCATTTAGTGCTTGTATGTTTCTTTGGGATCTTCGACCGATTAATCTCGTGCTTCATATGAGAAGTTATTTTTTGTTTCTTCTTCTGCGGTGTCGTGGTATTGTAAATCGTATATTTGCATCAGCTTACTAATTCGATTAATGCATTTTAATATTTTATACCAAACAACTATTGAACACAAAAACTTAAACTGTTTAATACAATTTAATAAACCTGAGGCTTCATCCGTTATCTAAATGATTAGCAAAGCGTCGTATACGTCTCCCACGTAAAATCCTAAAGGCTTTAAGGCTTCTATCCTACTCTCCCATGTGTGTCACTTAATGGTTTTAAAGTTAATCCTTGAACATGTTTTAAAAGTATTTTAAAGTAGATGCCGAAAAAAAAAGAAATATACCATATTAAAGAAATTAGCGAGTTCCAAGGATGCTTTTGCCATATCCTTACCACTAGATTGAGAGATTGTATACTGCACGAAAAGTTAAATTTTTAATTCTAGATTATACTCCTGGTTTATCTCCCCTCATACTGGACCCGTTATCATTTTCCTGCCCTTAAATATCTAAACCAAATTTAAACCCATACCATTTAGTTTTTTATTTATAAGTACAAATATTTGTTTTTCTGTGGATCTTTCAACTGAAACAGAGCCCAGAAAGCTTTAATTAATTTCTATTTCAACCTCATTATAATTTGATTTATTGACTGAAACATATCTGATTACCAGAATCATTTGCTCTACTTTACTAATGTCAAGAATGCAATCTAGAATTATGGAAGCTTTTTTGTTTCATTAATATTATAGACTTTTACACTTTGATACAGGATGTCTATTCGTCTATTATTTCATTTTGTATATTTTTCCCGAGATAATGAGTTTTAGTCTCCTCTTTTTTGAGCAATCTACGCACGTGTTCTTCCATTATTCCATGGATCAAATTCAGATAAACACATAAACTATTTTTAAGTAAATTTTGCCGTTATTATGCTTAAACAACTTACTTATCATTTGTATCTTGAAAAGCAATACAACGTTTATCAAGCATTTTAATGATTGCTACAATTCTTAAAATACCTGGTACTAATGGTGTATTTCAGCATTAATACTGAGCAGCCGCATCTGTAGTTTTAGAACACCTTAGGCTTTGATTTAGTTCTAACTATGATTTTTGGAAATTTCATGCTCTTTTATAGTGTTATTAAGATTAACTCTTAAAACTCACTTTTGAAAGGGAATTGTTAATACAGCTGAAAATTTTTCAGCAGAAATCGAGTACACCAGCCAACTTACCCTCTATAATTTTCTTCTATAGTAATTTGCGCAAAATTTTGGGCCAGTGTCATCGGGAGGAAATTTATAATTGTACAACGGTTTAGTTTGACCTTGCTTTATCAAAAAACTTCTTTCAGCATCTCCTAAAATTGTTGCCCACAATGTGGGATATCTGTTTAAACACATGTGTTTCTTCGTCCATAAGTGCCAAGTTGGTGGTGAGGAGGTGCAAATTTCTCTTGGTTTAGGAATATCGGCCATTTGTTGACCAACATCACTTTATGACGATTCTGTCATCTTGTTTGTAACCGAAGTTGATGGTGGATCTGCGGAGTGGTCATTTTTTTTTGGCACTAGCAACAGCAGACTTACCCTGTAAATATTTTTTCAAAGCATCAGCTTGTTTGGGCCTCTTTTTCCTGCCTTCGCGTTTTGTAGTAACCGGACAGTTTGCTTTGACTGTCAGCGTCAGAGATTCTGAACAGAGCGATATCCAAAATTAAACAATGTGAAATAATACTTATTTATGTAACTAGTGTGTAAAGAAAGGTTTCCTGATATGAGTTTAGAGAGGAGCGAAAAAATACGAACGAATGTCAAAAAACCGATTTTTACTCACAAGTTATATACAATTTTTTCTACTGCCACAATTTAATTTAAAATAGCAAGCTGGCTTTACATTTAGTTAGTCAAAATTGTGTAATTTCATAAAAAAAGAATAACACCAAAATGTGTCGGTTTTTTCTTCACTACATGATGAAAACTCAGATTATGAATACGAAGATTCGTCTTCTGCGCACTTTATTTCATTTTTTGAAGCTTATAATATCTTAAAATGCACATACAAAAATCACACTCAAAAAATGTATAACAATGAAAATAATATAAGAAGCAATGTGTTAGAGATGCAAGGGTAGACGGACCTCTGTGAATATATGCATGTAAAATAAAAAACCATTTTGTTTTAGTAGGATAGTGTTGCGAAAACCGCATGTTTATTGTCAGTGGAGTTAGTATAATAGTAAAGTATATATAGTAAAGTATCACGTTCTGAAGCATAGCAAAAATAATAATAGTAAAAAAATTAGAAATAAATATTTACTCTACCTAAAATATATAAAATATTTGATTTGAATAACCAGACGTAGACAAAATAAAGAAATAAATAATTTACACAGACAATTAACTGTAACAAAGCAGACGCTAATTTGATTTAACATTTAAGAACCCTAAAACGTCCTTAATTTTCTGTTCGTTAATTTTTTATAGGTTAAAAAGTATATATGTGCTGAATTTTCTAATTAATTTTAAATTTATAATAATTAAAAAATATATCAATCAAACTTAACAGCTTAATATATTTATAGGCGTACTTACCTTAAAAATCACACTAAACTTTATATAAACGCAAAGAGATTATCAGATCACCACCAACATATTAGTAAAAATAATGTTAACGCGTAACAAAATGGACCTTTTATATTAAAGTAAAGAAATAAGTCAAGGCATGTTTTTTTTTCCGATTCCTGTCGCAAACAAGTAAGTAGTTCACGTTCATGCACCAACATGCCGTTCTATTTTATCTGGTGTGCGTATACATCTGCAAATATATTATGTATCTATCTATCTATTTTTTAGAATTATAGGTTACAAATATTGCTTTTAGGCAAAAACAGTAAATACGACATGTAAATTGAATAGTAGTTGTGGTAAAAAAATTGACAAGTATTAATTTTGCTTAATTAGACATTAAATTTATCAATATTCTGACATATTCACAGCCAAAATGGTGCCCTTAGATTGCCCTCTACAAATGTCCGGATCATCCGCCCCTAGAGCGCTGGTTATGTTAGAATACTACAATTGGCTCCAGAGTTGGCTCTTGCGTCGTGTCACCTCGTCCGCAATATTTAACTCGTACTTTAACAAAACACGCTACTTATCGTTCTTATAACGTAAATTACTATTGTGTAAACCTGTAGTATATTATAAATTAAAAAATGCGTATCTGTTGATATTTTTATTGTCAGTGTATTATATATTCTGTCCTAACTGTTGAATTATATCTATCATCTGAAGCAATGAACACTACATAGCAGACATAGCATATCACTCAGTATATATACGATGTGCCCATAAAAGTGTAAAAAATACGTAGTTTATAATTTCCAAGATTCATGTTAATAATTTAACTCTAGGCTAACGTGTGAACAATTCAAAATCTATATTTTATACGGTATATTGGACCAATATTATTATCACCTTGTATTGGAAAATTGGGTATATATTTATATTAATTAGCCACTTACTGATTTCAAACCTTTTTTAATCCCGACTGTTAGACTGACAATTTATATTTTTACAGTAGCGCATTTAAGAGGGATACCAATTTTATATGATAGAGTTTTGTAACCTTCATTAAAGTATATGTTAGTTGCGCTCAACATATAAAAAAACTTATTACACAACTATCTTAACTTTTGCTGTTTTTATTAAAAGTTATTTAAAATGCTTTAAAGTAAACTGTAATAAAAAAACACGCTGATAACCGATAATTTAGAAATTAGACGTTGCCAACCTCTAGCGGCTTTCCTAACCATATCTCTTATAGTCATATAGCTTAAATTAAATCAGGGTATTATGTCGAATAAAAAATCATAATATAATTTTGAAATTTAGCGGAAACCACTTTTTATAGGTTTTGGTTATACGAACTATAATCAACATTTAGTCTGTGTCAGACGATTGGACCGATATAATGGTTAAGTGAGAAACATGCGCCAAATAATCCTGGAGCCCGCGACCACAATAAGAATTCATCGCCACGCATTTGATAAACCGATACATGGTTAATTATGACTGCTGCTGCTTCTAGATTTATATATCCTGAGTTCAGTTGGTGGGGTAAGTTGCAAGAAACGGAATTCATACGTAAATTGACGTTTGCGGTCTGATGAGCATTGATCTGAAATATCAGATTCGCAAGAATGACTCTTATTTGCCTATTTTTTTCGGTGGAGACAATATTTATTCTCTCAGTAACTAGACTCCACATCTGATATTGTAAATTTAGCTATATGTAGGTAATCCATATTTTTAAAATCTGTATTATTAGACAAGCAGAGATTAATCCACATATACTCCATTTCTCTTAATTTCCGACCTCTACCATTACAGCACAAACTGGATAAGATGTATCAGAGTATAATAATGAATCAAGTATCAGTTTAGCAAATGAGCAGCGATAAATATAAACTCTTGGTCGTGGGCACCAGGACTAAAATTCTTACAATTCTCAACTATTTTAAGTCAAGTGCATTTTTATTATTTGCATTGAGAATACACGACAAAAGCGCACTGTGAAAATAGCATTCGACTACTTCATGTATCGACATTAAAATGCAATAGCAAAGGGGAGTAACGACAAAAACGTATGAAAATAAAACCCGTATCGGATACATCTAGCATATAAAGAATCCAAAGCATATAGTCTTCATTCTAGACAGCATACAATTGACATGCACATACTTATATAGCTTATAAGCCTGCTCTTGTACAACGGGCGACATATCCTGAAAATCTCTTCTGTACGATTTCTCTAATAATTTTTCCTTGATCTGCATAGATTCCATATTATTTCTGCACTCCACTAAGGCTTCTTGAATAGCAGTAATTTTCTTTTGATTAAATTCTACTGCACCTTCATATTCTTTGATGCTTTCTCTGGAAAAAGTTCATCTTTTTAATGCATTATTTATTGGAGATGGGTGCATACAAAAACACTTTGTAATGAATCTAAGAAAAGAATGGTAACAGATGTTAGAAAATACAATAATATATTTAAACTCTTTATGATAAGAGATTTTTGAAAATAAATTAATGTTACTCTTTCTGGTCATATAATAGGCTATTTTTGTGTCACAAATTATGCGAAGCAATGAATTTATTACCATATCGATTTTTTGTAGTGTGATTCTTAGTACAAATTTGGCATTGCCGCCTGATACCCAATCATAAGGCGGATTCAGAGTCTTAAGGGAATGGTTTATTTCAGGCAAATTCCAAAAGGATTATTAAAAGATAAGGTAAATAGTACAAGGTGGCAAGGATTTTGCGACTTCCTCGTGAGTATGAAAAAAAACAGTAATAAGTCCATGATCATAGTCATCCAATGGGACGAAGACAAACTCTGGATGAGTACTGTGAAAAAATATCTAAAGAATTTATCGATGTGTGTGGTGATGTATGGGGTAGTTACGCTACACTCCAAGTACTGGTGAAGCTTACTACCTTCACCAGGATGTTCGTTAACAACTCCTGTACCACCAATACAATAATATTAAAATAAAGAAAGAAACTAAGAAAATACAGTTAATATAATATACCCTGTACAAAATACACATTGTCTGACAGTGATTGTTATTTGTATACTCTTAATATTTTTTTAGTTTATTTTATTGGTATGCCTTACAGACACTTAGATTATAAATAAAAATCCACTTTTTGGGATACACCAGCGCGCTCTCATAATGGTAGATCGAGAAACGCCATACGTTCTGAAAGGTTTTCCCATTTGGTGATGAAGAATAAGGTATATTTGCAGGGCTAGCATGAGATAATCATGCAGGCCTATGTTAGTAAAACTGCGATACTTATATTAACATGTTTGTTTATACTGGAAACAGTGGATCGTCTCTATAAGAGATACAAAAGTTGAAATCTTGATGCAATCGCTATCTCGAGAGGTACATATAACACACGGCAGGGTAATAATCTACCATTGCCCATTCCCAAAAGTAGTCTCTCCAAGAGCTCTTTAATGAATGAAAGCAGTAAGATTTTTAATCACCTTCCAACCGATGTAAAGAACTTATTTTTAAAAAGTCTTATGGTCTTTTACTGAAAAGAAAAAATTTACAAGAATTCTATAATAATAACTTTAACTAAAAACCTTATCGTTACATTCTTTGTGATCCTACAATGTTTTAGTCTTAATTTTTGGTGTATTGATATTTTTTGTTATACTTTTATTTATGATAATAGGGTATGTTTTGATTATTTTTTTTTAGAAAACCAACTTTTTCTTAGTAAGCTGGCTCTACTGACATCTACCACCGTTCCAAGATACTTATGCGAACTACATAGGGAAAAGAGCAGTGAACTAAAGCCATTTCCTAATGTGGAACAATAGCTAACTATAACTGCTTTTCCAAGCTTAGAAAGCAGTACCTAAGTTTAAGACGTTGATGGGATTTTCAGAGAATTTGTTTTCTTGGCTTATGAATAGAAGAGAAAGTCAAGACCATTTTTTTATGGACAGTGTATTTGTAAGCTTCTAGATTCACCAATTTTCCCAAGTTATATTCTGTGATATTAGAGTTCAATCAAAGCAATTGGTAAACCCAATAATTATTATTATATATTCAGACATCTTACAGTGAACTCCACATACATAATTTTATTGTAAAAAGTTATCGATATTTAACCGAATCCAAATTTAGAGAATAAATTACCGAACCCTATATTTAATTGACTTACAGAATATATCTTTCCTTTTGATCAATTTCAACTCGCGAATTTTGTATCACTCGTTGCCTATTTACCATCAGATTTTCTTGATTCATTCCGGAGTCGATGTAGAATTTAAACTTCGTGCAATCATACAACTTTAGATTGAATTTTCGAATAGACTCCCTCAATGTAACTGACAATTTACCAAATTCAACTTCCAGCAGGCTCTTGTATTTTTCTCTCTCGGTTTTTAATTGTGCTACTTTTTCCTCGTAGTCTCGAAGTGCACGAAGATCATCCTCATTATAATCTTCGGGAAGCTTTTCAAGCTTAAAAAATAGTAAATTATTTTAGTCAACTTGCAATAAGAAATTTTATTTTGTATCGGCACCCAATAATAATTACACAAAAACTGTAATTTAGCAAAATATAACAAATAAATAATAAAATAGATGTATGCGCCTGTGTTACTATTAAATGAGAGTTGGCAAAATTGTTATATAAAATGAACCGTAATTTATCCTTGTTTTAGGATTCGCTTAACATGGTACTACCTTTAATATTAAATTAGGTTTAAATAAATATTTCAGTGTATAAAATAAAAATAACGTTACAATACTGACCAAATGATATTTGAGAGATTTTTTTTAAATGGAGATTTTAAGCTCCTTATGTAATGAAAATTGACTTTTCAGATAGTTCGATATTCCTAACCTGAAAAGTATCTAGTATGTGTTGTATTTGTGACAAATATCTATGTATTTAAATAAAAACCCTTCCAATAATGGATGAAGCCTTGGAATATATTATAGAGAATATATTATTATGAAAAGTCGATAGAAAAAATACGTTAGGATGATACATTAATACAACGTTATCGGATATCAATAAAAAAAATTAAAATATAAACTAGTATATCGATTTTGTATAATTGATTGCAATAACGTTAAAAACAATTGAATACCTCGTAACATTATACATGTTAATTTGAATAAAGCTTTATCATTTATCACAGCAATGTACCCGAAATATAACGCATAGTAAGTAACGGAAGCAGTTATCGTTAATAAAGTTAAATTGGGTTTATTAATCTGTGAAAACAAAAATTCATGACATAGTTATTTAAACATACTGAATATATTGCAATTGTTATATCTTACCATGCATTTAGGCTTAGGAACTTCCTTCTTAAGCTCATCTTCCCATCTAATTTCCAGAACCCCATTCATCATTGCCATAAGAGCTCTTTCTCGAAAGTCGTCTGCTAAAAGCAAAAGTCTAATTCTTTCTTCTTCGGCAGCTTTCGCATCCAAAATTGCCTGTTCACTTGGAGAAATATATGGGCGTACTGGAACTTCGTTATCTGTGACTCGCAAAATATCAGTTTCTACGTTTTCGATCTAAACAGAAATAAAAACTTAGAGCCGGGTTCAAAATGTAAGAGGTCCTGGGCCTAATTTTGGAACCTCTCACGCCTCCGATTTTTCATTTTTATTTTGTATGATATAATATGACCTGACCCCTCAAGTGCTGATAAAGTAAAAAACGATAAAATTTGGCTATTAGGAAATCATGGTTTTTGGCATTAACCATGTCAAAACAAAATGACTTTCCGATGTCTGGTTTTTGATTGCACGAATCTGCAGGGATATTTACTCCACGATATCGGTGTACTGAATGAGCTCGGAGACATTTAGGATGGCTTATAATAGTTTCTCTTATAGAAACACGAGGCCGATGCAAGAACTTTGGCCACTTTTATATTAATAAGATGAGCAGTTGAATGCTGGTTTTCAGATTTAGTAGATTTTATATATTTTTTTCTAATACATCATCCATGTTGCTTAATATAGACCACAAGGACAAGGAATTCCAAATACGCTTTCCGTTTGGAAACGAATAATATCCTTTGGCGATCGCAAGCATTGCCCAGTTTTCTTGTGTGGGTTGAAAATTGTATCACTGGCGATGAAGTATTTAAAAAACAAACAGACATTTTGGTCCTTCTAGCGGACAAGGGAAATATCAATGTCTTCTTGGGGAAAACAGATTAAGTGGAGAAAATAAAACTACTTTTTTACGACAACATTTACTTAGTAATTCAAACCGAGCCAATAAACAAGATCTAAAGACGGACAACTAGTCTTATAAACAGATGCAACCTGCCAATAAAATAGAACAAGACCAACTAGAATCTCTTGGTTCTACCGACTACCTAAAATACAAACATTAATCATCACATTGACCTAATGTCAGTGCAATAGGATAATCCACTTACAAAAATGGTAAATATTCTTAATAATTTTACAAATATTAGAATTTAGAACAATTCAGTTAGATGCAAAATATATCTTAGTCAGTTTCGATATAGAATCGCTAAATACGAATATGCCTATTAACGATTCACTTTCAATAAAATCAGATATATTTCAAGATAATAATTTTGGTGACGCACTTTAAGGTCTGACTGAAGCATGTTTCACATCAAAATATTCGAAGGTCTACCCAGAGGAAGTTCTGGACTTTCCCATTCTGGATCTGAGGAAATTTGCTCAGAGTTTTAAGCTGGAAAGGGTAAGCTAAGTGCGGAGGAGTCGGCGAAGAGCACGGCAGCGTATGCGCAGACCCCTCCGTACTGTCACAATAAACTGCAAAGCTTCAGTGCCAGGGGGTGGTGGGTTTGGGTCGGTATCCTGGGACACTATCAGCTGGCGCCGGGCCACCTACAACGAGAGTAATACAGGGGTACTTACGAAAAATGGATACCGATAATATAAAGATATTTAAAACTTTCAAGTATGTGGTTAATAACTACAAAATGGTAATATTGCTGCGAATTTAGCACTAGTTATAGACTTGTTAACTTATAGGTGAATTTATTTCTATTTGTTATTTTAATGAAGTAGACTTATTTTAATGTTTATCCATGTAACGACTATGATAATGTCAAAAATTGTTCTCGAATGTTCTGTTTGGCTTAATGTAGTATTTAGATTATTCTAGATCATTCCATCTTTTTTTTAAAGGTTATATGAGGGCGCCGCGAGGCTACATTTTGATTTAGTTTAGTTTGAGATTTCAAAGTGTAAAGAACTAGACAATAACAGTTTTAGGTTACCTTAGTTACGAGTGTTAGGTATAACCAGTCTTTACCTGTACTACCCGTAAGCTGTGTTTTGAACAAAAAGGAGTGCATTCAGAAACTACGTGTTTGGTTACTGGCCAATCCGGAACAATATTATGTTTGTACCAAATAAAAAAATCTATCCTGTGTTTCAACAAGATAATTAAAATGTCTAGTTAGATTTGAAATTATTAAGGTTAATCAGTTTACGAGAGTTAAATCCATATTTTTATTACAAAAACATAGACAAAACATTTTAATTACAAAAACATAGACATCTAGAGAAAGGTTGTCTGTGGTCAACAGAGCTGTAATTCTATTTTTATTGAGTATACAGACGACTCCAGGTAGGTAAAAAAAAATGCATCTTGGTGTAGAGTAACTTGCACCAATCATTAATTGCCATATAAAGTAATCCGTCGATAATGCTTTAATTATTTCCCGTACTAAAAAATATTAGAATGCAAATTAAAAGAGGAAAATATTTTCTTTCCAATGCAGTATCAAGTTTGAAGATATATAAGAGCAACATAAAATGTATTTTTTCCATGAAAGGACTCTCTTTGTAACTGATATGTTTTGAAATAATATGATCATTTGTAAACAGGTATGAGTTTCAATTTTGAAACCTATACAAATCAATGCAAGTTTAGATATTATACGTATTTCAGAAAATCTGAAATGCAATATTTTGAAAAAGTATTTTCTAGCTTTTCTTAGATGTAGAAAATAGACACGACATTCAATGAAATTTTCATTACAAAAAAATAATTGGTTTTTTACGAACCAAGGTCGGAAACTCCGCACCCCAGAAAATATCATCCTTTCAGATATTTTTTTTACTTACCGGATCCCATTCAGGGTCATTAATGTCAATATTGATTTTTCTTTCAGAAAAATAATTAAATTCTGAAATTATATGTCGCAGCCTGGCATTTCTCTCTCGGATGTTGTACATTTCTCTTTCTTTTATAGCCCTTGTATTTAGGAAACACTTATTGTAGTTCTGCTTCAATTTAATAACTTCTCTCTAAAATACAGATTAATAGTAATTTAGATAAACTGTAACCATGTAAAAATATGTGTTATTGATAGAACAAACGGTGTCAGTTTCAAAAACTTATGTCAGAATTGTTTGAAATTAGAAAAAAAAACAGGAAAACACGTTTTGGATATTATATAGAATATGACCTTGAACTTCGATCTTACATCAAGAAGCCTTGCCTTTCTTACTCTATATTAAGTTTTAAGACTCAAATGGTACTATCCCAATTGTGACATCTTATCCCATTTATGACATCACAAAATCATCTTAACTTATCTATTTATGAACATTCATTACATAAACAAAAACATATTTTTTGACAGCATCCACTAAATAATATGTTCTAGTGAAATAAAAATTACATACTTACAAAAATATGAAAATTACAAATACCTTTCCTTTATAATACTTAATTAATAAGAAATTGGAATCACAGAAATAGCGACCCAGTCCGCTGGCATGACCTGTATATGATTACATTATCAATTGCTGGATTTCGTTGGGAGCAATAATGTGGATCTTTAAAGTTCACGGTACATTAAAGTCACTATAAGGAAACTATGATGCTATCTTAAACATGTCTTGTAGATCGCAATTTCGTTCCTTTTAGGGCTCATCAGGTCGCTATAGGCTAGTAAGTCATGTTTAGAGCAAATGTAATAAATGGAATCTCCTAAAAAAAATCTTCAATATTAAAATATGACTGGTATTGGTGCACCAATTTATCGATTCCCTGAGAGCAAATTTCTTGCGGGTTTCGGCCAAGACATTTTTTAACAGCTACCTGCACTTTACAAGCGTACATTTATATATGAGAATATGGAATTGTAAGGTGGTTCTTCAAACACTTTCCAGCGCATACGTATGAGCAAATCTTGAATTGTGTCTACACATCTACATACATTTTCTATAAATTGTTTAAGATGCCCACATATCGTTTATCATAAACGATGACACAAGGTGTTGAAAACCCAACTGCATGATCCCTTAACGTCGGCATAACCATTCTTGCTGATGTTTCAGATGTGCACTTTTTCGGTTTCAGAGAACCCGTTATGCTTCCGTAAGCATACTCTGACGTTTGAATTCTGGTTCGTAAAAGTGATACCAAGAGTTTGCGTTTAAATCACAAAGTATCTAACACTGCAACATGGAAGAACCAAGTCCAATATTTAACTTTATTTTTATTTATCTTATTTACCGAAATTTTTGCACCACAAGACAACTGTCGTATGAGAGAATTTACAGTTACCATATGAAGCTTTCATTTTGGTATAGATTTCTAGTGTCTGAATCACAAAGGGCCACTTTTGTTTTGAGGAATAATGAATAACGCTTGGTGATAATGACTGCCACCCTGTATTTTAAAAAAAACTTCTTGTATTTTTATTGAGCATTATTACTGGAAACCACTTAATATAATGTTTTCTGCCCGCAAACACATGATATTTGAAAAGTCCGGCCTCGGGGGGAAACACCTTCGACCCCCTCCCCCTCTCGTCGGGCCCCTCCAGACGTGCTTTTATTGAACCAACCTAGTATACGTATATTATTAACGACTCAAAAAGGCATTAATAAGAGCTTTTAGAACTCTTAAAAACACTAATTATAAAACTGAATTAAACTGCAAAGGGTTTAAAACAGATATCGTTTAAATAATTACGAAATTACGGAGGAGCTAGGTTTTTGTAGTTTCGTTTTTTGCGAACACAGAACTCAGGTATCAGGTTTAACTCGAGTTTATGAGTGGCAAAATAGTATAAACATATTCTAAAACAGATGCTTTAATAACAAATTAACAAACTTAAGTAAATACCAAAAAGTGATAAGTCCTGTGCCAAACAACAGATCTGTATTTTTAGAACTAATGTTTTCCAAAATGGGGGATACACTCTAGTATCAAATGCTCTAGGTCCATTGTTTTAGAATAGTATTCACCACACACGAGTGAGAGGTGAAATGAGACAGTGAGGCCATCCCTTCTTATGAAAAGTTCTTTTTTGATTTTAGGAGAACAGATTACCGAAGTAGGTGTAGAATGCGATATTGCGTTTCTTAATAAAAGCATAAATGAGTCAACTGATGTATTATATGCTATTTAATATTGGTGCTTGGATCAGTTTGTGCCAAAGAAAAGTTTTAAAAGTTCATCCTTTCTTTCTTCGATTAATGTAGAGTTGAGATACTTAATTATCAGGAAAAGCACAGACTGGCCATGTCCGATTTGCTTAGCTGCAATGAGAGACTTAGCTGCCACAGGAGTCCAATGTCATGGATAACTCTAGGTCGTTTTAATTGACAGTAAAAGAAAATCATTTAGCCTTCGTGTTAACATGTTCTATAATGGGGTAGAAAGTACCAATAACATTGCTTCTGCGTATTTCTTTGCATCATACTTTTCTACGGTGTACGCTAAATCTCTCAGATACGATGCATCCTATAATTAGTTGACAGACAAAAATAAGCGTAATTATTATTTCTTACTACAAGACATCTATAAGGTTATCGAGAAAATTCACCCAAAATTGACTGCAGGTCCTGATGGAATCCCAACATTTTCATACGATTTGTACTCTAACTGTGCCACTGACTGGGCTATTTGCGGCATCACTTGAGCCAATTTCCAGATTTTTGGAAGATAAGCTTTTTAATAGTAATAATAATAATAATAACGTTTATTATTTAGCATATATATACATATATAAATACAAAGCTAAAATCATAAAAATATGGTAAATAAAAGCACGCATTTCAGACTTCTGTAGGCCAGATTCTGTTCTACCAATGCGGCTATAAGCATCTCTTAAATATATCAGTTTTATGACGTGGAATTGTTAAGATATTTTTGCGTAAATTCAATTGATATACGTCCCTGCGAAAAGTGATTTTGTTATAAAGATATGAAGGCGATTTAAATGTAAGTAATTTATAACAAAAGCACAAGACATGCAGCTTACGTCTATTATACATATTTAACCATGACCTTTCTTTAAGTTTGTGAGATACCCTGTTTCTCCTTTTGATACCAAATATAAATCGAATACAGCTGTTCTGCACTTTTTGAATTCTACGTAAAACATAACTACCAAAACACGGACCATATATATGATCGCAGTGATTAAAATGTGACAATATTAATAAATCGCAGAGCTCATTTTTAGTAGATTGGTCTAGATAATGTCTGTGCGGATATAGCGATTTGAGAGAGCAGTGTGTTTTTTTAAGAATATATGAAATATGAGATCCAAATCGAAGATGTGAATTCAAAACGAGACCTAAACTTTTTGCGCTTTCAACTATATTTAAACGTTAGTTTCCTATTTTTATATCGACACTAGAATATTTTTATTAAATAAAAGAACAATCAACTTAGATGGATTCAAAATCAGTATATGTTTAGAGGATATTTCAAGTACTTCGTCCAAATCGGAGTTCTTCATAGTCGGAAGGTTTAAAAGATAAATATACTTGGGTATCCTCTGCGTAAAGATGATACTGACAGTATTTAAAATATGTATGGAAAGTACTTGTGTAGATGCTAAATAAAAGAGGTCTCAAAATGCTGCCCTGAGGAACCCCAGAATCAACTTTAAAAAAATCAGAAACATTTTGATCAATTTTCACACGTTGAAATCTATCGGAGAGAAATGATTTAATAATGTTTGGCGCATTTATCGAAACCCCTATATAGTGTAACATAGAAATTAATTTTTTATATTTAAGAAATCGAAAGCTTTACTAAAATCCAACAGAATTAACGCTGTGATTTCGTTGTTGTCTCGAGCAGAAAAGATATCGTCAGTGACATCTGCCATTGCCGTCGCACAACTATGTCCAGGGCGAAATCCCGATTGTTTCGTTGGTAAAATATTATTAATATTTACATGTATGCGAATTTGAGTTTCCAGTACTCTTTCTAAAATTTTTGAAAATGTTGGAAGTATTACTTTGGGAACAGGTGTGACAACAGATTTTTTTCCAAATATTAGGAAAATATTCTTAAATAATACATTCATTAACTATATATGTGTTATAAATTCAATAATATAAGGACAACACAAGGGGATTAAAGTTATGTTAATATCATTTGTGCCCGCAGCTTTACTTTTAATTTTTAATATAATTGGAAGAATTGAATTGAAAGAATCCAGATTATTTTTAGTGTTATATAAGTAAAAATGTATAAGATCGTTATTTAAAGAATTATTTGTTTTCGTTGAATTTATAAAAAATGTATTAAAATTGTTCGTATCTCGGTAGTTGAGCCACCGTGTATAATTCATCATTAATTAATAATTTTTGACCTTTAATTTTGGCTCTTAGATTTTTATTTCATGCAAGTTTAAAGTGTTCAACCAAAATTTTCCGTTCTTCGCAATCTTCCAAGCATAGATCTTCGGCGATAAAAATTCCCTTAAATTAAATGAGTTTTTAATAACTACATGTTTTTTAATATAAATTCCACTTTGATGGGCTGTGGTTTATCAGATTTAACTTGCAGTAATTGTTTGTACCAATCGCTGGGTTGTTCAGTAGAAGAACCATACATTATTTTGCCTAAGTTAGTGTTGTTGCGGACTGACAGCCACCAAAATGTGCAAATGTTGTACTGATAAGACATATGCTTCAAACGAAAATTAGCCTTATTGGTGTTTAATGAAAAAAGATTTTATGCTGATTGTTACGTAGAAAACCCATGTAGGAAGCCGAATTTATGGCAATAATTAAACCGACGTGCCTTCGGGTTCTGCTAATTTGCACTAATTAATTCACAATATTTCCCCTATAAACAAACAAAATTACAGAGCCTACAATAAAACGCATAGGGACACACAAATAATAACAGAATTAAATTATAAGTCAGGTTTAAGAACAATGGTTGAAAATTGTAGAGCGATGTGCAACCAATCTGAAATCCCAAAACTCTTGGATGGCCTTGTCTCGGGACAATTATCCGGTGTGCGAGTTAATAACAAAATGGATCTGAATATAAAAAGTGTTTCCAAGCTACATTTAACCGGTTGCGTACACCCATAACATATGTTTAGTAAACATATTGACTCCATAACATCTTGTATTAAAGCTTTGTGCATAGATTCTCAAATAACTTTTCTGTCAATACTTTCAGGGTGCTCTATTGTTCTCTAGTAAAACCGATTGTGGAATATAGTTTCGCCATCATCATTTGGCTCTCAGGTTGAATCACTGGAAAGGGGACAAAACAACTTTTTGTGGATTGCTGGGAGGACGACTTCGTAGGGAGGAGTATACATTGTATACTTACAATGTATTACGCTCGAAGAGTTTCTGGTGATCTACATTTTCTTCACAGAGTTGTTTTTCTTTGTTGAAGCTTATGAACTTTAGGGTTTCGGTACGGTGTAACAGACATGTAGACATTTTTCAAGTTCCATTTCACTCAACAAATATGGGCTTAGTGATCCATTCACATGAATCCTATCACATTTATTTCTTTGGTAGTAGTATAAGAAATTTAAAATAAAACAAGAAGATTACTGTGATACTAATATTTTAGTGTTACAGTATGTGCTTATATTATTACTGAATGTTTTTTATATTGAAATTTTAACTTATTGTAAAGTGACCTTGGCGTCGAGAGATAAATAAATAATTGGATAAATTTGTACCTCAACCACAGCCTGTTGAAGTTCAGATTGGTAAAATGTTGTAAGCTGTCTTTGGCGATAATGTCCAGGGCTGACATCGATGTACAGTTGTGAAACCGTGCCCGCTAGCGCTATTTTAGTTTCCAAGTACTTCTCTGAGTCAAGAATCTCATTATCGTCCCTAAACTGTAATATTGCTGCTATTCCAGTGTAATCATCTTTTGGAGCAATTGGCCGTCTTACCATGAGTTCTCGAATTTCCCTAAGAATAAATATGATTGTAAAGTTTACGGTATGTAAAGCATAAAAATTGGTAAGATTAATGTCTTTTACTAGATCACTAAGTATATGATACATTTCATTAAAAGAACCTGAGTATGAATAATTTTTTCCATGCCTGTTTTCTTTACAGTAATTATACATTGTTATATGTTATTAGCCATTATAATTTGTGGCTATGTTCTTCCTAGCCATCCAATTGAAATATTAGTCAGAGAGTCCCTAGCCCTAAAAGTCTCTAAAATGATAAAGGCTAGCATTTTATTATTATCTAGTGGTATAACATACTATAGTCACTCAAGTTCTTATTAGAGCAGGGTTCATTAGTGCGCTGTCAAATAAGTCGTCAATACCCAGATAATGCAATGAATTTATAAAGCTTGAAACTTTTTCTACAGATTATAAATTGCAGATAAAGGACAATTATGGTAGTCAGTCAGTTGTACGATAGGAGGGGGGGTTGTTAGTCAGATGACATCATTATTCTTGACAAAACATTTGAAGGTCATTTGAAGAATATTGAAGCTGTTTTCCAGAAACTGAGAATGGCTGGGTTAAAACTCAGTCCCAAGACGTGCTAGTTTTCCTAAAGGAACTTAAATATCTAGGACATGTTATTACCGAATATGGAGAAAAATCCGATCCAGAGAAGACTGAAGCCATTAAAAATTGGCCAATACTGAAGGACAGACATCAACTAAGGAGTTTTCTGGGACTTTGTACATATTACAGATGATTCATAAAAGGTTTTGCTAATATCGCTAGACCTTTACATCGACTTACTGAAAGCAATCACAGCAATGTATGGAACGAAGAATGTGGAGAAGCATTTAACGACTTGACCTTTTGTAATCCCCCAGTGTTGTCGTATTCTGAGTCATCCCAGATTTTATCGTAGACACCGATGCAAGCAATGCCGCTGTTGGTAGTAGTAAGGTAATAGCCTATTCCGCAAAGTTCTGTCTAGACTTGAACGCAACTATTATGTGACAAGGAAAGAACTACTGGCTATCGTTAAAACATTAGAGCACTTTCATAAGTATTTGTATAGGCAAAAATTCCTTTTAAGAACGGACCATGCGTCACTTAAATGGCTGCTACAATTTAAGAATCCAGAGGGACAAATAGCCAGGTGGTTGCGCCGATGCTTTATCAAGAAGACCATGCCCAGAAAGTTGCAAACCCTGCATCAGATACGAGGAAAGAGAAGATCCTGACGATTTTTATTGCCGAAGAACAGCACTTTAAAGCTCTCAAGAATGGGATACAAAAGATCAGCAAGGAGACCCAGATATTGGTCCTATAGCCAAGCTGAAATTAGAAAATTCACCAAGACCTTGCTACCAAGAAAATGCAGCCAAATCCCAGAAATTTAAAGGATACTGGGCTTTATGGGACTCTCTGGTGATAAAAGACGGTCTGTTAAAAAGAATCTGGGAAAGTTCTGACGACAAAATAGTTTGATATTTAAAGGATACTGGGCTGTATGGGTCTCTCTGGTGATAAAAGACGGTCTGTTAAAAATAATATGGGAAAGTTCTGACTGCAAAAATAACAAATATCAAACTATTTTGCCCTCAAAGAGAATTTCTGAATTTTACAAGTTTTACACAACGGTGTCGGCGGAGAACATTTTGTGTTATGAAGATTCTTGTACAAGTTCGAAAAAGGTTTTATTGGTTGGGAGGTCTTACAGATGTGAGAGATTGGTGCCGAACCTGCAAGGACTGCGCCGACAGTAAAGGACTCCAAACTCGTACTCGGGGCAAAACGAAGCAGTACAATCTGGGAGCACCCTTTGAACGAATTGCCATAAATGTATCAGGACCATTTCCAGTTAGTAAGTCCGGGAATCGGTTTATATTAGTAGCGATGGATTAATTCAGCAAATTCAGAAGTCTACGCAACACCGAATCAAGAAACCATCACTGTTGCCGACGTACTATTTCATAATGGATTTGCCGATATGGAATTCCAAGGGAAATACACTCCGACTAAGGCAGGAACTTTGAATTCGATGTATTCAAAAGCCTGTTCAGCCTATTAGAAATTCATAAGACAAGAACAACACCTCTTCATCCACAGTCAGATGGAATGGTTGAAAGATTTAATAGAGCTTTGGAGAACTACCCGAAATTTAATGAACAAGAAAGTGACTGGGATAAATGCATTCAACCAAACATTTTTACTGGCCTATATCTTCAGTTGTAATTGAGATTTCGAAGTGTTAACAAGCTGACATTGACAAGTTTAAAGTTACCTTAGTTACGATGGTTAGGTATAACCAGTGTTTACCTGTGATACCTGTAACTTGTATTTTGAATAAAAGGAGTGCATTCAGAAACTACGTGTTTGTGTACCGGCCAATCTGGAACAATATGATATAAGCGTCAATATTTTAAGTAAGGAATCCTTATGACATGTTCGAACTAAGCTAACATAACTAGAAATAAAACGCAGTAGTATGTAGTAATAAGTTAGATGGGGCATCAGATCTGCGCTAAGATGTTTCGAAAAATAAGTGATTACTGTTATAGGAAGTAAGTGAATCAGATTTTGAACTCCAACTATAACAAAAATTCTTTTTAAACATCTATTTCAGCTGTTCATGAAGATTTCAAACTAAAATTATAGAGATAAGAATAATATCCATATTTCGCAAGTATTTTGACACAATTTTTGTTTTGAAATAAATGGATGCCGTATTCTACTTTTTTCAATGATTATTTTCTGGAACCTGCTATTTTTGAAACTTGGTCTAATTCTAGTACCTTGGTATCTTTTTGTGTATGTCCTAGGAATAAAAATACGTTCCTAAAAAATATATATTTTTACACATTAGTTGTCATCATAGTACAGTGTTGGTTCATAGGCGTACCACCTTGCCATTTAATTTTACTTTGTCATTTTAAACAATTCCAATTAAAAAATGTGTTGTGGCAAACATATTACTTCTTCATATTATGTGTGTACAGGGTGGTCCAATAATAGAGGACGTCGGCTGTAGCTCGGGAACTGTTAATAACAGAACTTAAGGAACATAGTATATTATTAAACAAGCAATTTATGGTAGCCATTATTTGTTAATGTTCAGTGCCATTATTCACGCAGAGTGACGTTTGCGTCCCGAGCCGTAGACGAGGAGCGCAAGGCCCCCGACTGAATAATGACCTTAAACTGTTAGTTGAATACTATATTTTGTCAACGGCAATTATTATAAGAAATATAATATTAATCTTACTATTAGTAATTGATGAGTTCATGTTTTAAGAAAAAAAATTCAATTTTAAACGTCAAAATTAATAAAATTAAAAGATAAGAAAAACGTCAATATCATAAACAGTAAATTATTGTTATTTGTTATATTTTATAAGTAATTATTATATTAAGTCCGTATTGGGTAGAAATCAATAAATACGTTAGAAACTTTAAATTACATTTTAATGTCAATAGATTTTTTACAAAACTTATATGGAGGGTATTTTTTAAACCGATCCATTCTTAAATTTGACGTTTTAACTACTCTCAATACTCGGGCAAAGAGTAGATATTATAAAGAGGTGACAGTGGGCAAAACATCAAATGATTTTTGCCTTGGCTCTCATTGACCTTGAAACTCCATTTTGGAGCTACAGTGTTGCCGGGTCTTTCGCCATTTTAGCAGAGACTATAATAATACATTTTTTATGTTTAGGAGATTAAAATGATCAAAAAGAAACTATATTGTTAAGTAATCAAATTTGCAATACACACTTACTATGCGCATTTATAACAGGTTATTACACAGTTTTGTTCTTTTTTAATACGTTTAAAAACATGCACTAAAACACATTATTGCATCAATAAATACAATAAGTAGGGTAAAAAGATTTAGTATATGCGACTCGACCTACGACAAGCGAAGCTTATGTTATGAGACTGAGTTTTAATATATTTTTTTTTGATCCTTTGTTAAGTTTTCTCCTTATATATGTTGTTTATAAGTCATTTTTTCATAAAGGGTGGATTCAATACAACAAACTACCATTTATTATAAAGTCTCAGAGTTCTTATAAAAAATTTAAAATTAACTTAAGAAATTATTTATTTAAGAATCAATTTTAAAAGCTGATAAGGAACACAAAGTATGGTGTTTGAAGCTAGTTTAGAGTAGTCTATAATATTTAAAATGTTTGAAAAATGTAAATTATAGCATTTATGCCAAATAAAGAAATTAACTAACTAACTTTACAGTTATGCAAGATTACTAAAGTTTCTATTGAAGCTTTGTTTTTTCCAATTTTTGGGATTCCTTAAAATTTTAGGATTAACTGAAATGAGAGATTAAAATAACTTCCTCTTTATCAATGTCACTTTTTCTCCGCAACAAAAAGGTAAGATTAATTTTCTAATCCTAAGTTTCGGATTCGAGAGACAATCATCAACTTTCTTAATTTAAATGCGAACCCGGATTTTTTATTTAACTATCCAGTGCCCTTCATAACTACTAAATAAATTGTGGTATGAAAGTAATAGGGTACCATTAAATGTTTTTGAGAAAATCAGCATTATTTGGAGAATTCCGAATGAACGCCATCTAGTGACCACTAACAAAGTCATTACGGTACAGTATATGGCTCCACGAGTAGAGCAAAAAGTCCTTTTTTTCGACATCAAGTTGAATAAAATCGGTTCATCCAAAACAGAGATCTCTACATTTGAAAGTAAAAATGTTTGATCTTCCCCCATAACTTTATTTTTGGAAACAGGCGAAAATGGTCTCAAGTAAAAAAGTGCGTAATTAGAATACAATGCTTATATTTTCAACATACCTCAATTATGAAAATTTAAGAGAAAATTAGGATTTACACTTTTTTGTTGCTATTACGCCCCCTAGCAGCCAACTTTCGAAGTTGAAAATAATTTACAGCAAATTTCTTTTGACCGATTTACCTTTAAATATTTTTTTCCTTAAGTTCCTTAACGGTTCCCAAGCTACAGTCGACGTCCTCTATTATTAGCCCAACCTAGCCTTTATTAAGTTGAGGTTTATAAACAAAAAATATAATAAGGTGGTACTTTGTTAACTTTTTAAAATATTAATTATTTTATTAAAATGTTGCGTTTTACACCATTAAAAAAACAACATTTTTAATTTTGTGTTTAGAGAACTGCTTAACTCCCTTTAATTAAATCTATATAAAGAAAAAAATGATTATGTATGCATGAGCATTATGGAAATAAAAAACATATTGATATATATTTAAGGGGCTGATGTATTCCCTAGGGCTATCTGTATACTTTTTCATTTTGAGGGGGCTGCGTCATCCTTTTTGGGCTATCTTATACACTAGGCAAAAATTATTTTGTATATATAAAAAAAATAAAGTAAATTTTACATGTTTGAACAATTTCGAAAGATTACGTAATTTTTGTTTTAATCGAAAAATTCAAGTATCTATGCCAATGACTTCCACAAATTTTTCATTGTCAGCACATTTACCCCAGCAATTTCTGTTACAAAAAAAATCAAGGTTAACAAAGGGCGAAGTTTATCTGCAGCCTGGGTAAGAAAGCATTTTTTTTACACTCAACTCTTGAAATACAAACAAAAAAATTACATTATTAATATATCTGAATAGAGAAATACATAAGAATAAAAATCCATATACAATAATATACAAACATACATACACATACATGCACACCTATATAATATACATTCATAGACACATACTAAATAAAAAAAATAATAAAGCAAATAAAATAACCTAAGTATTACAACTAATAAATAATAAGCTTACAAAAAGTAATAAAGAATTAAACTTAGGTCTGAGTTAAAAACAAGACCTGTTTCAATTTCATTTTAAATGTATTAATATTCAAGTTGTTGGGCGAAATGGAGAGTTGATTGTATAACGTCATTGAACTGTATGAGAAGCACTTCTGAAACAAAGCTCTCCGATGTCGAGGAATATATAATAAGGCACGGGACCTAACACAAACAATAGAATTTACAGTATAGATAGGGTGGGCTTTTAGTAACTAGGTTCGATCTACAAAACTCAAAAACAGCAATTTCAAATGAGCTTGAGGGCTTATGTTCGTTTATTTCAAATAACTTACTCTTTGGTCATCGTTTGCCAAGGCTCAAATGTATCTTGATTACTTAGGTACTGTTCCACTTTCCTTTGCTCCTCGATCCAGCGAAGCCTATTTAGTCTAGGAATATTTTCAGGCAATAGACAATAATTTGTTGCTTTTACAGCACTAAATATACCAATAATATTTTCCCACTGAACACCTAGAAATACAGGATATATTTATATTTCGTCAATTGTATTCCCTTTTAGTTTTTCCCGTAAGTTGCAGGAAGAGCAAAGTTATGCATTTTGTTAACAGATCAATAAACCGATAAAGACTTAAGATATTTTACTGTTCATTTTAAGGCTATTCTAGTGATAACATTTTAAAAAGGACCACGCACTAATCTTAAGAAAAAGTGGTTTCAGGCAAATCCCGTATATATATATATATATATATATATATATATATATATATATATATATATATATATATATATATATATATATATATATATATATATATATATATATATATATATATATATATATATATATATATATATATATATATATATATATATATATATAGAATGTTGTAGTTCTCAAACGCCTGAACAAAACTTGTGCGGTTTTCGAGATTATTAAACTTTGCTCGGATCCCATATAAAATATATATGGAAAGCAGAATGACACACAATTTATAAATAAATTTATAAAATAAATACATTTCAAATGATTCTCTTATTTTACGTTTATAGAATTCCGAGACCGATGCAAGTACTTTGGTTTCTTTTACATTTATTACATGTCCAGTGGAATGTTGGTGTTCAAATACAGCAGATTGTACAATTTGTTCCTTTTAATACATCCTTCATGTTCCTAGCCTAGTTGATTTGGATCGCCCAATTCCTCCAACATCGACATCACGACAGGAACAAGGAATTGCATATACTCCTTCCGTTTGGAAAGGAATAATGTCCTTTAGCGATGGTAAACATTGTCCAATTTTCTTGTGTGTATTGAAGAATGTACGTATGTTGGACCGGCGAAGTAAGCTTACAATCTTGTCTGCGGTTCAGTTTATAAAGAATTAATAACTGATTGGTTTTGTGTCGGATGATGATTGGAATTTGCATTAAGGTATCTGTTCGTATGCGTTGGTTTTCTCTGTACAGAGTGTCCTGAGGAATCGTCTCCTTTCCTTTGTACAAGAATATCTAGAAAGGGAAGCGTGCATTCGGATTCAAATTTTTATTGTAAATTTTATAATGGCATTTCCCTTGCCTGCTGAAAGGTCCAAAATGCCTGTACACCTACCTTGACAACTTCGCACAAGTCCTATGGCCAGTGACAACACAGCATATTTTTTAATGGACTTAAAGAAAATCTTTTTTTTAATTTCATTTAAAATGAAACTTTATCACTTGCCCTTAACCGGCTTGCTTTAAAATAAACTCTTTGGTTACTTTGGAGTTTTAGATTTAGGCCTTCAACCAAAAACAAAATAAACAACTCGTATCTTTAAAAATGTTTATTAAAAAAAATAACAATATTATTTGCCGACGCCGAGTACCCGACAGCTAAATAATAAAGTTAAAAATAACGACTTGTTTTATTTCTTCAACGAAGGATAAATGAGACAGATATAGAAATATTTGGGGTAATTTTAAAATGTTTGGATAACCTGTATGATTAAAGGCCGTTTTACACGCTGCAATTCTTCTTTGCAATATGCAATAGTCTTGAACAAAGGCATGCGCAGTTTGACAAAAGATACAAATGTCTTGCCACTGCGCGTTTGCAGCATGTAAAACAGCCTTAATTCACATTTCAATATTTGTCCAAGTTGCAAGGCAAGCAAACATTTTAGTGTAGTCGGATGGTAAAGGGGTGGGGCATGCAGAGAGAAGCCGGAATATAATCGATGGTAGTATCTGTCAAACAGATACAAGTCGCTCATATTTGTGCTCTAGTGAGGCAAGCGTCGTAGTTATTTTTGTATTGTCAATGAGGCGAATAGCACTTCTTTGGGCAGAGTTGAGAAAGTTATGTTCAGACTCATCCCCTATATGAAAAACATACTCGATGCCGAGTCTAATTTTTAATGTAATAAATATAAGTAATGAGGCTTATGTCTTTATCTATAAGATTTAAAGTTAAATAAAATATCATCTTTCTTCTATTTTTCACTTTCCATGACAAAAAAAATTAATTACGCGCCTTGGCCTTTATGGATTTTCAATATTATATTGAATCAGCATTGTTTCGGCGTACTGATGAATACTATAGTTTTTTACCTTCATTATTTATTTTTCTTGCCACATTTGAAGACATGCTCAGGACAAATAGACAAACAAATCTATGAACTGATGGATAGATAGCTAGACGATAGGTCAAAACAGGTTTTGCGATATTTAAAGACCTGACGTTATAAAAAATTTGGTGATTTTTTCGTTGTTATGATACTTTAATTTCCAATTAAAAAAATCATACCCATTGGCAAATAATAGTTTTTGATTATAAAATCAGATACTTTATCTTGAGCTATAATAAGACATTTCAGATAAGTTTCGATTTCTTTGCATTCTTCTTTATTCTTTTGTTGCTTCTTATGATAAGATGGCGTATCCAAATAGAATTCCAACAAATCAAGTTTCTTATTTTCAGGAGCTTCTAAATTCTCAGTTACTAATTCCTGCAGATTGGCTTGTATATCCTAAAACAATATATTAACTAATCGAAATTATTTTACATTTATTTCTGTGCAAAAAAACTGAAAATTCTATATTGGTAAAATAAAACATAAACATAATACCAATTTGACGACCAGATTTCCAAAAATAGTGAAAACGTACTAAACCACTAAATATTAGAGTAATTCTTAATCGATATGCCAAACTAAGATAAAGTTTAAATAAGCTTTTCAATAAATTTTTTAAAGAGTAAGTAGTGAGTTACTAAGAATTTTTCGAAAATACGGTTGAATTTTAAATAAAGCGTGCGGGCTGCCCAAAAGATCTTATAACAAGTAATTCCAATTATTCGCTAAAGGAGAATTCTTCGGACAGTAGTATAATTTTTTATAAAATTGAGTCAATATATTATATAACATGTTTTGTTTAGCAGTTCACAGTGTTAATCACCATAAAAAACTGACGCTTTTATTTTACGTACATGGAATTCTTTCCATATCTTGTACTTCTCAATTTTGCACTGTTCTTCTTCGATCTCTATGTTTTTTAATCTTTGTATTTCTTTCCAACATTTTCCAACAAAACGTTCCTCTACAGTGAATCCCAAAGTTGGTCTCTTAAACATTAAAGCCATTTTAGGAGAATTTTTTTGTTGTTGCAATTCAAAATTTAGGGTTTCATTATCCTTGTTATAAGGTAAACGTACAGCAACCAGAACATTTTCATAACCTAAAAAATTAGGTAATTGGGTATACAACCTTAGTTTAATAAGAAGAAGAATGGAACAACCATTCCCGTCCCACCGCGCCTCTGAAGGAGACAACTTTTCCCCGTGTAAATTAATCAATCGAACAAATGAGAGAAGAAAAAAAGAAGAAATTCCCGAAAAAATGTTCGATTATTCCTTTAATTTAAAAGGTTTTATTACGTGTACTGTCGAATTTACGGAATAATAATCATATTTATCCAAAAAGTAAGTAATAATGTTAATTCATTCTGGCAAACTGAATTTAAACTTTGCATCTTATTTTCCTTCAAATTCAATGCGTGTGATGTCACAAGTCATTCGGGGTTTAATTGATTCGATGTTATATAGTTTCGAACAATGACAATTCGTGTCAAAAATGTTTAAAATACATCAAAATTTCAAATTTTTCTGAAATTTTTAGACCTGCAGTATAGAATATTTTGAGCAAAATAGCTTCATCTAGTCAAACCAGTAGTGATTTTGTAAAAGCAAATTCTAATAATTTACTCCAAGTAGACATGTTTATGCTGCATGATTTTTAAAGCTAGTCCGAGGACTGAAGCTTCACAGCGCATAAATCCCAATATAAATTACACAAAATTTTTTTATTGTTTAGCTGTCCTTTATAAACATTTTTTTTAGTTCTGTAAGGGAAAGTTATAGAGATAATACCTATATGCATAATAAACTCACACGTAATAGTTTTTTTTTTAGTTGTTGTATATTGTAATTTTATTCCTAATTTAATGCTAGTTTTAACGCCAACTTGTAAACTTGTTACAAATCGGATATAAGAAATTCACACTTAAAAAAAACTGGTTGTTGCTCATTTGCTAAAAGACAATTATAAATTTAGAAATTATTACTTTCTATACATTCTTAATGTTCTAATGAAAATTTAAGACCTGGAGAACCTCCCTGTATCCACTTTTAGCCTCAAAATGTTTAAATCAAATTTTATCAATTATTTGTTAATGTTTCAAAAAAAAGAACGCCCAAAAAATGTTCATTAGGAATAAATCCCCGTTTACCGCATTTAAATACAAGCGTCATAACCGGGGTTCGAGTTTTTTCCCTAACATGCCTCGATTAATAACGTATAATATTAATATAAAAGTTCTGTGAAGCCCTACTTAAGATGTTTAATATTACATTGAGCAAGCATAAATTGCAAAAACTGTAAACGCTTAAACAAAGTTACAAAACAATTTTCAGTTTTGATTTTTATATCCCCGTATATCAAATATTTTATAAAACAAAATTACTTCAGATAGGAAAATTAAACAGTTTAAAACAAATGAAACTAATGTATTGCTACATAGAAACATAAAAATTCTCGAGGTTACGTTGAAATGATCCTTAAAACAGTAAAACCAAATTTTGCTATTTGAAAAGTCTCTTTTAATTGCTTCAAACCACGATTTTTTCTTTCACCTTCCTTGGAACGAAGACATTTTTTTTCTAGTGAGATTGCCGATGTGTTTTTGCAATATTCTCCAAAACAACTTTAGTTTTCTGCTGTTTTATAGATAGACGTAAAAATAAATTTAAAAAATTAACACTGACAGTTGACGTTGCGACATAATATCGAATTTCGGGAGAATGTCGTTTTCCATTTTCTCCATTGAGAAAGCATTAAGGACTTCAAAAAAGGGGCATAACATACGTGGGCACTCTAAAAAAAATAAAACTGAGATACCAGCTGAATTTCTCCCACATAAATCGAGAAAAATAAATACTTCCTTAGATAAAAGTGCAATATCTTGGTGAAAACCGTACCAAGATATTACACTTTTATCTCATATTCAAAAAAAGTTTAAGGCTGTTTTACTTGTCTCCTCGATGCAAGATCACAAGATGTGAAATAATTTTTTTGTAATTGTTAAAAAATCACCCTCTCAGCATTTACATATCTTCACGTCTGTGTGTCAGTTCGCGACATGACTTAAACGCTACTTACCAGATTGACGTATATATATATATATTTATATATATATATATATATATATATATATCTTATGTCCTACATGAAACCCATATTATCAGTACTTTTATACACATATATATATATATATATATATATATATATATATATATATATATATATATATATATATATATATATATATATATATATATATATATATATATATACTTTTATATATATATATATATATATATATATATATATATATATATATATATATATATATATATATATATATATATATATATATATATATATATATATATATATATATATATATATATATATATATTGTATATCCTGCATGAAACCCATATTATCAGTCCTTACCTACTACGTTGGCCAGCAGATGTTTCCCAGATATATCACAAGAGGATGGTTAATGAAAACCATTTAGAAACTTAATATCTGGAATTTCTGCGGACCGACGGAGTAGGTAAAGTGCGGGACACGAAAGAAAACCGCGCGGACTTAAAAATAAAGGTTCATAGTCTTAAGCAAGCGGAAAAATAAAATTTGTGTACTCAAATAAATTTTATGTTATTTTATCTGTTGCGGTACGGAAAATTAATCGAGGATTTAGTAAATTTCGCACTGGTCCACTTGTAATTGGGATGTGCTTAGAGTCTCCATGCACTTGCCGCTGGAAGGTTCTAGCTATTTCCAGTGGCGCCTATACATTTCGAGCATTTGTTTTCATTTCTATATAAATACGTTGCGTTGAAATTATTATTTCGAAGTAACGATGGCGAGCAAAAGAGGAAAAACAATTCGAAGCGGTGCACGTGAAGTTATTGCAAGCGTTATAGAGGCCTGTACTAGAGAAGCTGAAAATAATAGTTTGACTATTCCAATTCAAAATCGAACAGAACGCGCTGCATTTTACACTGGTGTTTTGGAAAGTAGTGTGAGAAAAATTCAAAGAGAACATAATGATCGCTCGTGTTCTACTTCACCTTTAAAACTTCCTGGTAAAAAAGACTCCGATTATCATACAAAGATAAAATTGACGATGGTGATTTTCAAGTAATTCGACGAACAATAGAGGATTTTTATATAAACTTGAAGAAGGTTCCGACCTGCAAACCCCTACTTCGTGCTGTAAAAAACAAAATAGATTTTTACGATAACTGGTTTTATTTGGCGCAAGTACCAATATAAACGAAAATTGCTCATTGAGAGACTAAATATTTTTCACTGGCGGGTGAAATATCTATCAAGTGTAAGGCAATATAGGCAAGAAGGACGCAATATTGTGTATCTAGACGAAACCTGGGTAGATAATGATATGACAGTGAACAAATGCTGGCAAAGTGAAAGTGTTACAGGTGTTGTTCAGGGAATCCGCTCTAGTAATCGCTTTAATATAGTTCATGCTGGTTCAGAAGCCGGATTTGTTCCAGGTGCTGCTTTAGTTTTTCGCTCGGGACTAACAACTGGAGACTATTATGGACAGATGAATAGAGATAATTTTGAAAATTGGTTGCTCGAGAAGCTTCTACCTAACATTCCTCCCAAATCAGTCGTGGTAATGGATAATGCGTCTTATCATTCTCACGTAGAAGATAAATTGCCAACTAAATACCCTACAAAAGCTCATATGATATCGTGGCTTAAATCGAACAATCTTGTATGTGAGCCAACATGGAGAAAATATCAATTATGTAATATCAGCCAACAAGCCTAGAGAAAAAAAGTATAAAATTGACGGTCTTTTACGTCACCTCGGTCATACACCTTTAAGGCTGCCTCCATACATGTGCGACCTCAACCCTATTGAACTTGCATGGGCAGGAGTAAAAAAATATATTCGAGAGCGCAACACCGGTGAACTTTCAATTAAAGATTTAAATAAAATAACAGTAGAAAATTGGAAATCGTATGTTAAACATGTTCGTTCTATTGAAGATAAATACTGGGAAGTAGATGGCAAAATGATTGATGATTTAATTATCACACTGGGATCTTTAAGTAGTGACGACGAAACCCCAGAGGAAGACAACGATTTAGAAGGAATCGAACCATTAGAATCACAGCCGTCAACCTCAAAAATAGCTTAGTTTTTTTCATATAGTTTGTAAAATTGTTCATAAAGTAGCTGTCAATAAACTGCTTCAAAATAATTAATTTTCTGTTCAATACCGGGTGTCAAAAAATATCTAATATTGCAATTAATATTTGAAAAACTACACAACTCATATTTTTCCAAAATTAACACATCAATGTAGTTATAGTAGGGGAGCCAGCACTGATTCCAGTGAACAAGATTTATCAAAATTTTAACTTATGCAGTTCGACTTTGGGCTATTCGGGTATGCCAAAAGTGACCGTTTGTCTCCGTCTGTCATATTCCTTTGTCCAGGGGGAGTCATTGTGAAGTACTATACAGGGCGTTTCCTAATTACGTGCTAATGTTAAAGGGGGGTGATTCTTGGACCTTTTTAAGAAAAAAGTTTAATATGAACCTAAAAGTCTTAACTTTGGAGATACAGGGTTCTAAAAAAACATTTTTTTTAAATTCTAATTCTGATGCTATTATAGATAAATAACTGTATGAAATTTGATACACGTCTTTTATGCATAAAAGGGCATTTTTTATTAACAATCAGTTTTTGAAATTTCTACCAGTGGCGTGCATATGTAATTAACCTGGGTAAATCCGTATGCTCCTTAATGCATAGAAGACGTGTATCAAATTTCATGCAGTTATCTACAATAGCATCAGAATTGGGATGAAAAAAAAAAGTTTGCTTTTTAAACTTTACCATCCTGTATCTCAAAAGTTAAGACTTTTAGGACATAGAAACACCACCTTTAACATTAGCACGTAATTAGGAAACGCCCTGTATAGTACTTCACAATAACGGCCTCTATATAAAGTAGTATGACAAACGGAGACAGACGGCCACTTTTGGCATACCCGAGTAGCTTAAAGTCGAACTGCATAAATTAAAATTTTGATAAATCTCGTTCACTGGATCTGATGCTGGCTGCCCTTGTAAAATCTGGACTTGTAAATCATGTATCACTATACTGGGTGGTCCAATAATAGTGAACGTAGGCAGTAGCCCGGGAACCGTTAATGACAGAACTCAAGAAAAACTATATTTATAGGTAAATCGATCAAGAAAAATCGAAATTAAATCATTTTAAAATTCGAAAGCACGGCGTTTTTGCAACACAAAAGAGAATATGGTACACGAGAGAAAACAGACAAATATAGATAAGGGTTCATTAAGCATAGTTATATTTTTTTAATTATCTGAAGTGCGTATAGTCAAAAAGGGGTGCCATATTATTTAAAGAACAACGGGTCACCACTGGTTTAAAGAGATTTCTTGGCCGACCTTCCTAAATCGATTGACTTCGCCCGGTTTTCTTTCGTGTCCCGCACTTTAAAGACTGATAATATTGGTTTCAATTTAAGATGGCGAAACAAAATGACGGCCAAATATAATTTTTAAAAAATGAACGTAAAAACATCTTGTTTAATTGATTTTAAATTTTGCAAAAAAATTAAATGTGAATATGGGATACTTACTGAATTTACTTTAAATTATGCCCAAAAGTCAAGTGTGGCATAGGCAGAAAGAAAATGGTAGGAATCCAATATGATAGAACAAAATGGCGCCCAATAAAATGAAGAGACAGTATATTTAACACATATATACCGTGACTATGTACTGAACTAACTTGGATCACACTTCACTCTTCCCAATAAAAGTAATATTGCATAATGAGGGAAGTTCCGGGTAAAGGAATTTACCGGTCTTTTTATGTTTACCATGTAATTTTTGAAATAAAGTTTGGTTTCCAACTTCTAATTGTTTTATTTATGTATATTTTTTTTACTTACGTCATATAAACTTATAAAAGTATAGAAAGATACAAATACATTTTTTTTATAATAAAATATGTATTTTAAAAAAAGATGTCTACAAGACCACTCTGTAGCGGCTAAACGAAATTTATTCAGTGTAGCCGTTAAGGGTTTATCGAATAGATCGTCTATTAAGTATTATTCATCTTTGATAATGGCAATATGCCAATAAAAACTGTAATTAAGGACGCACAGCAGTCTCTTAACTGGGCTGCCACGGCGATAATATTGGTGTTACGTAAAAAGTATGCAGAACCATTTTATAGAGAATTTTGTAGCCTTTTACTATTTATATTTCCATATTTATCGTATAATAAGGAGAAAACGAGTTATTGCACAAAAATCAACTTCTTGTACCTATTTTGTATATTTAGAATTTCGCGCTTTCATCGGAGGTGAAATTGTTTTTAATTGGTTTTTCCCCAAGTCTAATTATCAAAAAAATATATACTGTTTATTTTTTCCATTTAAAACTACCTACCACCTGAAATAAATAATGATTTCAACGTATTACTGATTGATACTCTATCAGGCGGCAACCGCATAAAGTTTATTATCATAAGACCTCACGAACGGATGGTAAATACAATTAAAAAAAAACAGGTTTCACCAACTTCATAATGACTTTTGCAATCTTAAAAAACCTTGTGTCTTAATATATACATTCTTACCTAAAGATACAATAATAGTAGCTGAAGGATTGCAAATCGCCGATTTTACACCTTGAAGATATCGGTTGTGGTTTAAAGCCATGCCTTCTATTTGTTGGAAATCGAGACTCCGGATGAAAATGAAACCATCAAAACCCCAAGTAATAACATGTCTTGCGGTAACGTCAAATATAAATCGTTTCATTTGATGACCTGTTTTAATCAACTCTGTGACCATTACAATTGGACTCTAAAAAAAGCAAAGCACAGAAGAAAAAAAATCATTATTTCGGGAATTTAATGTCATATTTGCAGAATAAAGAGTTAGACCTTCCGGTTGTAAAAATTCTTCATTTGCAACCTGCCAGTAATTTTTTCAAAGGAGGACAGTAATATTTTGCGTTAGAAATGTAGTGAGAAGTACCAACTGGTACAAACATTTAATACTAACTCTAGGCTGTCTCAGAAAAGTTTGATTCTACAGGGTTATAATATCAAGGTTGTGTTGAAACTATACTACTATTATAAAATTTTGATGATGAGCTACGCTTTTTACCTCGAGATCTAAACAAAGAAATAGTTAAGAAGTAGAAAAAGCTGAGGGGAGTCTGAAGTCTAGCCGGTAAGCCAATCTAAACCTTGCGTCCTTATAGAGAAAGAGTTAAACTTTGGATATTTAGAAAAAACTTTTATCATCATTTTGTGTTGTTGATTAGATTTGGCTCCTTATATACGCATGGTTAGGTGGTAAAGATATGACCAACCTTGAAAAATGTATGTAATAGAATTGTGCCCACGGGTGAGAAGAAAAAATAACGTAATATTTAAATACATAATATACAATTTACAAATCTATACACTAGGATTAAATTGGTAACAATGTTGAAAAGTAATTAAGTCAGCCTTAAATTGTTATAAATAAAAATATGTAGAGAGTGCGCCACACAGATCTTTATGCTCACCCCTCTCTTAGTTTCAGCGACCTCAATCAATCTGGCATTAAATGGTAACAAGTAAAACATTCTATCTCTGTCCGGTCCCCTTTTTGCAATCAGTCTCCTATACAGAAACTGGGGATTTTCAAATGTAAAAGTTTTGATATTAACCACCTTCTTATCCACTATGCAATATCTTACAATTTCATTGCCTGCGTAATATACCTCCTGTGTCACAGGAATTACGAAAAACCGTATCATATTTTGAGATGCCACCAGCATGTAGTCCGTAACTTGTCGTCCCACACAAAGATGAAGGACAACTTCTATTTGTGATCCTGGAAAACCCTGAAATTATAAATAAATTTTTTACATCGAATGACTGAATATTAAATTCTTAACTAATTAATTAACAAGGTATTAATATGATAAATAAATAAATAGAATTTTGTCCTTTTGTGTTCACCTTAACCTATGTTGATCATCATTTTATGTTAAAATTAATGCGCCTGCCTCCGCAAGAAATTATACAAGCCAGGAAACTTTTAAAACTTGTTCATAATAATACAGGTAAAAAAATAAAAGATGTACTGAATTTGGAAAATGGCATGAACTGGTCCTTTTGCTATTTAATTTAAAGAATTCACAATGCAGAAGAAAATCAAATAAGAAATGTTTATGATCTCATTTTCCACAACTTTTGTTATTGACTTTTTTACTTCCCTTGTAAAAGGGAAGTATAGTAATCGTGAAAAAATCACTCTCCGAGATTTTTTTTTTCTTTCTGGGTCCCTAGATGACGAACAACATTTTTTCTCAGTTCGGTCGGTTTTTTTTGTCTGTCTGTTCGCGGCGTAGCTTAAAAATGAAGGGTCATATGTCAATATGGCGAAACAAAATGGCGGTTTAGCGAAATGTAAAAAAATTATTATTAAAAAACTACTCATCTTATTTATCTCAAATTTTGCAAAAACTAGTATCATTTTGGTACGAATCCAAGATGGGGGAACAAAATGGCGGCTTAATAAAATATTTAAAAATTCAGCCTGAAAAACTGCTTAATGGTTTAATTGGTGGTATAGGGATTATCTAGTAAAATAATGGTACTAATTCAAGATGGCCGAACAAAATAGCGGCCAAATCTCCATCTCCATCTGTGGGTCTGTCTGTCAGTTCGCGACTTAGCTTAAATACTGCTTACCCGATTGACTTCAGATTTTGACCAAAAATTAAGGGTCATATGGGGATGAAGTGGTAATGTTTTGGTAAAAATCCAATATGGCGGAACAATGTTAAAAAAAATTGTTTGTGTGGGGTATTATTTGGCGTTAAGATCCAGTAAAAAAAGCAAGTCTTTTTTTAAATTCTCGACGCAACTTAATTGTTGCATCCTCAGGATACATAGATAGATCCTATATCCTGCACCCGAAACCCATATTACCAGTCTTAACCTCCTCTTGCTGTTATATTATAGTGGTGTATTATTTGGGGTTAGGATCCAGAAAAAAAACAAAAGTCTATGTTTAAATAGTCGACGTTTCGGAACTTTATTGTTGCATCCTCAGGATACATATATAGTTTCTATATGCTGCATGAACCCCATAATATCAATCTTTACCTACTCCGTTGGTCCGCATATTTCCCAGATATTAAATTTCTAAATGGTTTTCTTTAACGATCCTCTTGTTTTTATGTTAGGGTGGTGTATTATTTGGGGTTTGGATCCAGTAAAAAAAAAACAAAAGTCTTTTGTTTAAATTATCGACTTTTCGCAATTTTATTATTGCATTCTCAGGACACAGATTTTATATCCTGCATGAAACCGATATTATCAGCATTTACCTAGTCCGTTGCGTGGCGATTCCGTCTTTTGGGCGGATAATCAAGTAGGGTTTGACCTCCGCGAACCATTAAATAAAAATGGATGAATAGTGTAGATGAAATATTCGTCCTGTCGTTGATTCATATGAATGGACGAACCGAACCGAATAGTGAGTGGCGGGCTTAAGAGTGGTTTATTATTTGGGATTAGGAAATATCTGCGGACCAATTCAACATGACGTAGCGAAATGACGGTATGTATCAATGTAAAAACTACTTATTGAATTTATTTTAAATTATGCCCAAAAGTCATGTGTCGCATAGGTAGAAAGAAAATGGTAAAATATTGGTAGGAATCCTATATGATAGAACAAAATGGTGCGCAATAAAAATGAAGACAGTACATGTAACACATATATGCTGTGAATATGTACTGAACTAAATTGGGTCACACCTCACTGGTCCTAACAAATGGAAAAAAATCATAACGAGGAAAGTTCCGGGTAAAGGAAATTTACCGATATTTATATACAAAACGGTGTTAGAAGGTTTGCCATATACGTATAGTATGTCGACATTATTTTGAATATGGCATTTTTATGAATACATCGACCTAAATCAAAATTACTAAAAAAGTTTTTATGATAACTTGGCTTCAAATATAGGCCACCTGTCTGGTTAGCAGTACTACATAACCAAGTTCCCAAGCATTTAAGCGCACGTTTGATCACCTATATAGTATAATACTAATTGAGTAATATTACTTTTTCTGGTGGATATTTTCTAGTTTGGATGGACTCCCATTTTAGTTTCCTATATCTTTGAGTTTAAACTTTTTTCTAAGCCCATTCGCTAATGATGCAAAAGGGCTATTGAAAGATGGTAGTGAGGTAAAATTTAACAGCTAGTAGTTGCAGCTACAAAAATTCCTAAGAATCTCTATGGGGCCAAATAATTTTCCTGATTTGTGATTTTACTCTAGAAAACTACTGCTGGAAAAACTCATAAAACGGATAGCACTGAGCTATGAGGGTTAAGTCAAAACTATGTCGAAGTAGCCGCTCCGAATAGTAAGTAGGTGCTGTTAGTACGCAGCTTAACCTTTATTATACGAGGAATCCTGGTCTAAGATTTTTGACTTATAGTTTAGCTAGAATATAAATTCAAAAACCTGACGTATGTAGTTTTTCCGAGCTATCGTAGTATAACATCAAAAAAAAACTGAAGTAAAATAAAAAAATCATCTTGCGTATTATGTAGGCACTTGATTGATTATACGTATAAACCAAATAATTTTGCATTTAAGAGTGTTATCTTTATAAATGGCATTCGGTTATTTTTATATTTTTACAAAAGAGATTAGGAATTGGATTATTTCGCAAAAATATAAAAATAATCATATGTATATATAATATAACACACTTGGGCAATTAGTATCAAGAGATTGTTTCTAAACATAATTTTCGACTGTCAAGAGAAGAAAAATATACGTCCAATTAAGATTCATCAACAAGCTCTCTTATAAGAATTCAGAATATTACAGGAATTTCGTGAAATATTAGGAACTTGGCGAAATAAGCGGAATCAAAAGCGCCTTCAAGTCCGGAAATATCCTAAGAAGCTTGTTGTCTAAAACCAGTAAATACACTTAATAATCCAAATGATTGTATTTATCAAATTCCTTGTGATTGCCGTGAATCCGATATAGGAGAGAAAATAGACTTTTCGTCGTAAGAACTTGGAGGCTAAACGACGCTAAATCTCAGGTATATTAATTTACATGGAGCCTCAACAAGGATACAATATTTGAACAAAAACAAAATACTTAGGCCATGGATGTAGCGTTTTTTAAATAAAACACCCCATTTTTGTAATTGTTGAAAAAGTTGTTTCTTTTCGGCTGCAGTCACACAGATTGATCGTGCACAAGCGTCTTCAATCAAACTAGGTAAAAATAAAACAAATTATTTTAACTTTGTTTTAAATTGATAGTCGATATCAATCGTCACATAGCGTCAATCGCGCGCTAAAGTGCGGGACACGAAAGAAAACCGGGCGGTCCTTAAAATAAAGGTTCTTAGTCTTAAGCAAGCGGAAAAGTAAAATTTGTGTACGCAAATAAATTTTATGTTATTTTATTTGTTGTAATAGTTTGCCGCTTCACCTATAAAGTGCGTCAGCTAAGCGGTACGGAAAATTAATCGAGGATTTAGTAAATTTCGCACTGGTCCTCTTGTAATGTGCCTAGAGTCGCCATGCACTTGCCGCTAGAAGGTTCTAGCTATTTTCAGTGGCGCCTATACATTTCGAGCATTTGTTTTCATTTCTATATAAATGCGTTGCGTTGAATTTGAATTATTATTTCGAAGTAACGATGGCGAGCAAAAGAGAAAAAACAATTCGAATCGGCTTTTACGATTAATTGGTTTTGTTTAGCGGAAGTGCCAAAATAAACGAAAATTGCTCATTGAGAGACCACTGGCTGGTGAAATATCTATCAACTGTAAGGCAATATAGGCAAGAAGGACGCAATATTGTCTATCTAGACGAAACCTGGGTAGATAATGATATGACAGTGAACAAATGCTGGCAAAGTGAAAGTGTTACAGGTGTTGTTCAGGAAATTCGCTCTAGTAGTCGCTTTATTATAGTTCATGCTGGTTCAGAAGCCGGATTTGTTCCAGGTGCTGCTTTAGTTTTCCGCTCGGGACTAACAACTGGAGATTATCATGGACAGATGAATAGAGATTATTTTGAAAAGTGGTTGCTCGAGAAGCTTCTATCCAACATTCCTCCCAAATCAGTCGTGGTAATGGATAATGCGTCTTATCATTCTCACGTAGAAGATAAAGTGCCAACTTTAATAAAATTTAAAAAAGAAGTAAAAAAACATTTCTTATCGAAACGTGATTTATAGAAAAAATAATTTTGACTGTGTTAATATTATTTGTTTTGTTCTTTAATTATTATTTATTTTGCTATTTAATACTATTTTTAATGGTTAGTTTGTTATAATATTAGTATTGTTAGAATTCCCTGTAATGAACTTATACAGTTGGTTGGGAATGTTGAAAATAAATAAAAATAAAAAAACTAAATACTCTACAAAAGCTCATATGATATCGTGGCTTAAATCGAACAATCTTGTATGTGATCTAACATGGAGAAAATATCAATTATATGAAGTAATATTAGCCAACAAGCCTAGAGAAAAAAAGTATAAAATTGACGGTCTTTTACGTAACCTCGGTCATACACCTTTAAGGCTGCCTCCATACATGTGCGACCTCAACCCTATTGAACTTGTATGGGCAGGAGTAAAAAAATATATTCGACAGCGCAACACCGGTGAACTTTCAATTAAAGATTTAAATAAAATAACATTAGAAGCGATTGACTCAATATCGGCTGAAAATTGGAAATAGTATGTTAAACTTGTTCGTTCTATTGAAGATAAATACTGGGAAGTAGATGGCAAAATGGAAACGGTTATTGATGATTTAGTTATCACACTGGGATCTTCAAGTAGTGACGGCGAAACCTCATCATTTTCAGAGGAAGACAACAATTTAGAAGGAATCGAACCATTAGAATCACAGCCGTCAACCCCAAAAATGACTTAATTTTTTTTCATATATTTTGTAAAATTGTTTATAAAGTAGCTGTCAATAAACTGCTTCAAAATAATTCATTTTCTGTTCAATGCCGGGTGTCAAAAAATATCTAATATTGCAATTCATATTTGAAAAACTACAGAACTCATATTTTTCCAAAATTAACACATAAATGTAGTTATAGTAGGGAAGCCAGCACTGATTCCAGTGAACAAGATTTATCAAAATTTTAACTTATGCAGTTCTACTTTGGGCTATTCGGTTATGCCAAAAGTGACCGTTTGTCGTCATCTGTCATATTACTTTGTACAGGGGGCGTCATTGTGAAGTACTATACAGAGCGTTTCCTAATTGCGTGCTAATGTTAAAGGGGGGTGATTCTTGGACCTTTTTAAAAAAAAAAGTTTAATATGAACCTAAAAGTCTTAACTTTGGAGATACAGGGTTTTAAAAAAACATTTTTTTAAAATCCTAATTCTGATACTATTATAGATAAATAACTGTGTGAAATTTGATACACGTCTTTTATGCATAAAAGGGCATTTTTTATTAACAATACATTTTTGAAAATTCTACCAGTGGCGTGCATATGTAATTAACCTGGGGAAATCCGTATGCTCCTTAATGCATAGAAGACGTGTATCAAATTTCATGTAATTATCTACAATAGCATCAGAATTAGGATGAAAAAAAATGTTTTTCTTTTAAACTTAAAACAAAAGTTAAGACTTTTAGGATATAAAAACACTCCCTTTAACATCAGCACGCAATTAGGAAATGCCCTGTATAGTACTTCACAATTACGGCCTCTGTATAAAGTAATATGACAAACGGAGACAGACGGCCACTTTTGGCATACCCGAGTAGCCCAAAGTAGAACTGCATAAATTAAAATTTTGATAAATCTCGTTCACTGGATCTGATGCTGGCTGCCCTTGTAAAATCTGGACTTGTAAATCGTGTATCACTATACTAGGTGGTCCAATAATAGTGGACGTTGGCAGTATCCCAGGAACCGTTAGTGACGGAACTCAAGAAAAAATATATTTATAGGTAAATCGATCAAAAAAAATCAAAACTAAATCGTTTTAAAATTCGAAAGTTCGCCGTTTTTGCAACACAAAAGAGATATAGCAGTGCGGTACATGAAAGAAAACAGACAAATATAGATAAAGGTTCATTAAGCATAGTTACATTTTTTAATTATCTGAAGTGCGTATAGTCAAAAAGGAGTGCCATATTATTTAAAGAACGACGGAACACCACTGGTTTAAAGAGACTTTTTGGCCGACCTTCCTAAATCGATTGACTTGGCCCGGTTTTCTTTCGTGTCTCGCACTTTATCGAGCGCGACCAAGCGTCACCGACTGGTTTGAATTTGAAAAATGTATTTTTTAATGGAACCCGACGGTTGATATAAAAACCGTGGGCGCTCGATCATATTTGCCAATGTCATTTGTAAAATATCGTAGAGATTAATGAGAATAATGCAAGAAATCAAACATATGTTGTTTGTAGCTGTTTTTATTTAATTTATACTCTGGCTATGAAGTTGAAAATTGGCAAATATTAAATAACTGATTGTACTCGGTACAATCTGTGAACCCTTCTTAAATTATGCATTTTTAGTCTACAGCACTTGGCTGTATGCGTTCGAACACGATTGAAGACGCTCCTGTGTGACTGGGCGACGCACGAGGGTGAAAATTTTTATTTCTGCGGTGGCTGATTTTATTATAATTTAATATTTTCTTCTCATTAATTGTATCACAACTTCTTTAATTCAATAGATTTCATAGGTGCTAAATGTATATTCACCTAATTATTTTCTGTTTCGGACTCAAGAGAAATTGGCAAACCTATCTTATATTAAAAAATACTCGTTTGACGAGTTATTACAGATTGTTATTCGATATTGCAAAAGCCAAGAAAATGCAAGACAAGCAAGTAGAAGATATATTGCAAAAGCAATACAATTTTAAGGATTAAAAGTCGGAAAAATTTCCTTTACCCGGAACTTCCGTCGTTATGAATTTTTCCTTTTATTACTGATAGTGCAGTGTAACTCAACTTAGTGTAGTACAGAGTCATTTTGTAACACATATATATTATTGAAACCTCAAGAACTTTCTTAAAAATTATCGGATTTTCATTTCATTGCTGTATTGTCTTTCAAAGATAGCTGTTCCAAATAACTTAAAGTTATTACGAAACTTTGTTTTCAATTCGATTTTTAGATAAAAGAAGTTCAAATAACCTAAATTGTGTTTAATTAATTTTAATTAAACACAATTATCATTAACTAAAAAATGCCATTAAACCAATAAAAGAAACTCAATAGGTCGTGTACCCTAAACGATTACTTAGCTGTACACTTTTTTTGCAAACTTTGTATAAAATGCTCTACCTAAGTTATCTTATTGTACTGTTGTTATCTTCATGGTTACATTGGATAAATTAATACTTGCGTCACTTTTTGACAATAAAGCGAATGAGTAAAATTCGTTTGACAAATTCAGAAATGTGTGTGCTTAAAAGTAAGAATATCTCAACAATGAAAAGAGATACAATATATGGAATTATATTAGTCAGCTTTCTAATTTGATAATTATCATGATGAATTATAAGTGTTTATTTTTTTTTTGGTTGAACATAATGGCGTAATGCTTTCGTAATTCTGTCTTTTCTTCAAGAAAACCTAGCTAAGAATACTCACGGGATAAAGAAGAATATTTTGAATTTTTCATGAAAATTAGTCCCTGCCTTTAGGTTGTAATAAACGATACATACATACAAAGGAGAGTAGTAAAACGACGATTTGCCTATGTTCATTGTGGTTATATTAAATACTAACAGAATTTGCTGCCAGACAATATTTAACAAGTGAGCAGATGTTAAGAGGCATTGGTATGTTATTATAAAGCCGGTAAGCTACAGATCGATGTGCCGCATGCGATTCGTACGGCACAAAGTGTTATCTCCTGACTTTTTGCCGTTATCGTGAAACGGGGCTTGTATCCGAAGAACATCATTAATAGATTGCACGATTCTCGCTTAAAATCTAGGAGACTTTTGATATGCCATCCACTCGCAAAGGGAAACCTATTATCTTTATGGACAAATCACGATTTGGTCTCCATTCTGATTCTAGACGTGTACGAATATACGGTTAAATAATGTACAGAAGGTTCATTCATACGTATGTGGAACTGTATCGTTTGGATTGGAATCAGTATAGGAGGAAGAATTAACCAAATTCGACTAGACAATTTTCTTAACGCCAATCGCTATGTAGTTGTATATGACCAGTTGTTCCATATGCAGCTGCCCTTGGAGGCAACTTTGTGCTTAATGCGAGACCGCAGAACGCAAGAACGGTACGAACATTTTTCGAAGATAATGCTATTGAGGTATTGCCATGGCCCGCCCAATCCCGAAATTTAAAACCTATAACATGCTCAAAAGAAGAGTTCTAAGGAAAAAAGGTCACTTCGAAAACCACGATCATCTGTTCGTAGCTTTACAGGAAGCTTGGTGGGCAATATCATAAGCAGACTTAGATCATTTGATACATAGAATGCAAAGAAAATGTAGAGCCGTCATTGATAATCGTGGTGGACACATGACCTATTAAGTGTCTTTTAATGTTTAATGGTGTTTTTTAAGTTATTATTGTTTTTGAATGAAAGTTAAAAAGAACGCTCTTATTTTTCATTTTTTATATCTTAGTGTACCCTGTACATTCAGAAAATACAACATTTTTTAAAAATTCATATAAAGAAATAGAAAAGTAAACATACAATCGTATAAATCACAAAAAAAGGAAATTTAAATTTCGAAAAGAACACATCTTTGAGAAACCCTGTATAGTTTGTTTTGTTCCAGACTACCCATATGGGCTTTACTCGATTTTATCTCAGTTGAACGACCACTGATCCTGATGTGTTAAGTGTAACGTTAAAAAGATAGAATTTTACAAAACTGCTTCTGTCTCATTAATAAAAAGAAATAACAAAAGTTTGAAATTTTTTGAACAGTTGACTCTTACATAAAAATGGAATTGAAAATTGTTACGTAATTTTACGTAAAGCGTTTTTCGAAAGACTCCGTATAATATCACCTAATAACTTTAAGTTGCTTTAAACAGTTTTTGTTGGAAGACAATACACAACATTTTCACAACAAAGTCTTGAAGTTTCAAACTAAAATTCTCAAAATCTTTAAACTATTTACATATGTGTAGTTTTTACATTGACACACTATTTTGTTACGCCATGTTGAATTAGTACCAGTTTAGTAAATGTTACCATCTTGTTCCGGGATATTGGATTTTTTCCAAATATTACAAAGTCGTCCCCATATGACCCTTAATGTTTCACTAAATTTGGTCATAAGTCAATCTAGTAACTAGTTTTTTAGCTATGCCGCGAACTGACAGGCAGAGAGACAGACCGTCAAACGGACCGACAGGATTGAAAAAACATTTTTGCCATCTACGGATACTAAAACGTTTTATTTGACCGCCAATTTGTTCCGCCATCTTGAATTCGTACCAAATTATTTAATTGTTTCTCTATACTACATTTAGATATGGCACACAATTTTAAATCATTCTATTAAGTAATTTTCTCAGGTTATTAAATATTTTATTAAGCCGCCATTTTCATTCCTTCCAAGATTTTAGCAGTTAATTTCTATATACTAATATTATTGTTCATAATTTGAGATAAATTGCATAAGCACTTTTTTCATACTAATTTTTTTTAGCATTTTACTAGGCCGCCGTTTTGTTTCGCTATATTAGATTTTTACCAAAATGTTGCCAGGTCATCCCCATATGACCCTTAATTTTTGATCAAAATTTGAAGTCCATGGGGCAAGCAGTTTTTTAGCTATGCCGCGAAATGACAGACCGACAGACATACAGACCGACAGACATACAGACCGACGGCTTTGAGAAAACATGTTTTTCAGCTATTAGGGATCCTGAAACATAAAGATCTGAAAAAAATCTCGAAGGATGATTTATTCACGATTACAATACTTCCCTTGTACGAGGGAAGTAAAAACCTATTTGAAGAAAATAAGTCATGACCGAAAATGGACTTTACAAAGAAAAAATCGAGATCGAGTCATTTTTTATTTAAGGGTGAATCGCACCAAATCAGTTTCGAATACAGTTCGAGACATTCATTATGGCCGTGTAATATGTCGAAGAGTTAGCTGAGGATCTGCCACAGAACTTTAATAAAAATTAATAAATATTTTCCTTGTCATATACTTCCTGAACAAACAAAACTTCGTTTTCAGTTTGTTTCCCAAATTATAATTTGGCAACAAGACTAACATCATAATTTTAAAATTATGTAGACAGATTTAAAAATAAAGTTCGATATCATTTATAAAGGTAAGATTTAAATAAAGATGAATTGTATTTAAACATTTTAATAATATTTACTAACAAATAGAATTCACTGTTAAAAACATCTTAATTAATTTATGTTGAACAACAAAACAAACAAAAATTAATTACAATCTAATTATTATTTTTAAGGCCAGTATTTTCATTCCCAAATAACCTTATTCTTCGAATATTTACCGTGGAAAAGATTGTTAAGGCAATTGTTACCATGGAAAATATCCACCGAATAAAATTATACGGAGATGAAAATACCAGCCCTTAGAATTCTAAATATTAGTTATAGTCAAGGTACAATTATTAAACAATACTTTGCCCATCAAAACTAGTATCTTTTCTAGAAACACTATTTGATGTACTGAGAATGCTGCTTCTCAGCGTTTCGATGAAATTCTGATGGTGTGCACTATCTTTGGCTATACTGTGTCCCGAAATCTCAATGAGTTGTGATTCAGCCACATTTTTTTGGCTAAACTTGAAACCGTAGGAGTTCTTCCTGAATGGTTTGTAATTTGTATCTCTTTAGTATCATTACCGATTTGTTGTGCTCTTAACTTAGACCTCGTTGCACTAGTGTTTCTTTAATTGGGCATTTTTTATACAAACCTTTCGTACTGGACTGAAGAAAATTTTCATTAGGAGTTAAGAGTAATCTGTTACTTTTCCATGAATTTATCTCTCTTTTCCATTATTTTTTTTAAATAGACAACACGACAAATTTGTTGATATTAGGGGTATGTAAGTGCCATCTGATATCAGCTGCTTTCTTTGAGTCCCTTTGAGTCATTTTTGAAAAAGTATTCTTATTCTACCTGTGTAATTGCCCATACTATGAATTTCTTCAAGCAAATAGTGAACATGAGCTGCGCATCCTTCTCACCCTCTCCACGCTGCTTTGGGTGAAAAAAACTTACGTTGAAGACCGTCAAGAGTGTCTTCATCGTACATTTCAATAATTCATATTTTTGATTACCCATTGCATGCCGCGGAACTTAATTTTCTCTTTAAAGGGTCCCTTTGAAGTTGCCGTCATTTGGCTCGTGCTGTCCTAGCTGCTGCAAACTGTAGTTGTAGTGGTTTCGACGTGGATTTAAACATACTTTTTATGACACTATATAATTTTCGGAATTATTCTTTTTAATTTAAATGCATACTCTTCTAATACGACCCAGCTCTTCGGTAGAAATATTGTTGTTTTCAATAATATAAGATTTTCCTTTGGAGAACTCACAAATTGTTTCCAAACACTCAGTTTACTTTTTAGTATTACCTGGAATTAAGTTTTGAACTTCATCTCAGTGTCTTGATGTTATTTTTCAAAACAGGACATTTTAAAAACTAAAAACACATCTTGTTTAACAAATCAATCGATTGCACTGACAAAATCACGGACAGATAAACGTAACATGTTTTGCTTGTCCATGGCTCGAATTAATGTACTATTTCAATACACCTTCTAGTTAGCGCTACCGGAAATTTTGAATAAATTCGAAAGTTGAAAAAATTTCCAAATAGAATTCAAGCTCTATGAAGATTATAAGTGAAAACGTAACCGTTTTATATTCCTTATAGTTTCCAGAATCCCCATGCAGGGTGTCCTTAAATGAGTTTACCTTGCCCAAGAAATAAAATTCAAGATAAGAAAAATTGGTTTTATTCTACAGGAGAGCTTAGACTAGCAAAACTACCCACATTTCTTATTAATAAGTAAGAGTGATATTTATAAAAGTTGTTACTAATGTAAATATGTATCACTTAAAAAGCGCTTTTCCTTAGCCCCTTATTAGGTTATATCAGATTTTTAATCAGGAATTTTAAACGTAATTTTCTTTAATATACTTACAATCGAATAATTAGTACCTAGTTTTTTCCGAATAAATTAAATAAAAATTGATACTTAGAAATGTTCCAACATTTTTTTTTGGCATGAATCTGAAAAAGAACATTTAGAGTACAGCTACAAATCGTATTTGCAACAAAACATATATCTTGCTCACTTAATACTTCAGGTATGAAATTTGCTATTTACTGGCCACCCAGGTTTCTGGACCTGACGGCATGTGATTACTTTCTTTAAATTTTTTTGGTGGCATTTAAATACCATAAGTAGCAGTAGCAGCCCCCTTTTCCTCTGATGAAAATAAATGTATTTATGCTGTTACTATTTTCAATGTAGAGGGTTATTCAAAGATAACTAATCAAATCGGTTTTTCTCGCCATGGGTGTCGATTTGAAAGCCATCTATTATATTTCTTCCCGTGGAATTTGAAAATGATGAGTGAACAACAACTGAACCTCAAATAAAACTGCTACGGCTCATTTTGATATTTTTTCAAGTGGAATACCTTATTTTTTGATTGCTAGTATATTTTTTGGTCTAAAGTGATATATTTTATTTTAATAAATCGTTTTTTTCATACTTTTGAACTGTGAGAATGTTCGTAATAATATTCCCCGTTAACATCTGAAATTCCTAATGACAAAGAAAATCTTTAAAATTGTGAGATCACTTTTTATTTTCGATAAACTAGCAACATTGAATAACCGCTAAAAAATTAAACATTTTTTAGATTTCCGAGTATAAATTGTAAATTAGTTTACGCAAGTGGAGAAAATGCTCGAGAAACACAAAGAAGATTTTTTGAAAGTTTTCGGAGACGCATTTGAGTGGGTACAATTATCAGGAATAAGACGCTATTAAAAGAATCAAAAACATTGGTAGGTGAAGAAATTTAAGAAGACCACATATAAGTATCAAGTAATCACTCAACATTTTATGACAAATCCGACGAATTTCATTCCTCAGGCGGTACGAAAAGTAAGGTATGGTCCAGAGCATCGTGGGGTCAGTTATGGAATAGTTCACAGAACTCTGAAGCACTTTGGTTTGAAACCATATCATATCCTCCCCTTCAATATCTAACGTAGAACAAAAATAACTTCGTTTTTGGTTTATTGCGCCAATGCTGATAAGAGAACAAAACGAGAACAACAATTTATACAATACAATCCTGTGGACTGATATAGCCTTATTTACAACATCAGGGGTATACAACAGACAAAATACAAATTGCTGGACATGTGTTAACTCCAATAAATATCAAACGGTAATGTTTGAATATTTGAATTGCCGTTATGAAGAGTTCATTGGCCGTGGAGGAATAATTAGTTAGCCACCCAATAGCCCAGATATTACGAAAAGAATGTATTATATCAACGGTCCAATAGAAATATCGGAGAGTTCCAGCAAAAAAATGTAAATGAAATTATTGGAATTAATCAGGGCCAAAATATCATAAGCGACTTTCTGAAAATATTGCAAAGGGAGCATCAAGCCTGTTTTGAAAACAATAAAGAACATATAAGACAAGATATTCATTCTATTATTCAATTTTTCTTATATTTCTGATTTATATTCATCCAAATTCGAGTTTTGTATCTACAGTGACAATATTTGTAATCAGTGCCGGATCTAGCGTGAATCGGTGAAGCGACCGATTTAGCGCAACATCGACAGGGGCGCATTTTAAGCAAAATATTTCTAAGAAAATTTACAAAATTACCTTAATGAAAACACTGTTGGTTGGCATTCCAATATTAGGGAATACAAGGAGTCGAAACTAGGCGCCTAGGTTGAGTCTCTGATATAGCGCCCCCGTGCCTAGGTAACTCAGGAAGTGAACATTTCTCAGTGCCGCAATCACTATGGAATTAATGTTTTTCTTTTCTACCAACTATTAATACAATTCTTAATTTTATAAGAATAGGACATGCGCGAAAACTTAGCCCCTTAGTTGAAAATACATATCTGAACCTTAGAGATAAATTACTGTTTTAGGTCCTTTCATAGTACAGTTTACCTCTGAGGTACAGATATAGGTATGTTTTCATTGAGTTAGCTTAATAATATTTTAGTTTGTTTTTTCATTACTTTTATTTTATATATCCTTTTTTAATGTTAATATATTACGATTTACCATAAAACAATATTCTTATAGAATAAGTTCTAAAAAAATTTCATATATCTATACCTACCAGCTTGTTTGACTTTGTGTAAGGACTTGACAGATAGTCCGGCACTGTTTGTAATGTTCGATTTAGCAGTAAGATATAAATTATACAAAAAACCATCACATCTCATTTTTTAAAGTAAATTTAATGTTGCTAATTCGTCGAAAAAAAAATTGTCACAGTTTTAAAGTCATCAAAAACATACCAGGAATTGAAAAATGACATACAAATTTATATAAAAAATATCAAAATGAGTCTCAAGAGTTTTATTTGATGTTCAGTTTTTTGCTCGGTTTTTTGTCACTCATTTTTTTAGGACTCCACGAGAAGAAAAATAATAATTGACTATTTTGGTTTTCCAGTTCAAGAAACCTATGGCGAGGAAAACCGGCTTGTCTAGTCCTCGTTGGATGAATCTGTACCTGAAAATTATAAAAATAAAACGAATTGAAAATGTCTGTTTCGAATGTGGATGTAATTCTAAGCAACTTTTTCAGATAGCATTTTTATGATAACTGGGAAATAGAGGTAACTTATCATGTTAGGTTGTCATGTTTCCTAAATTTCTGAGCTCTCTGTATAACATAACCAATTTCTTAACGTGAAATGTGTTTTTTTTAAGCAAACAGAATTTCTTTTGAAGAATTACTTATCGAAAAACTAAAAATTAAGACCATTGGTGGTATAGGTAATCTCATGTGAGGATACCCTGTACCTATATGTATATTACCTATATTAAATTTTAAGATTAAACACCACACTATTTAGTGTTAAAATACTAATATAAAATAAAGATTTAGCAAGCACAATTTTTAGTGAATTGTACGATACCTTCAATATAAAAAATTCTCCAATGTCTAAAGATCCAGTAACAAAGATATTTCCATTTTCAAAAAAGAATATGGTTGTTAGATCAAAATCTGCCAAATTCATCTTTACCAAAACAGTCGGCTTCAATTCATTATAAAAAGATAACAACTTAAGTACTCCTTTTTCGTGTCCTGTAATGATAAATGGATACAAAGGGTTCACTGCCATAGAATGTATACGGTGTAGTAAAGTTATCGAGGACACCTGTAAAACAAATATACAGTGCATTAAAAAACAGATCCAAATTATTGCTATTATTTTATTTCATTGCTTCTACGGATTTATCAAATATTTCTTTATCGTTCAAAAACATGTATGTTTTAAAACTAAAAAAATTCATATCTCTATTGGAATCCCAATCTAGGACTCTTACACTCTTACTAATATAGATATCAGAAACGTGTCCATTCAGTTTAGTAACGATGTATAGTACTTCTAGTACTTTAGATTAAATACACAATCATCACCACACATAATTATATACAGGCCGTCTCTAAAAGGTCTGTGCTTCTTTAGGGAGATATCGCACGCATTAAAAAAAAATTTTATTTTTTTTGAACAAAAAAAAACTTTTAGCTTAAAAAATGAAATATAGTATGTGAGTTAGTACTATAAAAGGGCATTTTGACATATTTATTTTGATGGTAGGTGGTATGCCAATGTGTGAATAAACTTTTATTGCAGGTAAATAATTTTATTTCAAACATTTTTCGTCTTTTGGACATTTGTGCTATCTATAATATTTCTGTAAAAAAAAATTTTTTCAACAGTGTCTACAGTACCGATTACCTTAATGAATTTAACGATAATTTACAAAATGCTACAAAATTATAACGCATAATCCTGAGGCTCAAATAGAACTATGTAAACTAACTTACCTTAGACCAAAAATTCTTCGTTAGAGACTTAACAGCACGTTCAAATAAAAAAAAATTGTATTATTTTAACTAAAACATTTTGGTATGTAAATCAGTACTGTAAAAATGGGTTCTTAGACATATTTTTTGGATATTGGGAGTCACGCAGCTGGTCAAACCTTCCATTCATATAAACAAGCCAGAATATTTTATTTTTTCAATCACTTTTTAACTTAGTTTGTGTGTAAATAATTTTATTTCGAAAATTTTTGGGTTCTAAGGGTAGGTTTTACAAGATTAGCTTTGACTCTACCTATGGTTTAAACTTTAGACTGGAGCGATCTCAATGGCCAATTTCAAAATTTAAACTTCTTGTATGGTTTTAACAAGTTTTGTAAAAGTCCACCACTGTCTTCATAATTTCAAGGATTATTTACAAAATGTTTTACAAGGTCTGTACAAAAAGGTAATATTTTTAAACTGTTTGGCCAATAGACATAAAGCTTTTTTTCTGGCGGACGATCTTATATGAAACAATTTTTGTGTTTTGCTAATTTCGGCTATCTGCAGTAGTTTCAGCTGAAAAAAAATATCTTGTTCACAGTATTTATTGCAGTGAGTAGTAAATTAGATTGAAGATGACAATTTAAAAAACGTGAATAATAAGAATATTCCTTTATTCAAAATAATAAGTTTTTTATATATTTTAATGTTCGATATGGCCTAACGAAGTACTTTCGTGGAATCGTCCTATTTTGGTCTCAGTATTACGTGGTAGCTTTTTGTACAGACCTTTATCGAAGCAGTGAATACTGCGGACAAAATAAAAAAATCGGTAAACTTCTTTTATCTGGAACTTCCCTCGTTATGATTTCTTTCCATTTGTTAGGAATAGTGAAGTGTGACCCAATTTATCCTATTTTCACATTTAACTTTCCTGCAAAACTTAAAGTCAATTTAACAAGATTTTTTTTACGTTGACTTTTTAAAAATTTCATTTGGCCGCCATTCTGTTTCGCCATCTTAAATTAAAACCCATATTATCAGTCTTTACCTACTCCGTTGGTCCGCAGATATTTCCTAACCCCAAATAATACACCACTCTAACATAACGACAAGAAGATCGTTAACGAAAACCAAACTTAATATCTGATAATATGGGTTTCATGCAGAATATGAAATCTATATATGCGTGGATGAAACAATAAAGTTGCGAAACGTCAACAATTTAGAAAAGGACTTTTTTTTACTAGATCCTAACCCCAAATAATACACCACTCTAAGATAACAACAAGAGGATCATTAACTAAAACCATTTACAAACTTAATATCGGCGTACCAACGGTGTAGGTAAAAACTGATAATATGGGTGTCATGCAGGGTATAGAATCTATATATTATTATGTGTCCTAAGGATGCAACAATAAAGTTGCGGAACGTCGACTATTTAAAAATAAACTTTGGTTTTTGGGATAAGTAGCTTTGTAATAATATGTTTTTTAACATTGCACTAGACCGCCATTTTGTTTGGCAATTTTGAATTTTTACCAAAACATTACCAGCTCATCCTCATATGACCCTTAATTTTTGATAAAAATTTTAGGTCCATCGGGTAAGTAGCTTTAATCTATGCCGCGCACTGACGGACAGACAGACAGACCGACAGACGGACCGACGAAATTGTTAAAACATATTTTTTGGCATCTAGGGACGCTAAACGTAAAGATGTGTAAAACCTGAGAGGGTGATTTTTCACGATTACAAACATTTTATTTGGCCGCCATTTTGTTCGCCCATCTTGAATTAGTACCACTATTCAATTAGTTGATCCCTATACCACAATTAGTTATGACACACAATTTGAAATCACAACATTATGCAGTTTTTCAGGCTGAATTATTAAATACTTTATTGAACCGCCATCTTGGATTCGTATCAAAATGTTACGAGTTGATTCAAACATAATACTTGATATTTTTTGCAAAATTTGAGATAAATTATATGAGTAGTTTTTTAATAATAATTTTTTAACATTTCATTAGGCCGCCATTTTGTTTCGACATACTGGATTTTTACCAAAATATTGCCAGGTCATCCCCATATGACCTTTAATTTTTGTCACATATTTGAAGTCAATCGGTTAAGTAGTTTTTTAGCTACGCCGCAAACAGACCGACGGAATTGAGAAAACAAGTTTTTCGTCAGCTAGGGACCGTGAAACGTGAAGATCTGAAAAAATCTCGAATAGTGATTTTTTCACGATTACAATACTTCTACGAGGGAAGTAAAAAGAAATACTGTCGGAAATATAATAGATAGTGATAATGCTCAAGGGACAAAAACTGATTTAATTACTGTTAAAATTTTTTACCACAAATTTAAAAGTTGGTCACCAAACAAGTAAAAAATACGAGCTTTTTTGTATGTGATGCTTACCACTTACCATACAAAAAAAAATATCAAAAAATGCCCTTAACAGTTTTACTCACGTATTAAATTCCATCATCTTCGCTAAAAACAACCTTTTTTTATGAAAAATACTAAGTTTTTTTTTTAATTTTGTCTTGCGATAACTCCCTAAATAAGCATTTTCGGACTAAGGTAAGAGTTTGTAGCATTTTGTAAATTATTGTTGAATGTATCAAGGCGGTCAATACAGCAGACTTCTGGATAGTCAAATTTTTTTCTGTCGGAAATATTACAGGTAGCGAATTTGACCTAGAGACAAAAAATGTTTAAAATCAAATTGTTTACCTTCAATAAAAGTTTGAAATGTATTCACCTAACAGGTAAAAAAATACAAACTCTTTTATATCTAACGGATCGATGTTTCCACACTTGCGCACCACCTACCATTCAAAAAATATGTTAAATCAATCTCATTTACAGTACTGACTTACACATAAAATTTCAATCCATTTGGCTAAAAGCTAAATTTTTTAATTCAAAATAATAAGCCTTTTTTAATTTTGTACGTGTGCGATAACTCCCTAATGAAGAGACACCCTCACACAGACAAAAGGCCTGGGGTGCGATTTTGGGAGATAGCGTTCGTTAACTTAACGAATGTTAACGTTCGGGCATTATATTCGGATTTTCCGATCTTGATTCGAAAAACACCAACCTACTACGAAAAGTCGCCATTTTCTGTATCTGTCAGTTCCCATTCGTGATAATAGGTATTTAATTTTAAATTTCCATTTAATTTGGTTTGTTGGAATATAAAATACTTTTCGATACCTGTTACTTGAGTGCTATGCTATAATATATAGTATATATAATCGACAGATACCAAAATATTCAAGAAAATTATGAAAACATGGAACACCCAAGGCAGCAGAATAGTTACGAAACTCGTAAAAGGTCCAACAAATTAAACAAGGTAAGCTAATCTGCTTAAAAACTATGTAAACTTATTGCGAAACCTATATATTTTATTCATAAATAATTATCCAAATTCAGTGAATTATTTTCTGATTTGGCTCATTTTGTAGTAGGTAAATATGACGAAAAAAATTAACCCTGTGCTCATAATTTACTACTGTTGAATTAACCTTTTATAGGAATGTCTAACAAAGTTATGAAAATAATCTTTAAATATTGGTAAGCTATTTATTTGTAAATGATCTGGTTAACACCTTTATTTCTATTAGATATTTTATTTTGTAAAGAAAAAGCCTGTTTATACTCCGAATTCAATGCCATCAGGGTACCAAGTATGCAAGCAGGCAAACACATGTTTTAAAGATCCGGTGATACAGCATGGCAGTACAAAATTAATTTTTTCTTCTCGCTAAGGACATCCTTATTATTTTTACAACAGGTACTTGTGTTACGTTTTGTAAACTATTAAAATATAATTCACTAATGGATTGTATAATTGTTTTAGACAATATGTATGAAGATGAGGGCCTTTTTTTTTTGTAACATATATTGTAGGTACATAATTTATAATAATATGAATATGTACTTTTTTAATGAAACGAGAAATTATAGACAGTTTAGTAAAAGTACAGTACTGTGTACAATATGCCATACTATCTTATTTTTTGTGTATCGATTATTCCAAATATCCAATACTAAATATCGAATATTGTATCAAAGTTGCACATCACTATAACCTAACCTAACTGCTGTTTAAAATTTGTTTTTTATTTTGTTTTAGTTCTCAATACATACAGCGAAAATGTAAATTATTCACACGAAAGAAATAGAGGAATTGTATATTTAAAAACTGCAAAGTTGGATATTAATTGCAGTAGTCTACTGGTACTTAATACAAGGAAGAACATTTTCTATTTATGAAAATACTGAAAAGCAATAAGGCCAATTCCTGATTCAATATATAATTATAATGAATGATATCTAAGTGTAACTTTTTCAGGTAGGCATGAAATTATTTTTTCTAAGCAAATGCTACTTGCTAACAATTATATTTCTGTGTCTATGTTATACATACTGATAAATAAATTTTCGATGTTGAGAAGCAAGGTCAATTAATCTTAGTTTTTATCATTAGAAGTACTCCAAGAGAAATAATTAGTATCATGTTGTACAGTATATTTTTACTTATGCCAGCAATATTTTTAGTTACGTCTTTTGCGACGCTGAAATGAAGGGAATGATATGGAAATGATGCCTAGTAGATGTTATAGTATTTTCATCTACCTTTCACATGCTTGGACAATAAAAGGAAGAACCATTGATCAGCATTAGCTAAGTCCCATTACAACCTGCTTGATAATTGTGAAAGATATTGAACTTTGTAAGTATTATTTCTGATTGCTTTATGTGTTGTGTGCTTAATGGAAGTGTCTACGGCATGGTCCAATGGACACTATAAAATTTCTTTCTGTTTTGCCAAGGATACAGTGATGCCAAAATGTATGTAGTGTGATTTCTGGTTTTTGCAATTTTATATGTAGGTATAGTTTTTAATTAATATTTTGCTCAACTTGTTTTAGAGTTTCATACCTCAATATTATATTTTAAGAAATAACTATTTCATTGACTTAATATAACTTCATTATGTTCACTACTTTAATGAAATGTTTTTGTTTGTTTGTAAATAGGTTCTGCTTCAAATACAGGACAAATATGTTAAAAATTAGGCAGAGAGAGCCATTTATATATAAGATAAAGCCAATGGCACGGCTATAGAACTGTTAAAAAATGCTACCTATAATTTATATCTACTTTGAGATAGGAATTATATCCATAGATATATGGTACTTATACCTTATTAGGTTTGCATGATAACACTCTGTTGTATGTAAAATTCTTCAGTGAAATTTGATATATCTATTTATAAAATTGAAAAATGTGCAACTTACTTAATATAAATTACCCCTTGTAATAATTAATTAAGGTAGAGCTATCAGGTAGTATGTGTCATGTTATAGGTGTAATGACAATTTAAAAATCATGCTAAACAGGGACGATGAAGAAGGCAGAATTAGAATTGGGAAGTGGTAACCGAAAAGGACAACTCAGAACCTTTATGGAAAACATGCTTCAGTGAAATTCATTAATTGTTTTATAGTAGTTTATATAATGCTTGAGATCTTGCACAGAAAATATCAGGGAAATGTTAAAATGATACTAACCATTTTAAAAATATAAACCTCTGAACTTTTATGAAGCTTAAAACTCAAATAGATAAAATATATATCCGTCAAGCCAGCTCCTTGTAGCTAGCAATAAGGAGCCAGCAACAACATTTTACAGCGGACCAGATAAGCTTTTGACATAATATAAATATACAAGATAGTTCCAGGATGTTTCTAAGGGCAAAAATATCTTCTTTATGTTAATCTAATTGCAACAAAACTTTGCAAACTCTTTCGATAGGGGGTGGCAAACATCAATGAGGTAGTAAAAAAATCATATATTTCTAAAAATTCAATACCTCTTCTATCTACCTCAAATTATACATAATTATACATACATAACTAAGGGGACAACTAAGTTTATTATGGCTTTAAAATCTATTGATTTTTGAAGTAGTACTTTGTCACCTTTTAAGCAAAATAATAGTAACAGATATAATAAAAATAACAATAGTGAAGTTTGTGTTAATAAAACTTTGTTTATTAACAGAGATAATTTTTATACTTTGCATGTCATTCTTAGAAAAGTAGTTTTTCTTATATTACATTTTGTGTTTCTATTTTTAGGTATTTCAAGCTGAGTCAAGTTCTTTGATCCCTTGTGAAAAAAATGGCACCACCTTACATATCATCAGAAATCAGCAGCATTGGAAACTATATTTCAGCTTGTAATTACTTGAACAATAAATTATTTGAAATCATAATATTTTTTTTATTTAGAAAATAAATAACTTTTTTTAAGAGCTTTAAAAAACTAATATATAAACTAGAATTTTTGACTTACTTATAAGACAATCGAAATGAATAACTATTTCATTTATATCTTGAAAGATTTGTGACTAAACTCAAACCTTGAAAATTACTTATTTTTAGGCATTTTGAGTAGATATACTGAGAGACAGTGGCGTATAAAGGGGGAGGGGTTGATGTTAAGCCCCCCACCAGAGACACTTTTATTTAAGCTAAAATGATAGAAATAGTAATGATCTTTTCTTATAAATTGAAGGGTAAAACCTCTAGAGCCAGTTTATAAAACTAAGTAATGTTTTTTTTGTATCATATTATTTACGCTAGATTGGGGTAAACAACAAGAAGTGAAGACTTTTTTTTTTTTTTTTGATTGTCGAAAATTTTTATCGTCTAAAAATCCCCCCAGAAGCAATTCCTATATATGCCACTGCTGAGAGATGTATAGAGTTGGAGATTAATTATCTCTCTACTAAGTTAAATTTTATTTATGAATCATTAAGCATATTTCCAAAAGTTAAGAAATGAAAGTGGAACTATTATTACCAACTCTTTCTCTTGGTACCCATGGATCTATGGAAAAAATCCATATTTAATTATAAGTCCAAAATAATTATTCTAGACATGTCTAGAATGTAATGCAGTAATTTCAATATTTTTATTGTAATCAAAAGAATTAGAAAAAAAACACTTCTGTTTATCAATTGTATATATTTTTTTCAGTATCTTTTAACATATACTGAGGGTGACAAAATACCTATTTTTTTAATTGAATGCTCTGTATATTTTTTACACATAAGAAAAACTAGAAGATACATTCCCAAAAAACTGCATTTTGGATTTTCTAAAATATCTATGATATATAAACGCAGACATATAGCCAGGGGGTGTTCTGAGGGTCTGGACCTCCCCCTGAAACTTTGAAAATATGTTGGTATAGGCATGTTTTTACTAATTTTCCTGAGATTTGACAGTTTAGACCTCCCGAAATTAATTTCTGCTCTGGACCCCTGAACTGAATTTCTGGCTATGTGCCTGTATAAATGGGTACTGATTTATATAGTTCTTAAAATTGAAATTCATACCTATCTATAAATGGTCATATTATTTCAGGACAAACAAATTCTAAATATATCAGTTACAAATAAATAGAGTACTTTAAACTTTTTCCAGGGCGTTGGCTAATTGCTGTAATTCAAAAAATCTTCCAAAAACTGGTCTAAAAGCAAGTGGTTCTTATTAGAAAACCTACATTTAAATATTTTAAACCTACTAATAGTTTAGTATTATTCTTAAATTTATTTTTATACTTAATGATGGTTTTATAAGGAAGTAGCAAAACTTTCTAGATATTTTAATAATTTTATTTTAACACAGAATAAGACCTACTTGAAACTGAAATCCTAAACAGATACCTATATCTATATTTATATATATATATATATATATATATATATATATATATATATATATATTGCACAGCAGAATGGATTTTGATGAATTTTTTTTAAATGTTGATTTATTTATCGCTAAAAACGCCGCGATGTGAGTTTTTCTGAAAATTTTAGTGAGCATATACAGGGGCCAACAATGAGAGTAATTTTTCTCCAGAATATTTGAAACACCCTGTGGATCGTTTCAGCCGTAACAGCGGGTATACGCTTGATGCAAATTATAGCCCCATGTTTTCTTAACAATTTGGTTTTTGTTTCATGTCAATATCTCTATTTTTGAATGAAATACAGAGTAAAAGATTAAAGCGCACTAGTTTATTTTAACAATTTAATAAATTGAAAATAACAACAATAATAATATTGGTGGCAAGGACAAAATTAGAAAAAAATTGAGAATATCAATATCGCGTGTTTCCGCCTCTACTCTGAATAACGGCTCCACATCGGCGACTCATAATAGACACAAGGCGTCTAATCTGCTTTTGATCAATGTCGTTCCATAAATTTGTGACAAAGTTTTGAATGTCGTCAAGAGAGGCTGGTAAGGGCTGATGGTTTCTAAGTTGTCTGTCTATGATGTCTCACAAATGTTCAATAGGGTTGAGGTCTGGACTATTTGCAGGACAGTCCAGAGTCTCAATACCCACCTCATCTAAATACTCTTGCACTATACAAGCGACGCGACGTGGGGTCTTGCATTGTCGTGCATTAACAAGAAATGTTGGCCTATGTAAGGAGCAAAAGGAACAATATGTTCGGATAAGATGTCAGTAATGTACCGTTCACTCTTCAATAGACCACCACGTAAAGAAATAAGTTCTGTTCGGGCAGTCAAAGAAATTCCTCTTCAAACCATTACAGAACCTCCATTAAATAGCGTGGTTTGACGAATGTTACACTGTGAATAATGCTCATTTGGCCTGCGTAGTACTCGTACGCGTCGGTCGGAGCTGTACAAACAAAACCTCGACTCGTCCGTGAACAAGACTCGCTCCCAATCCTCAAGATTCCAGTTTACATGTCTGGCAAATTGCAGTCTCGCTCTACGATGGTTTGCGTTTAACCTCGGCCCTTTTGCTGGAATTCGGAATCTTAAATTCTGTTCTGGAAGTCGTCTTCTTACAGTGGATACCTGAAGATTTCTTGCTGTTACAAAACGTTCTCTCAAAACACGTAACCGAATGAAACGATCCTGGTTCACTGTTGTTCCTCGGTGCCTTCCTTGCCCATGGCGTCGGTTATGATCGTTAGTTTACTCAAAACGGTGGACAACGCGCCATATTGATGAATGAGAAACTCCCAGTCTCCCAGCTATAGCACGGTAGCTTAATCCTTCCTTGGCCAATGTAATTGCTGCTACGCATTCGTCACGAGCCAAATTCCTTGTTTGACGCTCCATAGCCAAAATTTTAACACTTTTCAAAGATAAAATTAACACATAAGAAACAAACATTACAGTTTGTCAAACTTGTTCATTTCATGGCCTACCCTATTTTAAGATGTTTTGCTCTATATTTCATTTAAAAATAGAGATATTGACATGAAACAAAAACTGAATTGTTAAGAAAACATGGGGCTATAATTTACATCAAGCGTATACCCACCGTTACGGCTGAAACAATCCACAGGGTGTTTCAAATATTCTGGAGAAAAATTACTCTCATTGTTGGCCCCTGTATATGCTCAAAACTAAAATTTTAATAAAAACTCACATCGCGGCGCTTTTAGCCATAAACAAATCTACATTTTAAAAAAAAATCCATCAAAATCCGTTCAGAGGTTCGCAAGAAAATCCACATTGAAATGCTGTGCAATTTATAATGGTGCGTTAATTTTGATGCGTAGTATATATATATATATATATATATATATATATATATATATATATATATATATATATACCTAAAATTAGTCTAATGTATTATCTGATAATACATTTATCACTATTAAAAGTATACATTAATTTTTTAGATAATAAATACCTGCTAGTGTTTTTAAAAATATCATATTTTCTAAAGTCTCTAAAATATCTTTTATGCCGCTTTCTGAAATTCGGTTATTAACATCAAAAGCCTAGTACTGAAGAAGTAGATTGTATGAAATCAAACCCACTAAAATGTTCACCATTTCTCACTGCACTCACTTGTAAACATTTAAATTTAGAATCCCCAATTATTTGTGGTTCTTCTGGATTACAGAAACAGTAGGTATAAGGTACAATAATTATTCGATCTCCAACTCGTACTAGCAAGGCCGCTTTATCTTATCTTTTTAAAGTGTTCAAGTATAGTATAATACAAGTATTGTGGTTTTTCAGACAGACCTAAAAGCTGCAGCTGCTTTATTCCTCATCACCTTTTCATTATTTCCAAAATAATAAAATATGTTAATAAACAGAAACTAGTACACTTTCTTCGTGTTTTGTATGTTTTCATCAACGTCAACAAAATAATTTAAGGTTAAGAGTAATTGTAAAATTGGGTGCAAAACATGGCTTACTTGATGTCAAAATATACATGTAATTTTCCATTTAAGAAATGACACACATATCTATTGTTTCGCTAAATCACGTGATTTAGCGAACGTTAACTTAACTATCGTTATCTTCAAAATCGCACCCCAGACCCACTCCAGTCGGCCATAACAGTGCGATCAATGTTGGTAACATTTTAAACGTTAATAACTTGTTTGCTTTTTGACTTATCGGCATAAACCAAAAACAAAATTATAGTTTTATATAATATAGGTTACTTAAAAATTTTTTTTTTAGTTATTAGAAAAACCAAAGAGTTTTACAAGATATCACCAAACGCCAAACGGTGTTTTTTTTAATAGGACGCCCAATATATTTTTTACTATTTGGATAGCATATTCTGTTCTGATTTCAATGGTTTAATCACCCTTTATGTTTTCATTGCAAATAATAACAAACAAATTATGTTGCATGACAAAGAGTGCCTTGGAAATACAATGAATGTATTCTGTTTATTTTTATATTGACATATTATAGTAACATAATAATTAAAACTATATTAATTTATCTTTTTTTTGTTTCTGTTGGGCAAAAATTAGCATTTTATAATTTCCATAGCACTTTTTATCAACCAAAAATTATTTTTCATATTTGCGAATAATTCAAAAATGGCGTGTGATATTCCAATGAAAGCAGAACAGAATATGCTATCCAAATAGTAAAAAATATATAGGATTTAAAACGGAAGCTTTTACATCTTTGGTCAATTAAGAAATCTTTGTTCTTGGGACAAGAACGTGTTAAATTGGAATTACGATCCGACGTTTCACCTTCCACTGCACGACACCTCTTCAGGGATATTTACTTCACAAGATCTGAACACTGAATAAGCTCGGAGAGAATCAGTCGAACATTTATACCCGACTGGTTCTCGCCGAACCATGATCCTGTGTTAAGATCGGTTTCCACGTGTGATGTAAAAAATTTCAATAGATTCCCTAATTTTTCGTTTATAAAATCCTGGAACGTTGGTTTCTTATACATTTATAATATGGCCAGTGGTATGCTGGTGTTCAGCATCTGTAGCAGATTGAACAATTTGTTTCTTTTTAATACATCCTTCATATTCCTTAAGTCTAGTGAATATTGAGAGTCCTGTTTCTCCCACATACACTTCTCCACGGGAGCAAGGAATTTTATATAATCCTTCTGTTTAAAAAGGTACATCTTTAGGTGTTAAAGAAATATCCTCAGCAAATCTCCATAAATATATTTGTTCGGTGATAGAGGAGATCCCATAGCTGCCCCTGAAGTTGGTTCATAAACAGTTTTTGAAAAATAAAATAAGTATATGTAAGGCAAGCTTCCACTAGGTCAATTAAGTTATTAACAAGATTATTATGGTCCAGTATGTCTGACATAATTGAAATTGAGTCGTTAACAGGAACATTTATATATCGAGAAGACTGACCAAAATATCTTCCGTATCCAACTGGATTGCCTTAAGTTTTTCCACGAAATGTGCAGAGTTTTTTGAAAAAGAATCTTTTTTTCCAGTAAATAGATTAAGAAAACTTGAAAGATATTTAACTAGTTTGTAAGAGGGCGAGTCTATTGCATTGACGATCGGTCGAAGTCGTACATTGTTCTTTTGTATCTTGGGAAGATCGTAGAACCTGGGCTGCTTGGTTTTAATGATTTCTTCTCCGCTGGTGGTAGACTGGATACGTTAATCAGATTGATGATGCGTCTTTCTATTCTACTTGTAGGGTCTGCCTGCATAACCTTATCCAAAAGTTAAGTTACCTTTTCTACGTATTTCGTAGAAAAGGTAACGGCTTCGACGACAAATTAATAACAGTATTCACCGGAACCTTGACTGGGTTTTTTTCTGTTCAGGAGTACTTCAAATTTTTTTTGTTGCTTAAGCTATAAAAATTGTTCCTTCAAGTCTAAACCTTCTTTAAATGGTAGAAAATCTGAAATAGACTTTTGGATAACTGACAAAGACCAGAATTAATTGTTGTATCTTGCTATAACTGTACATAATCCGTAACATTATGGAGGAGTGGACCATATACGACCTATTTCTTATATGATATATTCAGTTTAAACACTGTATGACTGGCTTTACGTATGTTTCCATTTTATATTTGGAGTTCATAAATTTCGACTGATGATTTTGCCATGAATGTGATAAGCATATGCCTTTAGGAAGATAATTTACTTAATTATCTATTACTGCTCTCCTGTTTATTCTTTTTGTATGTATTGTATTTCCTGACACATTTGAGTGTTTTTTGTTATTCCTTCAATGTTCAATTTTTATATACGCCTCTCAAGACCCCTTTGCAACTTGTATTCGTATTTGGAACATACATTTCATATTTAATATTTATAATATTTTCAATGATACAATGATATTAATTCCTTAGCAACAGCTATTAGATGATACTGCCCTAAATTTTTCCCTTTCTGACCCTGGTCTGTAGAAGGTCATAAGCTGTTGTTTTTGTGTTGTTCTCTATTTTTGTCTCATGATTTGATGGCGTTTGCTGAAAAATCTATATTCATATTCTGTTTTCTATATTATAAATAAAGTTAAGAAATATGGTTATACGCCGTCTGACTATTAGCATTAGAAACAATAGAAGCAGTATGGATTTAATTAAACTTATATCTAAAAAGAATACCGACACTTCATAAATTTTTTTATCTGCATTTTTAGTTTTCATGTTTATTAAATTTACTATACTGTCGATATTTTTCGCTTAATAGTAATATTAATAACATGTATTTTCATGCATTCAAGACATTAAAATATTTGTGAAATATGTTACGAAATAGTGAATATCCAGAATTGTATATTTTAATAGAACTGCAAGTCAGTATCTTGATATCCCAAAAGAAATGATCTATCGAGCATGGCATTAAAACTAACGATTTGACCTTTTGCGTAAATCTGATTAACCACCTACATAGATGTATCTATAACGTAGTTATTGTCACAGAAACTATTCGCTAGGCTCTGAGGGCCTTTTTAGAAGACACTATTGGCAAGAAATTTTATGTGGTTACTTTCCATTTGTTTCTCATAAGTCCCACCGCTCTTCCTAGCAAATTATCAGCAGTATGACTTGGTTCTAATAAAACATAATAATTTAATACGTAATTTTACATTTCTTTTTGGTATAAATTGTTATATATTTATTAGGGGTAATGGTGAATACTTACTATGTGTCCACTTTCAATGTTATATACATCTAAATGCAATCCTCCTCGATTTACAACTAAGAATTCTCCTGTGGGATTAATAAGACCAATATTTTTGAAATTAGATTCATTCTTTCTTATAAACGTTACGCTTTCTTCTGTATTCCCTAGAAAGTTTTGAAGTAAATTCAGTACAGATAATAAAGTGATAATGAGCTTGAATTTAACGAAAGAAGTTATAATAATAAATAATGACCTTTCAACAGTTTGTCAAAAAAACATGTATTTAACTTTGAAGTCCCTTAAAAGCTTAAGGTACTTCAAAATTGTATTATTTTAATAGAATTTCAGCAAATGGGGTGCTAATAACTAAACAATGTAATACAAATCAATCTGTCTTTATCTATATCTTTTTTTTTTATTTTATAGATTATTTTCTGTGGTATATTATATAATTAAGAGGCAATTGGATTCCCCAAATAATAGATGTTATTATTTAAAGCAGCTACTATTACTACTAAAGCAGCACTGTCCAATATTAGAGAGTTCGTGAGCTCTAAGTAAAAATATGCTTAAGGCCGCAATAAAAAATGGAAATTAAAGAAGTATTATTAGAGATGTATCATAAGTTTTCTTGTCTACTAATTCTTTAAAATTACATAGACACTATTTCTAATTGACTATAAAGCTGTAATAGATATTAGCAATACTAGTTTGATATGAACACTATAATGAAACGGGTGCGACTTTAAACACAAGTTTCATTAATAAAGTTCATATCAAACGTGTATCATTAAATTTTAAACGATCTACGATGGACCAAATAGATTTTATTTGTGTAGATTTTATTTATCACAGATTAAAAATGTTTTCATATTAAAACTCGACATTATGAAGTGCCTATATATTACTCGATGACATGGTAAGCGCGCATGTTGATTGTTACAATTTCGACTTTGTCAGCTTTATGGTTGGCGCTTAATTTTGTACTATACGTTTGGTTTCAGCAAAAAATAAATTTAAAATGGGCAATTCTGACTCTGAAAGTGTCCTTTCGGATACCGAAGGCATAGAGCAAAACGTTATCGATTCCCTATTATTGATAATAACAAATAAAAGTGTTGACACTTTTTTTGTTTCTTTTTTTCTTTTGTCTTAAAAAATGCGTATTATAAATTTATAATAACGCTGAGATGGCGGGTTGCACAAAGCACTTAACTAAGCATTAACTAATCAGACGGCTCAGAGTGTGACAGACCACATAAGAGTGAGTGTCAATGTCAAAAATGATTCTAAAGGTCAGTTAAATTTTAGCGCGCGAATCTGAGGCTATGAAAAGAATGCAAGTATATTTTGAAACGGTGCATTACTCATTGGTGATTGGCTAAAACCCTATATATCCATAGAAACAACCTGCTTTTGATAAAACTTTTCGTCCGGGCTTCAGATCCGTGCGGCGCGGGCCTACTATAAATTTATTACATGATTAAAAGTTTTGTGCCACCGGCTGTGTTGTAAATGCCATAATGACAACCAAATAAGAGTGCTAAATGTACGTAATGACACCGTCATAATTTAATAGGTATTAGTGATACTAATTTGGTACGAACACTGTAAAGAAACGCGTATGAATTAATACAAGTTTCATTAACAAAGTTCATATCAAATGTGTATCATATAAAATTTAGTCTACGACGGATCAAATAAATTTTATTTGTATAAATCGGTTTATCCTAACCGACTTTAAAAAACACGTATTATTATGAATTCATAACCGCACAAAGTGCTAACTTGTGACACGTAAATGAGGGTGCTACACTTCTGTATGACCCAAAACATACCAATACGTATTTCCATTTCAGTTGTACTGACCATCTTTTCATTTTCTGTTTGATAGCCAAAATCCAAATTTGAATAGAATACCATCAAACAGTTTTTTCAACGGAACTCTCCGTTTGGACATATAATAAGCTGACTATACCAATCATTGTTCATACCTTTTAAACAAAGGTTCATACACTCTACTTAACCACATAGGTGGTTGGGAGTCTTCTCCAAACACGTCGAGATATTAACTCGAACTTTACAACTGGCATATCATGAAATGGGAGATAAAATAAGTGTAGAAATTAAATAAGTCAACAGATTTTCAATGTTTGAACATTATTTCACCATCTCGTATAATACACAAAATCGTTAGCGAAATTGACGGTAAAATGGCAGTGCTTCTTTTTTTTACAAAGCAGTTTATTTTTAAAAAGCTCCATTGTACATATAGAAAAACCTAATTATAGTCCTGGAACCCACAAGCAAGATTTAATATTAATTAATATTATCGCTCTTAAATGTTTACTCCCTAATTCCGGTAGGTGTTATAGTGGTGGAAGAAGGAAGTTGCAAGAAATAGAGCGTATGAAACATGAAAAAAAAAGTTATGCAAAAAAATCATCACTGCGAGTGCATATAAAATGACAACGATCAGGTTACATAGAATATTAATTCCTTGCAGCTTCCGTCCTCAATTATTACAGCTCCCACTGGACTCAGAGCTTATAGAAACTCTGTGCGCCCATAAAATCAAATTCGATTGAAATTCAGGTAATTATTTTAAAATAGGTAATTGACTTATTAAATTACGCCTCTTTTGACTCGTATATTAAGTATATAGGTCACGTTTAAAGGCTGTGGAATTAGGGGCATTTTTAACTTAAGTATGAGCAAAATTAAAAATATGTTTCATTTTGCATATTTTATACTGAAAGTCTATTCTGCGGTGCAACCGAAAAACTTAGTAAGTCGATTTACTGGTTTTTGTTTTGTCTTCATTTTTGAAACCCTAGAAACTAGACTTATTATTAAAAACCCACTCTAATGCACAAGAATAAATCTAGTTATTAAGTTAATTGTTTATAAAACAATGGTCATTCACACTCTTGCGTTTAAAACTATGGAACAATAACAACGTTTTTACAAAAAAAGTATAAAGTATAAAAGATAAAGAGGGGACTTCAAATGAAAGATATTTCTGAAGAAAATTACAAAAAAATAAAAAAAACATTTTAGATAGAGATAGATTCATACCATCCCCAGGTATCTCATTACAATGTAAAGCATGAACCACATAGAAGATACTTACCAACAGATCTTACTATTCACAAAATGCAAATCCCTTGACTAAAAACATAGAACATAGAAATATAGAACAGAGAAGACGAAAAGTAAAGAGAACGGAAAAGATCAAACCGAAGAAGATATCAACAAAGAAAAACAATCGGAATTAATTAGTAATTCAGAGCAATGTTCAGTATGCGATAATCATTTTCATAAAGAAAGATACACAGAGGCAAGAAAGCAATATGATGAAGATGTGTTAAAGAAATTGGACAATGATTGGGCAATATACGCAGTTGATATTGAAAAGATTGTAATTTTCAAAAATGACCATAAAAAACTGATTTTTTGTTAGTAGGTTTATAGTATTTCACGAAGTTTTTGCCAACTTACGCGCAAAAGGCGAAAATAAATGTGCATACTACAATGTATTAATAAAAGCATACTACAATGTATTAATAAAATTAGAAAACAATGTAAAATATGTACTATTCTGGGCTGACAATTGTACATCTCAGAACAAGAATTGGATCCTCTTTACAGTATTTGCCATATTCGTGAATCAAGATTGGGGGCCCTAAAGTATTACTTTTAAATATTTTGAACCGGGCCATTCCATGAAAGCAGATTCCATTCATGACAATATAGGTATTGCTATGAAAATCGGTGTATTCAGACAAAAAAAACGGTAGTCTCCCCAAACTGAGCGAGATTAGAGCAGTGCGATTTGAAAAGGGATAAAAAACTTCAGTATAATAAGCGCTCATTAAAAGAAGGAACATTCTCTGAGGTAGCTTTTTTGGAACCAAAATTTGAACTTACATTGCCAGAATCTTATTCACTACCTAGAGTTCTAATACCAAAAAGAAAGACATTATTATTAAAGAATTACTCCCAGATATGCCACCTCGTAAGCAAATTTTTTGGAAAAAATTATCATGTTCGAATGACCTCGAAGATTTGAGAAAGTCGACTGCTAAGTACCAAATATAATTTAATTATTTTTTGTCATAAGGAACTGATTTTTTTAAGTTGATTTCTATTTAGTTTATTTTCCCATCTAAATTTTCCGTTCATAAAATGCTAAATTGTTTTCAATAGCGTTACTTTTATAATAAATGCATTTAAGTAGTGGAAGTATGCGGGTTCTGAATGTGGTGGGGGGTGTCACCACTACTCCTGACCTTGAAATTAAGCCCCGCCCACCTGTGTGACGTCATTCGACCTTGAGATTAAGCTTCGCCTCCTGACCAATGAGATTAAGCCCCGCCCCATGATCATGATATTAAGTCCCGCCCAATGGCCTTGGAGAGTTAAGCTCCGCCCCATGACCAATGAGATTAAGCCCCGCCCCATGACCATGATATTAAGCCCCGCCCCACGACCTTGGAGAGTTTTGCATACCACGTTTTCATATTTATCCTTGAAGTGACGTCATATGACCTTGAGCGCACGTGTTTACATCATCTCTATTGTTTGGCCTTGGGGGTGTGTGACGACAGATGGCCTCGAATGTTAACTATTAAAACCAAATGATATTTAAATAAACAACATTTAGAAATATTTATTTAATTTGGTATTAATTACAGTTTTTAAATTTGTGTGTTGTTAACTTTTGCGATTCTGGAATATGTTATTAAAAAATTCTTTTCCCTGGTCGCTTGAATATTTATTTAATTTGGTATTATTTACAATTTTTAAATTTGTGTGTTTAAAATTAAATGTACCAAGCAATAGCAGATCAATATTTAAATTTGAGTGTTTAGAATAAACAAAGGGGGTATGTGACGTCATTTGCAGTAGATAGGTATCTTTTTTAAAAGGCGTGTTGATTAATATGGTGTATTGGATTTAAGCTTACGCCGGACGGTCAATATGACATGCAGGGATTGGGTGTTTGGGTTAATGTGGAAAAAAGGTTAAATTATGCCCAAAAACCAGAAAACATCATTTTCGTATAAAATTCACGAATCTTATTGCAGTAGATAGGCTAAAATATGCTATGCAGGGCTTGGGTGTTTGGGTTAATTGCCCCGCCCACATAACCTTGGGTCTATTTGACCTTGAAACATTTTGAAGGTCAAATTGTATGACCTTGGGTTTATTTGCTTTTGAAAATTTTTCCGGACCTTGAGAGCCCAGTTGGAATATGTTATTAAAAAATTCTTTTCCCTGATTTGGGTGTTTAGAATAAACAAACTTTAGAAATATTTATTTAATTTGGTATTATTGTCTTCTTTTAATTTAGGTGTTTGGGTTAATTAACAAATTTTAAAATTATATTCTCCCTTTTCATATCGTTTTGGGATAAGTTGAATAATGTTTGGGGAAAACATTTTTGGTAATAATTTCAAAATGAGAAATCAATAAAGCTCCAGTTTGATGAGGATTACTCATATATGAATATAATCAAGATTGCTGATTGTCATGAAGATAATCAAGAATGATGATTGTTGTGAATAAACCGAGTTTATAATTGTAATAAACACATATTTAAATGAAACAAAGTTGAAGTTCGTTGGGTATTTATTTTAATAGTAACCTTAACCAATATACATATTTCGATAGGTTTGAATATTAAAAAATTCTTTTCCCTCGTCGCTTGGTGGTATGTGACGTCATTCAAACTATATCACCCAAACGAAATTTAAACTTTTTGGGTACTATTTTTTTCCAATATACGCATACGCATTAATGCGTGTGGTTGATTTAACGTTTATAGGTTTCATACCAATAGTGCTCTGTATTATTATAGGTTTTCGTTATGGCTGGTAAAAAGTTGTATCCATTTGTAGGAACCTCTAGATGATGTACGTATGACTCGTTCAACTGTCGCAGCTTTTTTTGTGCGGTACGTCGAATAATGATTAATGTTATATTCCTTAACAAGATTCTGGAATATGTTATTAAAAAATTCTTGATATTTGTCCTTGAAGTGACGTCATATGACCTTGAGCGCACATCCAATTTTTTGTTGTTTAACGCACGTGGGCTATATTGTTTGACCTTGAGGATATGTGACGACAACAAATTCTTTTAATTCTTTAGTAGGTAACACCTGACCTTGATATTAAGCTCCGCCTCATGACCAATGAGATTAAGCCCCGCCCCACGACCTTAGAGAAATGCACATAGCACGTTATTTGGGGCAGAGCTTGCGAGTAATATCAGGCACTAATAGTAGCAGATCAATATTTAAATTTGTGTGTCTGGAATAAACAAAATTTAGGAATATTTACTTATTTGGTATTATTTTCATCTTTTAATTTAATTCAAACTTTTTTTTGCCAAAACGTGTTGTCGAAACCATTTCTGAAAATGTTATTGAAATTATAAATAAGTCGAGTGGGATGTATACTTTAACGTATTTGGGGCAGAGCTTGCGAGTAATCTTAGGCACTAATACTAGCAGATCAATATTTAAATTTCGGTGTTTAGAATAAACAAAAATTGGGAATATTTACTTATTTGGTATTATTTTCGTCTTTTAATTTGGGTGCTTAATAGAATAAAAAAAATTAGAAATATTTACTTAATTTGGTATCATTTTCCTCTATTAATTTGGGTGCTTAATTGAATGTTTGGGTTAATTAACAATTTGGTAATTATTTTACAGTTGACAAGGACAAAAATGCAATTGCTAAAAAAAACTGCAATTTCTAGAAAAATTCTGGTCTTCAAGAATGAATATTTTTTATTTGAAGACTAGACTATTTTATTTTTCTTTTTTTTTTGGGTATCTATCGATGTTTCATCAGTGTACTTGTATCTTTCTGCGACAACATTCTGAACATTTCTGAAATTTGGAAATATCAGTGGGGAAATGACTAATAAATTTATTAAAATTAAACAAGAGGCTAGCGGGCTTTCTTTCAATTGTTCCACAAAAACACCCATAAAAGAACAATACAGTGGAGACTTTTTCAACTGTGAGGGTATTCTAATAGAGTTTACCTGCATAACAAAAAAATTCTGGTTTGAGGGTTTTAGCAAAACTAATGCTTAATAGTTTTTGGAGGAAATGTCATTTTCATATATTTTACATTATCTATGTTAAAATGCTTTTCACATGTAAGAAAAGAAAATAGGTATTATCTTTTATCTTAAATCGAAAAGGATGTATCAAAAAGGGTGTATTCGACTTTTTCCGTGGCGTAGTAAAATATTGCCCTTTTTTTATATTAAAGGCCGTATTACATGCAGTCAGCAGTGTACTTGTATCTTTCTGCGAAAACATTCTGATCATTTCTGAAATTTCGAAATATCAGTGGGGAAATGACTAAAAACCCATAAAAGAACAATACAGTGGGGATTTTTTAAACTGTGAGGGTATTCTAATAGAGTTTACCTGCATAGCAAAAAAAAATTCTGGTTTGAGGGTTTTAGCAAAACTAATGCTTAATAGTTTTTGGAGGAAATGTCATTTTCATATATTTTACATTATCTATGTTAAAATGCCTTTCACATGTAAGAAAAAAAAATAGGTATTGTCTTTTATCTTAAATCGAAAAGGATGTATCGAAAAGGGTGTATTCGAGTTTTTCCGTGGCGTAGTAAGTTATTGCCCTTTTTTTATATTAAAGGCCGTATTATATGCAGCAAAAGGTTGCACCTGTCAATTACGTGTTTTAAATGTACTTCTGGATTTCCGCTTTTTTCGTGGTGTACTAAGTTATTACATTTTTTTATATTAACTGATATGTCACTTTGTTTAACTTTGATATTGATAAATTTAAAAAATAGACAAATAACACAAATACATTAATAAAATGATTATTTATTTACAAAATTATGTTTGCATGGTACATATAATTGTTTACATTCCTATTTGTTTTTCACTCTCTATATCGTCAACATCCATTTTGTCCCATTCTTCAGTAGCATTTGCGGTATTGTCTACACAATCCAAACTATCTGCACCATTTTCCACAACTTCATTGATGTTTTCCGCTGAGGCCAAACCATACTTTGATAACAATTCCTTGGGTAAATTTGGTATTTCGACAATATAGCTTTGGAGATCTTCGTCGATCATTTCCACGCAAAACTCGTCTAAGTTGATGGAACCATACAAGTATCTTTGACACAAATGAGCGTAGCAAAATAAGCTTATTCGTTAAAAAATTTAACACTTCATTAATTAAAATGTCTATGTATTCTGATTTGTAAAATAATTACCAAATTGTTAATTAACCCAAACATTCAATTAAGCACCCAAATTAATAGAGGAAAATGATACCAAATTAAGTAAATATTTCTAATTTTTTTTATTCTATTAAGCACCCAAATTAAAAGACGAAAATAATATATAAATAAGTAAATATTCCCAATTTTTGTTTATTCTAAACACCGAAATTTAAATATTGATCTGCTTGTATTAGTGCCTAAGATTACTCGCAAGCTCTGTCCCAAATACGTTAAAGTATACATCCCACTCGACTTATTTATAATTTCAATAACATTTTCAGAAATGGTTTCGACAACACGTTTTGGCAAAAAAAAGTTTGAATTAAATTAAAAGATGAAAATAATACCAAATAAGTAAATATTCCTAAATTTTGTTTATTCTAGACACACAAATTTAAATATTGATCTGCTAGTATTAGTGCCTGATAATAACACAACACTTCGAACTTTTTACCAAAACGTGTTGTCGAAACCATTTCTGAAGATGTTATAGAAATTATAAATAAGTCGAGTGGGATGTATACTTTAACTTATTTGGGGCAGAGCTTGCGAGTAATCTCTGGCACTAATAAACCTCCGCATTCATAATATCATTACTTTGATACACTATAAAGTTTCCGCATTTCCATATTTCAAGGTCCACCTGTAATGTTTTAGTTTTTACTCTATGTATAAAGCTTAGAGATATTTGGGATATTCGCATTATATTTAGGTATAGGACATATATACATCAATAGATAGGTATTTTAACAGTCTTTAAGAAAAAGTATCAAATACAGGGTGATCCATTTAAAAAAAAACTTGGATATTGCGAATTGAAAATTTAAAAAAATGACCAATGATCTGAGACACCCTATATAAATTTAAAACTTCTAGACATCGTAGATCATTTAGATGTAGTCTTTTTAACATGAATAATAATATTAATTACCAATATTTTGAAATATTGTCAAATATCTACACATTTTACATTTTAGAGTTAGTCATTTTCTCTTGTATACCTATGGCAATATATAAGGTTTTCGAATTTTAAATTTTAAAACTTTTTAGTGTGGCAAATATAATTACATATAAATTCTCACGTTAAGATTAAATCTACGTCATTTTCATATGTTTTACATTATCAAAGTTTGGGGGCGTGTACATACAGATACAGCGTTTACAAGGACATACATAATGAATGTGAATAGGATTTGAGTGTTATTGTAGTATTTTCTCACAGACTTTTTTTTAAATAAGACTACATTTATTTCAAGGTCAATATTTAATTAGAACTAATTGATTCTCAAAATACTCTATACTTATATTGATAAATTTAAAAAAATAGACAAATAACACAAATACATTATTAAAATAATTATTTATTTACAAAATTATGTTTGCATGGTACATATAAATGTTTACATTCCTATTTGAATCGTAGTTTCATAGTTTCTGAGAAAAGGTATAGGTCCCATAATAAAATACCCACCCGGGTCAACAGCAAAGCGATACACAATCCTTGAGAAAGTAACTTTCACAAAAGTTCCTAAACTTCAAAGGGCTAGAACCAAAAAAATGTAAAATTTGGCTTAAATTGTTGTGTCGACAATTGAAGGATATAAAAACACTGATTAGTTCCGAGCTACCATGGTGTGCGATGAAATGATTGTACCGATCTTGTGATGTGTTAAATTTAGTTTCGAATAACACATTCAAATTTATTTCTGAAGTGTCAAATTTTTTAACGAATAAGCTTATTTTGCTACGAAAATATCTATAAAATAGTCCCAGCTGACAAGGACAAAAATGCAATTGCTAAAAAAAAAAACTGCAATTTCTAGAAAAATTCTGGTCTTCAAGAATGAATATTTTTTATTTGAAGACAAGACTATTTTATTTTTCTTTTTTTTTTTTGGGTATCTTGTTCTATTATGGGAGGGGTTTGATTCGCAAAATTTTTTAATTTCCCACTGAACACAGCTGTTCCCTTATGAGTTTCCCCACCAGGGATGCCATGTTCTATTATGGGAGGGGTTTGATTCGCAAAATTTTTTAATTTCCCACTGAACACAGCTGTTCCCTTATGAGTTTCCCCACCAGGGATGCCATGTTCTACATGGGGAGGAGTCGTATTCAAAAAATTATTTATTTTTTGCCGAGAACACGGACGATCCTGAAGGGTTTCCCCATACAAGATGCCATGTTCTTGTGGGTGTTCGATTCTATTCGAATTTGTTCGAAAGTTGGGCGGAGCTACAGTCTTCTTACCACGTTTTTCCCCTGCGGGGACACTGAGCTCCATTTCTTCCATTGAAAACAAGGAATACAAACTTCCTTCCCTTTGTCCTGTAGTTTGTTTTTTGCGTAAGGACCTGTGGTCCTGTTGTTTTTTGTCATTTGTTAGGTTTCCGCCTTCGCAAATGGAAAGAAGGTCGGCCTCAGATTTCCCACCCAGACTCTGACGATCCGGAGAGAAATCCAACTCAAACAATGAATATGTTTTTCGGCTTTTGTTTTGTTTTCTAAGTTCCAACGAACTGTCAGCATAAATTGTATGCAGAGATTCGCGCTCGCGGCTACTATCGAGCAACAGGGTTTCATCTGGTTTGTTATGTTTATTTAATTCAATTTCAGATCTAAATTTATTATTTATAAAAGATGTATTGTGTTGATACTCTCTTTTTCGGGGTACCTCCATGGAGATGTTATCCATGTAAGTAGCTCCGTCGAAAGTGTCTACTAAATAAGTTCTATATGAATTGTCGTGATTGTCTATGTATTCAGGGGCATGAACTGACAAGCTTGACAAGCTTGTCAGGCACCCACCACTCACCCGGGGAATTTTTGAATGTTCGTTCCCCTCGCCAGGAAAGAGATTGAGCATAGGCTCAAGAAGGGGGACGGTGTTGCTGGGCGAATGGACTTCTGAGCTACCACCCTTGGGAACTACACCAGAAGTAGGAGTAGCCATTGGTAGTCAGTTATAAAAAGTTTTGTTTAAAGATTTCAAAGTTCGGACTTGCCGAACAAACAAATTAGGGAGCAACGGGAGTCAGTCGGGGGAAAGTCACTTAAAACTAAAGTAACGTCACCCGAGTGGAGTTCTATCCCTAAGTCTAAGTTTTTAATTTACAAAAATCTTATGGATTTATTTACTTAAAAAACTCCTATCAATTATGGCCTTGGCCGTGTGTAGGCTTTGCTAAGTCCTTACACCACTAAATATTTCACCTTTCGAACTTAAGTCGAAACGTTTAAGAAAGCACTACGCACTGTCACTATAAGTGTTTGTGGAGATACTTTGTCTCTTTAAGTTTATAGTTTATTGTTTATGATTATTCAACGTTGAGATTTATTCAAAGTTCGCTCAACAGTATTTGTCCATACAAATAGTAATTGACCACAATTACTAAAACTGTCTTTTTGCTCACTTGTCAAAATCGATAGAGTCAAAATAGATAACAACAAATCTCTCGTATTTGTTATTGTTTATATTAATCAGAATAACACTGTGACTGCTCAGTAAAATCTTTTGGTTACAACTTTAGTATCAAATTACAATAATACTTAACCTAGTTGAACTAACTAAATGAATATCTTTTTATTTACACTAAAATTTAGTTTATTTATTATTATTAATAATGTCAAAATCAGTAAAATCTTAGTCTTATTTAATAAGCTGGCAAAGCTATTTAAAAATTAAAAACCAAAATGATATTTTCAAAATTAAAAAATTAAAATCAAAACTCAAAAAGATATTCTTTTCAAGCTTGCCAAAAGTCCTTATCTAATAGTCCACTCGGGTCACGCCCCTTGGGATATTAGACGCGAAAATGTTGTAATATTTTTATTATTTAAAAATAAAAATTAAAAATTAATATTTTGTTAAAGTTAAAGTTTATGATATCTTATATAATATATACAAAAATCACGAATATATATATATATATATATATATATATATATATCAAATCAAATCAAATTTTAGTCAAAATCAAGTGCACGGTTTTTGCTAAGTGTTCCTTAGAATAAACAATCCTCTACACTTAAGAGAGATTGAGATCTTCAGGAACTGACGTGCTATGTCTCTGGAGGGATCGTTAAGTTTAAAAGAGATCGGATTCACCAAGCGTACTTAATGCTAGGATCCTATCTTACCTAATACAAGATCAAGTAAATTATTATTTACAATTTGTTTAAACAATTAAGTTTAGTTACAAGAGAATATCAAAATCAGGTTTGTCACAATCAGTAATTTTACAAAAATATGATTCGCCCAATTAAGGGTAGATCATAAAATACAAATCAAATAAAATATACAATGTTACAAGATAGTAAAAGTTTGCAGTCAAAAATCGGTAATTAAAATTTATAAGTTATAAAAATGTTGAAAAATCAGTGAGCAATTCGTTAAAATTTAGAGTGAAAAGCAAATTCAAATTTTCCCAAAATAAGCAAAGGTAAACAGGTCTACGTTTTGAAAAATGAGTGATAATTTTATGCCAGAAGTTACAGAGTTTTAACTTTAACACTTGAACACTAGTTAGGCTAAGGTTTTGAGCAAAGAATGGAAACTTGATCTGGAGAAAAACTGAGCTTGGAGAACGCTTAGAGGAGAAGGAGACCAGAGGCAAAGCAACTTACAACTTTTTCCTTGCGCAATTTAGACAGCCAGTTATGTTTCTTCCAGATGCCTCCTACTAGGCCATAAATCAAGAGAACCAGATTTAAGACCCGAGGACGATCTTCACAATCAGAGCTCTACTAAGAACCTTAGTGCAATGGAACTTTTCGAAGCTAAGATCCGGCGCAATCCAACGTTGGGAACAAAGTGCAAGGTTCCTCTAGTAGGCTTCGGTTGTATCACTCAGAATGACAAAAAGAAACGCACTATTAACACTGCTTCCGACGCTTAGGAGGGTATATGAATATAGGCTATGTCACTCACGATATTTACGCGTGTTACTGGTCGCTAAAAGATGATCGAATGCTATCGAAACAAAAATCTGTCTATATTTATATTAATCGAAGTTTGACGTCACGGCGACACCCTTTTGCACGCTCTGGACCAATCCTGTTGATTGTGGGCGGAGTCCCGTGAACGAAACTGGTGCATTTTCTGTTCATTTTCGAACAAGATTTTCTTGAAGAAACATCTCCCTGGAAACTTTAAAGTCCCGTGGGATCTTTGTTTTTGAGAATTTTCTCAGTTTGGGATTTTTCCCTAGAATAGTATCACTTTATACGTATTCTAGCCAAGTTTCAGATTTTTATTACAACTTTTTTCTTTTTGAAAATAAAAAATTCGTATAGCCTTAAAACTTTGTTAAACGATAGTTCTTTATTTAATATTTATTCCTGTAAAAAATCAGATTTTTTTCTGTCAGTTGTTTTATAGATATTGGAAATGTTCACCAGGTCCTGGTGCATTACTTCCAACGTCGATTTCCTGGTTTTCTAGTTGTTTTTTCCAAAAAGGTTTTATTATATAAAACTCTTCTTTTTGTAAGGGCTTTCATCCTGTGAAGGTCCTAAGTTGATACCTTTAATTTGATTTTTTGTTTATCCAAAATTTTGGCCAAGTCCAAAAAAGTGAAAAATTTTGTTCGCAAAAATTTTCCTATTTCCTTGAAAATTTGATATGTTGTAGTTTAAATCATTGGGAAACTTTTTTGTCTAGTGACTTTTTTACGTCCGACGTCGCGTTTAGGCGCTACGGACGTAGCGTCCTTTTTCAGGAGTGGCATCTGCGACGCCTATCTTCTTTTATTCATAATTTTGTCAATTGTTAATATTTCTTCTTCAAATTTGGATACAAGGTGGCCCTAAGGTGTCTCTTTCGACTAGTCCTTACGGCACTTGTCTGTCTGGTTTAGAAAAAATTTTATTTAAGATTGAAATTGAAAAATTAAAATTTAACGAACTCTAATTTTTGAATTTTTTCCTTTAAAGCTAATTTTCTGTGTTATTTCTGAACGGATTTTAATCATTCTTTTACTGAAATGTAGTATTTGATTAGGCCTTTTTGGGGATGTTAAAAGTTTTGTAAAATATTTTGTTTTTAGATTTTGAGAAATTTTTAACGTTGAATTTTAGGTAGAAATAATAATGTTTTTGTAAAGATTTTTATATGAGCGTGAAGCGCATATACTAGAGATCATTTGTACAAAGTTTCATTAAATTATTTTGATTAGAAATATTTTTAATTAATTTTAATTAATTAATTAATTATTTCTGGAATCGATCAGACCAATCCGATTGTAGCGTGGTTGAATCTGATTGGCTGAAAGACTTGAATGCTTTAAACTGATTGGGTGGAATGTTTCCATCGAATTTTCTAGATTAGGTGTGGTTACGTTTGTTATTCGATTTGGTTCGAAGCTCTAGAAGATGATTTCTAGGCCTGTTTCCAATGTCTAATGTATGTAATTACATAGGGAATTCTTTTTTCTTTATTTTGGCCTAATTTTACTGTAGTATTTGGTTAATTTCAGCAAAAATTGTGATATTACGACAATCTATCGATGGTTCAGCAGTGTACTTGTAACTTTCTGCGACAACATTGTGAACATTTCTAAAATTTGAAAATATCAGTGGGGAAATGACTAATAAATTTATTAAAATTAAACAAGAGGCTAGCGGGCTTTCTTTCAACTTTTCCACTAAAAAACCCATAAAAGAACAATACAGTGGAGACTTTTTAAACTGTGAGGGTATTCTAATAGAGTTTACCTGCATAGCAAAAAAAAATTCTGGTTTGATGGTTTTAGCAAAACTAATGCTTAATAGTTTTTGGAGGAAATGTCATTTTCATATATTTTACATTATCTATGTTAAAATGCCTTTCACATGTAAGAAAAAAATAGGTATTGTGTTTTATCTTAAATCGAAAAGGATGGCGTAGTAAGTTATTACCCTTTTTTTATATTAAAGGCCGTATTACATGCAGTCAGCAGTGTACTTGTATCTTTCTGCGACAACATTCTGAACATTTCTGAAATTTGGAAATATCAGTGGGGAAATGACTAAAAACCCATAAAAGGACAATACAGTGGGGATTTTTTAAACTGTGAGGGTATTCTAATAGAGTTTACCTGCATAGCAAAAAAAAAATTCTGGTTTGAGGGTTTTAGCAAAACTAATGCTTAATAGTTTTTGGAGGAAATGTCATTTTCATATATTTTACATTATCTATGTTAAAATGCCTTTCACATGTAAGAAAAAAAAAATAGGTATTGTCTTTTATCTTAAATCGAAAAGGATGTATCGAAAAGGGTGTATTCGACTTTTTCCGTGGCGTAGTAAGTTATTGCCCTTTTTTTATATTAAAGACCGTATTATATGCAGCAAAAGGTTGCACCTGTCAATTACATGTTTTAAATGTACTTCTGGATTTCCGCTTTTTTCGTGGTGTAGTAAGTTATTACATTTTTTTATATTAACTGATATGTCACTTTGTTTAACTTATATTGATAAATTTAAAAAATAGGCAAATAACACAAATACATTAATAAAATTATTTATTTACAAAATTATGTTTGCATGGTACATATAATTGTTTATATTCCTATTTGTTTTTCACTCTCTATATCGTCAACATCCATTTTGTCCCATTCTTCAGTAGCATTTGCGGTATTGTCTACACAATCCAAACTATCTGCACCATTTTCAACAACTTCATTGATGTTTTCCGCTGAAGCCAAACCATTTCGACAATATAGCTTTGGAGACCTTCGTCGATCATTTCCACGCAAAACTCAAAAATCTTTGACACAAATGAGCGCCTGACATGAAATTAATTACATCTTTCATGTACTTTCTATATTGACTGACTGTTGATTCAACCGCCGACCCATCATACGTTGCAAAATGTAATATCTCTTGCGCCGCATTTCTTAACTTACGCGACAAACACATCAATGTGAGAATCAAAGTTTTCACTTGGTGTGATGGTACTATTGCTGTCACACATCTTTCAAACACTAATTATTAAAATGTCTATGTATTCTGATTTGTAAAATAATTACCAAATTGTTAATTAACCCAAACATTCAATTAAGCACTTAAATTAATAGAGGAAAATGATACCAAATTAAGTAAATATTTCTAATTTTTTTTATTCTATTAAGCACCCAAATTAAAAGACGAAAATAATACCAAATAAGTAAATATTCCCAATTTTTGTTTATTCTAAACACCGAAATTTAAACATTGATCTGCTAGTATTAGTGCCTAAGGTTACTCGCAAGCTCTGCCCCAAATACGTTAAAGTATACATCCCACTCGACTTATTTATAATTTCAATAACATTTTCAGAAATGGTTTCGACAACACGTTTTGGCAAAAAAAAGTTTGAATTAAATTAAAAGATGAAAATAATACCAAATAAGTAAATATTCCTAAATTTTGTTTATTCTAGACACACAAATTTAAATATTGATCTGCTAGTATTAATGCCTGATATTACTCGCAAGCTCTGCCCCAAATAACGTGCTATGTGCATTTCTCTAAGGTCGTGGGGCGGGGCTTAATCTCATTGGTCATGAGGCGGAGCTTAATATCAAAGTCAGGTGTTACCTACTATATTAAAAGAATTTGTTGTCGTCACATATCCTCAAGGTCAAACAATATAGCCCACGTGCGTTAAACAACAAAAAATTGGATGTGAGCTCAAGGTCATATGACGTCACTTCAAGGACAAATATCAAGAATTTTTTAATAACATATTCCAGAATCTTGTTAAGGAATATAACATTAATCATTATTCGACGTACCGCACAAAAAAAGCTGCGACAGTTGAACGAGTCATACGTACATCATCTAGAGGTTCCTACAAATGGATACAACTTTTTACCAGCCATAACGAAAACCTATAATAATACAGAGCACTATTGGTATGAAACCTATAAACGTTAAATCAACCACACGCATTAATGCGTATGCGTATATTGGAAAAAAATAGTACTCAAAAAGTTTAAATTTCGTTTGGGTGATATAGTTTGAATGACGTCACATACAACCAAGCGACGAGGGAAAAGAATTTTTTAATATTCAAACCTATCGAAATATGTATATTGGTTAAGGTTACTATTAAAATAAATACCCAACGAACTTCAACTTTGTTTCATTTAAATATGTGTTTATTACAATTATAAACTCGGTTTATTCACAACAATCATCATTCTTGATTATCTTCATGACAATCAGCAATCTTGATTATCTTCATATATGAGTAATCCTCATCAAACTGGAGCTTTATTGATTTCTCATTTTGAAATTATTACCAAAAATGTTTTCCCCAAACATTATTCAACTTATCCCAAAACGATATGAAAATGGAGAATATAATTTTAAAATTTGTTAATTAACCGAAACACCTAAATTAAAAGAAGACAATAATACCAAATTAAATAAGTATTTCTAAAGTTTGTTTATTCTAAACACCCAAATCAGGGAAAAGAATTTTTTAATAACATATGTCCAATTCGGAAAAATTTTCAAAAGCAAATAAACCCACAATTTGACCTTCAAAATGTTTCAAGGTCAAATACATTTGCGCGGGGCAATTTTAAACACACAAATTTTTACGAAAAATGTTTTCTGGTTTTTAGGCATAATTTAAATAATACAATACAAATTAAACGCCTTTTAAATATCTTGCAAATGACGTCACATACCCCCTTTGTTTATTCTAAATACTCAAATTTAAATATTGATCTGCTATTGCTTGGTACATTTAATTTTAAACACACAAATTTAAAAATTGTAAATAATACCAAATTAAATAAATATTCAAGCGACCAGGGAAAAGAATTTTTTAATTACATATTCCAGAATCGCAAAAGTTAACAACACACAAATTTAAAAACTGTAATTAATACCAAATTAAATAAATATTTCTAAATGTTGTTTATTTAAATATCATTTGGTTTTAATAGTTAACACTCGAGGCCAACTGTCGTCACTCAACCCCAAGGCCAAACAATAGAGATGATGTAAACACGTGCGCTCAAGGACAAATATGAAGACGTGGTATGCAAAACTCTCGAAGGTCGTGGGGCGGGGCTTAATATCATGGTCATGGGGCGGGGCTAAATCTCATTGGTCATGGGGCGGAGCTTAACTCTCCAAGGCCATGGGGCGGGACTTAATAATCATGATCATGGGCGGGGCTTAATCTCATTGGTCAGGAGGCGGAGCTTAATCTCAAGGTCGAATGACTCACACATGTGGGCGGGGCTTAATCTCAAGGTCAGGAGTAGTGGTGACACCCCCCACCACATTCAGAACCTGCATACTTCCACTACTCATTTAACATAACCCGTTGTTTAACTTGCTACCAAAAAAATCTAGCACCGAAATCAATTTAAAGATAACTAATTATTAATTTATGACGACTATGTATATTTACTAAGTTTTTGAATAGCATAAAAAATAATAATAAATAATTCTAAAGCTACTAGGTTTTTAAATGATATTTATTTTCATCTTAACTTGTGGGCTTTTTATTTTGCCAAAAGGTAGTATTGCATATAATTAGAAACTTTAATAATTTAAATAATTTATTTTGTATTTACAATAGGTTAATATAGTGGCAATATCGTAAAAGAGAAGAAAAAACTCTATAATAACCTAAATTCTTTTTGAAATGATAAAAAGTAAGAACAAAAATATTAAAATAAATCTTTAAACTTGTCTAGTCAAAAATTTACTTTTTCAAGTTACTAGGTTTTTCGATTGTACGGCAGCATTGCTTTCGGAACATTTGCATATTCATAATTTAAGAAAACGTAAAAACTAAACGGTTAGGGAAAATCGAGTTGAATTTATTAGTTTTTATCGTCCTTTTTAAAGTATCAATTTTTAGTTTAAGCTGAAATAAAAATCTATGCTTTAAAAAAAAATCGAAAATAAATTTAATGTCATGTTGAATGCGAGGTGACACCATATAAACGTCATACAAAATTAGATAGGAATGTGCAATTTGTTTTTCTCTAAACAGAATAATTTAGATTCTACAGCCTCTCAAAATGTCAGTTGCCAATGTCTCAAAAAACAGTTGCACTTGGGTATAGGGTATGTTATACTACAGAAAAATATTAGAATTTTAGACAAATTCAGAAGATGTATTAATATTTTATTTAAAAAAATTATATCTGATGTCACACTAAATAAACGGATCACCCTATATTCTTAATACTAGTGTCAAAAATCACCTTAATTTTAGACTTTATGAGCGCACTGTAGCTATCAGTACTTTCAGTTTAAAGGCGTACAAAAGATATTTACCAAAAGATACTATTTCCGATATATCTGTACGTCCTATGCACTTTTCGTTTTTTCCACTGATAATATTGTAAATGGGTTGCCCGGTTGCATATTTCCAATCACATACCCATGTAGCTCCCATTTTTTTATAATGCTAAAAGTGAATAAGTGGTAAAAATTATAAACATTTATATTAGCTAAGGTGCCTTTTTTTAACTACGGTTAACTAAAGTGAGCAGTAATGGCGTTTATGTCGAATTAAGTAATTTTTCAATTTAGAGTTGCTAGAAAAGGTAAAATAAAAATCGTTTTTAAGAAGTAAATATACTGAGAAGAATAGCATAAAAAGGTAGAAAAAAATATTAATTACAAAAGTTTTAAGGTTTTATTTGAACAAGCAGGATTTGCTAAAAAAGTTAACAAATGCTAATTGGAAAATACAAAAATGATCATCGATTTTTTTATTTTAATTGGAACACCCTGTATAATACGGTTACATTAAAAGGGTCTCTTCTTGTCTGATATGAATATAGCAAGCCTGACTTAAAAATCTTTAAAAGAACATAAAATCGACAATAACGGTGCCAATGTATTAGAAAGAGGGAGAATATTTTAATCAACACGTGAATGTTTACGTATACAATGCATGTTTTGGAAGGATTTTTATCAATTTTTCTCAGATGTTTTTAAAAATATATCAAATCTGATATACTTATTTATAATCAGTAAAAACAAACTCATTAAAAGAAACTGAATCAACTCCATTTAAAAAAATAAAGTTAATATGCATTTTCTTACGTAATTCGAATTAACCCTTATTTATTTTTTAAGCAAATTTTTCCGCTTCAGATAAAATCTTAAAACCTTTATGTTTACCTTTTTTTTTCGTTTCAAATAAACTTTGTTCAAAAATATGTACAGCGTAATAATTTTTAACTTTTCCACATTTTATTTTGTTATAACTTTCTTATTTTTCAAAATGAATCAAATGACAAATTGCACTACCAAGAATTATAAATCATTAAAATCTATAAAAAAAATCAAATTTGTAAATATAACTTTTCTTTTTTAAAATGAGAAACCCTGTAAATTTTGTTTTCAATAGATGTGTAGGTCTCTTTTTCCGAATTCTAAGAATACAGGGTTTGATACCTCTATCTTTAAAAATAAACGAGAAAGTGGGGAAGAACTTCGCCATAAGGGCGGAAAAAGAAAGATAACCTTTGGAACACACATTGGTCTTATGGCACAACTTTTCTTCATTTTTCTTGCTATTTTTTTAAGATAAAGATATCAAGCCCGGTATATTAAGAAGAAGGAAACAGAGGCCTAGGTATTGAAAACTAAATTAACAGGGTGACATAAAAAAATGCAAATTATATTTATATGTTTGACAAATGCCATTTTTACATTTCTTTAATGTAATGAAAAACTTAGCAACTTGAAAAATAAGAAAATTATAGAAGATTAGAATGTGGATAAGGTAACGTGACCACTCTGTACAAGAGCATCTAGAGATGAATGAACAGTGCACTTTTTTAGCTATAATCTTACCTATAGGAAATCGAAATTGGATGTAACTTTCACTGCAGAATTGGAGAATGCCCATAAAACAACAGTTAAACTGAAAGCAAACGAGCTAACATAAACCTAGTATTTTTTAAATGGAAGGTTCTATTTTTTATTTTATAATTAGAATCCTAGCATGTTTTCGTATATCTTGATCAGAATGTTTATAAACTATTGAGCTCAATTTAATATTTTTAGAAATAGTGGTCGTTATTTTAATAACATTGTATTTACTTTACCAGGTAACACAAAGGTCTAATTACTTAAACAAATGTTTATACTTTCGAAGACACTCAGTAGCTTAATTGGTTGCTAAACATAAATATCCTAGTATTCAGTATACGTCAATCTTGTGCTATGATATACTGGCTGGAAGACTCAGTTTTGTTTGTTGGTATTAATGACCATTTGTCGGTTGTTTTTAAATACCCTATATCCTGAAATGAGAAAAATGTTTGATCGTGATTATGTAAAGTGTTAGATTTTTTTAAATATAATGTTTGATTTCTTTTCACTATTAACAATAGAGTGAATTAAAATTGAATTAAAAATTATGAATATTTCGTAAGGTTACAAAATCTTTAGGTTTATATAGATTAATAGAAGGATCCAAATATAATAATTTACAAATACATTTAAAAAAAATATTTTTCTGCACTTTTTTAACAAGTTGAATATAAGACGAACACAAGCAGATCCCAAAAATTAAATTAAATTAAATATTGGATTTAAGAATATATTAAAAAATATATGTTTTTTGGATGGAATGGATTTCATACCATCAACTTGCTTTGTATAACACTCCTATTAACGAAGTTATAGCGTCTCTTATACTCAGAAAATGCTTTTTTTTAACTTAAGTTTTCATGTATAATTAATCCTAAAAATTTTGTTGCGTTTAAATATTTATTTTTTTATTGTTTATAACTAGCAAGGAAATGAATTTATTTTTGTTTTACTTATTAACATAAATTAAGATTTAAAATTTAAAGTGAGTTTGTGAGATTTAAGCCACGAAACCTACAAAAGTAAGTTAGGTAATTTAAATTCTATTGAAATGTATGAGATATCACACCCAATTTTTCCAGAACTTCAAAATTTATATTGGTTTTGACAAAAGTTCCACCTCTTTTGTTTTTTGGGGCGTATATAGTTTGCAGTTTTCAAAATTATAATAATTTTCTTCTATTTTTAACATACGTTTCGGTGACATCTCAAATCTTTGTTTTTTTTAGATAAGTTTTCTTCCTTTTAATTATTTATTACTATTATTAGTCAGTCCACTAAAACGCTGTCATGTATACATTTTTCATTCATGTATAATATGTTTGTTAAATATTTGAGCATTTTAAAGAAAACCAGCTTTGATCAAATAGGATTTTTGTGGAATTTAATTGAACAGATTCAACATATATTTTCATTTTCAGTAAAATATTTACTCTGAAGGTTATTTACTTTTGAAATTTGTATTTTTTGATTTTCATTTTCCTTGGTATTATCTGCTTCCATTTTTCTTGAGTAAATATTTTTAAAGTCGTAACAAATTCATTAAACTTGTTATCCTTTGTCTCTTTTAGTGGTAAATATTAACAGTCCGAATCAAATACTTCTTGTTTCGACTCTACCCTTTTATTGTCATACTTTGACAGTGACGTTTTTTTTTCAAAATTTTAACTAATTTTTCAGATTGCTTCAGCTTCATTAAAATATTCTTATCAATAATGAACCAATTTTTTTTTAATTTTGTCGATAAAACTTCTAAATTTTATGTATTTTCTTCTGACAGAATTAAAACTTTTACCTTAAAAGTTGTATGTGCAGCAGACGTAAAAAATGCGAGGACCCCGAAAATGAAATAAAAAACATTTAAAAATACTAGTATTGTGCGATGACTCATTTGTTTTCAGTTCAATAGTTTTTTATTAGCATTCTTCAATCCTTCAAAGAAAGTTGCGCTCATTGGTTATATTAGTTTTCTAATAGGTAAGATTATACAGAGGAGCCCTGTTCAGCTCTCGTTGGATTGCAGTGTACATATTTGCCCACCGAGAGACCCTAGATTTGTCATTTTTACCAAGAGATATTGGATTTTAATGGGAAAGTTGTAACATAAGTATGGCAACTGAATGAACCTGGATAGAAAGAATGCGGGCAAAAAACTTCCTTCCGTTTTTCCATATAAGTGGTCCGTTCAAAATATATATTTTATTGCATCACTAATTCAAATGAAAAAGTAAAAATATATTGATCGGTATCGATAGTATATCAGCCAAGATTTCCCAAACTCCGGCCCGTTCAATAAGCAGTCATTGTCAGAGAGAGATAGCCGTGGTTGGCGCGGATGGCGTGGAAAAGACGAAGATAAAAGATCGTTATTCCAGGCTTGGTTTGAATTATGAACGGGCCGGGGTCTGATGTCCGATTTTCTGATCAGTGGTGTCACCGAAATAAGAAAAATTAATTACTAATTAATATTTATAATACCGACTTAAGTTTTATTTGTGTATGTAGGTATTGCCTGTTTTTTTTTATTTTCTTGGGTGTATAATTAGTAATAATCATGGCCATTTGGAGAACTTGGGAAAATGCTTGCAATAACGTGGAACTTGTAGAACTTGTGGTTTAAGACTTTTTTCACAAAGATCTGGAAGAGCACACACAACGGGTGATAAAAAAAATTAAATATTTAGGCCCATGTGAGAGACATTGGCCCTATAAATATACAAGGGCAATTCGAAATTATAGAGAGGAGGGTTGTAACATAGTTTACATTGATGAGACATGGGTCGTCGATAACGATTTAACTTCTGGGAAATGTTGGCAAAGCAGTGACGTATTTGGAATAGTAAGCAATATTAGGGCAAGTGGTGAGTGTTTGGAATTGATTATATTTAATTTATTTATGATGTGATAACGATCATAATAGTTTATTACTTGTGTTTATGTAATGGGTGTTCAATTATAAATGGCTCTCATCGATATTATGAAAAGTATTTTCCGTTTCTGTTAATAGCTCTAGCGGCAATTCTTTGAATTTGAAAATATTTTCCAATGATTTCTCATGGCCGCTTTCACCAAGAAAGTACAAAAAATTACCGCTACAAAACGTAACAGCAAAGGAAATAATTTCCTTTCTGTGATATCGCCGATAGCCATTATTGTTGGAACAACCTCTACAAAGTGGTAAACGTTTTCTAACAAAATTTATATATATTTTTAATAAAAATTTTTACTATCCGTCGTCAAAAAATATATATACGTGAGAACTCGAAAATATAACAAAAATAATTTATTTGAAATGGAATACCATGTATACTTTTCAATTTCAAGGACATCGCTTTCTCTTTCTTCTAAATATACCCGGTGATATATTTATCTTTCAAGATGACTGAGTGAATCGAAAAAACCTTCAATGGAGCAAAAAAATAGTCGTTTTTTGCCAAAAATACTAATTAGAAATCGAGTGCGCCATCACACACAAGATAGTCCATAGTAATATTCTTTTATGTTTTCCACTCGCGACTAGGTATCAACTTAGGTTATAAACAATTTAATGTCATCGCCAACTTGATCGGATCATTAGAACAGGAGAAAAATCTGAAAAATCTGAAAAATTAGGCTTTTCCCTAAAATGCATGTCCTTATTTTTTGAAGATGTGGTGGAAGCCTTTGATGAAATAATAGTCATTGTTAAGTACTTTATGTACACCAAAACCAGGCATTGTAGAACTAATAGTTTTTGAACAATTGCGCCTTGAATTTTTTTGCACTATCTTGCAGCGTGCCTGTATGCTCCGCGGATGGTACGATTTGAATTTTTTCCCAGACATATCGAAGGTAGAAGTATCATACTACAAAATGTATATTCTCATTTTGCACTAAAAGTCTGTGAAATACTCGAAAAATGTTTCCAAACATGACCAAAAACAACTTAGAACCCGCAAAACGAATCAGGTATTTTTTGCTATTTTTTTACCTACAGTAGCGGCAGCATAATATAAATTATTGCTGCTATTTTGAATTTGTACTACAATTTTATCAGTTCACCGCTATATCCCACTTTATGTTTGCACAAAATTAGGAAATAAAATATAAAATAGTTTTTCATGATGATTTTTTAATTCTTTAGGTCCCATTTTTTTATAGGCTCATTCCTGTGTAATACTCGAATTTTGTGCCGAATTTTAGATACATTGGTTAATTACATTTTTCGCAATATACTTTTTAGTATTTCACTAGGCCACCATTTTGTTCCGCCGTATTGGAAATTTACCAAAATATCGGGTCACTGTCATGCAATACTTAATTTTTGACAAAAATTTAAACTTAATAAGGCAAGTAGATTTTTAGCTATGCCGCAAATTAACAAACAGACAAACAGACAGATCAAAAGAAACTCTATTTTTGGGACCTAGGGACGCGGGAATAGGAAGATACGTAAAATATTGATTTTTTCCATGTTTATAAATGTTGTAGTTTACCGCCATTTTGTTTTGCCCTCTTGAAAATTTTACAAGCTCATCTCTACACCACAATTATTTCTAGAGCAAAATTTGAAATCAATCTATAAAATGGTCGAATTGTGAAATTATTTATTAAGCCGCCATTTTATTTCGCCATCTTAAATTCAAACCAAAATTTACCAGCTAATTTCCACATAATCTTAGTAATAATATTTCAATAGACCGCCATTTTGTTTCGCCTTAATGGATTTTCACCAAAATATTACCATTTTATCCTCTTATGATCTATGGTTTTTGACCAAATCTTAAAGATAGTGGATAAGTAGTTTTTGAGCTATGTCGCATACAGATAGACAGACCCACAGACAGAGCGATGAAAATGGGAGAACATGTTTTTCGATGTCTAGAGACCCAAAAATGTAAAGATCTGCAAAAATCTCGGTGGGTGATGTTTTTTCATAATTACAATCTTCCCTTTTACGAGGGAAGTCAAAGGTAATATTTATTGATATTATCATTATTATTATTAGCATTATTATTATTATTATTATTATTATTATTATTATTATTGTCATCAATATTAATGAATAATAATCTGAATAAAATAACTTCGCACGCCTATGACACGAGATAATTTTTGACGAGATTCTCCCCTGCCTCTTCAGGCGTTGACAAGGTTCATTCGCTTGTCACACTGTACACACGTTGTTTTTTTATTTTAGTAAAATTCCATGAATTATTTTTATTTATAATTTGCTCAACTAGTAAAATTTTGACTAGAATTATCAAAGTAACTGAAAAAAAATTTAAAGAATATGAAAATTTTGGGAAACTTTCCTTATCTTGTATATACTAAGGTTTTGCCTAAATGTAATGTATTTGACGTTGCATTCTAGATAACACAAATGTATGTACAATTTAATTTCCTTCTTTTTTGTCTTTTTATATATTTTTTATACTTTCATATGGTTGATAAGTACCTACGTCAATCTCCAGAAAATTTTGGTTTTATTCTCTTTAGACATATTTGGTTTCTTTACCTGAACGGAAAAATAAAATAGTACTCTCATATTTTATAGAATTAATTCCTTGAATTGAGTTTTGTTTGTATGTTCTTAACAATTACTTCGTTTTTGGAAAATTTGGTATGGAATACATCATAGTGGATGTCGCAAACAAAGCGTTAAAAAGTGGTTTAGTTAGTATACAATATAGAGCTAATAACAAAAACAATGCTCATTAGTTAATAAAATCGAAATTAATTTCACATAAATGAAATTTCCTTAAAGATTCCTTCCTAAAAGTAGTTTTTAAAAGTTTTGACAAATTGGAAAGGTAGTTAATTATTATTCATTCAAAACAATAATATTTATTATAGTTTTATTAGGTTAAGATAAGACAGGTAAAGTGATTTGTAAGGATTTGAAATTTTAAATCACAACTAAAATATCCGTGAGGATCATCTAAAGAATAAAGCATAATTATTACTATATAGCTTTAATAATTATCGCACTTACTCTAATTTCCTGATTAGGTCCTGAAACAGTTAATCCGTGCTGATACCAACATATGGATGGGGTTATGTCACCAGATAATGACACATCAACAACTTGTTCTAAATAAAAATCCCTATCAACCTAAAATAACGTTAAGCGCTCAAATTATACACTACAAAAAATTACTCTTAATATTTAAGAGCAGTGGTTCTAGACGGCATTTTACTACGCGTGGACCAAATATTTCCGTCGACATATTTGGACTAATTTTTTTGGTACAAGAAACAAGAAAACTTCTATGTACAAAATGATACTGTAAGTACATAATATGAATATGTCTAGTTATTTTCGAATCTTAATTAGAAGATTCTGTGTTCTTCTTAGCAGTGTTGAATTCAGGGAGTTTCCTCCGTGGAGAGAGGTGAAAATGAACTAATTTTATGTCAAAATGCAATTTACAAAGAATTATCAAGTTTATTTTATAGGGATCTCACAAAATTGCTTATAAAATTATTTCATAAATACCCGTATTGAAAAAAAGTTCGAATAATATTAATTTTGTTAAAAGATCCAATCTTAAGGGTAAACTTACGCTCGTAATTTATAAATCTTTTTTGCAAATTTTTTAGCAAAATTCTCTTCATCCCAAAAATCCAAAAAAATTAGGGCATATCTTAAACTAGAACAGCCCCTTACATTTTAAAATAGAAAATAAATATAAAAATATGGAAAATTTTTAAAATGTATGAAAATACAGTATATATATATATATATATATATATATATATATATATATATATATATATATATATTTATATATGTTATACTACTCCTAATAAAAGGAAAGATTCATAACGAGGAGTGTTCCGGGTAAAGGAGATTTTTTTTAAAATTCCATTAGATCGTAATAATTTCACCGGTGTATCCCTATATCACATCTAATTGTGATATATTAAATTAAGCATACACATGTGTAGCTAGATGGATAAGCCACATGAGTTTGGTACCATTTTTAAAATATTAACAACACCCAGAAAACGCGCACTAGAAAACTTGCACTTGAATTAAATGTATATAAAAAAGTAGCATGGAAAATCCTAAGAGAAGAATATATATTGTATATAATACGATTTTCTTTTAGGATTTTCCATACTAGTTTCTTACTTACATTTAATTCCAGTGCAATTTTTCTGGTGCACGTTTCTTGGCGACTTTCTGGGTATTGTTCAACTTCATTTAAAACTGCCTCTTCAAATGCAGGAGTCCTTTTTGTTGTTGGCCCTCCAGGAATATCTGTTACTCTTGCAAAAAACATTCTTCATTAGGCGTTGATGAAGTCTAACGACTTTTTGGTTCAACAGCGGCGAGTTTGTCTTTCAAGCAAAAAGTTCATTGTTCGATTCCCGATGCAATCACGATTTTTTTATTAAAGTTGTAATTTTTAGTTTAGAGAAATATGAAATATCAGAGTTAAATTAATTTTCGATGTTTTTTTCAGAAACAAAATCGTAATAAAAAAAGAGGGTAAAAGGGAATTTTTGTTAAGGTTTTTGAGAATAATGTATTGTGTCATACCTTGTGCACGGTGGTGGATGTAAAACCTTTTGTTGTTATAGGTAATAGTTAAATATTACAATATCTTTTTATGCAAAAGTGTATTATTAATTATTGCCATTCCAAAATATATAGAAGTTTAAAAAGCCTTTGTTTATAAAACTTCCATATGTCTCATTTGCAATACTTAGTAGTGGTGGAAAGGGCATCAAATTGTTAAGATATTTTTTGTGACTATATTTCCTCTATATTATATTATAGTAGAAAATATCAAATAATCCTTAACGTCCTTTCTCTAAAATTAGTCTGCTTAAAAGCAATTTAAAAAGTATATTTGCATCAGTAACAGCGTTAATTATTTAACTTACATATTCGAGGTAAAACCACACTACTTACAGTATTTAGTTTTATTAAAAAAAACCTACTGTATATATACATCCGTGGGAATCAACAATATATAATACAACAGCTTCCACGGACCAAGCAACGCACTCGAAAGGACCAGGTCTGAGATCTCCCATCATAACTTCATGCGTAGCGTAAATAGTTGTCTTGCAAACTGTGAACACGTCCCAGATAAAAAGCTTAGTCGATCCAACACCCAGCTGAGCTAAATACATTGGTCTTCCATAACTACATCTACAAAAGTAATAGTTATTTTAAAAATTATTTTTCGTATTTCATGAAAATGAGAAAAAAACTGGTTTCTGAAAGTTATTTATTGTATTGTACTTTGTTAAACGGAATTTCAGTAAATAGCTGATGAGCATTGCAAACCCACTTATATGTGGTAAGCACATCGTACGTAGATAGATGTTTTTACTACATATAAGATACTACATTGCAGAAGATTTAACGATTATATCCAATTGGCTACAATCTTATATAAACTAACTTTAAATTGTGAAAAATCTTCTTTTATGTTTATAAGCAAAAATCATGGATTTTTAGAACCAATTAAATTCAACCAACAAAATACTAATTATAGTAGATGCATTCGATTTTTGGGACTATACATGGAAGTTGGCGGAATCATATAGAATACCTTAGAAAAAGTATATCTCCTCTAGTAGGAATTCTATATAAAATTCGTTGTAATATACCATTAAAATGTATGAAAAATATTTATTTTGCATTAATATATTCAAAATTGCAATATTTAATTTCAGTTTGGGGATCTGCTAATTTAAAAACATTGAAACCTTTATGTTGTTTACAAAATAAAATTATTAAATGTATACATAAACATCCTTTCCTAGAACAAACAAGAAATTTATATACAAAATTTGGCTATTTAGATAGTAACCATGTTTATAATTTAAAAACATGCATTCTCATCCATTCAATACTTACAAAAGATAAATTATCCAATATAGATTTAGAAAAAAGACATACTATACATAATCATGACACACGACAAACAGATTTATTAAATACAACTGATATTCTAAGCAATTTTGCAAAAAAATCCTTATTATATGGTGGTATATTAATATATAATCAATTACCAACACATTTATGCAGAATAAAAACTTTAATAAAATTTAAAAAGGAAGTAAAAAAACATTTTTTATCGAAATGTGATTTATAGAAAAAATAATTTTGACTGTGTTAATATTATTTATTTTATTCTTTAATTATTATTTATTTTGTTATTTAATATTATTCTTAATTGTTAGTTTGTTATAATATTAGTATTGTTAGAATTCCCTGTAATGAACTTACACAGTTGATTGCGAATGTTGAAAATAAATAAATCAATTTGGACAACTGGAAAAACATTTTTCGAAAAGCTAATGTTTAGTTTTTTTACAGCTTGTTGAGTTTTTATTTCTAATATGTCCAGAATGGCTAACTTTTCTGTCGGGAATTTGCTGCCTTCTAGGAGCGACACTAAAGGGGAGGGCAGGGATGGGTGACGCCCTCCCAATATCTTTTGCAGTTGGCTAACATATGGTTGAGTTGGCTATTAGTTGTATTAGTTGGCAGGTTATAAGATACATTTAGAAATAAACACGATCGGACCTCAGCTTAGACTGGCCTAGCGTATCATCCCGCAAAGATTACTTTGGTTTTTAGCTTTTCTAAACCTGTGAGTGAAGATGTCAAAGTAGTGAGAGCAAATCTGGATACTGCTTATGACATTTTTCTGTAAATTTATTGCAAATCTTGTTTTTTTTTTGCTAGTCCTAGTAAAACCATAGAGAGACAAAGATTTTTATTTTGTATGTGGCCAAACCAAAACGCTGAAATGAACCCCGTAAATGACGCAAGTAATGTAATAGCAACGACAGCTGCGCATTGATCATTGGATAATAAATATATCGATATATTCAGTATATCTATAATACGATTATCGATATTTTTGTTAAACTTGCCATCCCTAGTCACAAATTTCAAAAAATAATTTTAACCCAGCTTTAACTCTTATCTGCATAGTTTCGTTCAATCCGGAAAAGCGCTGACAAATACCAAAAAATTCGCCTTTCGACGGATAGTACGTGTAGTCGCGGCAAACACATGTGTTACGCGTTGTGACCTTGAAGCGATCAATAAACGACAAGCTTTCTACCAAATTTCGAACAGGGATTTTATGGGCAATCTTTGGTCTGAATAGAGGTATGCCGTATTTGCTTGCTACTCGGTTCTAGACATGTGACCCAGAAATGCAAGGCCAGCTCAACACGAAAATCATTGCAAGAAAAATCATATATATTTTGGCTTACACTGTTTCACAAATAAATTTTTAAAAAGTACTTATTAGTATGCCGATGACGACTGTGTAAGCGGAATTTTTTCTACTCTGAAAATGAATAAATACATTTCTAAAAAATACCATGTCTTAAGCAAGATTTAATGCTTTAGCATGTTTGTCAGGTGAGCAGAAACCCTTTGGGTCTATTCCTGATTTAAGTGAAAGAATGAATGAAAATATTTTGCTCTCATTTTATTTCATTTGTCTTTACCTTAATTTTCAGCAAATAAGGCTCCCATCAGCGGAGTTCTTTTGATGTTGTGTGAAGATTTGAATAGGGAAATAACCAATGACATAGAGGAGGATAGCTGCATTCGCTGCTATCTATGACGACATAATATATTACCCTGGTCAGGGCACGGAGGTCATTAATCATTGTATTAAAAAATGTGAGTGGTCTATCAAGCAGGATATCGGTACAACAGACGAGTACGGAATCTTGTGCAGAATTATGCCCTCAACAAAAGTCACCTCTAGACTTTCTATTTCAGAGACATAAAAAGTCAACAAAATGCTGGTAAAACAAAGGACCAGGCACACCGCCCATTAAAAATGGATCACGGTGAATTTTTCTAATTTTTGTTTTATGTTATAGTACTTGACCCTAGTAGTTATTCTGTAAAATTAAATAAACTTTTGTCGTCCTGTTTTTGAAATACAGTGTTTAAATACGCAACATGACTATATTTTTTAAGGGTTTCCAATGAAAAGTAACTATAAAATGAAATTTTTTGAATAAACTATTGTTATGTTTCTTTTTAAAATTATATTTACAACAAGTAAAAAAACATATTACATTTCTAAACAGGTATCGTCCATATTATACTATGTGTTTTAGCTATTTTATTGGAACATATAAATCAAAAAATTACAGTTATGTACAAGGTATTTTAAAATTACTGCACATCAGTAAAATATTAAAAATTAAACAGGTATCTTCCGGAGTATACTTACGTCTTTTACCTACTATATTCGAAAATATATTCTTTGGATTATCCTATTCGTTACGAATATCATAGCGTTTATAAATGTGGCGTTTTTTTCATTAGTGTAACGGTTTTAAGATTCAAAGTATTTTTTAATTAAAAACTAATCAGTAGGAAATTAAAAAAACAAATTAAGGAAACTTGGCCATATTGATTTAAGCCTGCAATTTTAATACCACCCAGTGGGTCAGATCTTATGTGTATATTCGAAGTGATTTTTAAGTCGTTACAAATTAATGACGAACATTGTAGTTGTTAATCTTAATAAAATCTAAATATGACGAGACCAAAAAGTTAACAAAAAATCTGTATGCCATAGGATAGGTTTTAAATGGAAAACAATAACTTTCTATTTTTTGCCTACTTAGTTAATTATATGTGGCATATGTGGTCCATGTCGATCAGCAGCATCCAAGATATATTGCAAAATTTTCATGGAAGGATATTTCATATTTATCTGGTTTCTTACATACCGCAGATATCATAAAATTGCTGCAACATGGGCACACATTGCAACAGTTCTTGAACCAGCTTTACAAGTGCAGTAATATTTTATAATTAGATTATCTTCATTTTGATATTCAAACACATTGTACAATATTATTTTAAAGCTTTGCCGTATTGTTATCTGTCTTATTTATAATTTAATCATAGTAAAACCACTGAAAGATATTCTCGGGGAGTAATATGCATCTATATCAAAGAACTGTCATACCCCAATAAACATTGCGTTATTGTTGTCCAGGAAACTTGATTAATAGACATGTTTTCAATTTAATTTTAGTATGTTCAAAATGAAAACTCTCTTCTGTGACTTTAAACAATTTTTGTATATTTTATTTTTTTGTTGTATATATTTTTTTACCTGTAAATGTAATTTTGGGAAGAAATGTGACACTAGTTTATTTAAAATTCGCATTTTTTTTTATTATTAAAACCGTTGCAATAGTTAACGATTAACATGCATATACAAAGTTCAAATTAATTACCTTAAATCAACCTTCATTTATAAACCCTGTATTTTAGTTGATGATCCTATAATAAAGTAGCTTTAATACGTATGTTTAATACGAACGATCGCTGTTTAATTTTTACTACTTTTCTGATATGCAGTAATTTTGAAATATGTATTCAAAATTACTGCACATTTTCATTTTATACTTTTTTTCTTGGAAATCCTTAAAAAATATAGTTAAATTGCGTATTTAAACAAACTGTATTTCAAAAACTAGACCACAAAATTGTATTTAATTTTGGAGAATAACTACTAGGGTCGAGCGCTACAACAAATAAAAAAATGGAAAAAATCACCAAGATCCATTTTTAGTGTGTGGTGTGCTTGGTCGATTTGTATGTAAATTTTTTGACATGAAACATGAATACAGATTCATAATTTCCATATAGTTTATTTTCTTGCAAAAATGTATTTAAACGAGTAAATATTTCAGAATTATTTTTATAAATTAATTATTAACCTAATTCTTACATTACCGTCACCCTATTCTCATTTCCGTCTCACAACACAGAGTCAAGAAAATAAACACTATCTATATTCAAACGAAGGTTTTGATATTCATTGTACTAGGTGTATGTATTTATAAATAAAAAACAATTCAATTATGTTTCGTCTTTAGTGTAGCAGGGTTATCGAGCGGTTATTTATTATATTTAAAATTATTTATTTATTTGATACGTAGCGGGCAACCCTGTCACAATACTGAAATTAACTAAAGTATAATAAGTAAAATCAAAGGTATTCTGTAGGCTTCTTCGTAAATGATAATTTACAATTTTATTAAATATATTTGTTAGTACAAATTGGATAAAATATTTTATCTCACCAATTCTGCGGCCATATAAACTTGAACAACAGCAAACTGCAACAACAATGGTATCTTCTTCTTGAATATATTTTTACTTTAACTATCAGGTGGTTTATTTAAATAAAAGATTTGATTTTTAAAAAACAACTTAAAAATCTATTAACAAAAATAAAGAAAGTGAAATGCTGTTCAAAAATAATACTTAAATTATAATAACAAAAAAAAGTATTTAAATCTAGAAAATGAGGGAATTATCTTAAAATCCCCAACCTTAGTACAAAAGAAAAGAAAATAATAATCTTTAATTAGCCCGTAAATTTAACTCTTGTAAACAAGTTACTCCCCAACTAAAACATAGAATGAAAATAAAATATCTTTGAAAAATCCCCTAACTTTAATATCCCACTATATACGTAAAGCCCCATAAACCACCACAAAAGAAGAATTTACACTCAACTATAAGAATTAAAACTCTGACACAGACTGACTTTTAGACTTCCCGTAAAATACAAAGTTAGCTCAGCTATTACTAGATCCACCCCTTAGACCAACCCCTCTTTAATTTTATTAGTCAGGACGGAACGAATAAAGCTGTGGATGGTGAAGCTTAAGTCCCTACTCTATACTTTAAGTTCGGAACTTCGTCCTAGAAACACGAGGTGTCACCCATGATATTAGAAATGAATAAATAGATTAAAATGAAATTCCCTTCAGTTCTTAGTCCTAAGATTATGTATATAATCTAATATATAAGCCTATACTAACTTATCGACATTATGGGTCCGAAAAGTCATGGCGAAAAAAAGGCCCGAAAAACCCTCTCAGTTTATCTTTTCTGCAGGGAAAATTATGCCCCCAAAACATGGCTTTTCGGTAATATTCCTATTACAAAAAACTCTATTGTATTTTTAACATAGCAAATTGACCATTCATTATCATTGCATCGAACCAAATAAAATGTTTCAATTAACATTTGCAACAAGTTAAATTAAACAGACCAAAGAAAGATTATCATGAACCAGTTAACATATGGGATCCATAAACCCTCGAAAAGGAAGACATAACTTGTAACCTTATAAGAAAGCTCATCCATAAATCTGTCTATACTCTAGATTGCAGCATTTGAGTTATATGATACTTATCTAGGGTTTTAAATTCTCGAAACTAATAGATAAATTTACTTATAATTCTTGTGAAAAAATCAAGCCTGATTAAGCGTGAACGTGAGAAACAACAGTTTTAGTAACATATTGCTTGAATTATATTTAGAATATATAAAAATTTATACTCTATACTGTGATTACAGTCTATTCTGTTACATTAGTTTTGGGGTTACAAACATTCGATATTTTAGTTATTTCGGTAAGTTTCAAGTTGTTTCAAAAATTAAAGAACCTTGATCCTTATAGGTTCAGTTATCAGTGGTAAATAAGGCGCCGATATTCATTTTATTCGACCACTAAGGTTTAATTTATCATTAATTCTCTAGAGTCTTATTTATGAACGTGACGATAATGTGAAAAAAGAGGTCTTTTATAACAAATTACTTATAAACTCTATTTAATGGTTCAAAACAGTTTGCCAACCTCTGTTTTATTAACTTGTATTACAAAAATTGAGTATAAAATAGCTTTTTCTAGTTCAGTAACCTTACAAGATTTTTTCATATTTTTTGTCATCAAATGTTAAAGTTACAGAGTGGCCGGTTCAGAAATCTCAATTAAAGTTTAGAATGTTTAACGGAATGTCAAATTTGTCAGCGAGTTCCTAGATTTCTGTGCAGTGCAGTCGGGGGGACTATTAAAACTATGTATATGCATGGAAGTATGCATAGAGGCGGCTTGTCTCCCTTTTGCCAAGTTAATCTCGGCTTTCTATAGATATTCACCAACGTATGGTTAACAAACATATAGTTAATCAATGGTTTATTTACTATTTTGTTAGTCCATTTAAATGTGTATGACAACAGAGTGCAACATTTAAACACATATTTCTTAATGCAGTTATAAGAACACTAAATATGATGGCTTTAATTTTATACTATGAAAATTAGGTAAAGGTTTCTTTTTAACAGACACCTACTTTATTATTTGATTTTCATATAGAAGTTCATTTGAGCTTTCTGCAAACTTGTCAACACTTCTCCAATTCCATGCTGTAAGTTTATAATTGGGCATCTCTCCAAGACCAAAGAGAAGGGAGCTATCGGAGAATGCTAAGCATTTGTATCCTTCCTTTTCACCTAAAATACATAAGTATAACTTCAAATAAACTGTGAAAACAAAAAAAAACGAAAGTTTTAGTTAAATCAAAGACAGATGCACGATCTATCCAAGTTATATAAATCAACCCCTAAATGAAACCCAACTTTGTATTTTGTTCCGTATAATTGGGACCCATTGAGAGATATCCGCGTAGTACAACGCCCAGAACCGATGCTCGCGCAGCCCCAAAAATTACCAGTCCACAACATAATGCATCGAATGGGCTGGTTAAGTTCATTTATAGATAAGCATAAGTTTTTTAACATATTTGTAAACGGGTAGACACTTCTGGCTACACCAAACTACTATAGGCGCCCGGAGGGGTGGAAAGGGGAAGGGGGCACTTATCACCCATGTATTTTGGAAAATGTACTTTAATCGCTAAACTTACACACTAAAGGCACACTACGCTCCTATATCTGAACATTGTTGCCACCCCCTAGAAGTGGTTCTGCGGGCGCACATGCAAACTATATATTGTTGCGCGAGTTCTAATAAAGCGACAAGACCAGTTAATGTGGTTAATTTAATTAGACTTTGGTTGAACTGATCGAATACGAATAATCGACGATGATGTAACCAGGAGATGGTGTTCAGAACGTTAACCACCCCTTACTTACATTAGAAGTAGTTAAAAATATTAAAATTTAAGAGTCTTAAGAAACGATGGTTGTGGGTAATAAACTATGTCAAAGTGTCATTTCCGACGTTCCACTATCCACTGCACGAATTCTCTTCATGGAATTTAAATTCCAAGAAATTCAATCCCGACTTACATCACCGACTAAATTTTTTTGGCATTAACGAATTTAATTAGGCTCCCTAGTTTCTCAGCAGTAAAATTTAGACCGACGTACCTCAGAATAGTGAGTAATAATAATTTCAATAAGTTAGCTCGCCGTAGGATCAAATTTTCAACCGTTAGCTGACATTTTCAAATGTATGCAAAAATGAAATCTTACGCAGTGACATGCGGTTCGGGTGCTGGTCTAAAGCATTTATACAAGCAGTCATAGCCATACGCTCCAGTCTGTCATTAACTCCTATGGCACAATATTACTATTACCTTTATTGTTTTTACATTACCGAGATACAAGACTATTACACATTTTTTACCTAAAAATATTTTTATTTTTATTTAAAGTGTTTTTCTTTTGATATGTGTAGAAGAAAACTAGACTAATCTAAAATCCTCCATTCTGAAACTAAACACCCCTATTACCTTCTTTTACCTAAAAAAAGTGTTCCTGGTAAGAGTTGATTTGAGCAGCCGTTTTTGAGATATCTGGAATTACAAAATTCATTTTGTTTATTACCAGGTTTACATTATTGTAATACAATTGAACACAATTTGAAGCGAAGGCGTTATAGTAAAAAAAATGTCATTACATTTTGAATAAAAATTCTTATTTTCCAACGTCCTTTACCAAATAAAGGTATGTATACCTGGCATGAGTTGAGTTTTTGTGCACCCTTTTTAACATGTTTGGATGTAAATTTTTGATTTGTTACTCATTGCATTGCAGGCTCAAAATGACCTCCATTTTCTTGAATACAAATATTAATATGTCATAGAAAATTAAATTGAACTCTCTGAAGCATTTCTTCATCATTCTACTTAATTCATCTTCTTTATCTACTGTCCTAAAATACACAACGATTTTCAAAGTTCCCTATAAAAAGTAATCCATCTGGGTCATGTCAGGGGATCGAGTTGTCCAACTGGGGGGTGCATCATTGCCTCTACCTGTCCATTTGGATACTGTTCATTCAAATAATTACGTATGTTTAACGTAAAATGTGAAGGAGCATAAACCACATTCGTCTGCGAAGTTCTAATAGGGGATCTAATAAGTCTGGTAGTTAGTTTGGCAGATTTTCAAAACAACTTTCGCCATTTAGTCGAAATTGTAAAATGACAGGACTAATTATAAAAGTCCCGCCCACATTTTGATCTTAAAGTCATGCTGATAATGGGTTACTTTAGTCGCATGAAGATTTTCTTCAACATAGACATTGTGCAAATTAGTTATTAGTGAAAGATGTTATACCCGTTGAAAATGATATGGGTACAATAGTTGTTTACCCTATTAATAGTATCTTTACTGACTCCTAGCTCTAAGCCCAATCGTCTGCTCCTGAGTTTTGGATTTTCTTCAATCCGATTTAGAATATCTTCCTCAACCTCTGGAGTGTTTACCGTAAGTGAACGACCATAATTAATAAAAACAGGAGCACACCGTTCCACGAACAGGTCTTTCAACTGCCGAAAGTTTTATGGTTTGGTAAGCGACGGAAATATTTCTTATATTGTATAATCTGCAAGATTCTAAACCATTTCCGTGGCAATATCCAAAAACTAAAAACACATTGGTCATTTCTTCGTTGGTCTACTGTAGGGCCATGACGAAAATAAATTTGTAAATTGTTTGACAATTAACTGGCGCTTGCTAATTCTCTTTCACGATATTGCACCCGGCTAAGCAATTCTAGTATTACATGCAATTTAAAACATAAACACCGAAAACAAGAGCAACAATGTTTACAAAAAACAACAACACCGCTCACAGAGGGCTTTAAAGAATTTCACGAACTTCACCTACCAAAAGAAGAGAAGGCCGTAATTCATCTTATTCTGATCAAAATGTATGCTTGAATTGTTAAATGCAATTTTTAACCCACTTCAAAAAAGGAGGTGGTTCTCAATTCGACATGTACGTATCATTTTTATGTTTGTTCGCGCATATTGTCTAAACGACTTGGCCGATTTTGATGAGTCAAACGCCAAATTTTAGAGGACGTTTCTCTGGTGGTCCCACATATTTTGATTTGAAATTCATTCACCCTTTTTTTATAATAATAATATAAAAAAGAACGCAGGTTTAAGGGTGTTAAAGGCAGCGAGTTATATAATTAGGTTTACTTTTTTTAAATACGCTTTTCATTGGCTAAAAGGTATCTCTTTTGCTATCCCATTATGTAATTTTATTAATTTGAAAGTCTTGTGTTTAAATTTTCAAATTAATAAATTTGCGAGTTAAATTAGGTTTAGGTACAGATATGTTATTATAATTATCATAAAAGTTAATGAAAACTAAAATATCTCGAAAGTATTAAATTTGTTTAACTCAAAAAGCGTAGTTGTCAAAAATAATTTCTTTTATTTATTTCGTATTTATTATAAAACTAATTTTTTGTATTTCTACGATACTTTTTGTATTACGTTATATACAATTGGATATACATACACAACAAATTATAAAAAAAATAAAATTTTATTTATTCCTAAAATATAGACATTTTGAAGTCAGTGCCCAAATAATGACTAATCTGTAATAATATATCCAAAAAACATATATACACGTATTACCTATTCTCACTAGTAACCTTAAACTTACTAACCTAATACAGATTTTAATGTGTTATTCAGTAGTACGTATTCGAGTAAATTTGGTCGCTGTTGGGGTTGGAGTTGTTTACATTTAGTTTACCTAGGTGTATCTTCTATAACACGGCTGTCAACAAAATCTTAATGAACTAAACTAGCGAAGAGTTGTAAGGCCCCCAAAATATTTCTGCGCATGTCTGGAAATGCGAATTCGTTATTGGTTTGTTTGGACATTTTTAAATGTCCTATAGAAAGTCAATATTGCCATTTGATTTTGGACTCAAAGATTGGGGAGGCTCTGAGAGCAAGTGATTTGGGCATCAGTTTTAAAAGATATTAGGCTAGCTATATATTTGGTTTATATTTAATGTAATATACTAATAATACTATATGCATCAACTATATTTTGTAATGGCTGGGTGAGGCTGCTTTGGGCGTCGACTTCAAATTGTCTATATTTAATTTTTTTATTTTTTACTTTATAGAGATTTTTTCTGTTGAGGTCGGTTCTATTTTTTTGTTTTAATATTTTATTTTAGATTTGATTTGACACCAGATTTTACTGACAGTGACAGATAAACGCCTTCGTTTCAAATTGTGTTCAATTGCATTAGAGTAATCCCAGCATAACCAAAATAAATTTATTAAATCTAGATATCTCAATAACGGCTGCTCAAATCAATTCTTACCAGGTATAACGTTTTCAAGTTTGCCCCGTCATATCTATTTTTTTTTAAATCAGCATAGAACAAAAAAAAAATGCTCAGCACAGTTCAGCACTCTTTAAGTAAATTCGAAATTCATATTTTGTTCTCTATAATATCTAAAATTCTGGGGGGGGGGGATGGGCTGAACGTCAAGTTGGTCCCGCGATTAAGATAAGCTTAGAACAAAAAACAAGCTAAAAGATATGCTCCAGCACAGTTTAGCACACTTTAACTGGATTCGAAATTCACTTTTGTTTTCCATAATAGTAAAATTCTGGAGGGGAGGCTGAACGTCAGATTGGCCCTGCCATATCTCTTTTTTTGCCATATCTCTTTTTTAAAAACAGATTAGAAAAAAAACAAGATAAAAATATGTTCAGTGCACTGCAAGTAGATTTCGAAATTCGTTTTTGTTTGCCGCAATATCTAAAATTGAAAGGGGCGGGGGCGAGCGTCAAGTTGGCCCCGCCATATCTATTTTCTTTTAAAATCAGCTTAGAACAAAAAATAGGCTTAGCACAGTTCAACACACTTCAAGCAGATTCGAAATTCATTTCTGTTTGCCACGATATCTAAAATGCTGGGGTGGGAGGGGCGAGCGTCAAGTTTGCCCCGTCAAATCTATTTTTTCGAAAATAGGTTAGAACAAAAAAGAAGCTAATAAGGAAGCTGACCGTCAGGTTGGCTCCTTTTTATTATTTGTTGATAATGTCAATTGCAAACAACCACAGTTTTGAATATTAGTGGCGCAGTAGGGCACACTTCTAGCACAATCAACTTCTACTAAAAATCTTTTTCAAATATGGTATGGGGGGCTAATTGGACGGGGCTGGCACACATCACAGCACACAACGCATTACACACCCTTGCCAAATTAATGAGGAAATGAAGGTTTCTCTAGAACAAAACGGATAGAAGTTTTAGGTTTTTAGAAAAACATATTTTGACTATTCGTATTATTTTTGCAGCCACAAACACACGTTGAATCCGCACATGCGCAAACCATATTGTCAAAAGTTAATTTGTATCTACAAATTTAGACAACTATTTATTACCAATTAAGGTTTGAAAAGAAATATTATTCGCAACAGTTTATATGGAATACTGAGATTTATAATTGATATTCCAAAATGGAATCATAGGCTGGCCAATACTACGACCGGCATTGAATTATACTGTTGATTCTGACTTTCCATTGGATAAATAATGTTAATGTATTTTTGTTTCACGTTACACCAGCGTCACAAGGATAAGATGATCCCTGTCTGGAGCATGTCTTGCAAAGCGGCAGGCGCAATGATCTATTTCAGTGAAACGACATTGCAGGACATGTTTCAGACAGGGATTATGGCAGCCTTGTTGTTACGTTGGTGTAACGTGTAAAAGTGGACACAAAAGGCTTCTAATTTTGATGTCAAAGTGACAAAACGCGTTAACAATTTATGAATTAATTAAGGAAATATGTCAAAATTAATATGATGTCAAAAATCGTGACATAATATTGAACCTCTAGTTTACAGACCATATTTGCAAAGAAATGCCTAATTAAAGTCAACAACAAGAGGAAAAGGTGAAACGCTGGGTTCGCAGAAAAGAAGAATTTGGAGCAAGTACTTGTCTGCTGACGAAAATGCGACCTCAAGATATAAGTGGTTATAGAAATCATGTAAGAATGGTTCCAGAAAAATATGTTAAATTCAAACAACAAAATTTGCTCTAAACTGGCATGCTGCTGACAGTGACAGGCCGCGTTCAGACGTACATTTGTCTTTACTCCTGACTGATCCTGCCTCGTATCACATGCCACTAGCAAGGGAAAAATGAAATATGTTGCGATGTCCTTCTTTCTAGCACGCATTTAACATATACACATGCTAGTTACTAGTATCTTCGAGCTAGTCGCATGCTTTCATGCTAAATACTGGCATATATATTTTTGCATTTATTCTTTTTCGGTGCTCGAGGTTCCTCAGAAATATTCTAGGATATTTTGAAGGTTCGGTTTATCGATATTTTAACATTTTTATATGAATAGTTGTTTAAACCTTAATTGACTATATTTAGTGGCTACTGTTACTACTACACATTATGAAACTAGAATTACTATATATCAGTTCTAATATTATCGACATTTTTTTACATTCTATTCAATATTAAGGCTTACCTTCAAACCGTGCTATAAGTTCAAAATCTGGATAACTTTTGACACAAATATTGGGGCTTAAACAATTTTCGCTATAAGCAAAGATATATAGAGAAGAATGACCTACAAAACACTTAAGTCCATCACCACATAATTTGTGATTTGAAAGCATGAGGTGGTGATCTTCTCCAGTCATAATATTAACAAACTCCAAGAAGCATCCATTTCCAAACATTATAACTGATTTGGCCATCATGGAAATTTCTTTTATACAACCAACCTTGGCCCATCTAAAGATAAAAAGAAATATGTTATGGGATTCATGCAACTAATTAATAAACCCAAGCACTGATATGGATCTACCAAATAAATTGCATATTACGATCTTATTTTATACAGGACGGCTTTTTGTTACAATATCTTCGATTATATATATATATATATATATATATATATATATATATATATATATATATATATATATATAATAAATATATGAATTTAATGATTGAGTACAATTTCATAAGCCGTGGGAAAATTAAACCAATGCGGATTCAGATAAGCCTAGTTACCTACGACGAAAACATTATCATTAACATTCTGGGTTATTGTCAGGTTAAAAAATAAAAAAAAACTGCTTAACTTAAAAAAACTCAGATGCTATTCAAGAGTTGTTAGCTGTTAACTATTACTAGTCAAAAAGCAGGATAATCCTAATTATCTAAAAGAAATTTCGCCTTAGAAAAGCACCAACAAAAAGATGGGACAAATCAGGCACGTAGCCAGAAGTTAGGTTCGGGGGAGCCAAACCAGAAATTCATTTTGGGGACGGGTGGGGTCTAGGGGGTCCAAAGAGTCAAACCTGAGTAAAATTAGGATGAAGCCTACCTATATCAAAAATATTTTTAGTGTTTCGGGGGGGTCGAGACTCCCAGGACCTCCCACCTGGCTAGGTGCCTGAACCAAACGCCAGTACCTTCCAACGAATGGTAATCATAAGTTCTTGAGCTTTCGGTAAAGAAGTGCTAATTTTAAAATTAATACTAGTAAAATTTAAAAGCGCTAACATTCCTCAAAAAATATGAAGTGTATTCAATTTGAGAAATTAAAGCTATCGTAAAAAAAACCTGTTTGCCCGATACTACTTTTGAGCCACCCTGTAAAACATAAAATTATAATGTGGCACTTATTTTGTAGACCCATATCAATGCCTCAACTTATCAAACTCTTGTTTTGATATGTAATGTGATTCTTAAACTACCGCGAAAATGTTTTCGTCAATTTTTTTTATTAAATTGTAAATAGCTAGAGATGAGGTTTGTTTGCATTGCGAGAAATGTTTAGAATTTAATACAGAATAGAAATTATGTATTTGATATAGTGAGTCCATTAAGATAACAAAGTTGACTCCACTTCCGCTCCAACCGGAAGTCATAGAAATGTCAAAATATTTTGCTTCGATAGTATTTAGTTAACTATTATTTATATAATAACAAGTGTGATCTGATGTAGTAGTTACTGGCCTAGTCTTTTGACAAACTGCATCAGTATACAATATTATTATTTTCGCTTTTTATTTGTTACTTTTATTAGCTATAATTCCTTTTAAAATTTACCATAATTTAATGTTAGTAAACATATCGCAAAATCCACAAAATTTGTTGCTTTCTGCGTACAGACTTTAAGCAAAAATTGGAATTTTAGTGTATCCGGTGAGATTGAACGTAAAATAATAATGTCCGCATGTTGGAATATTTACTTATTTTTATCAGGACTGAGTTGTGACTTTGATTAAGAAGGAAAACTACAACATATCAAATTTTTTTGAAAAAATAGATGAGTCATTTCTTTAATATTTTTACAGCAATGATCTCCCAGACTTCTTAAAAATTCAGTAAATATTTATATAAATTTATCTCGTAAGACTCCAATTAATAGCTATGAAATATTTATTAAACAGCAACCTAAACACTACGATATACTTACAATGATATATTTTCAGAAGCTTTCATAACAATGTTTTGAATATTTCTAAGTATTTGGTTATTTGAGGAGTATTTGTTGTCAGTAAAAATTCGACTAGGTATTTTGTAAGTTCATTGATCGTTACTGCGTTGTTAGGACGACAAGCGGGTTTGTTATTTCTATTAAAACCTACTTGTATTTACCATTAGTAACCACTGGGCACCGGTGTACAGGGTCCTTCCCCACATATAGACCTATTACAACAATTTTTTACCCACAAGAAATTATTTTAATGATATATCTCCGTTTTGGAAAGCAAACTCTCTTTTTACGGCACATTGATTGATATATAGTTTGATGAGTCTGCCTTGAATGGGTTTTGTCAAGATAAGATACTTAGCCTTAGCTTTGATATTATATAGTTTACATATACATATACATATTTTTCGGTTCCGCCATTTTATGTCTATTTGAGCCCTCTATTTCATTTTAGATACAGCTGCGTCATTTAAACTGTGAATCGCTGAGGTAGCGACAGAATAAACCTTCACTAAATTAAGTAGCATGGCAAGTTAGTTTTCGCCATCAAGAGAATAATGCTTAGCTACTTCAATTAAATTTTTTTAAAAGAACTTCTTAAATAATATTTTAATATTCTTTAATAGCTAGATTTTTATATAAGAACTTGGAAACTCTGATTTCACGCCCTGAAATACAGAACATAGTCATTAAGGCAACCACAGTTTAATATAACGGTACGTTCGTGGTCTGTTCAATTATAACAAAAAAAAATTGTAGACTGCCTTTACTATTTTACCATATCAATAGAATATCATTTAAATGGTGTCTCTTGAGAATGTTTGTTTCAACAAAAAGTTTTTAATTGAATTGACATCCGTAATTTTTCGTTATCAGTTGTTAAAATGGGTAACTAGAATTTGAAAAATAAACAATATCGAAACCACAAGTGCTTTACGTATATAAATGTTATCTTTCGAGAGCACGCCAGCTATCAAAAACTAGAAGCAATAATTTTTTTCTAGTAATAAATTTGAATTTTAAGGCTACAGTGTTTACTTATCTAGGAAATGAAGCTGCTTATATGTCTCTTGTTTTTAGTTCTGTTATGCATTAGTAAAACGGTAAGTAAAGTTATTTTTTCTACGACTAATAAATAATGACTACATTATCAATATGTTTTTGATCAACGAAAAAATACTTATTACATCTATTGGTAAGTAATAACTTATTACTTATAGGCTACAACCAATCTCGTTCGTCCAAATTCATTACTCATGCTTGCTTAAAATAATAGTATGCTTTCATCATTATGATTGGAGCATACACCTGAATTTAAAATAGCAGCCCTAAATTCAATATGCCAAATTGTTTTTAAATTACTGTCAGTTTGATCTGTGTTGCTAAATAATTATTGGTTTGATTAAATTTTACTGTTACCTAAATTTTAATGATTATTTCCTTCCTATCAAATTTGACCAATCACTGATAAGAATTCGTAGGTCATATTTAATTTTCAAGTGGAAAAATTACCTGACATAATTTTCAGCAGTTTTTCCTGAAAAAAAAGTGGAAAAATATCATTCAATTTTGACAAGATAAGTTAAAATGAGTATAAAGTAATTATGTTATGTTTTCTAGATTAATAATTATTGTTCTATTATCTAAAAAGTCTAAAGGCCGTGCGGTGACCAGAAAGTTTCACGGGAGTGCACAAGTCTGGCGGGCTTTGAAAGAGAGGGTGATACGTCGATAATAGTAGAAGTGATAGCAGAAATAATTACCAAAGTAAATTATTGTACCGTTCAACGATTTACCGTGAGCCCTGTGCTCGTCAATACCTAGTTGTTCCCTTATTGTACTGGAGAATGACGATGAAAGCAAAAATGTAGCAGCCGACTCCATAATTTGAAAGAAAGATGAAGAAGGAAATAATCTTACCAAATATTCCTCGTGTATTATTGTGTATGTTATTAAAGATTGTAAAGTCGGTACTAGTCATTAAGATTACAAGACCAGGGGAAGCTGATTTTGATAATATGACGCAAAACCGATATTTGTGGTTACCAAGAGAACATCCGAAATCTTCACCGAGTTTTTAAAAAAAAAAGTTAAATAGAATTTATTTAAATTTTACAGCCGAATTTCAGAAAATCTGCAGTTTTTCAAAAAACAGAAAGATTTACTCGGGACATTTTTTGCTTCCTCGTTAAATAAAACTTCGGTTTCTACAAAGTCAAACAAGTCTAGAAATTATAATCAAACTATTCTGTAATAATAATATATTTTTCACCTCGCATATAACGCGAGTAGATTGCTATATCGAGTACTATACTTTTTGTACGACTGCTTTTTCCATAGGAAAAATTGGAATACTCGTTTCTAAAAATTAGTTTGACAAATACCATTGGCGCAAGTGGAAAAATCTCCGTTTTCGATTCGACTTATTAAAACCGTTAACCCTCATGCTATTTGTTAAACAAATTACTTAGAAACTAGCTTTTCCGAATTTTTCCGGAAAAAATAGATGCACTAGGCATATTACCCCCCCATATGGATCAAAATAACAGCAGTCGTACAAAAAGTATAGTACTCGATATAGCAATCTACTCGCGTTATATGCGAGGTGAAAAATATATTATTATTACAGAATAGTTTGATTATAATTTCTAGAATTGTTGACTTTGTAGAAACCGAAGTTTTATTTAACGAGGAAGCAAAAAATGTCCCGAGTAAATCTTTCTGTTTTTTGAAAAACTGCAGATTTTCTGAAATTCGGCTGTAAAATTTAAATAAATTCTATTTAACTTTTTTTTTAAAAAACTCGGTGAAGATTTCGGATGTTCTCTTGGTAACCACAAATATCGGTTTTGCGTCATATTATCAAAATCAGCTTCCCCTGGTCTTGTAATCTTAATGACTAGTACCGACTTTACAATCTTTAATAACATACATAATAATATTTTCAAAGAATGGTTATGGAATCAAGAAAAAAACTTACTTTTGATAATTTTCCGAGGGAAACTAAAGCTTATTAAAATTATCAGGTGTGTGATTTTTAAGAAAAGTATTATGAGATTAGATATGTTCAAATCTATTATTGCGACAGTATCCAATTTGATACTATACCTTACCAATACCGAGCACCGACTTACTATGCGGCATCGGTTCCCATTTATAAAAACTATTTCTTTTCTCATAAACTACACTTTTGTAGGTATATTTATGAAAAGATAATAGGTACTGTTAATTTCTTAAGTCTCTAAACTGATAAAAAAAAATACTTTAATTTTAAAGTAATTTCAATATTTAGGGACACCTAGTGAAAAAATGGATCCTAAGCCTAAAAGGTTGAGAAGAAATGTTTTTTTATGAGATAATATGTTCACATAAGTTATTTTAGGCTGCTGATATACTAGTTACTACCCCAAAAGGAACAGTTCGAGGAAGAGAATTACTCAGTCCTAGTAATAGAACGTTCTATGGATTCACTGGCATTCCTTTTGCCAAGCCACCAGTAGGATCATTACGTTTCCAGGTAAGAGTATTAATACCACTTATATAGGATTAATGTAGAACAACTACTACTACTACTAAAACATCTGAAAGATACTGTAAAAGGATATAGAATGTTCTTTAATATATTTAGGTTATAAAAACCTACTCATGGTCATGTCATATAGTATAATATATCTAACTAAGATAGGGATTGAAAAGTCCATTCTCATACGTATTAGAAAGTAAAAATGTTTTTCTTTTCATCTTATAGTGATACTTGCGAGTCTGGATTATATATCACTATTAGATAAGCACAAAAATCATACAAAAATATTGTTAGTTTCTCCGGGTTTAAATACCAGTTTCGAACTTAAGCTGAAGCCGCCTTTTCCCCATGGACCAAATTCGCACCAAATCTTGCATCCCTCCCTGTTTTTAAATAACAACTTGAAATATGGTGATATAGAACACTATTTGTCAACTATTTTCTTATCTTTGACAGTTTTGTTAAGTTTTTAAGATGAAACATAAACATAACAAAGCTATAAGTATTTGTTTTATTTTACTTAGTTAGCCATGCCAGAAAACGTGCCGAAACCAATTAAAAAAAATCAAAAGAGCAATAGTGTCAAATTTCCCAGTTTTCATACAAATACAGTAATTTTTGAATATAACTAAACACATATAAAACTTATTAAATACTATATTTAGGCACCTGTCGAAGCAGACCCCTGGGAGGGAATAATTAATGCTACAACAGATCCAAATAAATGTTTTCAAGTGAACAGTGATTCTGATACAGAGAATGAAGATTGCCTATTTATTAATGTTTTGACTCCAGAGCTTGATTTGGTAAGCTATTGTTAATAAAGACCTAGTTATATTTTAAAGAATAAGTCAAATTATTACATAACTATGTTCTAATAAGTATCTTATTTCAATCTATTCATATTTTAGGAAAACAGTACTAGAAAACTACCAGTTGTGTTAGGTATTTACGGCGGGTCATTTAGAAGCGGATCTTCTGGATATGGAAGAGGCGGTCCTGACTGGTTTATTGAGAGGTAGATTGTTTTCTATTTAAAGAATGTAGAACAGAACCAAAAAGTATCTACAAAATGTGTTATTTCCAAAATTGTTCTTTCCTCAATTGTCAGGAAATCAACTATTACTACCAGTTCTACAGTTCACTAGTTCGTTCATGTCTCGACTATGCTTACACCAGTTTTTTGGATATCATTGTATATATATATATATATATATATATATATATATATATATATATATAGTTTTTGTGATTTCATTTTGTCCCTTTGCCCCGCACGGGGCTAGCTAGTCTATGGCCTGATGAGCTCTAATAAGAGCGACATCGCGATCGTCGTTTGACAAAAATGGATCTTTGTGGCTGCTGTGATGCGGAACGTGTTCTAAACAAGGATCATATCCTTTTTATGACGTTGGTGTAAGTGGAATAAAGATATACTATCATTTAATGCTCCCAACGAAAGCCAGGAGTCACAGTGTAATTCAATGCCGGTCGTGGTATTAGCCAGCGGAGTAGTTGTGATTTCATTTTGTGTGCGTGATGCAGAACATGTTCCAAACAAGGATTATATCCTTGTTATGACGTTCGTGTAAGTAGAATAAAGATATATATATATATATATATATATATATATATATATATATATATATAACGAGGCAGTAGGTTGAAATTCTTTCAATTTAAGGTTTTTTTTTTTAATAAAAACAAAAAATGTCCAATTTTTATTTATTTTTAACAACATCTAATATTTATCGACACAAGCAAGATCTAAAAATGTTGTAAATAAAAATGAATTGTGTTACCCAAGTTTGTTTTTAAGTTGACTTTCTTTAACCACGCGATAGTAGGTCAGCATTTTCGCAACTCGAATTCTTTGATTGCTAAGTAGCAGAATCACGAAAAGGTATTCCACTGTCTCATCTTCTTAATTAAAACCTCTACAAACAGGAATACACGTAGCAATGTCAACTATCAATAGTCCGACTTAATTCTAAGTTTCAGCATAATAATATCACTAACTTTTGTTTGTTTTTTATGTAATAGTAATTTACAACAAATTTTACAGAGACATCGTCATCGTAAGCTTTAACTATAGAGTTGGGCCATTTGGATTTTTGTCTACTGGTGACACCATAATTACCGGTAATGCTGGACTTAAGGACCAACAACTAGCACTCCAGTGGACATACGATAATATCGAACTTTTTGGTGGTAACAAAAGTCATATTACCCTCCAAGGTCAAAGTGCGGGTGGAGCATCAGTTACTTTTCAACTCTTAAATCCAAAATCAGCAGGTAAATGAATATTCACGATAATACGTATATAACTTATATATATATATATATATATATATATATATATATATATATATATATATATATATATATATAAAATACCCCCCAAGGAAACTGCCTGATGAGCCTTGCCGGGGCAGATACCACGGTAGCAGATTGGCACCTTGGCCCTGGAAACAAACATAGCGTCATGTTTTGGTCGATTCTCGACAAAATGGTGAAGGAGTAATCCTTACCGTTACTGGTTTCGTTTTGTATATATATATATATATATATATATATATATATATATATATATACAAAAGTGGAAAATTCTTGGGTTTAGGTTCGAATTAAAAAACAAATTTTAATTTTTCATTTATTTGACGTTTCGCCCTGTAATTTAGGGCATCTTCAGAAAAATTTTTTGACGCTAAAATTATAAAAATACAGACATTAACATTTAAGAGACACACTGTATATAAAACAATATTACCACGTTAAAACATATTTATATTCAACACTATAAAAGTACGTACCTTGAAATAAGCAGATATTTATTGACAAATTTGTTTATGCTGTCAGAACTTGCATTAGAGCAGCAATGAAATATTTATCACTTGTATGTAAAAAAGTGCACATATCGATAAAAAATCGATAGGTACCGATCTATAAAGGATGCGAAATGATAGGTGGCCTTGGCCTATGATGATAATAAAATTTACAGAGATATTCGACATTTCATTTCCGATAGATGTCACGGCTGAGTTTTGGATTGTTTAAAGCAAATATTTCTGTGACATTTTTTATCGCTTCGATTTATGTGCATTTACGCATTGAAGAGATAACACATTTTCGAGGAAAACTGATTTTTTTTCAATTAAAAAAATAGGCATTTGGTCGGGAAACTGATTACGGCGCCCAAAAGCACTCAAAAAGATACACACAAAGGATGATTTAGGAAGGGTCTTGGAATATATACAGGGGTTGCAATCAAGAGGTTAAGTTTGCACAAAAAAACAATTTTTTTCTTCCATAACTTTTAAACTGCTTAAATTTTTTAAATTCGGTTTTAAAAATTCGATATTCCTTTTGGCTGAGTAATTTATTTTGAAAAAATATTGTGACAGCTTTCAAAAGAAATAGTTTTTTTTTCGGTAACTTCTGAACTCTTTAAAATTTTTATATACGGTTTTCACAGGTCCATGTAACTTTTATGGGTGTTTTATCGAGATAATTAAAAAAAAATTTCAAAAAAAAAAATTTTCCCCATAACTTCTGAACTGCTTAAAATTTTTAAATACGGGTTTCACAGTTTTTGTAACTTTTAATTTATTTTAGAGAAATATTTTTGCAGCTGCCTAAAAAAACGTCAAGTATTCCTAATTTTTATATAGCTATATTTTTTTTAAACGAGATTTTTGCAAATAAATGAATAGCACATATATCTGTACCTAACCGGCTATATAGGACCAGCGGACGTTTGTTAATCAAAAATAGCCGTCGAAGTTATGATAATAGTTAAATCGGGTCGAAAATAAGTGTGTATGACTAGACACCTAAGGTCACGCCCACCAAAAGAACAACCTGACATAGTACTTGTTAAGATTATTGTGTGTGCAAAATTCACATCGTGCCTTTATCCTTAACAGGTCTTTTATTCATATTTAAAGTATTGCGTAAAAGCAATTATGTATTTGATGCCGAGCAACAAAAATTATACAATAGGAAAACTACGTTTTTATATAGGGCGGCACTTGCTAATAAGCAAAATAGGCGCCAGCCAAGCGCCTCAGTTTCTTAGAGGCCTCATGCTAAGAATCGACATTTTTTTACACAAAGTATCTCTGTAGATAAAGCTCAATATAATTTTATTGGAAAATATTGAAGTGATACTCATTTGCACAAAATGATTGTTGAATTGAAATCTTCCTTAAATTTAAATGGAGAATTGAATGTGTCTAAAACCTGATTTTTGGTATATTTAGTAAAAACTTTTTGGTGTAAGCGTAATATAAAACTGGCGTGATGTCGTGTTATTTGTATAGAGAAACCCTGGAAAGAAACTATTTTGGTTGTTCGTCCTTATATTAACAAAGCAAATTTTTAACATTCTTAATTAAAACATAAATTAAATTGCATAAACGCCAGATCGTGCGTAATTACGCAATGTAAAAACGCTGAGATTACGCCGTTTTTTTTTAATCTATCAGAAAAGGATTGTGACGAATATATTAGTAAAATTAAAAGGATATATAAAGATAGCATTGATACTCAGCACTTCCGCTATAAAATTATGCATTTTTTAAACTTTGTGAAAGAAGAAAATATTTCAAATCCTGCCAATATGTATAATTTAATTGATAATGGTGCGAGATCAACTTTTCCCATTGTTGAAATTGTATTAAAGTTTGCTTAAAAATGCCTGGCAGTAACGCCTCAGGGAAGCCTTTTTTCAGTTTTAAAACGGATAAAGAATTATTTCATAATAGTTTAAGATCTGACTGCATGAGTTCTACGCACATCTGTTTTTTAATCCAAGCGTAATTTTTGGAGATAATTATTAAGGGAGGAATACGTTTCTGTAGGGTTGCCAAGCAAAATATGGCTCGTAATTTTTTTTTCTGATACACAGGATTATTTGTGAAAAACGCTTAAATATATTTCGTCGAATATTTCGAAAAGTATGGTTGTACATTATTTTCCACCACCGTCAACTTAATTTTTTTTTAAATACAGACCTAGATTTTTATTCTCATTTTCAGGATCATTTTTTATCCATTAGAAGTTGGTTCGGTTCTAAACTAAGATGCTGCAAATAATGCCAGGCAACTAGCAACTTTAAATTGGTCCGGATTTTTTTTTCTTAAAAAAAACCTACAGGAGTTTAAAATTTGTTATTACTACTGTGCTTTTACGGGAAAAGGAAACCACGTGTTTTGGAGTGACATGTTTTGTATTAGATTCCACAGATTTTCGTAAATGTTATCTTCAAGGAATCAGAATACTTAGCGAGTATGGGCAGATTTAGTTACTAGTTATTCGTACTAAATTTGTATGTACCGCAGTTATACAAGAAATACAATATTACTGTGCGTACAAAATGCTGACACAGTATGAAACAATCCACATTAAATTAAAGAAGAGCGTTGAGCAGCTTTACTGTGGCAGCTGAATCAAATCTAACCTGTACCTGATTACTCAAAATTATATTTACCCTTTGATAATGAATTTGCTATATTTATATAATTTGGCCACAGGATAAACAAATCATCTGTAAAACCATTAATCAACTGATTCCCTAGGACAACAAAAGTGGTATTAATCATTAGCTAGTACAAAAAACGCTTAGTTTCAGTCAATATTTGCTTAGATACTTGATATATGTACAATTTTTGTCTATCAAGAATGAAGAAATTCATTCTAAATCAGATTTACCTGTAATGGTTTACTTTATAAATAAAACAAAAATAGGTAAATCCAATAAGTAGAAATTCTTAATATTAATTTACTTTTCTCTATTTAAGTAAGAAAGCACAGTTTCCTTTAGACATTTTTATTTGAAATCAATAATTTTCAAAAGACAAAAAGTGGTCTTATAAAATTCGGTTCCTACATCAGTTTAACTTAATACTTGAGTTTATTATATTTATGAATTCTATTTTAAAGCGCGGGACACGAAAGAAAACCGGGCGGAGTCAATCGGTTTAGGAAGGTTGGCCAAGAAATCTCTTTAAACCAGTGGTGTCCCGTCGTTCTATAAATAATATAGCACTCCTTTTTGACTATACGCACTTCAGATAATTAAAAAATGTAACTATGCTTTATGAACCTTTATCTATATTTGTCTGTTTTCTTTCGTGTACCGCACTTCTATATCTCTTTTGTGTTGCAAAAACGGCGAACTTTCCTTTTACCTATAAATATATTTTTTCTTGAGTTCTGTTACTAGTAGTACGGTTCCCGGGTTACTGCCTACGTCCACTATTATTGGACCACCCAGTATAGTGATACACGATTTACAAGTCCAGATTTTTACAAGGGCAGCCAGCATTAGATCCAGTGAACGCGATTTATCAAAATTTTAATTTATGCAGTTCGGCTTTGGGCTACTCGGTTATGCCAAAAGTGGCCGTCTGTCTCCATTTGTCATATTACTTTATACAGAGGGCGTCATTGTGAGGTACTTTTCCGGCGTTTCCTAATTGCGTGCTGATGTTAAAGGGGGTGTTTTTATGTCCTAAAAGTCTCAACTTTTGAGATACGGGATGGTTTAAAAGAAAGTTTAAAAAGAAAACATTTTTTTTCATCCCAATTCTGATGCTATTGTAGATAACTGCATGAAATTTGATACACGTCTTCTATGCATTAAGGAGCATACGGATTTACCCAGGTTAATTACATATGCACGACCCTGGTAGAAATTTAAAAAATTGATTGTTAATAAAAAATGCCCTTTTATGCATAAAAGATGTGTAAAGCCGATTTAAGGTTTTATACCCGTACGGAAAATCTATTTTGTTCTTTACAGCACGAAGTAGGGGTTTGCAGGTCGGAACCTTCTTCAAGTTTATATAAAAATCCTCTATTGTTCGTCGAATTACTTGAAAATCACCATCGGCAATTTTATCTTTGTATGATAATCGGGGTCTTTTTTTACCAGGAGATTTTAAAGGCGAAGTAGAACATGAGCGATCATTATGTTCTCTTTGAATTTTTCTTACACTACTTTCCGAAACACCAGTGTAATATGCAGCGCGTTCTGTTCGATTTTGAATTGAAATAGTCAAATTATTATTTTCAGCTTCTCTAGTATAGGCCTGTATAACGCTCGCAATAACTTCACGTGCACCGCTTCAAATTGTTTTTCCTCTTTTGCTCGCCATCGTTACTTCGAAATAATAATTCAAATTCAACGCAACGCATATATAGAAATGTATAGGCCCCACTGGAAAATAGCAAGTGCATGGAGACTCTAGACACATCCTAATTACAAGTGGACCAATGCGAATTTTACTAAATCCTTGATTAATTTTACGTACCGCTTAGCTGGCTCACTTTATAAGTGAAGCGGCAAACTATTACAACAAATAAAATAACATAAAATTTATTTGCGTACACAAATTTTACTTTTCCGTTTGCTTAAGACTATGAACCTTTATTTTAAGGACCGCCCGGTTTTCTTTCGTGTCCCGCACTTTAGTTAATGACAGACTACCAGAAGTAAATACTTACAAGCCGAGCGTCTGGTAATATTACAACGAAAAATTATGAATATGAAACCTTTGACATCTTTAGTCTTTATGAAACCGCAGTTTTTTACTTAAGGAAATTGGAATTAGATTCACGAATTTCACCTTTGATTACATGACATCTATGAGAATAATTCAGCGCAGTAAAACAGTGACATTCATTCGTGCATTTGATGTGATCCATTTCACACTTATCAATTTGATACGGTCTAAACCCAACAACCATGATTTCTAAATTAAGTGTTTGCTTCTTCAATATATTAGCTGCATATGACGTACTCAACTTCTTAGCTAAACTAATTTATAAACTATTTCTATTCTTTATTACCACGAAACGTTTTTGAGGATACAAATAGTTTCCTACGTTAACTCAATTCAGTAAATGTATAAATGGTAAGGACCTATTGTTAGCCATTGAAGAAATTGGATGGTTCGTGACATAGTAGTCATGTATGTATTACGTTTATACTATCAAATTGATAGATGCCTGTTTTGCTTTTTATACAGCAGATTAGACTTGATTACACAGCAAAAGTTATAAAAAGTCAGGTCAAGTGTCGTCTTAGTTTCTGTTCGTATCTTTAATATTTCAGAAGGGAGGGTAAAAAATCCGAGAGACAAAAGATACTATTGCACTGCTTGGTTTTCAAATTTATTATATATGCTGTTAAATATGTTTTTCTTGTTCCAATTTTTCTACTTAAATAGAGAACTATTTTCTTGCTTTAGGATTGGTAAAATATGCTTTAGTAGAAAGTGGAACTGCTATTTGTCCATGGGCCTGGATTAAAGAAAACTTATCATACACTATAAAGTTAGCTACTATAGTGAACAATAATACAGAACTTACAGATACAAGCAGTGAATTTCTTCTTCAATATTTACAAAATGCTCCTGCGAGGGAAGTAGATGCAGCTTCTGCAGTTTTATATTCTTCGGTAAATAAACTCAATTAGGTTTTTTACATTTTTGCCTGGAAATTTCGATAATCATGGTTATAAAACAAGAACGAATAGAGTTTTATTGAACCAAAGTTATAAATACATATTCATTAAGGTCGATTTTTTTGTATTAATTTAATATAATAATTTTGAAATCAGAAAAAAAAACTTTTAAAAGACGTTTGAACGTCCCTTAAAAGATTTTTTAAAGAAATGAACTTAAATAAATTAGTTTTTATAATAATAGTTAATATTTAAGTATACTATGGTATTTGAAAGGTTATAAAAGATATAAAATATTGATTAATGTTTAATATGAAAAAATTAAAAGCATATATGATAGCATGATTTGCTAAAAAAACATTCCAAAACAACAACCTAGCTGCACATAAGCAAATAAGTGTTTACATGGTAGTAAATCATCCATTATTCACAAAGAGACCTGTTTCTAAATTAAACAGTAAACAGACGCTAAGTTTCGGTCTCAGTCAAAGTTTATAATAAAATAAAATTGGTTACACGTGTTTCGCCCGGTCGGGCATCATCAGACCTATCAGAAAAAAATATATACTAATTACTAACTAAAAGCCTTTAAATGAAATAAATAAATAGTACCTTTAAAATTAAACACGTCACACATACAACGTTAAAACCGTAAACAAACAATCACATTACATAGTTCGATGGATACTGAAAGAGGTTGAAACAAAATGTGGTCAAATGTATGTATAAAAACTCCTTATGTTTAAATTATAAATAAATAAGGTAGGAATACAATAATGAAAAATTAAAAAAAAGAGGTATACCAGTGGTGAGATTTGAACCCCTGTCTTCTAGGTGAGAGGCAAGAATAATAGATTTACTGCTATTCAGGACTATATCAATGTTATAAACAATATTTCGTTTTGGGTTTTTAGTTGTTAGGTAAATTATTAAAGATCAGGTTCGGTTCAAAATTAAATACATCATTCACGCAACATAAAACAGGGCTCTTTTTAGCTTTGGTTACCTTATTTATTCATAATTTAAACATGAGGAGTTTTTATACATACATTTGACCACATTTTGTTGCAACCTCTTTCAGTATCCGTCAAACTATGTAATGTGATTGTCTGTTTACTGTTTTAACGTTGTATGTGTGACGTGTTTAATTTTAAAGGTACTATTTATTTATTTAATTTAAAGACTTTTAGTTAGTAATTAGAATATATTTTTTCTGATAGGTCTGATGATGCCCGACCAGGCGAAACACGTGTTACCAATTTTATTTTATTATAAACTTTGACTGAGACCGACACTTAGCGTCTGTTTACTGTTGGTTCAACTAGGGAAAACTATTAAAGTTCTGTAGTGAATGGGTTTGTGCAATTTTTATAGATAGAAAAGTTTAATATAAACTGTTGGCTGTAAATAATGAAAAAAAATGCAACAACATAAACTCCGGATTTTTAAAATAAAATAGGATATTAAAGTGCTGTTTTCAAGAAGTGTTCGCAAATTCTCTCCCAAATGAATGAATTAATTCTTGTTTTGACACAAAGCAATCAATTTATGGATGGTGTAGGTAAAAAAACAATGTGTGTGTTGTTTTATTTATTTAATTTTTTTGTTTTGGTATTACGACTTTTTTCTTACTTCTTTGACAAAAAAAATGTTATTTTGCCCTTTTTTATTAAATGAGGCAAATTTACTTCGACATTTATTAAAACAAATTACAGCTACCTGTTTAATTTAATTAAATTTTGAGCTAGAAAAGGGTTTGGGTGGTACACATGGTAAGGTGTTTCCTTACGTGTATTATTGTGTGAATCCTATTAACTTTCTAGTTTTTTATCAAAAATGATTTTGCTATTTTTAGCCAGAGATATTTGTAACAATAATCAAATTTAAAAATTTAATGAGTGTCTTCACAGCACACCATAAAGTGTATATAGTGATCATTATTCCGTAACCATATGTTGCCATGCAAAACCTAATATACATTTTATGTAATAAAGCAGATAGCATGCAATATTTCTTAATGGATTTCAGAGAAAATTCAGTTAAAAAACGAAAAGGTGTAAAATGTCAGTTAATTATATCAATAAAATAGTAAAAAATACAAATACTGCATAAAACCTATAAAAATAAAAAAATAATAAAAACACACAAAATGTTTATTAGCCCCTACATCATTCCGGTATAAACAAAAATAATCCCAATGTTTTTCGCCTATTGCCGTGTGTGTAAATAAACTACTTACTAACAATCAAAAGCGGATTTATTTTTTTGATTCTGAGTAAAATTTGCTAAAACATCTTGAAAACCGCACTTCAACATTTTACTCATTTTGAAAATATTTCAAAATTTATTTTGTAGTATTTTTTTGCGTTATTTATGATTAGAAATGTATTATCTTTAGCAATAAAATCTAATATTTGTTGAGAAAATATAAAAATTTCATTATGCAATGCTTTAATGACTCATACTTTGTGGGTCTTAGGCGATTCCTTTGCCAACCCTTGAACCAGTCCATGAAGGGGCTTTTATTACTCAGCCAATGTATGAATTGCTAGAGGCTGGAAATATAACAAAAGTTCCTCTTTTTATTGGCATTAACTCTGAAGAAGAAATTAGTATGGCCGGTGGTAAGTCCATTCCTTAAGTAGGTATTTTTCTAGTTAAACCTCGTATTACTGTCTTTTCATAAGATATTGTGACACATATTTGCCATAACTATTTACTTAATTCATTAAATGTTATGTAACATCATTTACTTTAAAATATATCACTGTGTAAGTGTAACGTATATTATTTTTTCATTTTTTTTATTTTTGTTTTTTATTTAGCTATTTACAATATTCTTCAATATCACAATAATTTGATAGTATATGAAATTATGCTATGTAACTCATTTTATCTAAAATGACCAACTGTAGGCACACAACGAATTTACGCATTGCTATGAATGAATCTGGCTTCGTATATAATGACATAAACTTGATAGAACTGTGCGATAGAGAATTTCCATGAAATTCACGATTTTCCTTTTTTTAACAAAAATTGGTTGGTTTGGAATTAAACAACCCCTGACAGTCATAATACTACGTATTATAATGTTAATACTGACAGTATACACGCAACTATATTTTTTTTAAAACATATTTTTGTGTTTTAGCTGATTTTCCAGTGCCTATAATACATTTTACCAAGTTTTGTCATTATATTTGAATCCAGATTTATTCAAAACAAAGCGTAAAATCGATATGTGCCTACATGCGGCCACTTTGGATGTCAAATTTGACAGCATTCTGGACAGCCTAATACATGACAACAACTGACAATGGCATGCATCATAATAAGAACTTAGGTTAATATTAAATAATACAGGGAGTATCAGAATTATTTGTAATTCTCCCCCAGTTAATTTTATTGGTAGTCTTCCAAATATCGAGGAGTTTTATGTGTTCTGGTTGATCGGCGAATTTCTTTTGTATCGCTCTTGCCAGCTTCAAAAGTCCGAACATCTGGAATATCCAGTGCTTCTAGAGGACTAGATGTTTTGAGGTGTGATTCTTCTTGGAGAACATGGAGATCTTGCAAGTTGATCAACTTTGATAGGACTTGCATAATTTGAAACATAAATATTAAAAACATCAAACAAATTGTCTTCAATTTGTTATTTGCTGTTTTCAACAGAATCTGTATTAAGCAGAGAGATATCTCCTCTAGATGCCAGATGTTTTATTGAATCTGTAGATTCCTTGCCATTTTTATAACGAATTAAAGCATACTCTGGATTAACATTCAATCAATTCAACTTTTTGAACAAGCGGATCGTATTTACTCTGTCGTACATGTTTCGTTAATAACACTGTTTCTGAAGGTTTCATCCAAAACGGTATAGACGGGCCACTAGTTGACCTCATTTAACAAGAAAATAGCCTTTCGTGTGGTGTTTTATTAGTTGCTGTACAAAGCAGAGAAGGGATGGAATGTAAAGCATCAGCTAATACTTCTTCCCATTAAGTTGGTTTCAGGTTTCTTGTTTTATGTGCCAAATTGACAGTTTTCCATAAAATTTCGTTATACATTTCTACCAGTGACAGCTCGTACTCTAAAATGTAGGGTCGGCCGAGGCTCAAGGCCAATGAAGGGCGGTTTTACGGTAAGGGGGTAACGAGGTAATTACCCCCCAGAGCGGTCAAACATCATGTGTAATTTACACATTTTTACGTGAAAATTACGATTAAAAACTAGGCTAGGAGACACTATAGCACAAGAGCGATCTAATGGATTGGGTCTCTTGCATAGAAAAAAATTGGACGTTATTCTATAACTATTTATTATAGGCGTTTTTTTTTCACTTATGCCACAAACAAACATCAATATGGGTATTTATGTTCTTCTCATACCATTACAATAAAATATATTAACAGACTTTTTTTAAATCAACCCCTACCCCCAGAAAGGTTTTCTAAAATCGCCTTTGAGGCCAATGTGCTGTTAATTCGTGCCGCGTCCAAATATGGTCAAATACTAGTCTTATTATTTTCCGTTTATTTCTTCAATGATAATTAGGTAGGCACCAACCTTTATATAGCAGATCTAGGCTAAATTTAATAAATAAGAAAAAATATTAGTAAAACGCTCTAGCCAGTCAATTTAATTTTTTGATATTTTAATGTATCTTGCCTCCAGAGGAAAATAAAATAGATGCCAAAGTGAAAGCCACATACACAATATCGAAAAAAGTTTATTGTCCAGCAAGAATCACGATACAGCCGCCCGGCTTATAAAACAAATTGCAAATGATATTTTAAAATATTCACTTCACATTTTGTCACCACATTTAAACATGGAACATGGAGTGAAAATTGCTGATATAATATATTAACCATCATTAGTCATGACTAATGTAAAGAACTAACAAATTAATTCAAAAATAAGTAGTATCATTTAATAATAATTACAATTAATACCTGAAAAATGGTATTATTCAATTGAAAAAAATTCCGGGGATACGGTCACATCGAGACCGGCCGGTGTTGGGTGATATAAGCTACGTTGAACGTTATAGCATGCGGATGTATGCGAACGTACTACGTACTGCGTGAATTAGTAGCTGAAGTCTAGCATGTGAGATGACGGAATCGGCTGGCCGAGCCACCGTCTATAATAAATATATTAGAATATCTGTGGACGATGGCCCACGGACTGTTGTTAATGGCGTTATTTGTATGTTAGTCAAGCAACGATAATAGGGATAACTACCTATTTTGCTATGTGCCCAGAAAATAATAAACTACATTTTGGTTTTGTGCGTTTTTAGGATGTTTGCAAAATTATTTTTGAAAAATATTTACTTACTTTTTTAAAAAGAGAATTTTCCCTGTATATTTTCTGGTACGGCCCGGCCGAGCTATTCAATGCAGAATGCAGAAGTTGCCTTTATTATATGTCCACTTGAATTTTTGCAGAATTTTTATTTCATCTTGGCACAACAATATCATAGTTGTAACAAGATAATTGCAATCTTCATGTTAGGATTTTCTCGTTATTAATTTTACTTAAATGTTGAACATGAAAGATCTTCTTGGTCAGTAACAAGTTTAAAATTACCATAAGGAAATGTCTCCATTTTCGAAGAGCTTCCACACAAACAGAAGCTTTTTTTTACCAGAAGAATGTTACTGCTCTGTTTCTGATAATATTCTTGAAAAGAATTCTACAGATCTTCCACACTGACTTAAAGTTGCAGCTTTACAATGGTCTGAATTGTCATTGGTTTCTACAATCAATTCCGCTTTTGCATCTACGGTCCAGAATAAAGAATTTGCAACATGTTTTTTTTATTATCAAAGGATCCCTTATAAAATCATCATCCGCGGAAACGGATTTAAAATTGCAATTTTTGCTTAAGAGCTTGAAAATACTGGTCGATACTTTCTGTAAGCTGTTTTTTCTTTGTAGCTAGTATGTGTTGACATAATATTTCGTTAGTTGGTTTTACATATAGATTTTTCAAAATTTGTGTATCGTGTTCAAAATTTTCATAGTCGTTTATATATTCCGAGACACTATTAAATAAAAAATTAATCAATAATTTTAGTATAGCACTATCGTGGAGTATATTTTCTTTATCGCTAATTTCTAAAAAAATCATAAAAGTTTTGAACCAGTGTTTAGAATCTCTAGCAGCTGTGGCTTCGTGAGAATCTGCTTCAAAACGCTTAGGCTTGAGAAACTTGTCTATAAGTACCAGGTTTTTCGGATTCTAAAATAATTCTGTTCATTAAATTGTAATAAGAAAAACGTTTTCGGTACATAATGTTTAATTATCAGAATTTAGAATATGTGACAATACAAAACAACAACTGACAATCATATACAGATGATATAAATCATAATAACAACTTAGGATAAGACTAAATAATACAGGGGTATCAGCATTACATGACATGAATAATGTTCATAAATTGAGCATATTGCCAAAGCAATACATAACAAACATTTTCTTGATTTTCAAATTTTTAAATTTTGAATTTGCTGTAATTATGTTATTTTACCTTCTGATAAAATGTATTAGTTCCAGTACACTCATTTTCTTCTCAATACCTACTATTTTCATTTTTGGATTATAGCCTTTATTAATATTTACACTATAATTTTCTCCTATACATTTCTTATTTACTTCGTCAGTTTTTTTAACTTCTTTTGTATCACATTGAACAAATAATATTCCTAAATTAATATGTCTAATATTAGAAATTTTAACATTTAATACTGTAGGTTTCAAAAATTGCTGTACCTCTACCTTTGTTTCTTCAATATTTTGCTTCTCTTTTTACTTTATTACTACTAAATTTTGATTTCTTTTTGCTGTAACTGATTCATAGCTTTTCTTTTCATTTTCTTTACGATGATTTTGATTTAACATACTTAACTCTTATGTCCACCTGTACCGCTTAAATTTGATCTGTTGTAGCCTTCAAACCTGCATTCTTCATTTTCCTTTACGATTCTACTTTTTTCTTCTATAATTTCATATTTTTGGTCTCATAATTTTTTATAATGAACTTCTAAATATTTCAGAGACAATTTACATGTTAAATTTCCATTTTAATTGTCAAAGTTTTCAAAATCAGTGTGTTTTCCGCTTCTAAAAATTGACACACTTCAAAATTTGTCAAAAAAATGTTTATATATTTTTTCTTCTAAAAAACAGAAGGAATCCAAAAACTAAAATCTTCCCCTTGTACAAAAACCTTCCCTCAGTTACCTCACTAACCTCACTGCAATCAAACGTAATAGCTGACAACTACTCACAAAACTAATTTTAAAAACGAAAAAACCAGCACAAAATATAATATTCGTCTTGTAGTTGTTATAATATGAAGGGAAAAGGGAAATGACTGCAGATAGTTTAGCACATAAAAGTATGGGTCATTTAAAGCAAAGAAGTATTATACAGGGTGCCCCGAAATTAAGGGTCAATATTAGTATTCTATGTGATAAAAGAAGAATAAAACGTCATGTAAACATACATCGCAAATTGCATTTGATGATGGTTTTTCCTAAATATTATACGCAAATCCTGTCAAAATATAAATACTATATCAGGCGCGTGTCGAATGAGAGGGGGAGAGGGAAAAATTGCCCAAATTTTTTTATGCGTAGATTTTTTCAATTTCAAATTATAAAAACTTAGGACAGGACATCATAGCAACTCTCTTATACAGGGGGTTATATAAGATCCTGTCATTTTTTTTTAGGTTTCTTCGACCAGAATTAGATTAGAAAAATCAATTTTTCTAAAAAAACCCTGTATATCGGAAAGGATGTTAATAATTCAAAACTGTTGAAAACTGTTTTTTTTACCTAGCTCTAGATTATTTATGTAGCACAAAGAGAAAAAGAAATCTTCCACAGTAAGAATTCTGGGCGAATAAACTTTTCAAAAAATAACGGGGTCTTATATAACATTCTGTATAACCCGGTTTCGATGAAGTCCTGAGGTTGTCCTTATTCGACTGCATACTCTTGGAATTGATCAATCAAAGGCCGAAAACCGTAACTGAAACTCGTCATTCGTATTGCAAATAGTGCATTTTGAATATCCAGTAAAAATTTCCTTTGTGAACTTCGAAGTTTCAGCAGTGTAGTTAGAGACAACAGGTCTTCACCTACAATGGTCAAAGAGACGATAAGCTAAAGTATGAACTAAAGTACTATGTAAAGATAAATAATAAAAGGATATATCGGTAAATATCGGAGCACCTCGGTAATATACTGGGAGAGAATATATACTTCAGATAACCAACTATATATTTTGACTATTCATGCATACATATATGCATTGAAAGTAATAAAACATGATTATAGAGTTCGATTCGAGAAAGCGTTGTAACTATTTAAAAATAAAAGTAATCGGTTAACAAAAGTCTTCCCTTGGACAGAGGAGTTTGAGTTCGAAAAAGAGCTATGTAATTAGAGAAACCATTTTTAAACTGATAATGTCGCATTAATAAATAATTTTTATAAGACACTAATCTCCATTCTTAAGTTATAAGCAAGTAAAGAGATAAAAAGATTAAATACAAACTTAAAGAAATGAGAGATTAGTAGTGGTAGTGCAACATTGGTCGTCAAATAAAAGCCTTTGCTGTATCAGGCAGCATTGTAGACCACTCTTACAAATATATCTCATTCTGTTCCTTTCCTCTGTGAGAATGTAAAACACCACAAGTCATTTCTCATTACATCACAATCGACAAATCTACATCAAAAAATGACATGATACTAGTGACATAAACATTAATAAAAACACTTATTTTATTACTGTGCTTATAAAACATTTAACAAAAAATAATTTAGAAATAAAACTAATAGAAGTAAGAATAGAATTTAACAGAATATAGAAATAATAAATGATGAAACTATTTAGACTCTATAAGACTTAAAAGTTATATTATAGGAAATATACACGCAATTATTTTACGCTAAAAATCGCCAAGCACAAAATGTCAAAATTCGGGTCAATTAATCTCACATAAGACATATCAAACAACATATCCACCAAATTTCGTTCTAATCGGTTAAGTCGTTTGGGGCCTAATACCTTAAAATTATAATATTAGGAGGTAACGATTTTTTAGCGGAAATAAGTTAATGAGATCAAAATGTAGATCACAATGAGACTATATTTTGGTATAATTAAAAGTAGGATTAACGCTTGCAGTGCCACGATATATCCATTAAAATATATCTGTAAAGGGGAAAAACAATAAGGTTACAAGTGTAAGGCGGAATAATGCTGAAGTTGCAATATTATCGATGACATGTACAATATATTTAAAAAATCAATATAAAAAAACTACTTTCTTTATTTAATTAAAATTTTGTACAAAAATCAAGTGTAATCTAGAAATTAACTGGTAAGATTTTGATACGTATCCAATATGGCAGAACAAAATGGAGGTCTATTAAAATGTTTAACAATCAGAGGAAAAACAACTTATACGTTTAACTTAAAATTGTGTACAAAAATCAAGTGTGGCATAAAAATTAACTAGTAAGATTTTCAATTGACTTTTTGTGCATATGTCGAATATGACGTAGAAATAACCTGGAAAATTTTTGGTAAGAATCCAATATTGCGGAACAAAGCAGCTTAAGGAAATATTTAAAAAAATAGTATGAAAGACCCCTTGACTTGAAGTTGACATCATTTTGCATAAAAATAATCGGCGTAATGACACCTTTCTTTCGTTAAAAGTAATGAAAAGTACCACTCCTTATTTTATGTTAAAAAATAAAAAATAAATCAAAAAAATTAAAAAAAATCATACTTAACCACTATCCCTAAGAAAAGCAAGGACTCATAATGAAGGAAGTTTCAGATAAAGTCAATTTACAGATTTTTTCTTATTACTGGCAAAATTTTCCAGCCAGTAGTCACAAAGATTTTTGAAGGGTCTTTCACACATTAAAAATCACTAAACCCAGAAAAAAATAAAAATTGATATTAATTGTTTAAGAATTTATAAATAATATTTAAGATAGCGGTATATATTTTTATATCTGACTATATTTTGGTTAATAAAACTTTCTTTAAAAAATTGTGCCTTTAGAAAAATTGTGGAGCTTCATCATTTTTCGCCATTAAAAAAGGAGATTATGGTTATTTTTTTCATAAATTTTCAAACCCTATGATATATGCATAAGGCTTTCCTTATACATATACATAGGTTAGAAATTGAGAGTTATAATAGGCATTTTAAAAATTAAGTACAAAATCAGACACTAGAAAAGACTCCTGAGAAAATTTACAAATTTGCGGCGTTTATCATTTTTATGTTACAGGCTAATATTAATTAAATATAATGTCATGGTATGTAGAGATGCTAACAATAGTATGTACTCCAGATTTATTCTACCATTTGCAAGTCTGAAAAGTTAATAATATTACGAGCTAATATTAATAAAAATATTACAGTAATATGAATCGTTAATATAATATTGGTAATCGTTAACATTGACGAGTACGGTAAGTGAATCACGTCACTGAAAATTAATTAAGTATGAAGCGTTAATGTCAAGGGACGAAGCTTTTAATGATATTTTTACAGAGATCCGTTTTCGAAATGACGAACCCAGGGATGGTTTGCCACTTTTTCTGCTATTTGTGCACGTCTATCTCAAACAGTTTAGCCAAAAGACCAATATTAATCAACTGCGTCTCTACCTATTTAGGCATTAGAAGGACTTTCGTGCATTAATTTGGATTTTTAATGAACTTGAGCATGTGCGATCACTTTATACAAACGTAGTAAAAATTAAATTAAATATTGTTAGACAATTGTTTTAGGCATGCACAGTAGCTTAACTATTAATAATTAGACTTAAATACATCTACTATTATAACATTTTAGTTTTTCAATAGTTTTAGGCATGTGCAACCATTTTATGCAAGCGAAGTAGCTTGATTTTTGTTAATTAGACTTAAGATATATCTAATATATTTTAACATTTTAGTTTTTCAGAGATTTTAAGCATCCGTATCTATTTATATTCGGTAAGCTAAATATAAAAGGACTGAGATACGACTTAAAAAACAACTCTAGAACTGGTTTGGAACAGATCTGTTTTAGGAAAAAAAGCTTTAAGAATCGAGTCTGTTAAGAAAAAAACAATTCTAAAATAGTTCTTCCGCTTCAGTCCATACTTTAACTCATTATCTCTTTGATTGTCATACAGTGAAGACGTGTTGTTTGCCACTATATAGAGTACATCTTTACCGAAATGCTCCGATATTTACCAACATCGCCTTTCAATATTTATAGATATGTATACTGCTTCAGTTCATTCTTTAGCTCATTATCGCTTTGACTGTCATAGTGTCACTACGTGCCTTAGAGAACTCTTTGTTTGAAAATTATCATATCAGTGTTTTCCCAAAGCGTAATTTGTTTTTTGTTTTTTGCCTTCTACAAATGATATGTTTTCGTCAATTAGGTCTCAGGTTGAGAATGCTAATTTAGGGATTGAGGCTTATAGCAAAATTTTAAAAATTGTTCTCGTGCTATTCGTAGTTTGAATAAACAGTTAAAACGTTCAAAGTCGGTAGCTGAAAAATCACATAACATGCTTATACTTAAGACACAAAAGTAGAGGTGGTTCCGGAATAGGCAGAGCCAAAACAGCGATTTGTCGTGTAAAGTAGGACGTTATTAATTCTGTGTTAGAATCCAGGATTAGATCTGCTACCATTACCAACTTGCGTCATACTGATCTAAAACCTTTTTTGCAAGACTGTGCTGTATTATTCAAGAGACGAATCCAAAATGCACTGAAAAAAGATGAGGCCTGGAAAATAAATGCAGTTTTTTGTTTTCAATTTGAAGTCAAAATTGCTGATAAAGTGTTATTATAATTAAAATGTTTGAATACTACGAATGCTCTTATATATCAGAATATAGATATAGACAGTTGGTTTATAGAAAAAATAGAAAATCCTCTTTTAACCAAATTAGACAAAATTAAAAAAAAAAATAAGGACATTGAGCAGAGTTATTAATCCAAAGGTTAAAATTAACAGATTTAATCCGCTCCTGGTAGGTACTTATACAAAGCTCTCAAAACCAATCGCCAGGAGGGAGGCAAATATCAATGTGCAAAATGTTGATGACATATTTTGCATGGGCAGTATCTGACATCCGTTGTGCTGTAACTTAAAAGGTATTCAATTTATAATGACTGCAGGTCAGATTCCTCGCTTCGAAAAACATAATAATTTATCTGTGAATGTTTATAGATTGAAAAACATATCTAGAAATAATTTTGAAATCTTACCGTATTGCATCACAAAGGAAGAGAAATAGAAACAAATCAACTTGTTGCTTTCGCAAAATGATAGGTTTCGTACCTATTACATATCACTATGCATGAAGTAGGAACTTATTACCATTATTATCTACATAGCTCACCAGACGTAATTAAAAAACACAATGTGTAATCGGTGTCTACACTTCTTCTATTCTGAAAAAAACTTGAGCATCACCCTAAGCATAACTATGTTGTTCCTTTCATCAAGAGTACAACACGTCAAAATTTAGAAACTTTAGACTCCTTTCCTCCGTTCCTTAGGTTATATATGCAGATACTGACTGTTTACTAATTCCCGAAGAAGATGATCCTTTTAAAATTACTGAAAAATATCAGAAATATGTGCCTTTTAGAGTTGGGTATTATGTAAAATGTTCATATGATAATTCCCTATCATTTTATAAATCATACGGATTGGATACCAAGGTTTGTTAAATAATTTCTGGACTTTGCTGAAAATGAAGGGACAGTGTTCCTCTACGACATGCCTATGGATTCACTTTCAGACGACGATAATAAAATATTTCACAGTTCCAAGCTTTGTCATATTTTAAGAAACCTTTTCTCCGGATGAGAAGAAAACTATCAAAAAGTTGTACTAGTAGAATAGTACGGGTACAACCTCACTTTTTGTGATGGACATCTAGTACTAAGGGTACTAGCTGAGATAGATGAAAATGCTGTTTTACCTGTGACCAAAAAAATATATATTTCCTTCACAAAATACATTCCTGGAATTTCTGTCAAGTCCCGATTTATAGATTCCTTCAGATTGCTGTCCTCGAGATTAGATTCAAATGGCATCAAACCTAGAAAAGTATCCCATATTAAAAAGTAAAACGTATGTTATATCTGAGGAACAATAAATCATCATATGGATATTTGGGAAAAGCTTTATAAACTGTACTGCCTTAAAGTATTACTTTTTATAATTAGTAGTTAGGAGACAAGCATATGAGCGATGATGAATATCAACATGCACAAAAATTGTGGAGTATTTTTGACTATAAAAGGTAATAAGACTATTTAGATTTATACCTTAAAACAGACGTTCTGCGTTCTGCGAATTAGCCACAAAACCTATTGGTTATTCCCTGCGCAACAAGAGCTTAAGCCCTTAATTAAACTAAACATGATTACATTTATAGAGCGTGGAATAAGAAAAGGTTTAAGTCAGTGTTCAGAACGTTATGAAGAAGCTAATAAAAATGTATCATTAGTATGATCAGACAAAAAATCATGTTAATAACCAATGTGGGTCGGCAATGTCCCAATTTCTGTCCTATGAATTTAAATGGATAAATGAAAATAACGTAAGGATATTTCATGGTTTTACTATACCTAACGACTCTTATAAAGGAAATATTTTAGAAGTAGATCTAGAAATTCCTCATTAATTATAAGTTTTCTGATCTACCACCTTGCTCTTAGCACTGTGAATCTAAAGCTTTTGGCTTTTTAGTGTTAGAGGCTTTTTATGCTTATATATTCAGGTAAACCTGAATATATAATTTATTATAGGAACTTTGGCATTGGGAGTAAAATTAACAAAAATTCATCGAATCCTTTCGTTTAAGCAATCACAGTGGTAAGAGTCATATATTAAACTCAACAATCGTCAATAATCCAAGAATGAACTGGAATTTTTTTTTAAACTGTTGATAAATGCCGTGTTTGGAAAGACTATGGAAAATATACGGAATATAAATATTTGTGAAGCTAAAATGAATAAAAGATTTTCGATTGTAGAATATTATATACAGATACGGACAGGCTAACGTATAAAATTAAACATAGGGACGTATATAGTGTAATTAAACAAGATTGTTATAATTATTTTGATACTAGCTATTACCTAACTGATAACATTCGACAAGTTAACAGTTATTAGTGAGGAATTGGCAAAATAGGGATGTGAACTGGAAATTGATAGAAGGGAACGAGGTTAAGAATCCTTTAACGAGGAATATCTACAACTTATTAATAATTTAAATAAAGATCCTGAGCAGCTACGTTCAGATATGGTGGGAGAGAACCATAGATTTTTAAATACGTGTGTACAGAGGTGTGTAAATTAAAAATAAAAATAAAAAACTATTAGGTGTGTTCTATTTCTTTATATACCTACCTTAATATCCTAATTTAAATAATATTAAGAAGCAACAATTACATACTAATACGTTAACAACTACAGATGTAGGCTACATAAATCTTGTTTGCATAACTAACAAACAGCGAACTACTGTTTTTCTAGACTTTTTCAAATGAGTTTTTCTGTTTCCTCTCAATATCTAAAATCAGTTAAACCCTTATATTCTATCAAACTGACATTTTAAAATTATTTTCTCTACCCATTTAACAAACCAACCAGCGTAAACTTGTATACATAGAAAACTAATATGCATCTATAAAATTCAATTCAATCTATTATTAGACAAATCAATCATAGGAATAATATATTTTTTTATATTAGATTTTGCAAACCTCCAAACGAAAGCAACAAACTATGATCAAAATCCACTTTCCTTAGTACCTTGGCAGTTCGATGCAGTTCCACAGGAAAACAAAACCGCAGTGGCAAATCTTATTAAAAACGCTTATGTCGGTGACAACTCTTTCACAGATAAACTTGGATCAGTGGTATCTGTAAGTAATATATATTATTATATATTAAAATCAACCATCATATTAGTATTGTTTTTGAGTTTTGTTTTCAATTAGCTCTTAGAAAAGTTAATTTGAATGCTAAATGAGACTGTTATTACAATCGTTGTATGAGTTGCTCATACAACTTTCCAACCAAACTATTTCAAAGTTAATTTCACAATCTAAGAACTTAGAATAAATATCCCCAAACTATGTATTTTTGAAAAGAAGAAGTGTCAGGCTATCCAAGACCAAAAAAAATATTTAGGGTGTCCCATTTAAAATAAAACAGTAATTTAGTCACAAAAAAATAGGTATTTCTCCGCGATCTTAGGATAAATAGGAAAATTTGGCAACATTGACAAGAAAAAACTCGGGGTAAATCTAAGTCATTTGGTGAAAACCGTATTTCGATATCATTATTCGTTTTCGAGCTATTAAGTCGCGAAATGTGTTACTTTTCCGTGGAATACCCTGTATAATATAATGCAGAGTGCTTCACTTTTAACTAACATGCGAAATCACAAAAGATTCTTCACTAGGGATGGACGTTGTATCGATATGTCGATAGTTATATAGGTAAATAAAAAATTATCGATATATCGATGAATGCCGATAGGTTTGCAATAATGCGGATTTGTATCCGATAATATCGATAGGTAGCCGATAATAACTATAGGTAGCCGATAATAACTATAGGTAGCCGATAATAACGATAGGTAGCCGATAACAACGATAGTTATACATTCACAGAAATGTGAGGATTCTATTATCGCCCATCTCTATTCCTCACACTTTTTATGGAAAATGGCTTTTAATAGATTTTTCAAATTTCCAATTTTTAATGCAGTTTTCGATGTTCTGATCAAAAGTTCTCGTGAGCATAATCAATTCTTATGACTACTTTTTAAGATTCAGGGTGTTAAAATTTACCGAATCCCATACAAAATACATATGTAAAACAGAATGACACCAAAATATCAAGATATTTAACGTACAGTACTTTTAAAAATAAAATAGGTCTGAAAACGCTTTGTTTCCGCAATATTAGGATAATAAGGTTTAAAATATTAGACCCTATATATTGAGAGCAAAGCATTTGGGGACCGATTTTGATATAACACTTTTTCCCAATTTTGGGAAGTAATATTCTGTTGAATGTGTTGAAGAATTAACTTGAACCTATAAGAACTTTCAATCAGGACATCGAAAACTGCGTTATATCAAAGGATTTGAAGAATTTACCGAAAGCCATTTTGTCAAGTTGTATCTGTAGTTGTATGTCGAAGCTAACCGTATTATTGTTGATAAGCAAATTTTGGAAAGCATAACATCGGTTTTTTCTATAGAAGTGTTCTTAAACGAAGACTAACCCAGGTTATGTTAATGTCAAGTTAGATTCAGTTAGGTTGTGTTTTGTCAGATTAGGCTCGCTAAGCAGAATTTTTTGGTAATCTATGCGCTAAGTTGAAATTAGGTAAATAAAAATGAGGGATAACACATGTTGCAAAGCAGAGATTGTTACTTAATCAGTAAAAGAGAATATTTAAATATCTAGTTGGAAAGTGTTTGGCTTAGTTCGTAATAGTTAAGAAAAAGTATCAACATGTAATGTTTTTACTTTATTTGCTAATTAAGTTAACTTTTTAGTACACCAGTGATTCTGTGTTTACGAAATCGATAATAAGATTTGGCGAACTCTATGCAAGATACAGCCCTGTCTATTTTTACCAGTTTTCCTACAAAGGTCTAATGGGAATATATTCATGGTCTATTGAAGGTAAGTAGTATAACAACTGTACCGAGCGGAAAGTTTCCGCCAAAAGTAAAACTAAAAAATTTGTATTATTAATTCAACAATGTCATAGATATTTCAATATTTTTTTAAGTATTAGGCATCACTTCCAGGAACCATGATTTCTTAATAGAGTGAAACTGTGAGAGATTCTATTATATATTTAGTACTATAGTACTAAACAACTCCAACCATTAAAGTATAGCAAATTGGGATTAACTACTTCTAACACAAGACGTCTTCTCATAACCCCAAAAAGCTTGATTTCCCAATTAAACAAAGCCATGGGAAACGACTACATTTTTATGTTTGGTCAGCCAATGCGCGGAGGAATAATTTACATTTACATTAAAACTTCACGCCCCGTATTACCATGGTATCATTACACAAGGTATGATATCTCCCAGGCTAGATGGAGCTAATATACGCACACATGACGTCATCTTGTGATCAATTTTTAAACAGTTCGTAGTTGCTTATATTACCGTGGGCTACATTTCTCCTATTTGTATAATTTTTATCTAGTAATAATTGAAAATGAGGTATTATGTAAAATGTAAAAAGCACTACAACTTTTTACAAACACTTCCACTATATTTGTTTAACACGTTTCGCTACACGTAACTTCTTCAGATGTTACATCTGGAATGAACAAACTTCTTTTATTTTTATAATTATATAAGCAATTCTGTATATCATTTAGGCAAACTTTCTATAATTCAACAGACGAAGACTACGTCCAAGCAAGAATTAAGACAAAAATTCCTGCTAATCATTTTTAATATTTTGATAATAACATGAAGTTCGCTTTCTATCAGATTCCAATTTGAGAGATAGTAGCAGACTTCCAAGGACATAAAACAAGTTTTACTCTATAAAGTCTAATAATTACAACTGAACAGAAAAGGAAGTCGCGAACGACTAGTTAAATGCCCGCTACTCACTATTGGTTCATTCGTTGTTTCGTTCATTCATAATGTGCAGGATCCCGTCCATGCAACTTGTTGCGCTGCGATTCCGTCTTTTGGGATTTGATGCGGTGAACCCTTCATCCGTATTAAATCTTGTTTTTTTATATATTGTCAAACATTTTGAAATACATGAAATCCATGCGAACGATTTAAATAAAAATTCATGAATAGTGTGGATGAAATATTTGTTCATTCGTTGATTCGCCCATTCGTTCATTCATATGAATTGACGAATCGGATTAACGAATCGAACCGAATAGTGAGTAGCGTGCCTAATACTAAATTCTAATATCTTGCGGTTGTGAAAAAATACCCTCCCAGGTTTTTAGAGATCTTCGCATTTTAGAGTCCCAGGATGCCAAAAAACATGTTTTTTTTCAATTCCGTCCATCTGTCTGTCTGTTGACTTAATAAAATATTTAAAAATCAGCCTGACAAAACTATTTATTAGATTGAATTCAAATCTTGTGCAAGAATAAAGTATAATATAGAGATGAACTGGTAAAATTGTAGTACGAATTCGTGATGGTAGAACCAAATGGCGGTCAAATAAAATGTTTGTAATCGTGAAAAAAATCATATTCTAGCGTCACTAGATCTTAGATGCCAAAACACATGTTTTCTAAATTCCGCACGTCTGCATGTTGGTTTTTCTGTCTGTTCTGTCAATTCGCGGCATAGCTAAAAAACTACTAATCCAATTAACCTCAAATTTTAGTCAAAGCTACACATTTTGGTCAAAAATTAAGGGTCATATGGAGATGACCTGTTAACATTTTGGTACAAATCCAATATGGCGGAACAACATGGCGACCTAGTGAAACGTTAAAAACAAGTATTACCAAAAAAACTATTTATCTAGTTTTCCTCAATGTTCCTCTCGTAACATTTTGTTGTGAAGCTAAGATGCCGGCTTAAAAAATTCAGTTTGGAAAACTACTTAATAGATTAATTTCAAATTGGGTGCAAGCATTAAGTCTTAATGCTAAAATATCAATGTAAAGAAATCTTCTTATTCAATTGACTTCAAATAATGCACAAATGAAATGTGATATAGGGATCATCTGTTACGAATTCAACATGACGGAACCAAATGGAGGTCTTAAAATATCGATGTAATGTTCTTTTTATTTTAAATTATGTCTGAAAACCAAGTATGACATAGGTAGAAGCTCGCAAAATATTGGTAAATAAAAATGTTTAAAAAGTATATGTGTTACTAAATGACTATGTACGAGACTAAATTTTGTCACTATTCCTAAAAAATGGAACAATTAATAGCGGGGGAAGTTCCGGGTAAAGGAAATTTACCGATTTTTTATGCCGAACTTTCGGAAATTTATTGTTTCCTTTTTCGAGGTTGCAATAAAAAGCAGACCTTTACGGTATGGTATAATTAATATTTCGTTATTAATTGATGTGTACAGATGCGATATATTATCTTGATAACATTTTAAATGTTGATAACTTATTCACTTTTTAACTTATCGAAATGAACCAAAAACCAAGTGAAAAGTGCCATATAATACATGCGTATTGAAAAAAAATTTAACGTGACAATCTTGTTCCAATGTCACAGCTGATGTAACGGGTGACAATTTTTTCAGCACTATTATAGATACAACTTTTTTTTAACACTAGTATTTTATACAAAGTATAAAATAAAATAATTCTACAGAAAATTATGAGTGATTGTAAGAAGAAGAGTGTACATTACATCTATCAAAGTTATCGTTTTCAAACTTGAAGGATTTCCGCAGTCGCTTAATGCCTCGTGCTTTGGAGACTACCACTTTCAACACTGGTTATATAAATATACTATTTCTTCTAATTATTAAAAAACAGAAGATTATCAGTTTTACAAGATATCGCCATAACTTGATTTTTTTTAAATAAGACACCCTATGTGTTTTTTATTATTTGGTTAGCATATGCTGCTTTAATTTTATTAGTATATCACAATATGTTTTCATCCAGTCATTTTCGGTTTATTTACAAGTATGGAAATAATTATATTTCATGGTATGGACTATAGAGTGCCATGGAAATAACATAAATATATTATGTTTGTTTTTATATCGACACATAGTCTTAATGTATTTTTTTATGTTTCTATTGAGAGCAACAAACATTTTGTATTTTCTATGGCACTCTTTATCAAGCACCATATTGATTATGTTACAAATTATTTGTGGATAAATCGGAAACGATTGGATGAAAACATGAAGTGTGATATACCAATGAAATCAGAAGAGAAAATTCTAACCTAATATAAAGTAAAAAATATATTAGGGTGTCTCGTTTAAAAAAATATAGGTTATGGCGATATCTTGTAAAACTGATAATCTTTATACATTTTTTGAATTACAGTTTGCTTTTTTATTAATATGGCTGTAGACCGTGGTTCGGAGCCCACATTAAGCTGTAGGTATTGCCCAGATTGGCCTAGTAGCAAAAAGAAGTAGAAAGAAGACGTTAAAATGTACGAACAAAAAACATGTCTTTCAAGTTTCCACATTTTTGCACAATGTACATCCCTGTACATTGTTGTTCATACATTGTACATGCTCATAAAATGAGCCTTTTCTTGCTGATTATAAGTATACCAGGTTTAATACCTTTATTTTCCAGGGCTCCCGGAAATTAAAAAAAAACGGCTATAACAAACAATGCATTCCGATATAGTCCACTATGTACCGTTTTCCGTCTCTCTCTAACAAATTGCCCCTTATAGCACGGTTTGGTCAAATTTCTCGGGTGCCTTCGAAGACTATATTTATAATCAGCAAGAAGAGGCCCATATTATAAACATATCATGTACAGGGTGTTCCATTAAAAAATTTATATTGATGCTGTTACATCTTTCTGAGATATCCTATATACATATATAATAATTTTCTATACACTACTTAACAAACCCTACAACTTTTACATTTAATATTTTTTTCTATTTCTAAAATTTAAATCAATAGTGGGGGAGTAGTAATATGAGAAAAGACCCTGTACATTATATGTATATGTTACAGTGAAAGTCGGAAATCCAGTGAATGTTAACAAGCACTAGGAAATGCTAACAATTACGCATTGGACCAGTGTATTTAAAAAAAAATTGTCGACTTTTGCTAGTAATTTTTAGCAGTCGCTAGAGACAGAAACATTTACTAAAAGTTGTCAGTATAAGTCATTCTATTGTAAGGGAGCTGTTGGTGAAAATTGAAACAAATAAAACTTTTAAGAAGATTGAATCACCTCAATATTTAAGCTGATCTACTCATCTTAAAATTACAATTTTCTTGCTTAGTATATTTATTCGCAAATAATACTTGCTACAGACATAGTATGCATAAAACTAAAAATATTGAAGAAGTAAACAAAAACGACACATTATAACATTCTAAATATAAAAAAAATAAAACAGTTTACTACTCATTTAAAAAATCAAGAGCCTATTTTCCTTTAGTTTTTCAGAGAAAATTACTTCCATTTAGAAAAAATACCGCACAGCACTTATCAAGACGGTAACAAAACAGAAACACCAAAATTAAAATATTTGCCTTTGTGCTTAACCTCAAAAAGCAAAGCGCGGGATGTCTGGTATCAGCGTTGCCAATAATTAAACCAATTTAATTTTATCCTTATATTCCTCACACCGTAAAACTTATGATCTGCAACTAATTTTCTACAGTGCGTTTCTTTCCTTTAACACACACAACTATGCTCCAGTGAATGCTAGCATTCACTAATAAAAGTTGATTTCAAAAATAGTTATTGAACTTTTACTGACGTAGTGTTAGCAAATCAGTGAATGTGAGCTTTTACTAGTAATTGTTAACATTCACTGAATTCTGGCTTTTACTGTAACATATACATTTTTTGTTACGTTACATGTTCAATTTAATATTGATTTTTAAACTCATTTTTTTCGATATCTCATTCAGTAGATAAGTAAAAAACAAAATTATAAGGCTAATAATAATTTCAGGTGCTGACAGCGTTGCTCATGGAGAAGAAGGCCATTATTTATCAGTAACTAAAGCTGGTTCATATGACAATACAAACTATGATCAATTTCCTGCTAGTGACGTTTTAACTCACTGGCGACTTATTGAATTGTGGGCAAACTTCTACAAATATGGGTGAGTCCTGTAGTCGTATGTTGGCCAAAACATCAATTTAAAAATTACATAATATCAGGGCCGTATTGGGCTCATGTATTGTGGTATTGAATTTCCCCCTTTTTTGGGTTTAGACTATCTTAAAAATGAATTCGGGACGACTAACTGCATAGAATACCTGCACGTCAATAAATAAAGTCCATTTTTTTTTTCAAAAAATTAAAATAACCACGAACGTCGTTACATTCAAATGGAGACTAACCAAATGCAATTTTATCAATTTTTCGTTTCTAACTCGATTTTTTTGTCAATTTCTATTTCAAAAAATATATAGGTTACAATAATCCATGTTAATAGGACACAAGCAAACAGATACCGGTCTGTCTACTGTAAATTCTAGATTCTAGAGCCCGCTAGACCCATCTCGTACTCCAAATTACCATGCGCGAGTTAGAGAAGCCTATATGAAAAAAAATATCGATATTTCTTACTTAAGGGCTACGTAATAGACAAAATGAACATTAATAGTCTATGGAAATAAGACAAAACCAGGAAGATAGTACGCAGGAGCTAGAATCTTATATAAGGTGTAGGTCGGCATGAACAACAGAAAAAATTGTCGTTCCCTTTATTTTCCAAGAAACTTAACCCACTGACACTCGGAGTTAAGTAGATATGATTTTGAGTTTTTTGTCAGAAGAATTTTTAGAAGCATTAAGATAATTATGGCGGCGGCAAGATAGAATCCTCTCCACTATATTACGGAAGAGATGTCACAGAATTTCTAAATGAAAAGTTTCGAAATAAGTGCATTAGAAATCACTAATTTTACGCGGCTACTGAGAAGTCCAGACCTTAACTGTCTTCTCTACTACTTTTGGGGTTTGTAGGTTTTACCAAAGCTGTTTTTACAGTAATATACCCCCAAAAGATGGGGTTTATTTAAAATTAGAAAGTTAATTCAAATACTTACTGGAGCAGGATAATTACAATTTGAATATTTCTTATAAGTTTTAATAGTCAATTGTTATTTGTTTTTATATGATGTTTAGTTTACCCATATATTTACTCCACAAATTACAAAATAGCACATTTTTACAGTTGTATATTATATCGACGCTTAAATTGACACCACTTAGCCTACTTCGTATCTCGTATAGTTTCCGAGATTCTTAAGATTGGGACAATTCAAAAAGTCAAAAAAAGCGTTACACGATAAACTTTTAGCGTCAGTCAGTATTTGATTACAGATTGCAGTACGCAAATTTGTTAATCTAGTTTTTATAGATTAACATCGATTAGTTGCCCGCAACGATACTTAACGATCCATGCAAAAATTTACAGATTTGTTCTTTTGAGCTTCAGGAAAGGACGGATTTAAAAAAGTTTTAGCAATGTTTTAATTTAAAGAAAAATAGACGTTTGCAAGTGCATATTTTTATATTACTCACCAAATGATTTAATCTTCATTTGGTTAGAGGTTTATTATTATAATTTTTTTAATGATCTCATAATATTCTTACGTGATTTTTTTGTTATTGAAGCATTTTAGGATTTAGTACTTTGTTTTGTTACATTTTTATTACTTTTATTTGGAATTCTGTCAATTTTAGAAATAATTAACTTTTTAAAACTATTTAAAATTAAAAATATTTTCTTGTTATTTCCACTTTTTCCCGGTATACGATATTTAGTTAACATAGTATAGACTAGTTGCACTACCAAAAAAAGTTTTCTGGCTACGGTCCTACCATGAAAGCTTCTTTTTTTTAAGTATAGTATGTTTTTTAGGAATCCAACTCCAGCACCAGTAGAATTGCTTTCTAATATAACCTGGCCTGTAGTAACACAAGATAGTTTTGTTTATTTGAATATAAATGAAACACTCGAATTAAAGGATACGCCCAAGGCCCCACGTTATAACGTTTGGAGAAGTGTATTTGACAGCTATGCTGTGCGACCGTTTATCGTATATTAAAGAATGTGATTTAATTTGTTAAAGCAATGTTTTATTTATTTACCTGGTAATTTACAGAATTCAAAAATCAATTTAGAGATTTTGCGCTATTTATATGTTTATAAGAACGAAGATAGAAAAAGTTACTAACTGGAAAAATGGCAACTTTATTCTATATAACAAAACAAAGAAGAAATTTTAAAAATGTGTATTAATTCAACAGTGTATGGTCATTGTTGATTCTTATAAACAACCCAAGCACTATTATATGATTTTTGGTACACTGGTAGAATATGAGATACTGGTCAGGAATTTAAAGTGTTTTTTTAATTCCCTCGTAACAGGGAAGTATCGTAATCGTGATAGAACCACCCTCTCTGGTGTTTACAGATCTTCATGTTTTAGGATTCTTTTCTCAATTCCGTCGGTCTGTCTGTCTGTCTGTTTAAGGCATAGCTAAAAAACTAGTTACCCGATTAACTTCAAATTTTGGCAAAAAATTAATGGTCATAGGTTTTTACAGAATTTTAGTTTAGTTAGTAATTTTAGCAGTTTTATTTTGTGATGCCCAATTTGTTACTACATTACTGTAATTTTAACCGTTTACGTACTATTTTCTTTTTTAGCATTATGTAATTATTGTGAAGTCTATATGCTTACTTTAAACTATCTTAGTTTGTACGACTTTTTAAGTTTATAGAAGCTGTTTACAAGAGTTTACTCTTTATACAATAAAGCGATTTTTTGACTTTGATATTACGGTGGGACTAAATAATAAAAAAAATTACTTTTGCAAAATTGCCCTCGTGTTGATTTTTTTTTTTAATTATCCACGATATAATGACAATTTTTATACAAAAAACATTTTAGGCTCTAAATAGATAATACAATAACTTTTTAAATGCAAATAGCTTTATCTAAAAGCCAAATAATCGGTTTTAAAAATAGTATTAGAACAACGTTTTTATAATTCCTATAGCAGTTGTAAATCATCATCAAGAGATTTTTTTCAGTACCATGGAAAATTTTTGGTAATCTAAAGTTTTGTTTGGTCCAGTTAACCGTAGATTTCGCTTATGACACCTAAATTTATTCTCAAGGAAATTAAGGGTCATATTGGAATGACATGGTAAAATTTTGGTAAAAATCCAATATGCCGGAACAAAATGACACCTTAGCGAATTGTTAAAAAAATATTACTAAAAAACTAATTATACAATTTACCTCAAATTTTGCACAAAAATTAAGTGTTATGTAGGAATTAACTGGTAATATTTTGATACGAATCAAAGATGGCAAAACAAAATGGCGGCCAAAAAATATCAACTTGAAAAAACTACTTTTTAGATTCATTTTAAATTTTGTGCAAGAAATTAATAAGCTGGTAAAATCTGGTATGAATTCAAGACAGCGGAACAAAATAGCGGTCAGTTAAAATATTAAAAATCAACGTAATTTTTAAATGACTTCAAATTTTATGTGGTATAAATATAAACTGGTAGGAGTTTGGTACGAATTCAACATGACGGATCAAAATGGCGGTCAAATATCGTTTTTAAAAAATCAGTGTAAAAACTACTCATGCGATTTATTTTAAATTATGCCCAATTAACTGTGGCATAGGTAAAAAATGGTAAAAAATTGGTACGAATTCATTATGGTGGAACAAAATGGCGCCCAATAAAAATGTTGACGGTTGACTGATTGTTACATAAAAAAAGTTATCTAGCAATTCTTCTGTTTGGAAACATACTTTCAGCACTATTTTAAAATATCTAGTTAAATGCACCGTTCACAGTGAAACTGCTGTCATAACGAATTCCCAGGCAGACGATTTCAAGAAGCGACGACGTTTTGCTGATCCCAGGCCCAGAAGCTTCATTCATGTTCATCATTATTGTATAAATCATTCTCATTCTGTATTTGTTACTGTATAACACATATAATATTAAAATATTTTTTAAAAAGAAAGGTTAAGTTTCAAAGTATTTAATTGAAGCAGTGGGAAGGATAGGGCAGTGGTAATTATTTCGAAACCTCTGGAAGAAGCTGCTAGGTGTGGTTTCGACCCTTTGGCGTTATCCAAGTGAACCTACACTGAGCTGCACAGAAGGGAGAAGAAAAAACAATATTTTAATATACAATATGTTTTTCCTTTTTGCCCCTCTTAAACCCTCTGTATAAGGATTTTTGGTTAGGGATAACTGTAGGGACAGTGCACTGAGCACAGTAGTAGTTTAAAATCCCTCTCTATTGAAAACGCTGAAAGTTTCAATTATAATTTTTCAATTTTTACCTTATATTTATTTTTAAGAGAGTTTGATACACCAAAGTAAGCGAAGTAGATTTATTAATTTTTAATCAATATATGAACGAATTAGAAGAAATAATAAATAGTTTGAATTCTATTACATTAGCTCCGAATCACAGAAGCCAAAAACAACCAAAAAAATGGAAAGCAGTGTTTCAGGCCAGCCTAAAATTAATTGGAAAAATTTTAAGAGTAAACTAGTAAATATTAAACCATTTGATGGCGATAGTAATATTTTAAATAAATTTGTTAAAAGATGTGACAATTTAGCAAGCAAATATAAATCCTTAAAAGATGACGATTTAGATCAACATAATATATTTGAATGTATCCAAGAGAAATTAACCGGCTGAGCACAAGCAATGGTTGGCATTCGCGCAGCTCTTACAATGTTTCTGTGATCGTAGATTGTTTAGTTCAAGAATTAACTAGAACAAGGCCCTACAAGGGCGAACATTCAATTAATTTTGATCGTAGGTTGCAATTAATAAGAAGTAACGTAGTGCAAAGAATTAGTTTAAGTATAGAGGAAAAATTATAATTAATTTTATACATTACTATGATAAAACTGCTTTAAACACCTTTATTGCGGGTTGTACTGGTACACTAAAAATAATATGCCGTATCTTTGGAATATGCAAATGTCAGTGAATTCGAAAATTTTGAAAAATTACGACGGTATATCTAATAGTGATAGAAACGTAAAAAGCATAATAACCATATACCTAGCTATAAAAAAAATCATTTTCAACAATACTTGGAATAATTTCCCAATACAAGTGTGACCCTAAATTTAAATTTCGTTCCTCAAAATATGTCAAGTGTGCAAATTAGAAAATTTTCACCAAAACCAATGGTCTAGTCAACCGGTTGACGTGCAAATTTTCCACCAAGAAGATATTCGACTAATAAAGAAGTTTTCGAATCCCTTCGAAATGTTTTTAAACCTAATCCGAATCAGTCACAAAACTTTCCTAAACCCACGCCAATGTCCACCACATCTAGAAATCCCACTATAACGATAAACGATAAACAAACGAAATCCGTCGAACCAAAATTTTTCAAATCAAAATTTTTTCAGACCAAATTTCAACCCTCAAAAACCTAACTTTGTATTCGAGGAATTACACTCGAATGAATATTGCGAAGAAACAGAAAACTCCTATGACGAAATGCAAAACGGTTATACTGATAATTGTTATTCCGACTCCAAAAATTGCTATGACCCTTATAAAAACGAAACCCCAGAACATAACCAAACTTTTGATGGCAATGACAAACAAAAACAAACGTATAACGACTCCGATGTGGACAATCTACAGAATTTTCAGGATACAGGGCTGGACGACCCCCAAATTAAATAGAAATTAATATATCATCAAATAACGCACTTTCATATGTCGGAATCAATAAACCAAAAATAAAATTATTAATTGATACAGGAAGATCGCGCTCTATTTTAAAACCGTGATTGCAGGAAAATTGTATTCATTAATTATATATCAAACCAATAATACCATAAAAACACACATGTTTTGGCTACCAATTAATTACCGTAAAAGCTTCAATACAAGCTTTCACGGTATTTCGTACAAATTATAAGATTTTATTTTATTTGATTTTCATAACTATTTTGATGGAAATGAATGAATTTAAATATTGACTTAATAAATATAAAACTAGTAGGTAGAAATATCGAAATACCTTTTAAATATAGACAACCAGAAAATGTGAATTTTTCTTTAAATTTAAACGAAAAAGTAATAAAGAATGTTCCAGGCACAATTTTCGAAGGAGATATTTTAACTAAAGCAGGCACAGTAAATGGTCTTCTAATTCCCCAAATCTTGATCCGTTCATAAAATGGATTTGCCTCTTTGAAAATTCAAAATAATTCTAACAGAACTGTTTCCGTGACATTAACAGAACTTATTCCCCCTATTTTCAAATTTTTACCATGGAAAAGGTTACCCAAAATTACCAAAATCTCAAAACCCAATTTCAAAAATTTGACCTAGAAAATGCACTTCGCACAGACCACATGAACAGCCAAAAAAAGCTGATATTTTCAAATTGTGCACAGAGTTCTCAGACATTTTCTACGAACCCGGAGATGTGCTATCTTTTACTTCAAAACTCAAACATGAAATAAGGACAACAAATAATATTCCTGTCCATACAAAGTTGAATAGGTATCCCTATGTACATAAGTCCAAAAGTATTGACGATCACTATCCCATCCCAAATATCACGGATATACTCGATAAACTAGGTAGAGCGCAATATTTTTCCACACTGGACTCAGCGAGAGCAGATTCCATCAGATAGAAATGGAAGAAAGCTCTATAGAAACGATCCTGTTCACCGTTAATATTGGGCATTATGAATACCTTTGAATGCCCTTTGCACTCAAAAACGCACGCTCCACTTTCCAACGTGTTATGAACGAAGTCCTAAAAGAAATACAAAATAAAATGCGTATGGTCTTCATGGACGATATAATAATAAGTACCAGCTTACAAGAACATATTCAAAATTTAAAACTAGTCTTTGCAAAACTACGCGAAGCAAACCTAAAAATTCAACTTAATAAATGCGAGGTTTTGCCCAGAGAAGTCGAATTTCCAGTGCAAACTGAACGACACGTGGATGTAGTGTACTGCGCCTGCAATTCACCGAGAGCGTTGTAACAAGAGTCTGGGGAACAGATTTGTGAGAGCTCCGAAAAAGATCGATCATACTTTTGTAGTCAAGGTGCCAGTGGTAGATTTTGCTAATATGTTGTGTACATGGTCATGCTCAATGCGAGGGAAATAGACGTTTTTAACTACTTTTTGCAAAGAAAGAGTTAAATAAGTGTATTTATTAATACTTTTAACAAGTAGTATAATAAAAAAATAATAAAAACACGAAATGAATGGACATAATTAAATTTAAAAGTAGTAGAATAATGTATGTTTATTAATAATTTTAACAAGTAACATAATAAAAAAAATAATAAAAATACGAAATGAAAGGAGACAAATTTAAAAGTAGTAGAAAAATGTGTATTTATAAATAATGTTAACAATAATAACGGGTGAGCATTTTAAAGTGTTACAAGGCGATATCGGAAAAATAGTTCTGATAAATTGAGAGTGAGGCAGAGACACAGATTTTAACTTCGTTCATTAATAACTAGATACAGCATCATCCCCGAATTAAGGCAAAATGTGTGTCTGCAAAGTAAGAATTTGCTGCGATATTTTTACTTACTGATCAAAAGAGCGTTTTGGATAATCCATTTATTCGTATTACTCCAAAACATCACACAAGAATAGTCACTGTATCAAACAGGGTCTCTGAAAACTTCACAAACAAGTGAAACAATAGGAAACACATGTAAATGTAAATATAAACACAAAAAAATAAAGGCGTTTGATGAAGAAAAGAAACCGGTAAATACTGCACTTTTACACTTAATGCACATAATGGAATAAATTCGATTGGTAGGCGGTCCAAGCATAATCTCCGGGTAAAAATATTGTTAAAAACGTTAGGAGTAGGCTAAAATACACATTTAAAACAATTAAAAATCAACCACAAATCATCCCAGATCTAATACGTGCAGAGAAAATGAAAAAGTGTTCCACATAAATTTATTATCTCTAGTATGTCTGGCCGCTGCCAGAAATTGTTGAGAGTTCAGGGTAAACATATTAGCTTTTATTTTTCCTAACTTGTACATTTGTAACCATCGTTTTATAAATTATTTTGAATTTTTTTACTGTGTTAATTTTCGCGTGAGAGTATGCTTTTTTTTATATTTCCTGTATACATAAATAATAATTATAACTTTTTCTTCCAGAGTCCAGAGAGTTTTTATTTAACGAATAATTTTTACACAGCCTGTATAAACACTCTAACAATTTTAAGCTACAAAAATATGGCTTTTTTCTTTTCTTTAATTAAAAAAATACACTTTATTGTATTTAACTCTGTCTACCTCAAATTATGAACCAACTGAAAACTAAAAAAAATCGTACCCTTTGTATTAAGTTAACGGCAACTGAACTTCATTAACATCTATAATAACTTAGAAAACACGACCATATTTCTCAAAATAGAGTATATTTGTCGCAGATATAGTAATAGTTATAATACATATAATATAATATAGTTCATGGACCTGAAAAAGAGAACTTTACTCTTCAAAAGAATACATATCTTGTCACCCTAGCTAGACTATAATTTCCTCAACAAGCTCCGCATATTATGATAAAATATTTCACAGTGCGTTTGATTGGGGCCTGACTGGATTATATTATTTTTTAAATATTTATATAGTTATTACCTTCTTAAATTATCTTAAAAGCTTGTCACAAGACATGCATTCATATTTATTTCAACAGACTTAGTATAACGCATATATATTTCGCGGGAAGTTGCATTATATATTGATAAAATGGTGTGATCCAATCAAATTATCAAACCACAATAGGTACATATTTTTTACATCTTTTTAGATCGTTTTATTAAAAATGTATGTTTTACTGAAATGTATGTAAAAAGTTCGGTTTGGTTATCTTTTTGATCAAGCTTGACATGTGCATTCAAATTGTACTGGCAGACCATGTGGTTTATGTGTTTCCTAATAAGGATATTTCTGGGATCTGTTAAAATGTTTAAAGGAACAAATAACTTTATTCTTGGCACAAACAATAATAATCTAATAACGATGTTCATATTGTTTTTGTGGTTTTCAGGGACACTGAGTTTATTTCTACTAATCATTTTAATATTTGGCAATTGGTATTGCTGATTTTTATACATTCATTTCGTAGTACTATATACACTGAAAACTCTGGGAAGATGTGATCATTATAGATTAATTTTTTTAAGAAGTATTTAGAGTAGCGCCGAGGCCATTCCATAGCAAGTATATCAGAAAAATAAAAACGGTAAATGTGGTAATGACACTACTTTTATTTTTTGCTAGAGAGTTTTCGCAATAACTTTTTAATATTTTAACATATTGACTTGAACTTTGGAGAATGAACTATAATTAAACAAAAAATATAATTGTTGCATAGTTGAAGGTAGAGTCCTGATCTAGTGGGTGGCAATCTTCTTCATGGTCAGGTTATTTCGCTAGTTTTTTTCGTAGTTTTTAAGGGTATGAGGTTTAATTCTTCTAATCATATTAATCTTTGGTAAGGGTAATATGTATTGTTGATTTTCTGGAAGTACGTAAAATCTCACTTTTTATATATTATTAATTACCAGTTATCGTGAAGCTGGCAAAATTTTAAGTTCAATATATGGACCCAGTAGGTAGGATTCAATGTATATACAAAGTTAGTGACACATATTTCGGCATCGGAAACTTTGAGGCTGACATTTAGAATCAAACAATTATAAATAAAAAGTAAAAAGGATAGTTGATTCAATCTTGAAAATTTGACTTCATGAAGTCGGCGTTAACTAGTAGAAACAGCAAATTTTATTTGTGGTAATAAATATTACTTAACATTAGTTGGAGTCAAATTTCTAGATTGAATAAAATATAATTTTTGACTTTCCAGTGTTTTTTTAAGACGGTGATTTTTACTTCTCACGTGAAAGGGAAATATTAAGTATTGTAAACGTGAAAAAATCACCCTCCACGATTTTTTCAGATCTTTACGTTTCAAGGTCCCTAAAACATTTTTTCTCAATTTTGTCAGTCTGCCTGTCTGTCGGTCTGTGTGTTCGCGGCATATCTAAAAAACTACTTACCCGATTGACTTCAAATTTGGTCAAAAATTAATGGTTATATGGGGATGACCTGGTAATATTCTGGTAAAAATCCAAGATGACAGAACAAATTTTTTTAACATGAAATGTTAAAAAAATTATTACTAAAAAACTACTTAACCAATTTATCTCAAATGTTGTAAAAAAATTAAGTATTATGTAGAAATCAACTGGTAAAATTTTGACACGAATCCAAGATGGCGGAACAAATTGGCGGCTTAATAAAATATTTAAAAATTCAGCCTGAAAAACTCTTAATGGACTCATTTCAAATTGTATGACATAACTAATTGTGGATATAGAGATGAACTTCTCAGTTTTTACATATTTTCATGTTTTAGCGTTACTAGGTATCAAAAAATATGTCTTACCAATTCCGCCGGTCTGTCTGTCGGTTTGTCTGTCTGTCTTTCGGTGTTCTGCCTGTCTGTCAGTTCGCAGTATAGCTTAAAAGTTGCTTATGAAATTGACTTCAAATTTAAATCATTACTAAAAAACTACTTATCCAATTTATCTCAAATTTTGTATAAAAATCAAGTATTATGTAGAAATCAACCTTGTAAAATTTTGGTACGAATTCAAAATGACGGAACAAAATGGCAGCTTAATAAAACATTTAAAAATTCAGCCTGAAAAAACTACTTAATGGACTGATGTCAAATTGTGTGTCATAGCTAATTGTGGTATAGAGATAAACTAGTAAAACTGTAGTTCTAATTCAAGTTGGCGGAACAAAATAAGGGCCAAATAAAATATTTGTAATAGTGAAAAAATCAATCTCTCAGGTTTTAAATATTCTTAAATTTTAACGTCCCTATATGCCAAAAAATATGTTTGATCAAATCTGCCGGTCTCTCTGTCGGTTTGTTTGTCTGTCTGTGAGTTCGCGGCATAGTTTAAAAACTACTCATCAGAATGACTTAAAAGTTTAGTCAAAATTAAAGGTCATATGGGGATGATATATTGGTGAAAATCCAATATGGCAAACACAATGCCGGCTTAGTGGAATGGTAAAAAAAAAATTATTAAAAAAACCACTTATCCAATTTTTCTCAAATTATGCACAAAAATCAACTGGTAAAATTTTAGTACGAATCCAAGATGGCGGAACAGAATGATGGCTGAATAAAATATTAAAAAATTCAGCCTGAAAAAACTACTTAATGGACTTATTTCAAATTGTGTGTTATAACTAATCGTGGTATAGAGATCAACTAGTAGAACTGTGCTATAATTAAAATATTTTGTAATCGTGAAAAAATCACCTTCTCAGGTTTCACATATTTTCAATCCAAAATTAAGCGTCATATAGGGATGATGACCTGGTTATAATTTGTTGAAAAACAATATGCCGAAACAAAAAATAAAATTATTACTGAAAAACTAATTGTAAAATTTCCACAAATTTTGTACAGTTGTTTACTAATATGCGCGAGAGCTTTGGATTTATAAAACAAATTTTTTTGTAAACTAACAAATTGCTAAACAAAGGACTAATATAATATAATTGAAATTCTGCATTTACTTCTGTCGTAAATGGGAAGTATTGTAATCGTAAAACATAGCTAAAATCATCAGGTTTTGCATACCCGATTGGTTTCAAATTTTGTTCAAACATGAAGGGTTATATTATATTAAAAAAAATATTAATAAAAAAATACTTATGCTTTTATTTCAAATTTTGCATAGAAATCAAGTATTTCGTAACAATAAACTGATAAAATTTTGGTACGAACTACGGATCTAACTCGCCACAACAAAATGGCGGCTTTGTAAAATATTTAAAAAATCAGCCTCAAAAAACTAATTATTAGATTGATTTCAAATTTTGTGCAACAGTTAACGGTGGTATAGATATGAACTGGTAAAATTGTCGTATGAATTCAAGATGGCGGAACAACATAGCGATTTTGACGTTTTAGGGTCCTTAGACGCTAAAAACATGTTTTCTCTGCGTCGGTTTATCTATACATCTGTTACGATAGAAAATAATAACATTTTTGAGGGAAATCTGCCTGATTCCACTACGTTACAAATACAAATATATAAAGAAAGCTAACTCTATTATTATTACAATATAATAGTTAAAAATGGTATGGTTTTTGAATGGAAAACATAATTTTTGCTAATAAAATTCGCCAAAAGAAATCAAAGATACGTATAGAATCTAAAGGGAAAACAACTAGATCACCCCTATACACAAATCTTTCATGCCCATGCAAAATATATATATAATACATGCATATGTTAGACTATAAAAACACATATTTTTACAATGGTATACTAAATATTATGTGTAAAGTATGTAATCTGAAGATCATTCATCTTTAGTTCATGAACATTGAATTTCTAGTGTACAGGGTGAGTCAACGAAGGAGTAAAGTTCATTATCTCAGTTGTTTCGCCAATTATAGAAAAATGTTAAATACAATAGTTTTAGGGAATGTTAAAATTATTTTTGTGTATATAGCGTGGTTCAAAGAAATCTGAGTAGATGCTACAGGATGTTTAAAATAAATTTACAAATTTCGACTATTTTAAAGAATAAATCTCGACTTTTTAAATAGCACTGTATATTATCATTTTTCGGATAGAATTTACCAAATTTTTCAATTTTCATGAGTATGTCGGACACCTATTTTTAATAGTTTACGATTTATTTTGAATTTTTCAATTTTATTTTTAAAGATTATGTTTATGTGAATTCCGCTACAATACCAGTAGATATGAAATACGGGTTGCGTGCGGAACAATAACGTCCTTTATGATAAGGGAAGTGAAGAAATATATAGTAAAACGACTAAAAATGTGTATTCAAGTAGACGGGCAAATGTTTGAACATTTATTACGTCCTTATAACTAAATATTAAGTAAGTTGAACCATATTAAAATTATTATTTGTTTTTTTTTACAATAGCTAAGTGTAACAAGAATAAAAATTGAGAAACAGAACATAAATTACAAACTATTAAAAATAGGTATATGATATACTGAATGAAAGTTGAAGAATTTTGCAAAATCTATCAGAAAAATTAATAATATACAGGGTATGATATTTAAAAAAGTCGAGATTTTTCAATTTAAAATAGTCGAAATGTATAAATTTATTTTGAACACCGTTTAGCATCTAACTCAAATTTCTTTACATATGTTTTTTTTTTCCATTTTATAACACATTCGTACCAATAATGAGCGATCCACCTTCAGAAATGGCGCTGCTTGCCATTTTTACAAAACTGAAAACTAGCATTTAAAAAAATTAAATATTAGAGAAACAACTAGATTAAGGTATATAACATTATTAATAAAAAAGTTTGTTTTATTAATAGAAGTCTAAGCATAATGTAAAAATAGAATGTTCCGTTTAAAAAAACATATGTTACATCCGCCACACTTTTTTGAAGCGTGGCGGATTTTTTTGAATCATCCTGTTTACTTAAAAAATAATTTTACACTGTTAACATTCCCTAAAACTATTGAATTGAACATTTTTTCGTAATTCCCGAAACAAATGAGACGTTACTCTCTCGTTGATTCACCCTGTACTATATACAATACTGCTTAAATAAGGTATGGTGTTATCTTAATTTATAGACACCCTATTATAATAATTACAAATGATACTGTTAGTCCAGTTGTGAAACTCAGGATAACTTGATTTTTTCTTTTAGTGTTTTATTATTTGTCAAAAGTACCATAAACATATCACTTAATTTAAATTTGTAAGCTAAGAATCAATAATTAACTAAATGGATCCGGAAAAAAACATCAATTTTTTTTAAAAACTCGTAAATATAGTAAAGCCGTTAAACACTTTTTTTTTCGTCTTAGAAAGTCTATAGATACAGGCAGTTCGACTTAGTCTTTTTTAAAGTTAAAAGTAGGCCTAACTTAATTGTTTTTTAAGTAAACAGCACTAGAGACTTGACTGGCTCTATTAGGTGTTACAAAAATATAATAAACAATGTTTTGAATATATTTTTCTTATATAAAAAACATAAACGAAATAATAAAATTACCGACGTCTATTTTTTCGACGATTTTCCTATTTAAACCTAAAAAAATATGCTTGACGGAAATGTTTTTAAAATAGTGAATCCGAATTTATGGTTATGTTGCAAAATAGCACTTAAACGGTAACGGCGTAATATATCGAAACCATAACGAAGGACATAAAAATTAAAAATGCCTAAATAAGTTAAGAACTCGAAAAAAAACCGACACGCAATCAAGTCAATATCAAACTCTCAAAAATCTTGCCCTGTAGGTTAGTTTAAATCATAAGAACTAAAATTAAATATTAAAAAACGCACGTCGGTATTTTCAGTATTCAATGTGTCTGCACCCTGCACAATACACATATTATCTGATATAAATAGATTAAAGGCATTAAAAAATATCACCATGCATTAAAGGGATTAACATGCCACCAACCATATATATGTTCTTTCTTTAAAAGGGTAATAGTCCTACAATTACATTATTCCATCGAATCAAATGAATATATACCCGCCGTCAGATTCAGATTACCCAACATACAACGTTTTATACTTTTCTGACCTTAAGAGGTTATCAGAGTGAATCTAAATTATTGATTCTGATGGTGACCTGTTTAGTCTAACGAACGAACTGGATGTTCAGCCGAATAAACAATATAGTTTTTCACCTTGAAAAAACGGGTTGTCGTTTAAATGAAAAAAAAACAGAGTATTTCGAGAAGTTAAAATCTTTTCTAAATTGTATAACATATTATCCAAAAGTCTACAGTTTTTAATAAACAAAACGACAAATTGTTGTCAAAAAGAAAAAAAACTAATATAAAAAATACTAACTTGACTATATAACGTTGAAAAGTCTATGGTTTTAGAATTACTCTGATACCCTCTTAAAATATATTCAGACCTTACTTCACTCTTCAAAAAAGGCCCTTTTTTAAGAATATTATTTAAATGTTTTACGTGTCTTTAAAATTTGCTACTTTTTGATACTAAAGGATCACTAAAATTTATAATTGACACTTATAGCTAACTGACCCTTTAACAGTTAATCACCACAAAAACACTATTTAACTTACTAGCGGGTACCTGCGACTTCGTTCGCGTATATGACTATAATCGCCTCATTTGAGTTCCTCTTTATAAACCACGTTTGTTGTTGTATTCTCTGGACCCACTATGCGAACTTACTCTAGAGCATGCGACATAGATTTGACCATGGGAAAAACAATCCTGGCGCAAATCTACTCTAGCTCTACTTAAGGATTGTCCTTGAGCTTTGTTAATTTTCATGGCGAAACAAAGCTTTAAAGGAAACTGAACACGTTTAAACCGAAAAGGATAGTCTGATGGAATTAAAGGGATACGTGGTATAAGAACTGTTTCTCCCAGACCAGGGGTAGACTCTATTACATTGTTTTGTAATGTTTTAACCTGTAGCCGAGTTCCATTACACAATTTTGGTGGTTTTAAATTTTGAATAAGAATCACTGGTTTAGAAAGTGTAGGATAATTAACCGCATTTTCCTAAAATTGTCTTCATACTAATTATTTATTACTTAATCACAAAGACATTTATGTATTGATTGTTTTGAATCTAATATCACTCGTATAATGTCTACTTGCTGTCTTTATGAGTTGGACGCCGAGTTGATAAAATTTTCAAGATTTATTAAAAGTATTATTTTGGGATTTTAGCGCCTTGTTTTGAAGCCAGTTTTATTTTGTTTATAAAAATAATATTTTATCTCTCTTAGTTCTATTCCTACAAAATAAGAGCCAACTTTAAAGTTTTCGAGGCCTAAACGTAGATTAAAATTTTGGGCGTTCCTAATAAAATAAATTAGTAGCTAGTAGTCCACTGTATATGAAATTTTACTAGAATCGCGATATAAATATTTTATAAAAATCGCCATTTATACACATATATAGAAAAACAGCAATACATATTGTCAAAAGATAAAAAGGTTAGTAAAATTAAACCTCGTACAATTAAAAACCACGAAAAACAAAAGAAACATTATATTTTACAATTAGCCCCTTTTTCCTCTTCATATTTCATTTATTGACAAAAGAAATGTTTTGTGCGAAGGATTAAGATGTTTATTTTGAAATTACAAACCGAGAAAACCTGATGTAAAAATATAGTGCTGCAAAATTACTTTTGGTTAATTACAATCCATACACTAAATTTTAAGGCAGTTAATTAAAGCAATTCAAATTTATCGCAGAAACTCCTAGATATAAAATGATTCAAAATGGCAGCAGCACTACGTTGAAAATTTCCTGAAAAATTCTTCCGAGTTGGTCCATCTTGGAGTAATCGGTGTACATACATATGGTCGAACTGAGAAATTACTCTTTTTTTCAAGTTGGTTAAAAATTAAAATTCATGAACCCCCTTTTTACAACGCTTCTACTGAATGAGTATTATTAACATTCATTTTTAAAGCCAATGGTATTAATGACGTTTCTTTCAAAGTCTAGGCATCTACTAAAGGATATCATAGATTTTCGTTCTAAAAATATATTTTTCGTATTCTAGGGTCGATTATACCCAGTTACATATATTCTACGCAAATTTTTGCGATTTCAATACTTCATATATGTATATAGCAGTATTAGCAATTGACCACATGGTGCATTCAAAATGTATTAATAACACAATATATTGGTTCTTGTATAGGGAAGTAAAAAGAAACCCTTTTTATTCTCGTAAGAGTGAACTTTGTGCAAAGTTCTAAAATTTATATTTAGATAATTATTTTTGAAAACCATTGACGGAAGAATCGTCTTAAAATCTCTTTTATATAAAGGGTTATAGAAAACAATGTAGTTATTAACATATTTCACCCCTAAGAGTGCTGAATTATGAAAAACCTGTACTGTAACATTTCACGACAAACCCTTCCTTAATAGATCCGTTTGTTATATAAGAAAGTTCTGTGCAAAGTACCTAGACCCGATTAAGGGGGTGTCCTATTGTTTAAAAAATATAACTTGTCACATTCCAGCTATTTGACCGACTTTGTATAATTAAAATTATTACGTTGTGATAGATCTTAAAATTTCTGCATCAAATTTCTTTCTTTACCTCGTATAGTTTACGGGCATAGAATAAATTAAAAATTATAATTAAAATATCTACCACAATTAATGATCCATTGTAATCTAAAATCTTCATTTAAATGAAATCTGAAAAATCTAAAACTTGGAGAATGTCTTCTCGAATTATTACCCACAATATTTTGTGGTAGTTCTCCAGATTTATTGGCCATTACTTACAAAATAATGTAAAAGTGCAAATGTAAAAAATGTACTACTTTTAAAAGGCAAAACCTCAATCCAAAACTCAACAATTCATCAGCGAACGCTCTGAAATTAATATCATATTTTTGTTCCTACACGCGCTAAATCGAGATCGCTACATAACACTTTATCGGCATCGACGCATAGCTTTAAAATCTCAACGTAGACGTAGGTACATAGCCCCTTCCCCGCTTCTACAAATGTTTGACGAGCGGCAGTGATCTATATTACGGATATTAAACAGTAACATTCAGTGCTGAGACGCGTGAACTGGTAGAACGTGTGTTAGGAAAGGGTTTTTGCACGTCTTTCTCGTATATAAAGTCAAAGTCCATAGATTAGGTTTTTTAACTCACCTCTGTGGTATAAACTATGCCTGTAATTATTGTACAATGAAACAATTATTGTGGGATCAAACCTTTCCACCGTTTGATCTTGATTCTCCTAGAAATAATGTTAATTATACCTAAGTGTTGGGTAACGGAAAATTGAAAGCGTTTTAAGTATAATAATAATACGCACCTCTTAATGGTTAATCACTTCCGCCAAAACTAGTTTATTAAAAGCAAATCTAATTTAATTTAGTACTTAACAGTGTTCTGTGATCTAAAATTTAATTGACAACAGATTTAAAACTAAAACACCAAAATATAAGTATTCTCTGTACTGTACTCGGTCGAACAACACAAGAACGTTACATGCGTTGTCGATGCCAATCGTGTAAACTTGGAAGAAAGTCCTACAAATCTATTCCCCAGACTCTTGAAGCGTTGTATCGCGCTGGGCTCGAAGTCATCGGATACGCGTTGTCATGGCAACATAGTAGGAAAATCGTAAACTAAACATAGCACCTCCAGCAAAGTCAAAGAGGTTTGCGCCTCTGTTACAGTTGTTATAATAGAGTTCGATTGAAAGTTTTAAAAAGACATGCCGCCAACGGTCAAGTAAAATATTTATTCGAGCTGTACAGTTTATTTTTTACCAGTTAGGTGAATAAATAAATGTAAAAACTAAAATTTTAAGAGATATATAATAAATATAGTTAGATGTTTGCTTGTTTATTTTTCCTGGTGAAGTAGCACTTCACCTACTTCACCTGAATAGCCGCCACTGTGAATTTCTTGGACGTGTAGTAACGGTAGAAGGAATAAAACCAAATAATAAAATATCGTAGCTATTCAAAAATTCACAATGCCCAAGACACAACGTGATATAAAATCATTTTTAGGGTTGTTAGGATATTACCGAAAATGTATTAAAAAATTTGCTAAAATAACTAAACCAATGACTCAACGTTTAAAAAAGCACGAAAGGGTCGAACATACTAAAGAATTTGTTGACTGTTCCAACAGATGCTCTTTCTCCAAATCCCCTAGCTTTTGATTTGAACGCACTCTAAACACTGCCCACTACCAATTTTCCGGAGATATTGACAAATTCGTCGAAGATTTTCTTGACAATGGTGATAAACTTCCAGAAGTAGAACAATCAATAATTAACGACATCTTTGAGCCACGAGAATCCAAAAGTAAAAATAATATCTGACGTTCAAATAAATCCCCCCAAAGTACTCCCCGACAAAAACTACCAAGATGCTAGATATTCGGCATTCCTAATTCTGAAAGATCTTTCAATACGTTTAAACATCAGATAATTATTATAACACACGGTGATATTGATAAAATCAAATGTAGGTTCAAAAAAGTTTTCGAAAATACCAGTCTTTTTTAACCATATCAAATAGGAACCTCCAAAATGACATTATCAAGCTCTTAAAGGAATTTGTTGACCCAAAAACAACATACGCTATCTATTTTAGAACTTCCAAATTAAGTGAATTCTTCACAGTCACCTTACAAAACATTTTTAAAAATGCGTCCTTCAAACTAGTCCAATGTTCTAAATTTTTAGAGGATATAGAAACACTAAATGACCAAAAAGAAAAGCTCGAATTATACCACACAACAGAAACAGGCCATAGAGGTATAGATCAAATGAAGGAATCCTTAACCCCCAAATTTTATTGGCCCAACATGTCGCAAGACATTTTGTGAACAACTGCGAAATTTGTTTGAAAAATAAATATGATAGAAATCCACCGGTAATAAAATTCAATCTAACACCCGCTAGTTCAAAACCTCTAGAACACATACACATGGAAACTTTTAAAATATCCGACGAATCGTTTTTGACGATAATTGACATCTTTTCTCGGTACGGCTAAGCGTACCACTTAAGTAGCCCTACAGGACCCTCAGTAATCGAAAATATCTTAAATTGTATCACTTATCATAGGCTTCCTCTAAAAATTACGACCGATTGCGAAACCGAATTCAAAAATAAAAAACTCGAAGACTTTTGTAATTTATACAAAAGTGAGCTTCACTACACTGCACCAAAAATAGTAGTTCTAACTCGCTAGTAGAAAGATATCACTCTATTGCAATAGAGCATTACCGCTGCTTAAAAAAAGAAAGTAAAGAGATAAGAGTAATCTTAACTTATAACAATTATGTCCACAGAGTTATCAAATTACACTATTCGAAATAATGAAAGGACATATAAATAACATTAATCCTTTCGATCTTAACGATAACATAATAGTTTCAAATTACGTACAATATCATAAAGAAAATGCGAAAATTCTCTATGATAAATCTCAAAAGGTAAACGCTAGTGCTAAAGAACAAGTAATTTCAAAAATAAACGAGAATCGAAACGGCCCTCCAGAACTCCCTGAGACACACCCTGTATATATACGAACTAAACTTAGAAATAGAGACTGCTCAAAATTGAAAACATAACATAAAAAACCAGACACTTACTAAAGTAACAACGGACAAAGGTACTTACCACGAAAACATAGTAAGGAAACCTAGAAAGCCATTAAACTAAGTAAATCTTGAAAATTTCCTCTATTTGAAGAAACCCTTGTTTCGTCATGACCTCTAAATCCCAATTCGTGCTGTCCGAGAAAACAAACAACATCGATAAGTCTTCTTGGCGGTGACTAATTTCCAACTGTTTCTTAAGGGCGTGATCAATTCTGGTTTTGCCGAAGACTTTTTCTTTTATGACGGCCTGCAAATGCGCTTTGGACATAATGTGTCTTTTTAAAGCTTTATGGAAATTGTTTAAATCGGAAAAACCAGTTTTATTCCAGAGACCTTTTTCATTTTCAAAAAGTAAACATGGCCAACAAAATAATTTACGTATATTTTCACACCCTGTTAGCCATTTAAATTGTTCGTATTGTTTTTCCGGATAAAAATGTCTAATACAGTTTTTCATTTCTGTGGTTAAATTTTTCATAGGCGGTTTTGCCGTTCCTTTGGAAATTATTTGAAGCTTATCAGCGAAGTTTAATGTTGAAAATCCCTTTATTATTAAGACACACACCACACATTCACCCACACTCTTCTTACTAAATTCTCCAACATTTTCAACGTTATTATCGACAGCCGAAGTTGACGGTATTTGCTTATCCACGTCCGTATTATTGTCTTCCATATCGCACCATGCACGACGCGACGTACTTATCACACAACACACGGATAGCCGTTCAAACAAAGAACCTACTTCAACGATAGCTTCAGCCTCCACTTAAAGCACGCGACTGAAATGCAAAAAATGCAAACAGCCGGTGGAAAGTTCAATAACCTCTGGCTCGATTCACCGGAAATCAAGCATACAGGACTTGGCTGCAGAGAAGCTAGTGGCCCGCATAGGTTCTATTCGATTTTCTATTATGGCTGGGTCGGAGTCAAGGCCGCATTTAGTATGGCCTTGATAATTAAGATAATATTTTAGCATTTTGAATATGAACTAAATTAATCGTTTCCTATTTCAAAAATTACATTTTAGAAGTGTTTTGTAATTTTTTTTGGGGAAGCACTGGTTCACTTGCTTCCATGGACTGCACGCTTCTGGAAGGAACAAGATCAGAATTTTAACCGCGTCATCCTGGTTTTCGGCGTACAAATGGTTATGTAGTAGTCAAATATTACAAAAATTGTTTTGCTCGCCTTGTTTACTAGTTTCCAATAAATATTCAGTGTTGAATAAGGAAGGATTTGCAGGTATGTTAAATATATGAAGGTCTTTACATAAACATGAAGACTCGGCGGAGCATTTAAAATGCGAATTAATCCTAAAACATGAAAACCAAAACCTGAAAAAATAAGGCTTCAATAGAAACTTAGTAACTTTACAAAACTGTAAAGAACAAAACTTAACAAAGGAACAAAACAAAAAATACTAAATCACATAAGCTTCGCAATAAAGTAGCTAAATCGAGTTCTACCTCGCTTCAGTGAAACAACAAAATGAACTAACAATTAACTTAACTAGCTAACAACAAATAAATTTAAAATTACTGAAAACGACTTTTGCAACTGTTCAACAAAAAATCAAAGCACTATAGCTGACACTTTAAAAGAAAATGCTAAACTATATAAAATACATTTTAACGAAAACGTCCGATTAAATAGACTATTTACGTGCTTGGTAATTGACGCAGTTTTGTACCTCGCAAAACAAGAGTTAGTCTTTCGCGGCCATGATGAGAGCAGCGAGTCAATAAATAGGTGGAATTTTAAAAAGCTTTTAGGTTTATTAATATCGAGAAGTTCCCAAGAACTAAAAGATCACAAAAAAATTAAAAATGTTTTTACTGGTGACTTGAAAACTATTCAAAACGAAATAAATTAATTATTAATTGAATTTAATTGAATGCATTTCTGATTATTTAAATGATCATGTAAAAAATGAAATAATGAACACACAATTTTTTTCTCTGCAAGTGGATGACACCACTGATATTACGCAAACCTCCCAGTGCTCCATAATTTTAAGATACGTTAATTCAGAAGGTTCACTAGTCGAGAGATTCTTAGGATATTATAATGTCAGCTCCGATAGAACGTCGGAGAATTTATATTCTCTATTGGATCAAATTTTGGACCAATTTGACTATAAACATAAATTAATAGGACAATGTTACGATGGCCCAAGTGTGATGTCTGGCCATCTAAATGGCCTTCAAAAAAAAAGAAAAAGCGCCGCAGGCTGTATTTGTCCCGATGCAGCAAAGTTTCAAAATATTTCTAAATGTCGAATTTTTTTGCAAGCCTTAGTGGTATTCCCTCATTTTTTCATCACTCAGCCAAACGAACGTATGCTCTTACATCTGCATCTACGAGGCGTATATCAACAATTACAGAAACTCGTTGGTCTTCAAATTCGAAGTTAGTAAATGTGATTGTTCAAGTTGCGTTCTTCAAAAAAAATCGCTTGACATTAATTTTTGTATATCCAATATAAAACGCTGTCGTGGGGCGCCCCGTAAAAAAAGAAATGAACATTTTTTTTAATACCATCTTTGATAAAACAAATTCTATTACAGAAATAAATCAAACGTGAACTTGCTAAGCTTTCACCTGAAGAAATTAGGGCTAAGTATAGAAACCTTTTTTATGAAATATTGGACCATATTTTAATGGAAATGACACTAAGCTTTCAAGACTCTGAAAAACTTACTTTTTTATGTTTGGCAGATTCTGCTAAATTTTCCGAATACAGTTTAAATTTTCCGACTGAGCCGTTTGAAAATTAATTACAGTTATACGGCGAAATATTTTCAAAAAGTCAACGACTTAAATATGAGCTTGGTCTTATTTTTGCCAACGACTGTAATTAGAATATATCGCAGCAAGAGCAAGTGAAAAAAATTAATGAAAATAAAGATATTTTAACCAAAGCATATAAAGTGTTTCAGGTCATTTATTTTATGAGGATGTTATAAATAAATTTGCTGCTATGAAGGATAGGAGAATTGATTTAGTATACAAAATTTAGGTAAGTTGTAAAAAAATATTCTACCTCTTCCACATATTAAAAAAATTCTGGAAAAAAATGATTGCGATATTTTCTTGCTTCATTTGCACTTCACTTACTTTCTCACCCGTGAGCCGCCACTGGTGTTAATTGATTGAATTTGGATGGACGATTGATTATAGTATTGTAATATTTTAATACGGTCTTAAATACTATCGTTATTTTATACATTTAAAGTTTAATACTCTGGTTGATTTAATAAACTAACAATTGATTTAAAATTGTGTTTCATGGGTGTTACTAGGTTAATTAAATTAAAGGAAAAGGTAATCAATAAAAAATTTCTAATTTACTAAATAAAGTACAAAAGTTTACTAGTAACAAAAATTAAGTTCTTAATATGATTTGACTGGTTGGATTCCCTTTTTCATTAGCTTTGACCCACAAGAAATATGTTCCCATTAAAAAAGAACGCGGGGGTGGCTGGGGGTTCAGGGAACGAAGGAAGATAAAACATTTAGCTAATAGTCCAGACGGTGAGTCAAAAATCATGTGAGAAATGGAAGAAATTAAGCAGCACAATTTTTGTTTAATGGTTAGATTTTGGGGCCACGATTTTTTTATTGTTCCAGCTCATTTGGCAACATTCTGTAATAATTTATTACGCGGATCTGCCAATTTAAAGTGGCTGCTACGTCGATAGTGCTGGTGCTATATAAAAAGTGCATATATATTTTTTTGTACACTCTATGTAACACAGGCACTATCGCCATAGCTAGTGGCATATTTGAGGGGGTTATGGGTAAGAAATTCTAAGAAGAAATCAAGATATTTTCACTCTTTCTTACAGCGACTTAGGCAAAAACAATATAGTTCAACATCGCATTAATACTAGGGATGCAGCGTCGATAAAACAGCCTCCGCGACGATTTGGTAAAGCAACATGACGTTGATATGGTGCTTGAGGATATCGAAAAACAAGACATTATAGAACCATCTTAAAGTCTCTGGTCGTCACCAGTAGTACTACTTAAGAAGAAAGAGGGTTCCACCTGATTCTACGTCGACTTCCGCAGGCTTAATGACATCACAAAGAAAGATAGCTTTTCCTTACCAACCTTAGACGATACCTTGGACATTTTACCAGGATCAAAATGTTTCATGACCCTGGACTTGAAAGGTGGTTATTGGCAAGTAGAGATTAATCTAGCACATAAAGAAAAGACAGCGTTTTCTATTGGGACTGGATTGTGGCAGTTTAAAGTTATGCCTTTTGGTTTATGCAACGCCCCAGCAACTTTCGAGCGTTTAGTCGAACTGGCAATGGAATAACATGGGAAACATGCCTAGTATATTTAGATGACATCATTATTCTCGGAAAAACATTTAAAAGTCATTTGAAGAATATTTAAGCTCTTTTCCAGAAACTGAGAATGGCTGCTTAAAACAGTTCCAAAAAGTGCCAGTTTTTTCGAAAAGAAGTGACATATCTAAGACATGTAATTAACGAACATGGAGTAAAAACCGATCCTGTAAAAACGGAAGCCAATCAAAATTGGCCAATACCGAAGGACAGACATTAACTAAGGAGTTTTCTGGGACTTTGTACATACTACAGACGAATCATAAAAATTCTGCTAATATACCTAGACGACTTACTGAAAGCCATCCCAGCTATGTATGGACCGAAGAATGTGGAAAAGCGTTTAACAACTTAAAGAAAGCCTTGCGTTTTCAACCAGTGTTGTCATATCTTGAGCATCCCCAGATGTTTATCGAAGATAGCGATGCAGCTATTGGTGGTATTTTGTCACAACTACAAAATGGCGAAGGAAAAGTGACGGCATAGTTCAACGAAACTATTGTTTGACAAGACAAGAACTACTGGCAATTGTAAAAACATTGGAGCATTTTCATAATTCCGAGGGACAAATAGCCAGGTCCATGATTTTACAGTTGAACATCGAAAATGATTAAACCATGCCCAGAAAATAGTAAACATTGCAATAGATACGAGAAACGGGAAAATCCTAATAATTTTCATTGTCAAAAAACAGCACTTCAAAACTCTCAAGACTGGGACCCTAACATTATACTCACCAAAAAATCACCAAGAACAAATTGCCAAGAAATTGTGTCTACATTTCTGAAATTTAAACGATACTGGGCTTTTGGGACTCTTTGTGAAAAGAGATGGTTTGTTAAAAAGAATTTGAGAAAGTCCTGACGGCAAAAACTATATCAGACTATCTTGTCCTCAAAGAAGATCCTCGAAATTTTGCAAGCCCTGTCGGCCGTGGACATTTTGGCGTCATGAAGACTCTCCAAAAAGTCCGAAAAGAAAACTACTACTGGATATGCAAGCCAGGTTACTCCATGAAGAAGGTCCGTCAGAAATTACAAATAGAAAGCGGTAGAATGAAGTCACGTGATGATTTGAGTATCAATCACAATGGATTTACAGTCGGGAAAAAGTTTGGTTATACAATCCAAAGAGAACTAAGGAATTCTCGTGAATGACCTGGAATACCGGATTCAGAAGAGCCCTCAAACAATAATAAATGTGGTGCACCTCCATCGACTAGCCCGTTTCCAAGATACAGAAGATTTTGATCGAGACGGTCAACTTTGGGAAGAGGGCAATGTTGAAAATTTAGCCCTAGTTATAGGTTTGTTAAATTGAATTTATTTATTATTTGTTATTATAATGAAGTAGACTTACCTTAGTTTTTATTTATGTGACGACTATGATATTGTCAAAAATCGTTCTCGAATATTCTGTTAGGCTTAATTATTTTCACCCTGCAGCATTTAGATTATTCTAGATTTTTCTAGATTATTTCATTTTTTAAAGGCTATTTAAACGCGCCGCAAAGCAACATTTTGATTCAGTTTAGTTTGAGACATATACAAAATAGAAAACCTATTTACAGTAGTTTTTTTTTCTGAAATTCATTATAAAATTATACTTTGAATACTTTTTATTACTAAAATAATAAATAAATGGTTTTAATTAAGAAAATAAATTAAAAATAACTCCGAATCAGCAGCTAAAATATAACAATTATAAATAAACTAAATTATATCACATTATTTCTTTAGTATTAAATTAACACAAATACTATTTATAATCACAAAACCCAATTGCTTTAAACTAATTAAACAAATAGAAACAAAAAAAGATTTTAAGTTAGCCGTGTATAAAATATAGCAAGAGAAATATGTTATAAAGATACCCGTGTTAAAGCTTATGCTCCAAATAATGTTAAAATTGGCAATTATATAATTTTTTGACATTTATACCTATTTTTTTTCTCGATACTCGCGATATACATCATTATTATAGGAGTAACAGAAAAAATATAAAAAACTGTTACAAACAACACCTAAATGCTCCTTGCAAATATAAAAATCAAAATTAATATCCATTTTTAAAAAAATATTTAATTTTTGAAGAAATATTGATCCATAGTTTGGTAAAATATAATCATGTAGTTCTAACACCCTTAAAATATTTTTGGTGACATAAGTAAGCCTTTTTTTATCGTCATATTCTCCTTCAACATAGTGATGGTATGCCAGGGCTTACATTTTCAAAGGTTAAATTCAAAGCACATTTTTCGTGGTTGATAATTTTAAGTTTTTTTTACTAAAACCCCCGTTACATATTCTGCTGTCTGCTTATCGTAATCATCATCGTAGTTGCTAGTAGGAATAGAGACATTTTCAAATTCATATAGTTCTATCTATTTTATAGGAAAGATGATCGACCAAGTTGTTAAGTACAGACGTTTTGAAGCCAAATGTAAACTGGTAGTGTTACCTGCTCATGATATAATAAACGGAAGGTATGATATCTACACGATCTCAATTGCGGCCGGTTTGCGCAGTGAAGTCATTGCGTGCGTAGATCTTTAATTTCTTATGGATGTGCATGTCGTTTCTAGCGTTTAGATATTATATTACCATTTTTTCAATTAAAAATGTTTTTCTAACGAAACGTTGTCATATAACTCACTAAAATAAAAAACTTATGACATGGTAGTTATATACTTATTTAATAGAACTACAAAAAACACGCTAAAAAGAGTAAAGGTTGTATAAAATCCGACAGTATTTAATTTTATACTGTTATTTTGTTATACATGTTTATATTTAGTTCAATTTAGAAGTAAAAAAAGGATATATCTGTGTTTTTTGATAAGTACAGGGACATAACTAAGTCCCATTTGAGGGGGCAGGTCTAATTAAAAAAAATGCAGGTATGAGAAGGAATAAAACAACACGCACGAAACAAGTTTAACCTTTATGTGCACAAGCTGCCGTTTAAATAATATATAACAAATATAATTTAAATGAAATATAACCTTATTCTAGTTGAAAATCTCTTTTTTTGTTAAAAATGACGACTATTTCGTCCAGATTTACATTGTTGTCTTTTTTGATATAGATATCATATATATCATATACATATAGTCATCTTTAACAAAATGCCTTGAGCATATCCGAACCAAATTTGTATTAAGCTTTGCGTTTTAACACAAGCGTGTCCATTCACGTAAATATTTTTTGCCTTTAGGGAAAGTAAAAAACCTTATATTCCTAACAAAATTCTTTGCCTGATTATCCCTGTCACACCCGAACACAGCACACCTCATATTTAAATACAAAAAAGGACACAGAACACTTTTAAACATCAACTGAAAATGCACTGAAATCATATGGTCGAAGGTTAATGACAGCCAGTGTAAATCACGCGATGACGTAGCAGTTCATGCGCGATATCATACCTTCAGTTATTTATATTATATCATGTTACCTGCTCTATCTGTTTTCTAATGGATCCAAATTGATTATCAAGGCAGTCTTGATTTAGGGACCTCGTTCATAAAAATCTAAAACCGGTTTTCCTATATTCGTCGAAGTAGCCTCGAAGGTTGTAACCCATCCGGACTAAAAAAGAATGTTGTTTTTCTTAACGAAACAATTTTTGGACAAGGAGGCCGAGTTTTTAATTTTTGGTAATAACTTAAGCAATAAACTACGATGAGGTGACTTGACTGACATACACCTTCGATAACCTTTAGAAAATTGAAGTTCTAGATTTTTACCATTGAAGAAAAAAGGCAGTCATATATTGCTTCACTCGGTAATCCACACGGTGAGTTTGTGCCAATCATGCTCTCAATAGCAGATGCCATGATATTACTGAACATTCGTGCTGCTAACGCTACCTTCATTTTTAACTGATGCTGTTTTTCTATTTTAAAATAAGAAGCTCTGATCTTTCTCAAACCCTGAAAATGCTTTCTTTTGTCAACGGCAAAACGTCATTTTATGTGGCTTACATTAGCTGTTCGCCCAACACCAATGCGTATATCATATTTTAAAAGTGTCTCTCTGATACCAATTGTCTTATAGCAGCTTGATCTGTACTTCCTGGGTCGTAAGTAGTAGTCATTACTTTTAGCTCTGTATTTTGTAAACGTTATATTACTTCTATTAAAAAAGATTTCAAATTTGAAGTACCTATTGTATCCTTGGTAAAGAAATAGGCTATAGGTTTTCGTCAGACCGTGGATCATGAATAAGAGAGCGTATTAATTTTAACACCCAGAAGTACCTAAATCCTAAACAGGTTGCTGTGCTAATGTTATTTCATCAAAAATTATCGTGCATGTCCTATCTAAAACTTGCATCTTAGACATCCTTTTTGCCAATTTCTCAAAAAATGTCAATTTACTACCAGGCTCAGTCCCTTTTATGTAAAGTTAATGGAAAGACTTTATTTGTTGGCTCTTTTATTTTTTGAATTGTATTTTTTATGAATTCCATGCTAAATGGGTCTAAATTTGCTTCCAAATCTTTAAATATTTTGGTATTAGAAAATGTTTTTTTAATTTTATCTTGATAATCTGGACTTTAACTTTGATATAACTCTTTTTTGTGTTTTATTTATGTTGTAAAATTGTCTTTCTCTAGATGTTAAATTGGCTACTCTTGTTTCATTTATAGAAGACAAAAGGGAACTGTTTTTTAATCTTTTGAGAGAAGTGTGATTATATTATGTTTTCTCTTTTAGGTTATTTATTTCCGTGGTTACAATATTACTGTCTGCATTAAAACTTGGGCAAGTGGAGGGAAATAATTAAGTATTTGATGAAAACAATATATCATTATTAATAATAATTGTTTGGTGTTTCTTTTGGTAACGTGAATAACCGTTTTTTTAAAGTTCCGCTAAATTGATTTTGATCAAAATGATCTTCACATAGATAGACTCTAGAACTATACTATCATATACTATTTGCATTACACAACTAGCCTATATAAAATTATTTGGTGTCTAATGCAGGCTGATAATTTTCTTCTAAAGTTTGATGCTTGTCGTAAGCAATACTCTTTACTGAAAATTGTGCCCAAATTTCAATTCCTAGATTCTATGTGACTCTTGTACTGTACTACGTTTCTTCCTAAAAGAATTTTAATTAGTTAAGTACGGTTTATACGGCCTGGGAATTTTCTTTTTAAATTTTGAAATTTTATACAGCCAACTTTTTGCTAAACAATTTTAAAGTTAAACTAGAATTTTCTCCAAATTTCCATCTCTAGATTCTATGTGACTCCTGTACTGCACTACGTTTTTATCGTACGAAAATTTTAGTTTGTTAAAAAAGACATCTTTTTCAAGAAATGTATGTATTCTCACCTTTAAAAAGAAAAGTACCCGCCTTCACTTTACACTAACTAAAATAAATTTCGATGTGTGTTTAATACAGTCTGGAAATTTTCTTTTTAAATTTTGATATTTACAGCCAAATTTTTTCCTAAAAAAATAAGCAAATATTAATATTAAACTAGTATGCTTGTTTCAATGAATGCTGTACCCGTAAATTGTGCCCACATTTTAATTTCTAGTTTCTAAAGCTGATTAAAATAGTTAACAAAGAAATCTTTGACAAAAAATGTAGATATTATTACTTTTAAAAAAAGGGGTCCAAAATATTAAAACAAAATAGGGGCCTAATACAATATTTAAAAAATCAGCCTGAAAATATTATTTATTAAATTAATTTAAATTTGTGTCCTAAAATTAAATGTGATATAAAGATAAATTGGTAAAGTTGTGATGCAAATTTAAAACGTCGAAGCAAAATGGCGGCCAAATAAAATTTTTAAAAAATCAACATAAAAATATCTTTTTCAATTGACTTTAAATTTTGCAGAAAAATTAAATTAGAAAATGGGATAAACCGGTGCGAATTCAATATGACATAACAAAAATGGCGGTATGCGTCAATGTAAAAACTAGGTACTTATTGAGTTTATTTTAAATTATGCCCAAAAGTCAAGTGTGGCATAGGCAGAAAGAAACTGGTAAAATATTGGTACAAATCCAATATTATGGAACTAAATGCTGCCCAATAAAAATGTTTGAAATGACAGTAGTTGTATCACATATATAGTGTGACTATGTACAAAACTAAAATATGTCACACTTTACTGTTCCTAACAAAAAAAATCATAGCGAGGGAAGTTCCGGGTAAAGGGAATTTACCGATTTTTTCCAATTATTTTTGTAATAAAATAACTTTTTATTTCCCTCGTAAATGACTGTGATCGTGAAAAAATTACACTCCGAGTTTTTTCAGATTTGTACGTTTCAGGGTCCCTGAATACCAAAAACATGCTTTCTCAATTCTGTCGATATATCTGTCTGTTCGTGGCATAGCTAAAAAACTGTTAATTTTGGTCGAACATTAAGGGCGATCTGATAACATTTAAAAAAAACCAATATAGCGAAACAAAAGGGCAGCCTAGTGCAATGTTAAAAAAATTATTATTAATAAAGTACTTTCCCATTTGACTCACATTTTGCACAAAAGTAAAGTATTATGAGAAAATCAACTGGCAACATTTTGGCCTGAATCGAAGATGGCGAAATAAACTGACGGCCTAATAAAATATTTAAAAAACAACTTAAAATAATAATTTCTAATGTCTGCAAATATTAATTATGGCATAGAAATAAACTGAAAAAATTTTGATACAAATTCAAGATGACGAAACAAAATGACGGCCAAAAAAATGTTTAATAAATCAACTAAAAAAATCTTCTTATTCAACTGACTTTAAAATTTTGCAGAAAAATTAACTGTGATAGAAAGATAAACTGCTACGAATTCACTTTGAGCGAACAAAATGGCAGTGTGTGTCAATGTAAAAACTACTAGGCAAAAACTGGTAAAATATTTGTAGGATTAGGATTCCAATATGGTGGAACCAGAGGCGTACTGTGAAATTTTAAGAAAGGGATGCAATTTTTAGAAACTTACCTATTTGTAATGTAATTCGATTCTTCGATCATTTTTTACAAATTCGTCAATGACGTCATCATAAAAACGTCGATGCTCCAACATATTTTGGAGAAGTTTATTTTCAATGGACAACAGCGATGTATGCGAAAGTATCTACTGCCCCGTTGAATTTCTCACGAAATTTTTTATACGGTTAAGTGTTGAAAAATTGCGTTCTACTGATGAACTTGTGGCAGGTATTGTCAATACTAATTCACACAATTTCGACACTTCGGTGTAGGCATCTTCCAGCTCCTTGTCTTTAAAAAATAGCGTTATTTTTTGCGCTAATGTCATCAAATTCGTAAATCACTTTTAGTTCAGATCGCAGTAACACTCGGTCGAAGAACTGGCCATAATGAAGAAGAAGAGATTTAAACGCATCTTCTGGAAAAGTTTTTCCTTTAAATGCATCAAAATTGCAGAGCTCGAGGAATTTAAAATCATTTAAACCGTTAAATCTATATTATTTCATAAAAGAGGCGTCTGTATGATGTTTGAACATCTCCCACATTGTCTGTTCGAAGACGCTTGGCTTGTGACTCTACATTTAACGTCATCGTTTTCTCCCAAAATAGGTCAAAGTAATCTCTTTTTTGGCTTAACATGGACTTAAATTCATCCACTTTTTTTAGGCAAAAAGCAATATCATTTATTTTAGTTTGTAATATATTAAAAACATTGTCCGATAATGGAAATATTTCTAAAAATATGTTTAACAAATAATTAAAATTAAAATCTCGTTTCAAACAGTCCAAAAACCCCCTCGAACTATTTATTGCTTCTGAGTACCACGTTTCATTATTCTCTTTTATATTCTCAAATAGTTCAATCAGTGATTCACGATTTTCAGATACTGTTAACACAAGTCTTTCGTTATAGTTCCACCTAGTAGGAGCAATCGTTTGTGGACAATGGAGTCCAAAGCTTGTGTACGTTTTGTTGACTTGGAAACAAAAGCAGCCATGCCACTTGAAGCAACGAAAATTTTCTCTATTTGAAGAAACCCTTGTTTCGTCATGACCTCTAAATCCCAATTCGTGCTGTCCGAGAAAACAAACAACATAGATAAGTCTTCTTGGCGGTGACTAATTTCCAACTGTTTATTAAGGGCGGCAAATGCGTTTTGGACATAATGTGTCTTTTTACAGCTTTATGGAAATTGTTTAAATCGGGAAAACCAGTTTTATTCCAGAGACCTTTTTCATTTTCAAAAAGTTAACATAGCCAACAAAATAATTTACTTATATTTTCACACCCTGTTAGCTATTTAAATTGTTTGTATTGTTTTTCCGGATAAAAATATCTAATTCAATTTTTCATTTTTGTGGTTAAATTTTTCATAGGCGGTTTTGCCCTTCCTTTGGAAATTATTTAAAGCTTATCAGCGAAGCTTAATGTTGAAAATCCCTTTATTATTAAGACTCACACCACACATTCTTCTTACTAAATTCTCCAACATTTTCAACGTTATTACCGACAGCCGAAGCTGACGGTATTTGCATATCCACGTCCGTATTATTGTCTTTCATATCGCACCATGCACGACACGACGTACGTATCACACAACACACGGATAGCCGTTCAAACGAAAAACCTACTCCAACGATAGCTTCCGCCCCCACTTAAAGCACGCGACTGAAATGCAAAAATTGCGAACAGCCGGTGGAAAGTTCAATAACCTCTGGCTCGATTCACAGGAAATCAAGCATACAGGACTTGGCTGCAGAGAAGCTAGCGGCCCGCATAGGTTCTATTCGATTCTATCGCTCGGTGGGTGTCAAGGCCGCATTTATTATGGGCTTAATAATTAAGATAATATTTTAGCATTTTTAATATAAACTAAATTAATAGTTTCCTATTTCAAAAATTACATTTTAGAAGATGTTTTGTAATTTTTTTTGAGGAAGCATTGCTTCCCTTGCTTCCATGGACTGCACGCCCCTGGGTGGAACAAAATGGTGGCCAATATAAATGTTCGAATAGACAGTATATATGTGTTACTAAATCACTATGCACCGAACTAAATTGGGTCACACTTCACTATTCCTAATAAAGGGAAAGATTCGTAACGAGGGAAGTTCCGGGTAAAGAAAATTAACCGATTTTTAAAGATTTATCGCATATTAACTTTTATTTTCAAGATGGCGATAAAACAGCCATTTGGTGCCACTAGAAATAAATATTAAAGTAAATTGCTCTTTCGACGAAACAAGAAGTTACCCAAAAGTTCCTTAGGTCGAGGTGTTTTAAAAAATTGACAAATAAGTGTATTTCGAGCTGCTTAGAACAAGTATTTTAGTGTGACTGATTTTTTTTCTTAAAGCTGCAATGGCTAATTTTCAAAAAATGGCAGTTTAGCCTCCAAACCCAGTAAAACTGGAAATAGTAATAAATGGTCTTTTTTTTCATCAGCAATTTTCCTTGCAAAATAAAAGAAAAAAATGCGGCTTATTATATGTTTCCTACGTCACCTGGTGTGTTAAAAATTTGTATTTTCGACAACCGATATTAGAGTTGTTAAGAAATACTCGTCACAGGTACGAGCTAGGAACAGCTTGTCACAGGAATTGGATCTTAAACATATCGGTTACTGTTCCTACACCTAGTATTTTTACCAGCTTGCCGCGATCCCATGAAGCGGAGATATTTATGTACGCAAGGTACGCAACAACACATCATCCTTCGAAGGAAAAAGCTCTTCGGGCTTCGGCTTTTCACGGCGGGCTGTCGGGCGGCGGCCGGCGTGCAAAAAGCCCCTCCCATAATATTTTATTCACAGTTGAATCGATCGGCTTCTGTATGTCTTTCTTTAACACACTCATTTTTTAAACAACGAAATAAATTAAACTGAATTATAACAACTGCATTATTACTGTAGTACATTAGCAAGTATATTCGCTGTGACTGAAACCCTTGTCACAGGTATTTTATTCTATTCTGCTCCTGCTCCGCTAAACCAGTATTTCTATATGACTAGTATTTTTCCTACAAAAGGAACGATATCGTAATTAGAAATAAGAAATCTTCGAATTAAATTATTCTCAAATCAGGCGAAAATATTAACATATTTTAGATTTGATAGTTTTAATAGGTGAATCTTAAAATATTTAGCACAAAAAAGATTAAAACTGTTTTTTACAAAGCCAGTTTTTATGACAAAAATACCAAGGCTGTTTTAAATATAAAGGAAATTTATAAGCTTAAAAACGAAATTTGTAAAAATGTGAGCCAATTCTTTCATTAACTTTTTTCGAATTTGCACTGAATAGGTACTGTTTTGATGACATAAATAATTACAATCAACGAGCCGCGGGCTGCGATATTCGAAACCGCCGTTTAGTCACGGTTTCAACGACAGGTATCTGTAACAGGTATGGACTTGGAACAGGAACAGGACGTACCTGTTACAACAAAATACTGATTTTCGTCATCTCTACCCGATATATCCAAAAACAAACTATTTGTGAACTCCTGTTAATACTTATTTTTTTGATAATAATGTTTACCAGCAGAGTGCGACATTACTTAATTACCACTTTGTATTAAACTCTGTTTTTTTTTTTCATCCATTCATTACATTAGTAATTTTCATTATTAATGTAATGAAAATTACATAGTTCATCGCTATGTAACACTTGATTTGTATGCAAAATTTGAGGTAATTAGTTTCTTTAGTAATATTTTTTTTTAATTTCTAAATTGTTTGCGTTACCGATCCTCTTGTTATGTTAAAGTGGTGTATTATTTGGGGTTAGGATCCAATAACAAAAAAACAAATGTCTTTTTATAAATTATCGACGGTTCGCAACTTTATTGTTGCATCCCCAGGACATAGATTCTATATTCTGCAAGAAAACGAAATTGTCAGTCTTTAACTAGTCCGTTGGTCCGCAGATATTTTAAAATCATTTAGAAACTTAATACCTAGGAAATATCTGCGGACCAACGGAGCAGGTAAAGACTGATAATATGGGTTTCATGCGGGATATAATATGTATATATGTGTACTGAGGTCGCAACAATAAAGTTGCGAAACGTTCACAATTTGAAAAAAGACTTTTGTTTTTTTTCCTGGATCCTAACCCCAAATAATATACCACTCTAACATAACAACAAGAGAGTCGTTAATGAGAACCGTTTAGAAACTTATGTCTGCGGACCAGCGGAATAGGTAAAGACTGATAATATGGGGACACGGGATATAAAATCTATATGTGTCCTGAGGGTGCATTTTTGCGAAACGTCGACAATTAAAATTTTTTTACTGGAGTCGAACTCTGTATAATACATCACTCTAACAAATTTTTTTAACATTGTTCCGCCATATTGATTTTTACGAAAATATTATAAGGTCATCCTCATATGACCCTTAGCTTTTGGTAAAAATTTGAAGTCAATCGGGTAAGTAGTTTTTAAGCTATGCCGCGAACTGACAGACAGATAATTTGACAGACGGACCGACGGAATAGGTAAAACATGTTTTTTGCGCCTAGAGACGCTAAAACGTGAAGATACGTAAAACCTGAGAGGGCGATTTTTTCAAGATTACAAACAGTTTATTTGGTCGCCATTTTGTTCCGCCATCTTGAGTTAGTAACACAGTTTTACTAGTTGATCCCTATACCACAATTAGTCACAGCACATAATTTGAAATCAAACCATTAAGCAGTTTCTTTAGGCTGAATTTTTAAATATTTTCTTAAGGCACCACTTTGTTCCGCCAACAAGTGTCTTAACATCTATTTATAGAAGTTAAATAAGAGATACGCCACAACTATTTAAATTTTTAAAATATTAGCGGCATGAAACCGTGGTTCGTTATGTTTAAATACCACCCGTTAACTTTTATTTGAAATCGTTGAATTCGCCCTAGTTATATAATTGTACAGTTTTAAGTCAATCTCTCTGTTAATTGTGTAGCAATCTACAAATAATAAACAAAGTACGTCATTTTTAAACATTTTTAGATTATGTGGCGCTAGATGCTAACTTTATTTCACAGTACGATGATGTTGAACATGAGTTATTCACTTTATTTTTTCTATATAGGTGCTCCAAACTAAACCAAATTTTACTTGTAAAGTTATAATAGAACACGTTATAATTTCATATTTATCTCAAAAACTTGGGTTTTAAGATGTAATTTTAAATATCTATATTTTTCAGAAACTATAAAATATAACTAACACTTATAACATAAGTTTATATTCCTCATCTTATTGATATTTGTTTTTAATCTATTCGAATTAAAGATTTTATCTGTGTGTGTGAATGAATGGAATCGAAATTCAGTACTCATAATTTAAAACTAACATTAAAAAGAAAAATATATAAACATAGTTACTGGTTATCAATTATTCAAACCAATGTAAACCTACTTCAATCTCGTCTCCCCCGCTTGTCATCACGTAATTTCTAGGTTCATTCATAAACTAAGGTTCCTTCCCATAATAGACTCCAGGTGTCAGGAGCATTCGACGGCTACGGTTGACCACGTTCTACACACCAATATCGACTATTGGATGAAAAAGTATCGATATTCTAAAATATCGGTCGTACCGTGCATCCCTAGTTTTTATGTTGTGTTAGGTTTTGGACTGGTTTTGGTTTTAGGTTTAGGTTTTCATATTTTCATAGTAATTATTGCTTTTTTAAAATTTATTTGTCTACGTAAATAATAAATCATGGCTAACCATTGGAAGAAATATTTGTTATGGTTTGCTCAAGAACACTTAGAATTTAGAATCGCAGTGAGTTAAAATTTTTCACCTAATTAAGTTGCAAAGTGATAATTTGCCAGGCATGATAAATTTTCCTTTTAATTGCAAATAAGAAAAGTAGAACAGAATGGAATGGTTTTATTTATCAATAGACAGGACAACGGCAAAAATTCCTAGACCTGAGTTGCCCGAAATCTCCAAATGAATAAAAGGAAAGTTGGTTAATATAGGATTTAACTAACCTAAGTACAGGACTTCTTTAAATTTTTTTCCTAGGTTAGAGGTTTCTTCTCAGAATAGACATATTAACATCCCCAGTCATTCTTGTGCTAACTTAGACTTAAACTTTAAAGTACCTTGATTTATACCAGGTAACACTGATGATCGAGTTTTAATATCAAAACATATGCAGAAAATACACTGGTATTTTTGTTTAAATTATTAATGGGTATATTTATTCACCAGAAGAATTATCTAACATTCAGTTGAATGTCCCTGTTAGACGTGAGTAAGATGGGTATTTTATATCACCACACAAATTACGGGTTGTTGCATTTCTTAGACTGAGTTGTTAGAAATTACAGGTTGTCTCATTTCTTAAATTGAACTATTAGAAATTACAATAACCGTTATTATAACAATAATTTACTTGATTCAAGTCTAACTGTGTTTAAGAGTAATTTAATAACTTATAATTACCTGTTCTTTTTATCTTTTAATATATCTAGGTATATTGACACTATTTTATTATCTTGAAACATATAACTTTTACAATTTACAGGAATATTGATGTTTTGTTTAAAAAGTGTTTAAGATAATAAAACAATTGTGCTGCTTACAAGCTGTTCTGTCAAGGATCCATTTTTTATCATGACTGTTTGAGTCTCTAACATAGTTATTTTTTTATTTCTGAAATTTACAAAATTATGACAAATCTACCTATTTAGAGTCTAATTACGCTGTATGTGCTATAGATTAAATAAATATATAAATATTTATTTTAATGTTTATATCTAAAAGAATGACTCATTATTTTGGAGGGACCATAAACTTCCTTTTTTGTTATAAATAAAAGACCACTGGTACATTATTTAGTTTTTGGAATTTATTAGCAATTCTAAAAATAAGTGTTTTTTAATCAGAGTTACTTGTTTTTATTTAGAAATAATATGACCTACAATTACAAGTTTTTAAAATTTTTTTGCTATATTTGACCATTTGACAATTCTATTGTGTAAGGCAAATAGTGATCCTTTTGGAAAATGAATGTTCCAGGCTGTTCCAAAATAATGCAATAAAGAATTAGTGAGAGATGAACTTAAGTACAAAATGTAGGTATGTAATAACTATTTGGAGTTTATTGGTCTGTATTGACTGATAAATAAATAAATAAAATTTTGTGTGAAATAAGTTTTGTTTGAATTTCTCAGGTCTGTCTGCTTGTGAAATGGGTAAGTGAGTTTTATAATAACTAAGCAGCACCCTCTAAATACTTCCAATAGAGAATTTTTAAGCAGAGCTGTATGAAAAAAATGAGTGGTCAGTTGAAAAACTTGGAACAGACGTTAGTTAAGAATTTTATGATTTGTTGTTTTTTAAATAACAAAATGGTTGCAAAGCAAAATAATAATGATAATAATAATAATAAATAGCCTTTATTTAAACAGTGTTAGTAAAATAATATAAACAAACATTGTACTAGGGTGGCGAGATCTAGCATAGCTACTCACCTAACCACCCAATGTAACAATTGTTAGAGTTAATGTTAGTAGTTAACAAACACATAAAAATAACCCTAAAAGTAAAATAAAATGAAATAATGAAAAGTTCAAAAATAATTAACAAACAAACAAAAACAAGAAATGTTACCTATACATGAAAGAGAGTGAAGAGAAGAACAAATGCTTTTAATTGACAAAAAAAAAAGAACAAGTAGTTTAAGGTACTATGATTCTAATATAAGGAACAATAGTCACTAATAGCAACCAATAATTATGATGTGTGATCACTGTGTCCAGCTGAGCGTTCGGTCTAGCCAGACACAAAAGAAAATAGAAAAGTAAGAATATATTATTGATTTTCCGATTTTAGATCAAACTTAAGTTTTTTCTTAAATGTGTCAACAGCTGAGCAATTTTTTATGTCGGCCGGCAAAGCATTGAAAAACTTGGCAGAGTTAAAACTAAATGAGCGCTGAAATAAAGAGGTTTTGTGCCGAGGGACGGAATACACAGCATTATGGCGTATATCCCAATTATGGATATCAGAATGTTTGACAAGCTTCTCGAATAAATATGTAGGTACTGCAATGTGTTAATTTTGTAAACCAGTGTACATAAATGCAACCGGAATCTTTGATCCAACTTAAGCCAAGCAGAATCCATATAACATTGTGTAATATGCTCGTACTTTCGTAACCCGTAGCAAAACCTCAGACATGCATTCTGCAGTCTTTGCAAACTCGCCCTATCCTCCTGTAACAAAGCAGGCCAGAATAACACATCACAGTATGATAACAGGGATAAAATCAACGAACCACATAACCTTAGTTTAACTTCAGTTGATAAGACATTTTTAAATAGATAAAAGAGTCCTTAACTTACCATAACTTTTTTGAAGCATGTAGGAAACGTGGCACTTGAACCTCAACACACAATCTACATACACTCCTAGGTTCTTACAAGAATCTGAGACCGGTATTCTTACATTATTTATATTAATATTGAAATTCCTCAATATCTCCACATTATTTTTGCCAAATAGAAGAAGCTGTTTTATTTTGATTTAGCAAAAGGTTATGGGCGGTGGATATTTGATATATAATATGTAGGTCTTGGTTAATATATCTTTCGACCAATTCAACTTTATCAGTGTTGAAACTATAATATAACTGAGTGTCATCAGCGTATTGGTGAGAGTGCATCTTTTGCAAATGACTGCTGAAGTCTGAAGTATAAAGAGAAAACAGTAGAGGACCTAGTATACTGCCCTGAGGAACTCCACAACTAGAAGCCAATACATCAGATGAGGTATTGCCAATTATAACTTTCTGAAGCCTTCCTTGCAGGTAGTTTTTCATAAAGTCAACAGCAGACTGCCCTAATCCGTAGTATTTCAATTTAGTACATAACACATTGTGATCAAGTGTATCAAATGCCCTACTATAATCAAGGAGTAACAGGCAGGAATTTTTACCTTCGTCAGTGGCACGAAAAATATCATCCGTTACTTTTAGAAGAGCTGTGGTCGTACTATACCTCGAACGAAAGCCAGATTGAGTGGATGGAAGGATATTTTGTTGTAATACATAACTATTTAACTGTTCATGGATTATTTTTTCGAGTATTTTTGAAAAAATAGGTAACAAATTTATAGGTCTAAAGTGAGCAAAAGTAGCGGCATTGGTAATTTTAGCAGTTGGGAGTACATTTGCAATTTTCCATTTACTAGGAAACTTACCAGAAGAGATACACGCATTAATAATAAACGATATATGATTCAATAAGTGGAGAACTAATAAAGATATCATTCTGAGATCTACACCATCTGCACCCCTGGCATTAGAACGCATGTGGGAAATTATTTTTTCAATCTTATCAGAACTAATTGTTGAAAATCTGAAATTGTTGTAAGTATTGTTAAAAAATTAATTTTTGTAATGATTTAAGTACGTATTATTATTTGCCTGTGATTGAAGTGGGGGAATACTATCAAGAAAATATTTATTAAAATCGTTTGGACTTCCTACCTCTTCAGGCCGACTATCCGGTACTAGGTTAATATTTAACCATTTCAAAGTACGCCAAAAGTTTTTTGGATCGACCCTAAACTGATGATTGAGATAGGCCTTTTTTTCATTGTGCTTTTGTGATACGAGAAGTCTTGACAGGAGCATGTTTATCGAAGAGCTCTATCACTGCCTTGGTAAAAAATTCCACCATTTCGTCGATATCAATTAAAGAATACAAGTAATCCCAGTCAAAACTATACATATCAGCAACAAAAACATCATAAACAAAGTTACTGTAGTCGCGATATGCCTTAAATTTAACAAAACCAGGTGATTTTCCACAATTTATGTTACATTTAACCAGACAGTGGTCCGAAATATCATCCATTCTAACTACCATTGGATCCTGAACAAGGTCCACTGAAGAAGTAACTATGATATCAAGTAAAGTGGCGGTATTATTTGTAATTCGGGTGGGTTGCTCAATTAATTGATGTAAACCATACTTTTTTAAAAAGTTATTTATTTTCAAGAAGGCATTATTTTGTGAGAGACAATCGACGTTGAAGTCGAAGATAGCATATGTTGTGTCCTTCAAGGTTTTCTTAGCACCCATTATATCATTCCGTTTCCAGTTATTCACAAATTTCACAATGATTGGACGTGGTTTATTATCGTTAGTTGCCTGGCCAGCCCGAAAGAGATAGTCGATATCTCTAATCAAACAGTCTCATTTAAGCTCATCATTAATGAAGTCAATGGCCGATTTTGACAGATTTTCATCGTCTATATCCGGAAGACCGCAAATACGAATACAGTTTTTTCCTCTTTTCATGATCAAGTTCCTCGACTTTATCCTCCATATCAGCAATTTTTTTTGTGTTTTTTTCCACCGTGGCTGTTAGTACATTGATAGACGCACATACCTTAGTTAGCTGTGATTCTAGCTTTTGCAATCTGGAGTCCAATTTGGACTCAAACTGTGACATCAGGCTGTTAGAAATCGTACTAATCAATTTCTTGATGGAATCGTCGTCCAGGCCAGACATAGACCCTTTAGCAGAGCGAGTAGTCATATTCAGGACCACGATTTTATCGCACTGGTAGACACCAACAACCACGCTCAGAGTATTAATTAATTACTAGCCCAGTATTTAAGTGCTGTGCAAGATAATCACAATGCAGGCAGTCACAACAATAACAACCGATCAATTGGCTAGAAATTTATCAATTGAAACGAAAGATTAACCACACTTATAGCTGTTTTACACGGAGCAACACGAGACACACCTACTCGAACTGCATATTTCTGAAACAACAAAATGACCTAAGCACTAGAAATGTTGATAAATGTGGGTCCACCAGTACCACATGAAGACTGGAATCAGCATCTCGCCTTTCCACCACCTACTGTAGATATCCACCCAGAAGTATCCTTGGATGAAAAAAATAATAATGATGATCAGACTCAGGTCATCACCTTAAGCCAAGTTAGCGGAGCAGTAAATATAGCCTAATAACTTATGATAAAGAATTAATAAAGATCTCACTCAGTATAACTAGTTGCTCTTCAAGAAATCAAGAGATGAAAAGCAAATAAACATAAGTCTTTACAATGGTAAAATCCATCCACCAATAAAAATACGATCAGAAAGTGACTTGCTAAAGAAGTTTTTTATAACTGAATGAATCCTTTTTTGCGTTTATATTTATTAATACTGATTCAAATAAAGTTCAACTTTAAAACTAAAAATGAATCCTACATCTAAATTTTTTTACTTGACGTCATATCTATTTAGATCTTTTGGCATAAAGTGAAATAAATAAATAAAAATAAATTCGACATCTATGGAACGCCGTTTTACTTTTTAGTCTGCTATATGCCCGGTATTAATTTAAATTGAATGGGACTTCATTATGGCAATTTATTTTATAATATTATAATAAAAATGTAATTTTAACTGAATTCTTGGAACATCTAGAGCTAAAGCCTTCATATAGATTTTTAACAATCAATTAATTTGATTTAGCTATTAAAATGTATGTCAGGATATTTGGATGGGTCTTTACAAAATTAATTCAATTTTCATTATATTATTATAATTAAAATGCATTTTATTTATTATAATATAATTTTATTACTTACAAATTTGTTGATATCAATATTTATCCAATATTTAACAAGTACCTTTGTAGTATTTTGTGGGAAACAATATAGCCGATTATCAATTTTTATGAATGGTATTTTCATTTACAGCAATTTCTATGATTATCTATTTTCATTGAAACCAATTTCCATTGATATCAATTTCGATTGAATACAAGCACCTCGAATGCATTTATATTATCGGAAGTTTCGCCATCTATAGCCTCCCAAAAGAAATATAATGTGTTTGCGTGAGTGTGTTCGATAACTCAAATTAATTTGCGAATGTGTCGTCATACGAAAGAGAAGTCTTCGCGCTCAAAAAGATTTGTAAAATTCTGGAGCTTATCTGGTCTGATATTCTGTGTTCCGAAGTATGAGCCGACTTCTTTGTTTTGCGTATTGCGCTAACATTGGATTGCATTCTAATAATCTTGCTTGCTGATTTTTTAATATCATTTGTGCAATAAACGACGATGATACGGACCGAATTTAAACTCGTCTTTCTCGCGCAAGTACGTCACATCTATGTACAGCGTTTGGGAGTCAAATAGGCCGTAATGCATTGTCATTTGAAAACGTTTGTAGAATTTACGCTTCAATAAAATGTTTTTAAAATTATTAAACTAATTATTTTGAATCTAAAGATTTTATTTTCAATACAGTTTATTACGTCCTACCTGTGCAGTTGCAGGCAGTAGAAATCGAGATTGAAATTATAATCGATAAACAAAAGTGACAGATATAAGATATTTCAAATTTCCAAAATAATACATTTTCAAAAATGTGGATTGGTGCTTACCGTCAAGCTGTTAAGATAAATTTAAAAAATGGTAATTTAGGATATATTTACTATAATAATAGAACAATATGGTTTTAGCTACCTGTATAGGGCACTTTTGAACGTGGTTTGTATTTTTCAATTGCAAGTAAAAACTAAAAATGTCAATAGACGGCACTAGTGCAGCAACTAGTAACAAATGTTATAAAATATGAATGGAAGTTTCCCCTGCCATTATTTTACTTGCAGCATTCTTAACTTTTATTTTAAATTAATTAATTATTTTAATCAAAATAAATTTCACGAATCCTCACGTTGAGCACTTTAGATAATCTGATATTTGTAAACTTCAATTTTATTTTCTTGCTGAATGCTGAAGAGACCGGCGCGGCGTGGGCATACCGTTGTAAGTGTATCGTGGTGTTAATCATAATTTTATAAACAATGAGTATTAAAAGGCGACTCGCATATTGCGTTTAGAGGCTGCTTTTCTAGAAGCAACAAGGCCGAATTAACTACTTACGATGGTTGGGGCTCATCTGGGCGAGGCAAAGTTTTGCGATGACAAAAAACGGTCAATGGGTTTTACGTATTTGGGGGCCCTTCGGCAGCAACTCAAAATTTACATGATGACAAAAAAAAGAAAAGATCCTCAGTTTTGTATTTCGCTCGCTGATGTCTCTCGGGGCCCCCACCACATATTTGAGCCTTACGCGTTGTGGCCTTTGCATTTCAATCATTAAATCCCCGCAAAAACAAGACGCACAAGCTCTGTGCTGGGGCCACTGCCGACGCGTCGGCGGGGGTCTGAGTCAGTGGCGGGCCGTTAGTATATGAAGTGGGAGGGCGAAGGTAAAAAATAGTATTCGCATGACGTGCGACGCCGACGGTTCGGCAAACTACTTTCAACACTTCGAGATTTTAGTTTTAAATAAATTTGTACAAGCTATATTGTCACAGATTACAAAACAAGTGAAGTAACACTTATTTTCTCAGTTAGTGATAGTGTCTGATTCTGTTGTTAATGAAAGGTTTATAATTTGATTCGGCCATTGAATTCGGATTTATTTTTTAATTTATCAAATAAATATATATATATATATAGATATATATATATATATAAATATATATATATATATATATATATATATATATATATATATATATATATATATATAAATATAATATAAAATATAATAATATATATATATATATATATATATATATATAAAGGTATATAATATATCGGATATATATATATATATATATATATATATATATATATATATATATATATATATATATATATATATATATATATATATATATAAAATATATATATATATATATATATATATATATATATATATATATATATATATATATATATATATATATATATATATATATATATATATATATATATATATATATATATATATATATATATATATATATATATATATATATATATATATATATATATATATATATATATATATATATATATATATATATATATATATATATATATATATATATATATATATATATATATATATATATATATATATATATATATATATATATATATATATATATATATATATATATATATATATATATATATATATATATATATATATATATATATATATATATATATATATATATATATATATATATATATATATATATATATATATATATATATATATATATATATATATATATATATATATATATATATATATATATATATATATATATATATATATATATATATATATATATATATATATATATATATATATATATATATATATATATATATATATATATATATATATATATATATTATGATTATTGTTAAGCCCCCGTTTATACAATGATATAACAATTTCAATCAAACAACACAACCTTTATTTTATTGGTAGGTGTAAAATAAAGCAATGAATGTTCTTCTAGCAAAAGCTGAATCTGATTTTTTATCCAAAAAGCTATTTTTATGTTTTGAAATCTGAAATGCGTGTTTAAACGTTCTATCTGTAGCACCTCCACTTTGGGTTTTTATCTATTTTGTTTTATGATATATCTTACTGTAACAGTGTTGCCGTATCTTCTTTTAGTTCCGAATTTCTGCTATTAACTTTTGTTTTTTAAATGGGACGCCCTATATTTGTTTGTTATTTTGATTTACTATGATATTGTAACTTCAACCATGACGTGTCAAACCAGAACCTTCGTATATCAGGGTAACTAGAAATTGCTTAGGCTTAAATGCATATTATGCCTTTATTTGCCGATTTTTTAAAATACTGCATATTGTTGTGGGGGGTATCATTATATATTACTCGCAAAGGCTAACCCAAAGAGCGACATTAAAAAAAATTATTTTTTAGAAAAAATCGTTTAATATTTAAATGGGCGTAAAAGATATTTAGTGAATAGACAGATAATTTTATTTTTCTCAGGGTTCTTGGAGGTAAGTTAATAGTTTTTGTCAAATCACAGCACTCTAGAAAAATAGCATTCAATATGGTTGTACTTGGAATATCTCAACCATTGAGGTAGTATACCGGAATGGTCCCAACGAATGAAAACACGCAAACATATACAGGGTGTTACAAATTCGATACAATGTCGGTTAAAATAGAGCAAAGTTGCGCAATTTAACATCGAATAATAAGTAGTTGACAAAGTTAGACAATTATGACTACCTCCGAGGATATAGGTGCGTAAAATACCGAAAATCAGCTATACATACTTTATTTTTTTCAGGCTGCATTTGAAGAGATATCACAAAATAAATTTTATATCTTTATAGCTACTTTCCATTATCAACAAGATGATGCACATAGATTTCAAATCCGACGTTTCTTTTTCGCGGTCAGATCAACTAATTTTTTTTTTAGATAGACCTGCGTTTTTTTAAAGCCCTTGATTTCATAATATGTGCGTGAGTACCAGAATGTAAAAACTAAAAATAGAAAAAAAAATCAGCTTTGTAGATTACACTTGTGTATTGAGCAAAGAGACCTTGTGAACAAAATTACCAAGATAATAGGGCATGAATGCTATGTTTTTGTTTTGGGGTATTCTTCAATATAACATGTTCTGCATTCCAACATACGACGTTTCGGTTTGAGTACGTGCAGGAGACAAATGCACCCTGCACCCCCTTCCCCCCCCCCCCTTCGAGCTAATAACCCAAGCAAAAATTACATTATATAAAGCATTTCGGGACTTTTACCTTACAAACATTGAGAACTTTGTTTTTTTTTAGTCTTCATGCTTATGTTGTTCCAACAAGAGCCTAGAACTTTTTTTTAGTTATCAAATGTTTGCCTCCCCCTCTAAGACGGCATTCTAAATACACCACTGATGGTTAATTTTTGTAAATCCGTATCTTGATCGACACGCAGCTTTGAAAGTGAAGTGCACATACCTATAAATTGTAATAATTACTCACATATTAAACAAGGGGGACAAACATGAAAATAGTGTCCTAATTATCAAATAAATATTGTAAATAAAGATATAGTGATATACCTATACAACCTTACTACAGTTTGCTTTAAATAGGGTGACCACATATACTCTTTTTAAGAGGAATGTTCTCTTTTTCGGGTCCATGTACTCTGGTACTCTTACTATTTCCATAAATACGACAAATATCCTCTATTATGAGAAATCTGGGACAAATGATCTCTATTTTGCGAAATCTGGTGCCATTTTCTAATTATTTTTGTTATTTTTAGTCTATATTATTATGTGTATTATAATTATTATTCAGTCATTGAATTCTGCGAAAGTGATAAGACTTTACTTAATTATTATACGCTGGTACCTATTTTTATATTTCATCAAAATATACTCTTTTCATTTTAAAAAAATCTGGACAGCCTACTTTAAATCACGTTTAAGAAGCCAAAAAAAACTGTAGTAGAGCATGTCGCCGGCACACAGCTTCCAGGAGAAATTGCAATTTGCCATTACAAATTACATTGTGTGGTAATCTGTGAATTATAGCTGGGAAATTCAAAACCTTGTTTGCTTGATTCTGGTATAAATATATAGAATAGCTTGTTTTGGAATAGGATGTTGGGAGCTAGATACGTTCGTTTTAACTTTTTTTCATTATGATCTGTAATTTTGTACGTGGTCGCATTTTAAATATAGGGGTGTATATCGTATTCCGCAATGATTTAATAACTAAGTATTCCCAATCGAACAATAATTAACTGTCATTGATTACCTACGAATATGTTTTTCATTATTCGCATCCGACTCGTCATAACGTCATGCACAACACAGTCTTAATTTTAGATGCACTTTTAAATCTTCGAACGCATGCCTAGCCAGAAACTCGGGTATTAAAAAATTACAGATTTCTGCTCTTGTTTTTCTTAGTTTGCACTAGATCGCTCCACGTCCGATAATTAAAATTGAAATAAGGTGGCTGCATTCAATGAAAATTGATATTCAGAAGAATCGACATTAATAAAAATTCGAAATCAAAACAATGCATATTAAATAAAACCAGTTACCTTATACCCGCTAATCATTTAAATTCCACAACTCTTATGCAATTAAATCTCGTATTAACTTTTATTTATTTATTCAAATGTATATTAAAGTATTTTAATTTCAATGGTAAAGGGCCCATGTTATATCCGTTTGATGTAGTATAAATTACATATAAACGAAAATCAAAATCAAAATAATGAGCATTATTCTATTTACATTTTTAGGGTGTTAATGGAATTGACATTAAAAAGAAATGATATCGTAAGAGATGCTTTAATTTTTTTTGATATGTGATAAAAATAAATTAATTTTTTTTATTACATGAGTTCTTAAATCAGATTTGCCTTCATACGGTTGAAATAAATTCTCCACAAAGTCGTTATTGCATTGTAATGTTTTCGGTATTAATATTAATTTAATGCGATCCCGTTTGAAGCGATTACATTTTAATAAGAGTCAATTTATTAAATATTTAAACAGATTTTTGTATATGGCATTTATTTCATACCAATTTTTATTAACATCGATTTGTTGAAATGCAATAACTAACGAAAGACGCATGTATATAGAAATTTTAAGTAGGCTGTATATGTGTTAAAAAAGGATAAACAACTACTTTTTTGTGGTATCAATTGAAATGGTCTGCAAAGAAATTGCTTATCATAAAAATGTCATTCGGTAAAATCGGTATCCACAAAAATTCGATATCGGAAGAATTAAAAAGAATAAAAATTGTATGCAGGCAGCATCATTTATATGTTTTGCAATTAAATTTGGTATCAAAGACGCGTATGACTAAAAAGTAAAACGGCCGCGGCGTTCCATAGACATCCTTTATATTAATATTAACAGTCTTTGAAACAAGATGGACCATTTAAATAATTTTGAAACAGCAAAAACGCAGATATCTATGTTATTGTCCTCATTGAAACATGGTTATACCCAAAGCCAAAAGTTTATAATATAGGAACAGACTTACAGTTTGCTCGGGCGAGACTCGTTGAACTATAACAATACTACTATCATTTGATCCAGCGTTGATAAAAACACTTGACTCAAGGCAGACAACTCAATATTTAAGTTATCTTATGGCAGCGGACACGCGCAATTAGCCGTACTAAAAAAATCCCCATGCCCCATCGCACAGCAACTCAATCTTCGATTACTTCCTTCTAACAGCCCCTCCTTGAAACAAAAAAAAAAAGAATTCTGTGAATATGAGATATAACACATTGTATAGGGCGTGTTACAATACCTTATGACAGTGTAATATGTATTTAATACTTATTAATGTAATTAAGAATAAGGCAACCAAAATTACCCAGATATACATACCAAAATTTAAAGAAGGTGCAAAATATATCTAGAATACTTATTTTAACTATAAATTTTTGGCAGTAATTACAAAACAGAATATTTATATGTTTATATATTTTTGTTTTAGGAAATAGAATCTTTACTGTCCTTGTACAAAATAGAAATGAGGTATGCACAGAAACCCCAAAACATGGTAAGAGAAATAATGTATATATGTACATTTGTATTAGCAAGGCTACAATATATCTTAATTAGAAGAGTACTTCATTTCAAGTTTTAAAAAATATATATATTTCAGGAACCATATTGGATAGTTGAGTTTTCTTCTGAATCTGATGCAAAACTTTTGACTAGTAGATCTGTTTCTTTACGCAATTGTATGGAACTATGGGGCCACGAAAAGTCTATGGAAACGTTGCATATAGATTTGAAAAAAAAGTGTGAAATGTTTGCCCCCTATTTTGATCCAGTAAAAAGTTTCAAAATAGAAGTAGAAACATTTTGTAAGCATTTTACACAAAAGGAAAAAGTTAGTAAATTGGAGGTAAATATTCCTTTCCTTTGTTTTAGATATTTTTTGAAAGATTGCCCATCTAGAGACAGACATTGGGCAAGTCGCCTGATTTAAGTTTAGAGTTAACAAAATTCAAGACTTTTTTTACATTATTCTGAAAAGAAAATTCAACATTTTGGGTATATGTAGTTTTTATAACATTTCCTGGAAAGGTCAGAGCACTGTAAGCGGAGGTTGGAAAATAATTGGTAATTTTCGGTAGTTTGTTGGGATTTGTAGTTTTTGTGAGCGATCTTTTTTTGAATGGTTAGGGCAATAAGAACATGTGTAAACCAACGGAAATTTCTTGCTGAAGACTTTTTTAGTTGGAACAAACGTATTCAGAGTATTTTATAATATATCATAAAAAGTGTTTATCATGTTTTCCAAATCCATATAAAAAAATATGCTATCCCAAGAGAAAAAACATAAATAATTATTGATTAAAGAATAGTCTGCTGATTTATAATCACAATAGAATTCATTAGCTTGTTTACTAGGAGTAAAAAATTTGTTTCCAGTTACAATATTAAAACATAGAGGTGGATGATGCATATCAATTCGAAGTAGAGGGTCACAGCTGTAAACGTATTTCTTATGACTAAGTATTAAATCTAGAGTAATATTGTTATTATTATAAATATAATTAAGCTGAAAAACATTATGTAAGGCACAACAATCCTAAACTGCTAGTATTGAGTCTAATGTTTGGAGAGGAACATAAACATAGTCACGCGGGATGGCCACGGAACTCAGTTATTCATCTTGCCATATTGCATATGGAAGGTTAAAGTCACCAGCCATACACAGCTCCACATCAGGGAAAGAATCACATAGTGTCACTTACTAGGAGGTAGTTCCCATACGGAGAATTTTGAGGCAGGTATATACAACCTAGAATGCATTGATGATTTTCAGAACCTATCTTCACATAAATTTGCTCAACCGGTGCTGTGGTATGGATAAGTCTAGAAGAAATGGACTTCCGAATAGCAATTAGGACAGCACCCATAGATTTCTTTGTACTGGTCTCACTTGATTGATCCCTTCGAAATATGATGTAATCTGCCATGCCCAATTCAGCATCACTGATGTCATCTGATAGGTTGGTTTCTGTTAGCATGATCACATGGTAGTTGTTTGTTGATACAATGTAGGACAGTTCAGTTAGCTTCGTTCGCAATCCACGAACATTCTGATAATATATACACAGATCTGTTGTTGAAAGTTTGGAACATTCACTGTCAGTTATTAGTTTTCCTTACCACCAACAATTCGCGGATTACCCTTAACATACTTAATCTGTATCCCATCTTCTCCCTTGGACTTGTGATCCGTGAACTCAGTCCAGACTCGCTTCTCTGATAGTTGTTGTTCAGAAGTCAAGTCCAAGCTAATATAGATGTTTTTGCCTTTAAGCTTCTGCCGAGAACGAATCAGGGAATGCACCTCATCTCTTGATCCTAAAGTGACTTTTAGGGCGCGGGAATAATGGCTAGTGGGTTGTTATTTAAAACTTTTAGAATTGACTTAATCTCTTTATGGTCGTCGGCGATCTTTGGAACGTTGAAGAACATGATGTTCATTTTATTTTGGCGATCTTGAATTTCCTGCCAAATACAATCTTGGTGTTCAATGGGAAGTGAAATTTTTGATTGCGACGTCGTGGTAATGGTGTTGTCAATCTTCTTGACTTTTCTTCCAGAGTTCTAGTTCCCATGTCAAAAGACTCCAGCTTATTCTTAATATCTTGAACAGTTTTGGAAATAGCAGGTAACAAGGCAATCTCTTTTTTTAGACCCTCCACCTCAGTTTCTAGTCATCCAACTCAGTCCACCAGGTGTATAGTTGGCGCATTACCTTTCTGGAATGACGTCATTTTTGGTTATTTTTGTTTGATTTATGTTAACTGACAGTGACAAAAACATTTTGAAAAAACTCATTGTCGTTTCTTTACAACAGTCAATGCCGGTTTTGGTTATGTGTCTTTCAGAATATATTCGTCAAAATTGACATTGATTTGTTGTGATTCTTTTTAAACTTTTGCAAGATGCCGCGAAGATATAATCAGTAATCACAGCTAATAGTTTTGAATATCTTGGCTTTTTTTCTATTGGAAAAAGAGCAAGCTAAAAATGGAATCCTTCCGCAAACTGATAATATAATTGAACGAGCTTCAAATGCAACAAAACTTAGCCATACAACAATCATAAATATTAAGAAAAGAGGAATAACGAGCGATGAATCCTTTACCTCCAGAATGTCTCAAAAGCAAAAAGAGGTAAAAACAAAAATTACAGATTACTTAAAGAACAAAATAAGAGATACGATCTACTGCATGTATGCGAAAAATGAATATTTTAATTTTTCCATCACCCGCTAAGAAAATACGTAAAAAGTATTGGTTTTAAGTGGAAGAAATCAAATAATAGAAAATACCTGATGGATTTGCCCCACATCGTCCACAAGAGAATCAATTTCTTGAGGGAATATGTCAAAAATCAAAATCTAGGACAAGATGCTTATACCACCGTATTTATTGATGAGACTTGGATTTTTAGTAAAGGTTCGTTTAGAAACAGCTGGCAGGATAACACTATGTCTACAAGTTCTAAAAAAGCTAGTGAAGGTCATCGATATATTGTAGTTCACGCTGGATCAAAGGAAGGATTTATTAAGGGGGCCAGTTTAATATTTAAAAGTGGACTAAAAAGCGGAGATTATCATGACAATATGAACAAGCAAAATTTTGAAAATTGGTTTAAAAATCAGCTGGTACCAAATCTTCCTCCAAAAAGTTTGATAGTGATGGACAACGCAAGCTATCATTCCGGCCTTTTAGAGGATATTCCAAGAAAATCATGGACAAAGCAGAGATTGATTGGATGGTTAAAAGAAAAGAACATTGACTTCCCAGAGAGGGCCATGAAGGATGAAATATGGAGCATTGTAGAAAAAAATTGTAACATTGAAAAAACATTCTACCTTGACGAATATGTGAAACCTTTGGGCCACAAAATACTAAGACTTCCTCCATACCATTGTCAATTTAATGCTATTGAAATGGTATGGTCTGAGTGTAAGAGGAAATACGACCAATACATTGCTAGTCTGAAGGGGACACCATCGGAAGTTTTGGCCATGTGTCAATTATGTCAGCCACACAGAAAGGGTAATCCAAGAACCTTCTAAGACAATACAGATATGTGATGCTTCAGACATTGCGCCACTTGTAATTAGTACCGACGAAGACAGCAGTGACGATGAAGAATTTAGTTCTGATTCTGAAGACAGTGAAGGGGAGTAGTTTTTATTTTTAAAGTTAGTTAGTTATACATTAATTTCTCTCTTTTAGTTTTTAAAGCAAAGTCTGCATTGTAACATATTCATTTTTAGCATACACGCAATAGATCATATCTCTTATTTTGTTCTTTAAGTAATCTGTGATTTTTGTTTTTACCTCTTTTTGTTTTTGAAACATTCTGGAGGTAAAGGATTCATCGTTCGTTATTCCCCTTTTCTTAATATTTTTTCAGTATTGTCTGTAATTGAGAATTAAAATAATTTTGATGAAAATGGGTAACTGGCGTCAATTTATTACATTGCAAACAAAGAATAAGACTAAGATGAAAGAATTTATATTAGTAAAGTCTTATTTGCAAAATAATTTTAGTTTTTGAAGTTTAATAGTTATTTTTGTATTAAGTGTGCAAAATGAGGGTTTTTTTATGGCAATGAGAGTGTTAATTTTTTGCCAGCCATTTTCGACAAGTTGCAGCGCTTTCTGTACAGAAAATGCCAATTTTAAATTCGCTTTAGCCAGTGCTGAACGCACCCCTCCTATCTACATCACTGCATACGTTTAGGTTAGGAATCATCGCTGAAATATAAATAATATAAGAAATACGTTATTTGAAACCAGCGTGACGTCATTCCAGAAAGGTAATGCGCCAACTATAGTAATTGCTTAACGGTCGATTGACAACACAGTAGAAAGGCATGCGGCGTTTAGTCAGCAGTATTGCCCGTATCTCAGTAGAAGAAAAGTCACCACATGTCTGACAGATCACTTTGTGGCAATGATCACATGAAAAACCGAAGGTATCGCCTGGTTTCTTAGATTCTTTAAAAATTACAGAAACATTGCATTTATAACACTTTCCCGACATCGCGAAAAACCACTGAATGTATTATGTGAAACTGGCTATAGATTGAACCAAAACTGCCGAAAACCGCTGAATCTATACGTTGAGACGCACTATAGTTTACTGAATGTTGTTAGCAAAAACGTAAACAATCAAAAAAAAATTCCACATTAATTCATTCAATGCAGAATAAAAAGAAAGTGAATGAAAATGGACTATAAAATTGATTTACGCCACAAATAACATGATGAACTGGTGCTGGGTATCACCACAAAGACGCCTGCCAAAAATCACAAATTTAACGGCGATATTACACGTAAAATCATCTGAAAACGCGGAAAGAAAAAATATCGCAGTTGATTTTTTTTGACGAAAGCCAAAATTGAGCTTGAGAAAATAAACTGTTGCTCTCAAAGTAATCATTAATTTGCAATTTTAGGAGAGCCTTGTGAGAAAAGGTGCTTGAGTTATTTGTAAAACAACAGTTATTAACTCATGTAAATAAAATATATTCTAATTGAGAATTAGTATATGCTGATGACACAGCTATCTCTGAAATTGGGGAATAAATAGAATTAGTTAAAAATAAAATGCAGAGTGCTTTAAATAAGTTAGATAAGTGGATGGTTTATAATAAGTTATTTGTCAATATTAATAAAAAACAAAGGATATGTTGTTTGCAACAAAATATAATGTGATCAATCCAGAGTTAAAAATGTTTAATGAAAATATATATTTTGTCAATGAATGTAAGTATTTATGTTTAATAATTGACAAAGAATTAAAGTTTAGTAGTATATATATATATATATATATATATATATATATATATATATATATATATATATCTGATAAAATTAGTAAGCGAATAAATTTCTTTAGTAGAATTTCTAAGAATGTGTCCTATATGTCAAGACTATATGTATAGAAAACTCTGAGAGCACCTCTTTTTGAGTACTGTCCAACAATTTTATTGTATATTAATGAATGTGATTAACAAAAACTTCAAAAACAACTAGTTAGCTCTATATTACTAGTAAATAGATATACGAGTACTAGTATATATGGTATGTTGGTATGTCTCTGTTTTATGAGCATACATCAAAGATTAGTTTACAGTAACTTAGTGTTTATTTATAAAATGTTACCCAATTACATGGATAGTAGATATATATATATATATATATATATATATATATATATATATATGTGTGTGTGTGTTTAAAACATTATTGATATGTAGCACAAAATAAAACTCCAAAAATCGTAATCTCTATGCTATATATAACAGGAAATGTTTTAACTTGGGTTTATTGAGTTTTTGTTTTTCTAAATTTTCTTTATTATTCAAATGATAATTTATTTAGTTGAAAACATTCATCACCTGTCATTATATTTCAATAAACTGAAAGACTTTTCCTTTGGATTAACTATATCTCTACCTGTTAGGTTAGGTTAAAAGTGATCAAACCGGCCCTCCACTGCGACTCTGTGGTCTGTTGTGGCTCACACCTATGTTTACACTTCCCCAAGCAACTCTAAGTCCTCAATGACTCTTATTATTGCCTTTGGGGAGGTATTCTTCAAGTCCTCGGGCAGCAGGATATCTCTACCGAAAATAAAGAACCTGATCCTGGCAGCTGCCGGGCATTCACATAGCACATATCTGGCTGTCTCTTTATCCTCCATACATAGGCGGCACTCGGATTCGTCTTCAAGCTCCATCCTGTGCATGTGATGTCTTAGACCACAATCGCCAGTGTACAGGGCCATTGCTGTTTTGAGCTTAATTCTGTTCATATTTAACAGACTTTCTGTTATTCTCTTCTTCATAGGAAGGGGGATAAATGCCTTTGCATGGGACAGGCCTGGCAGTCCAGGCCAATAGAGATTAGCTTTTTCCTCAACCAGGTCCAAAATTGCGCGCTTGGCCGTTTCGTGGGATACTGCTAAAGCTGGTTCAGGTCCCACGAATCTCGTCTCTGCTCCTTTCTTTGCTAGGTCTGCAGACTCATTTCCTCTACCTGTACAAAGCTTCTAAGTTTTTAAAGATGGCAATTTCATGTTAATCTTTTATGAACCTTCTTCTCCTAAATGATTTTGGTGAGTTTTGCACATAGAAATTCTTTTTGAATTTCTATGTTACAGCTTTTGTATTATATACAAAATGTGTCCATTTTTCAATTTTTATTAAAATTAATCTTTTGCAATATGAAATGTTAATGTAGAAGCTTCAAGTTTTCAAATTAGTTTGTTATTTTTTATTTCAGACTTTTAACTATCTGCCAATACAAGGCTCAGTTAGACTTAAAGATCCAGATATATGTCTCCAGTATATTGAATATTATGGAACTAAAGCAAATGATCCCCCAGAACTACCATATGAAGTGTTTTTTGGAAAATGTGTAAGTAATATTTTGTTATTAAACTAAATGATTTATAAATCTTAAAATAAATTTTAAGACTTGCCCTAATAAATATAGACAATCATAACACGATTTTGTTTTATAATTTTTAGTTATCTAATAGATACACCTAATTTTCTAGGGATATATTTACATATAAAATATGTCAAGACTAACATTTTATCCATATAATGGATATAAATCATTCTGTAGTTAAAAAAAAAAGTACAATTTTGAAATTTTACAAAAAACACAATTGGTGTTGAAAAATTGAAAACAATCAATTTATCTTATTTGGTGTTTGTAATAACTGAACGGAAAATAGATTTCATAAAAGTGTCATTACATAACATATTTTCTTTATCCAGTATTGAAATTTTGCATGTGACCTTCCATAATTATCTACTATGAGAGAATTTTTTTTTCTGCAAAATATTTTAATACTAGGACAGACATAAAATTCTTTAAAGCACTAATTTTGCAACACGGTTTAGCTCCCAAATAGCACTTATATGGACAAACCATATTTTATGAAACGAAACGCCATACATGCAAAGAAGTTAAAGGATGGTAAAATCAGTTTTAGTTTTTAGTAGTTGCCTTGCTGTTAAACCATCTAGATTTTTTAAAAAAATTTGTATGATATATATTTTGTATTTTTTTACCAAATATTGCCTTTTTTCTAAGTTTAGAATATAAATATTGAACTTGCAATCTGGCAATACTAGTAATGTAAGATTTATTTTCCTTTATGAATTTGTATTAGTTGATTAGTTACCTTGCCTATTAGAACTCCTGATTTGGAACTCGTTACTTTTCACATCTAGTTACATGGATACCTTAAAAATATTTTACTATGCCTCAGTGAATTCCATTTTCTCCTATAGTTTCCTGGCTTGAGGTAATTCTTCCAGCATATCAAGGCTACTTGTAGATCAGAAGAGGATACTCAGGACAATGTTTTTTGGTTCCCATTTAGAGAACCTTGCCGAATGACTTTTAAAGTGCAGCGTTTGTTTACTGTAATTAATCTGTACATATGTGTCAGCCACCCCACATGTAGTGACATAAATTACTATGTAACTTGTTTTTGATTTTCCTGGGTAAATATTATATTTAAACAGCGCACACATAAATTGTACAACACGTCTTGATATAACAAAAACCATATTCCAGAAGAAGATAAAAAATTAGTTGTCCTTTCATACACAGGGAGACTCACAAAAGAATACATTTTAAAGAAACATTGTTACCTATGAGAAATCACACAACTTAATAAATTTTTTACAAAACTTAAAAGCAAAGTTTCTCTGAAAAAATAATCTAGCATAGTATATTCAATACCATGCACCAATCGTCCAAAAAAATACATTGGAATGACAAGTCAACTTCTTCAAATGGAATAAAAGGACACATATACAAAGAATGCCACAACAATGTTAAACAGACATATAAAAACTGAAAAACACAACATCGACTACGAAAACAATAAAGTACTTACAAAAGATGTAAATTATAACAAATTAGCAATTAAAAAAATTATAGAAATTACAAAAGATAAAAACTCTATCAAGAACGGAGCCAATATAAATAACTTATCCCATATGTACGTAAATTTATTAATGTGACATCTTAATTTAATTGTATGTCTATATCACTACACATAAATAGTAATAGCATGTCTTGGGTCCCTTGCTTTTTGTGGTCTACATCAGCGAATTAGCCAAAGAAATCAACTCTCATACTTCATTCTTCGCACATGATACCAAATTGTTTGCTAATCCTCTTCTAGCCCATAACACACTCACGGGGGACCTAAGGAAACTTGAAATATGGTCGAAAAATTGACAGCTGTCAGTGAATGAGGATAAATGTACTGTGATGCACCTTGGCTCGAATAACCCCAACCTACCTTACACTCTTAACAGTGTCAAGTTAAAGCATGTCAGTGAGCAGAAGGACCAGGGGTGCGATTTTGGAGATAACGATAGTTAAGTTAACGTTCGCTAAATCACGTGATTTAGCGAAACAATAGATAGATGTTTAGAAGTAGCAGTCATTTCATAAATAGAAAATTACATGCATATTTTGACATCAAGTAAGCCATGTTTTGCACCCAATTTGACAATTACTCTTAACCTTAAATTATTTTGTTGACGTTGATGAAAACATACAAAACACGAAAAAAGTAGTTAGTTTCTGTTTATTAACATACACATATTTTATTATTCTGGAAATAACGAAAAGATGGTGAAGAATCAAGCAGCTGCAGCTTTTAGGTCTGTCTGAAAAACCACAATACTTGTATTATACTACACTTGAACACTTTTAAAAGAGAAGATAAAGCGGCATTGCTAGTACGAATTGGCCAGAGTTGGTGATGGAATAATTATTGTTTCTGTAATTCTGAAGAACCACAAATAATTGGGGATTCTAAATTTAAATGTTTGCAAGTGAGTGCAGTGAGAAATGGTAAAAAATTTAGTGGATTTGATTTCATATTATCTACTTCTTCAGGACTAGGCTTTTGATGTTAATAACCGAATTTCAGAAAGCGGCATAAAATATATTTTAGAGACATTTGAAAATATGATATTTTTAAAAACACTAGCAGGTATTTGGAGCTACCTATTTCAAGGTAACACTTTTTTAAATAAACAAAGAACTAAAGTTATTTTCTTTATTATCCAAAAAATTAATGTAACCTACTCTCAATAGTGATAAATGTATTATGAGATAATACAGTAGACTAATTTTAGGTGTATTAGCCAAAAATTTGTTTTATTTATTTTGCATTAAATTATGTTTACACGATTTAATGACATTACATGACACTGTCTCTCAGTAAATGCCTAAAAATAAGTAATTTTCTAGGTTTAAGTGTAGTCACAAATCTTTCAAGAAATAATTGAAATAGATATTCATTTTGATTGTCTTACTTACTTAAGTAAGTCAAACATTTTAGTTTGATGTATTAGTTTTTAAAGGTCTTAAAAAAAGTTATTTATTTTCTAGATAAAAAAAATACCATGATTTAAAATAATTTATTGTTCGAGTAATTACAAGCTGAAATATAGTTTCCAATACTGCTGGTTTCTAATGATATGTGAGGTGGTGCCAAGGGACCAAAGGACTTGGCTCAGCTTGAAATACATAAAAATAGAAACACAAAATGTAATATAAGAAAAACTACTTTTCTAAGAAACACCTGCAAAGATTAAAAATTATCTCTGTTAATAAACAAAGTTTTATTAACAAACTTCACTATTATTATTTTCATTATACCTGTTTCTATTATTTAGCTTTAAAGGTGACAAAGTACTATTTCAAAAACCTATACATTTTAAAGCCATGATAAACTTAATTGTCCCCTTAGTTGACTGAAGTAATATTGTATTCTTGCATTATTATTTATTGCATGAGCAAACAGACAATTAAATATCCCAAAGGATAGAAAAATTTTAAAATTATGTTTTCCAAATTCATTGCTCTAAATAAAAAAAATAATGAACAGCTATGTGAAGAAACATTTTCTGAAGTTATAGGTGTAATATGTAAATTTTTTTAAATTTAGAATTCCAAAAAAACATTTCAATTTTTTGACAAACATCAAATCTCAAGAAGCAATTACTTGTTTAATTATGTAGTATTATTCTAGTTGTAATGATATTTTAAAAATCATGCTGAACAAAAGCTTATAGAAATTGGGAGGGGGATATCTTAAAGGACCATAAACCTTATGGAAAACCATTTTCAGTGAAATTCGCTAAATTTTTTATATGTTGTAGTTCTAGACCTATTTAATAAAAAAAAATTTATACAATCAATCATTAAATCTATATATATATATATATATATATATATATATATATATATATATATATATATATATATATATATATCTATTAAAAAAAACCTGAAGCTGCACCGTGTATGATTATCTGACATCCTGTATAAATTAAAAAATAGATTGAAATTGAAAATGGCAAATAAAGTAAAGTTAACTGACTAAAGTGTAAAAAAATAAGGTTTCTCAATATGAAAAGTATATTTTACCCATTTTAATTAATAATTTATTGTTTAAGAAAAATTATGTTTATGAATAATATAATTAAATTTTTGGTCAATTTATTTGTCGTACTATCAAATATACTTGAGATTAATATCTAGAAAAGTATATTTTACCCAACCCAAACGAGCCAATACTCATCCCGACCAAATCTTGTTGGTATGAGTTTAAAATTAGTATTTTATATATCCGTCAAGTTAGCAACAAGGAGCCAGCAAAAAAAATTTACAGTGGACCAGATAAACTTTGCTATAATATAAATATACCAGAAAGACAGTTCCAGGATGGAACCTGTCGTTTGCCACCCCAGGAAAGGACCATATATTAAGTGTATATTACTTCAGCTCTCTGCAAAATTTCGTTAAATTTGGGGTAATGATAAAAGAAATATTGGATTTTTAATAAAAAATTAATTTTTTATTAATTTTGTATCTGCCAGCAGAATTTGGTTTAATTTCAAGCTAAGGTAAGAAAGTTTAAAAATAAATAAATTTTTTACTCTGCCCCTGTCGTTTGCCACCCCACCTAGGAAAAGACCATATATTAAGTGTATATTACTCAATCAGCTTGCAGAATTTCGTTTAATTTCAAGTTAAGCTAAGAAAGACATTGCAATTGTAAAAATACATTAATTTTTTACTCCACCCCTGTCGTTTGACACCCCCCCCCCCTAGGAAGAGACCATGTATTAAGTGTATATTAGTCCATCTGTCTGCAAAATTTTATGTAATTTGAGTTAATGATAAAAGAGGTATTGTATTTTTAGAAATAAATACTACTACATCATTGATATTTGTCACCCCCTATCGAAAGAGTTTGCAAAGTTTTGTTGCAAGTAGATTTAACATAAAGAAGAAACATCCTGGAACTATATTTCTTGTATATTTATATTATGTCAAAAGTTTATCTGATTGCTGTAAAGTTTTGTTGCTGGCTCCTTGTTGCTAGCTACAACTTGACCGATATATATTTTATCTATCTGAGTGTCAAGCTTCCTAAAAGTTCAGAGGTTTATATTTTTGAAACAGCTAGTATCATTTTAACATTTCCATGATATTTTCTGTGCAAGATCTGGAGCATTATATAATGCAGTCCCAATTCTGCCCTTTTCATAGGCCTTGTTTATCATGATTTTTAAATTATCATTACGCTTATAACATAACACACACTACATGATAGCTCTAATAAATAAGGGGTAATTTATATTAAGTAAGTTGCACGTTATTAAATTTTAAAATTAGATAGAGCAAATTTTAGCGAAGAATTTTACATACAACAGAGTGTTATTATGAAAACCTAATGAGGTATAGGTACAATGTATCTATGGATATAATTCCTATCTCAAAGTAGATACAAATTATAGGTAGCATTCTTTTAATAGCTCTATAGCTGCGTCATTCGCTTTATCTCGTATATAAAGTCTATGGCTCTGTCTAATTTTTAACATATTTGTCCTGTATCTGAAGCAGAACCTATTTACAAATAAACAAAAACATTTTATAAAAGTAATGAACATAATGAAGTTATTAAGTCAATGGAATAGTTATTTCTTAAAATATAATATTGAGGTATGAAACTTCAGCAATTTGAACAAAATACTAATTAAAAACTATACATACAAAATTGCAAAAACCAGAAATCACACTACATATATTTTGGCATCAATGTATCCTTTGCAAAACAGAAGGAAATCTTGTATGGTCCATTGGACCATGCAGTACATACTTCCTAAACATAAAACAATCAGAATTAATACTTACAAAGTTAAATATCTTCCACAAGTATCAAGGAGGTTCTAAAGGTACTTCAGCTAATGCTGATCAATGGTTTTTCCTTTTATTGACCAAGCATGTGAAATGTAAATGAAAATACTGTATCCTCTACTAGGCATCATTTCCATATATTTCCCTTCTTTTCAGTGTCGGCAAAAGCTTCAACTAAAAATATTGCTCTCATAACTAAAAATATACTGTGCAACATGATACTAATTATATCCCTTGTAGTACTTCTTCTAATGACAAACTAAGATTAATTGACCTTGCTTCTCAACATTGAAAATGTATTTATCAGTAGTATAACATAGACACAGATATATAGTTTTCAGCAATTATTATTCTATTTACTTAGAAATAAATAATTTCATGCCTACCTGAAAAAATTACACAATACATATAGATATCCTTCATTATAATTATATATTGAATCAGGAATTGGCCTTATTGCTCTTCAGTATTTTCATAAATAGAAAATGTTCTTCCTTGTATTAAGTACTAATATACTACTGCAATTAATGTCCAACTTTGCAGTTCTTAAATATACAATTCTTCTATTTCTTTCGTGTGAATAATATACGTTTTCGCTTTATGTATTGAGAACTAAAACATAAACAAAGGTAAATATTAGACAGGAGTTAGGTTAGGTTATAGTGATGTGCAACTTTGATAAAATATTCGATATTTTGTATCGGTATTTGGAATAAGCGATACACAAAAAATAAGATAGTATGGCATGTTATACACAGTACTGTACTTTTACTAAACTGTCCATAATTTCTCGTTTCATAAAAAAGTTCATATTCATATTATTATAAATTATGTACCTATAATATCTGTTACAAAAAAGGCCCTCACCTATATACCTATTGCCTAAAACAATTAACAATTATACCCATTAAGGAATTCTATTTTATTAGTTTACAAAACCTAACGCAAGTGACTGTTGTAAAAATAATAAAAAGGATATCCCTAGCGAAAGGAAAAAATATAATGTACTGCCGTATCATCGTATTTTTAAAACAGTTTTTGTGCTTGCCTGGTTGCATACTTGGTACCGTGTTGGCATTGAATTCGGAAGTATAAACAGGATTTTTTTTTACAAAATAAAATATGTAATAGAAATAGAGGTGTTTACCAGACCATTTACAAATAAATAGCTTACACAATATTTAAAGATTATTTTCATAACTTTGTTAGACATTCCTATAAAAGGTTAATTCAATAGTAGTAAATTAAGAGCACAGGGTTAATTTTTTTCCTCATACTTACCTACTACAAAATGAGCCAAATCAGGAAATAATTCACTGAATTTGGATTGATAATTCATTTATGAATAAAACATACAGGTTTTGCAATAAGTTTATATAGTTTTTAAGCAGATTAGCTTACCTTGTTTAATTTGTTGGAACTTTTACGAGTTTCGTAACTTTTCTGCTGCTTTGGATGTTCCATGTTTTCGTAATTTTTTTGAATATTTTGGCATCTGTCGATTATGTGTATATGTATATACATTATAGTATAGCACTCAAGTAACAAGTATCAAAAGTATTTTATATTCCACCAAATCAAATTAAATGGCTATTTAAAATTAAATACCTATTATCACGAATGTTTTCGTAGTAGGATGGTCTTTTACGAATCAAGATCGGAAAATCCGAATATAATGCCCGAGCGACACCCGAATGAGTTAGCATTCGTTAAGTTAACGAACGCTATCTCCCAAAATCGCACCCCTGGGCATTTACATCACATCATATCTGAAATGGTAGAGGCACATTGCTAAAACTGTGAAAAAGGCAAACAGTGTCATTTTTCTGATTAAAAATGCCTTTCAAAATCTTAACACCCAGGTAACTCTCAAACTGTATAAGTCGCATGTCAGCCCCATTCTAGAATATGGACATAACATATGGAACCCCTATTACATCAAGGACATAGAGGCCATGGAAAGAGTGCAAGGAATGACGAAGATACCGCTGGAAATAAGGAATATGCCTTATGAAGAGAGACTCAAGGTCTGTAGTCTCCCATCTCTTCAAGAAAGAAGGCTGTGAGGTGATTTGATTGAGGCCTACAAAAATCTTGCATCATCACTACTCAGTGTCCCTCACCCCTTTTACCCTTAACTCAAATAATAATCTTAGATGCCACACGCTAAAACTAGCAAAAGAGAAGTGCTCAAGACTGTGTAGAAAAATTTCCCCTCCAACAAAATTTTCTACAAGTGGAATTCCCTGGATGAACATACTGTAAATGCACCCAGCCTCAACTCCTTCAAGAACAGAGTGGACAAAAAACTTGTAGAACTGAACAACACACTTGTACACTTCTTTTAAGTCCAACCAATCAAAAATCAAAACCTGAACCTGAGATACTTCTAATACCTGTGATGGATTACCGTCTCTTAAAAAGTGAAAGTAACTAACTGTAATAGTGAACCAAAGTTTATAAAAACTGTTAAGAAGCAACTGTGATAAAATAAACACTACAGAGCTGTCTCATCGGCTAATAGCCGCCTACTGCTTTATAATAATAATAATAATAATAAAACAACAGGACAAAACTCTTTTTCTTTCACAGGAAAATAAAAACTGTTTTGTACTAAATAATATATTTTTCAATACTGGTTTCTGGCAGAATGCTCAAAATTAACCCGTCTTAACAACAAATAGCTGCTTATTTCAAGGTATGTACTTTTGTAATATTTATAGAAATAATATCATAAAACAAACATTAAATTGTACATATGTTTTAACAGCGTAACAGTGATTTATATACAGTGTGTTTCATAAATGTTGTCATTCTTTCTTTTCTTAACGGTAAATATTAATGTATGTATTTTTTGTAATTTTATCAACGATAACTTGTTCTGAAAATGCCCAAAATGACAGGGGATACGTCAAACCTAAAACCAAGAATTTTATATATATATTTATTTATATATATATATATATATATATATATATATATATATATATATATAAATGTATATATATATATATATATATATATATATATATATATATATATATATATATATATATATATATATATATATATATATATATATATATATATATATATATATATATATATATATATATATATATATATATTTATATATAGTTGTTTTTGTGATTCAATTTTGTGCCTTTGCCCTACACGGGGTTGGCTAGTCTATGGCGGCCTGATGAGCTCTAATAAGAGCGAAATCGCGATCGTCGTTTGACTAAAATGGATCATTGTGTCTGCTGTGATGCAGAACATGTTCCAAACAAGGATCATTTTCTTGTTATGACGTTGGTGTAAGTGGAATGAAAACATACTAACATTTAATACTCCCAACGAAAGCCAGGAGTCACAATGTAATTCAATGCCGGTCGTGGTATTAGCCAGCGGAGTAGTTGTTTTTGTGATTCAATTTTGTGCCTTTGCCCTACACGGGGCTGGCTAGTCTATGGCGGCCTGATGAGCTAATAAGAGCGAAATCGCGATCGTCGTTTGACTAAAATGGATCATTGTGTCTGCTGTGATGCAGAACATGTTCCAAACAAGGATCATTTTTTTGTTATAACGTTGGTGTAAGTGGAATGAAAACATACTATCATTTAATACTCCCAACGAAAGCCAGGAGTCACAATGAAATTCAATGCCGGTCGTGGTATTAGCCAGCGGAGTAGTTGTTTTTGTGATTCAATTTTGTGCCTTTGCCCTACACGGGGCTGGCTAGTCTATGGCGGCCTGATGAGCTCTAATAAGAGCGAAATCGCGATCGTCGTTTCAAACAAGGATCATTTTCTTGTTATGACGTTGGTGTAAGTGGAATGAAAACAATATATATATATATATATATATATATATATATATATATATATATATATATATATATATATATATATATATATATATATATATATATATATATATATATATATATATATATATATATATATATATATATATATATATATATATATATATATATATATATATATATATATATATATATATATATATATATATATATATATATATATATATATATATATATATATATATATATATATATATATATATATATATATATATATATATATATATATATATATATATATATATATATATATATATATATATATATATATATATATATATATATATATATATATATATATATATATATATATATATATATATATATATATATATATATATATATATATATATATATATATATATATATATATATATATATATATATATATATATATATATATATATATATATATATATATATATATATATATATATATATATATATATATATATATATATATATATACATATATATATATATATATATATATATATATATATATATATATATATATATACAGGGTGTTCCTAAACATCATGTACAAACGAAGAGGGGTGATTCTTTGGCCTATTTTAGGGTGAAAGTTTCATATAAACATGGGTCCGCAAATGTTTGGTTTTTAAGATACAGGGTGTCAAAGTTTTTTCTAAAAAACTTTTTTTTAATAATATCTCAAAGATCCTTTTGCTGATTTTGTTCAAATTTGGCAGTGTCATTTAATGTGATAAGAAGCTAATTTAGCACTAACTAAATGGTATTTATGAATTCCAGTGACGTCCCGGAGGGCACGTTCACAAATAATATTGACAGAAAAAATGTACGCCACTGACTTTTTGACACATGTTATATTTTTTTCAGATTAAACATCTAAAAGTACGACTTTTTTGCCTCTTGATAATTTTTTGTATCTTGTGTCGTTTTCGAGAAAAAAAATAAAAACTAGTTCATTGCATGCCCAAGAAGAACAAAAAAATTTTTTTTTTCGAAAACCAAGCCTAATAACATAAAATATCAAGAAAAACAAAATGTAGTTTTGATTGTTCAATCTGAAAAAAATGGAAAAATTTAAAAAAGTCAGTGGAGTACATTTTTTATTAATAATATTGAGACTGTCCGTGGATCCAGGGAACGCCACTGATAATAATTATTATTGTTTCCTGTAGTAGGCTCAAGCTTAATTTGGTTAAATTTTGTTTCATTGATGTTTTTTTTTCGCATTATACTTGAAAATTGAAGCGGGAATGACCCAGTTTTTGTAGCAATTAAATGCAGTTTAGATTTTAACAACAATATTTAATGACAAGAATGATTTGACATTATATGACAATTATTATATGACAAAAAACAACATCACAAAAATTGTTGGAAGTGACTTCCTCCAGCCCTTATACAGGCCTCCGATCTTCTTCGCATCGACTCTCGTACTCTTTCAAATACATCGGCAGTATTTCGTATGGTTTCAAATCCACCTATTATTCGATGTCGTAGGTCATCGACTGTATTCACCGGTGTTGTATAAACTAAAGATTTAAGATGCCCCCATAGGAAAAAATCTAGACTATTGAGATCAGGGGACCTAGGGGGCCATGGCTGAGGTCCACCTCGGCCTATCCATTTGTTTGGATATACGTCATTCAAATACTCCCGAGCCAAAATAGAAAAATGTGCAGGAGCACCATCATGCATATACCACATTTGATTTCTTAGTAAAAGAGGCAAGTCTTCTAGTAATGGAGGCAGTTCGTCTTGTAAAAAGTGTCTATATGATTCACCAGTTAGCCGACCAGGTAAGAAGACAGGACCAATTAAATGATCCCCGATTATACCACCCCATACATTTAAAGAAAACTGTTCTTGAAAATGAGTTTCGACAATTCCATGAGGATTCTCGTCTGCCCATAGATGGTTGTTATGGAAATTCATAATGGAATTTCTCGAAAAATTGGCTTCATCAGTAAAAAGAATGATGAATTAAAGTTGGGGTTGGCTGCTAGCCTATTGAGAAACCACCTGCAGAAATTAATTCTTAAAGGAAAATCCCGGGGAAGCAGCGCCTGCACTCTTTGAAGGTGGTAAGGGTATAGCAGAGAATCATGCAAGATACGCCACACAACTTGATGGCTAATATTCAATGTTATTGAAATTTTTCTTGTACTAGTCTCCGGATGTTCTTCTACTTCATTCAGAACAGCCTCTTCGATCTGCGGTGTCCGAACAGTACGTGGTCTACCTGTTTCATTGCTTTTCTTATTGACACTTCCAGTTTCGACGAGACGCCTATGAATATTCGAAAATATTCGGTGATCAGGTATCAATCTATTTGGATAACGCTCCATGTATAGACGTCTGGCTTCTCTTGCATTTCCGTTCGCAAGACCATAGATAAAATGCATTTCTGCCATTTCAGAATTCGTATAAACCATTGTAATGAATATTTAAAACACTTTACACTTTTTTGTAGGGAATATTAAAAGACTCTACACCTTACAATAACTATAATGTTGACATAACTTACGATTTAAAATGGTAAATGTCACGAATAATAAAAACAAAAGATTATCCAAACAACGCCATAGCCTACTACCATAGTTACTACTTTTTTGATAGAAATTTATTTCGTCTGGCTAATTACAGAAAATCGTGTTTATTTATTTTTCTAGATAACGGTCAGATATAAAAGGAACTACAAGAAGACAATAGACTACTAAACAAGAGAAAAAAAAAATGATAATTATAATGGCGTTCCCCTGTACAATTACGAATAATATTAATAAAATACGTAACGCCACTTTTTTTCTTAATTTTTCCATTTTTTTCAGATTGAACAATCAAAACTACATTTTGTTTTTCTTGATATTTTATGTTATTAGGCTTGGTTTTCGAAAAAAAAAATTTTTTTGTTCTTCTTGGGCATGCAATGAACTAGTTTTTATTTTTTTTCTCGAAAACGACACAAGATACAAAAAATTATCAAGAGGCAAAAAAGTCGTAATTTTAGATGTTTAATCTGAAAAAAATATAACATTTGTCAAAAAGTCAGTGGCGTACATTTTTTCTGTCAATATTATTTGTGAACGTGCCCTCCGGGACGTCACTGGAATTCATAAATACCATTTAGTTAGTGCTAAATTAGCTTCTTATCACATTAAATGACACTGCCAAATTTGAACAAAATCAGCAAAAGGATCTTTGAGATACCCTATATATATATATACAATATATATATATATATATATATATATATATATATATATATATATATATATATATATATATATATATACATACACACACACACACACACACACACACACACACACACACACAAACACACACACACACACAAACACACACACACTCACCAGAGCCATCAACAGGAGCAAAACCGACATTTGTGATTACAAAGAGAACATCGAAAATCTTTGCTGGACTTTATCACTTTTATCACGGAGCAGCATAAAGCCACCTGTGGCGAAGTACTATTATATAGAAAAAAAAGGAAATTTTTTGGGATGACCACTAAAGCACAATGAAATCTGGTCAACTGTAGACACATGTTTCTTATTTAAGGCTTTCATCAGTACAGTCAACTAGTTGAGAGACGAGTACAACTTGCGCCAAACTTAACATACAAAACCATATTATTTATCACTTTCCCTAAAGCTAAACTCTCTAAAAAAAAAACAAACTAAAAATTACAAACACCTAACATATCTCTCATCTTAACAAAAGTAGTACGTTCTAAAGGCTTAGTAAAAATATCAGCATATTGAGCATTGCTGGGTACATAAGTTACATTTATACAACCCTTTTTGTACAAGTCACGCACATAAGTGAATTTAACATCAATATGTTTAGACCTGTCATGAAATTCTGAATTCTTATTAAGTTGAATCGTGCTTTGATTGTCAACGTTAAGATTGAACTTACCGCATGGTACACCAAGTTCAGATAGCCCTGGCGACAACCAAACACCTTCTTTTACGGCACTCGCGGTACTAATGAATTCTGCTTCAGTAGTTGACAACGCGCACATTGTTGTTTTCGGTTCTTCCAGTGACAGCTGCGTTCCCAAATCTGCAGAGAACTCCCAATGTCGATTTTCTCGTCTAAACATCGTGAGCGTAACTTGCATCGCTATACACCTCGATAATACCACTGGTTTGATACAGTAAGCCAAATGTTTTCGTACCATACATCTCGTAGGGCACAGTACCTGGAACTTTTGTCAATCCTGTTCTATTTAAACCTGCCCACAAAGCTTTTTCCAAACATCATCATGGCTGCTTCAACGACAGTCCTGTTTTCACGTTCCGCAACTTCATTGTGTTCAGGAGTATACAGTGGAGTGATTGTTTGCTTAATTCCTAATTTACTTAGGAAACGTTTCATCTCAGCATTATCATATTCTTTTCCACCATCTGAGTTTAACTCTTTCACATGTTCACCAAAAGTGTTTTTCACCTCATTGCAGAACAATTCAAATTTGTCCTTTATCTTAGATTTTCGTTGCAAAAAATATATTTGTCTATAATTGCGGAAATCGTGTTTAAACACTACATAATATCGTTTCTTGCCAAACGATTCAGTCTCCATCGGGCCACACACGTCCAAGTGAATCAGTTCATGTTCATCTTGAACCGCAAAATCCAGATTTTTTAAAAAAGTCTTTACATGGTGCTATTTTGATGTGCCAAGCGCTCATGACACAACTGGAGTGTACTTTCCTTTTTTGTAAGCATACACACTGGTTGTGCAGGTCGAATCACATGCAGGTTCATCTGGTACAAGTTACCATATTCTTTTCCAGTAGCCATCACTTGACCATCCTTCCTAAAAATTCTGTTACAACTGTTGTTGCTAATCGAGAAATGGATTCCTTTACTAACAGAACTTTTTACAGAAAACAAGTTGCACATTATGTCAGGAGCTTATAACACATCATACATTATACCAGTTATACTCCCCACTAGGTTCTCTATAGCAACCGATCCTTTTCCGATTGCATGGACTTCATCTCCATTTCCAACATTAATTACTATAGGCTGATTAAATACTTCAAATTCTTGAAAAACCCAACTGTCATTTGTCATATGATCAGACACGCCAGAATCTATTATCTACTTTCCCTTAAAGTCGGCTTCAATAGATTTATAGCACACGAACGCCGTTGGTCTCGTTCGCAATTTTTCTTCACTTTTTTTTGGACAATTTTTAACAACATGATGTTTCGAACCACATTCGAAGCATCCAGGACAGATCTTTCGTAAGTGGTTTTTTTTTTTTACCACATGTGTAACAACTATAAACCATATTATTTATCAGACCTTAAGTCAGAAACACGTGTTTACCGTTGGCCAAATTTCATTGTGCTTTGGCGGTCTACCCAGAAAATTCCTGTTTCTACTACATAATAGTTCTTGCCGCGTTGATCTTTTTTTTTAATTTGATTTAATTATTCTTGGGTTATGAGTTTCGCCACAAGTGGTTGTATGCTGCTCCATGATAATAGAGTATCAAGTCCGGTGAAGATTTCGGATGTTCTCTTGGTAACTGCATATGTCGATTTTGCTACTGTTGGTGACTCTGGTGTAGTTTATGTGTTAGATATGGTGCTAGTTGTACTCTTCTTAAATAGTTCACTGTACTGATGAAGAGATTAAGTCAGAAACACATGCCTACGGTTGGCCAGACTTCATTTTGCTTGCTATCTCCAAAAAATTACTTTTTCTACTATATAATAGTTCTTGCGTTCTTAATCTTTTTTTAAATTTGATTTAACTACTTTTGGGTTATACCTAAGTTTCGTCACAGGTGTTTCACAACGAACTGACATGGATTATAGTAACAAGTTAAAGAATAAAATTATACTGTTGAATGTATAAATTAACTTAATCTATTAACAGAAAAAGTATACTAAGACCCGTGAGAATCCGCTGGATTCTGTCTGGCGTCTATGGGAACTGGGAAATTTGGAATTGTAAGTTGAAAAAATCTACACAGAAAAAAATAGGCCGACTTTTTCCTCTCCCCCTCCCATTCGGGACACCCCTGATTTAGTACTGATATTTTGGCGTTAGGATTCGACTCGGCGTGTAAAAATTACCACAATACTCAAATTTCATAATCGGGCCTTTAAACGTTTCGAAAATATTTAAGAAAAAACAAATTCAGAGAGGCTCATTCTCGGGGCCGCTGTAGCTACCCAACCAAGCAATTTTCGATATATGTTTATATGATATTTTAATACTTTTTCATGACATAGATTACTCTGTAAAAATATAGTGAATTTTTGTCTTTGAGATACGCAAACCAATTTGAAACAAATATTTTCCAATGGTGTGCAGAAAAACGGATCCAATTCAATATAAACGGCTCGTCAAAAAAAAACGAAACACCTAGTTTTTTGGGCAACATTTGAAAGCGCGTTATTCGAAAATTACTGTATCGAATTTGAACAACTTTAAAAATTCTGAAGAGTTGATTTTTTGACTCATATTTTATCTCTAATCCCTCGAGACCTTTTCGAGGTTTTGTGGATATCTTGGCCAACTACGATTATATGGCTATATCTTGGCTAACTACGTTTGTATGGCCATTTTTAGGAAACTGTCATTATTTTGCAGTTTAGTGCCAAAAATTAACAAACTACGAAATATATTGATAAACTGGCTTTACAGCGTTTTAAGGCATATCATGTGCTTTCAGTTTACGTATACAATGTGATTCATTAAAATTTAAATTAAGGGATATGTTTTATAGAAAAGCAATTCTTTGTGTGAAATTTAGAATAAATGTTCAAACCAAGAAAAAAATATTCTTATAAACATAAGATGGAAACTTTTTACTATGAATTATTAAGAACAGGGTGTTTTCTCGAAACGATTTTTATTTTAGGTGATACCTCTGTCAGTTGTCAAAATATGGTAAAAATAAGGAAATATATACAGGGTGGTCGAAATTGGTCTGTTTTAACAGAGAAAACCTATTTCCTGACTAGATAGAGCAAAACTGACTTAGGTGTCATGGGCTCGATTTCTGAGAAATGTTTAATGGCAAAAACCGCCTGCCGATATTTTCACTGCCAACTGAGATATAGGGCGTTTTTCAATTTTCGGCCATTTTGAAAATTGTCCATAACTTTTTTATTTTGCGGAATATTAACATTCTGCAAAGACATTCTAAAGGCACTTTTTTATGTGCAATCCAGTGGCATACTCAGATTTTTTCTATAGTTGTCCGTTTTATCATAAATAGGCAAAACTTTTTTTTTTCAAATGGAAATCATAGTTGGCTATAAATTATAAAAAATGCTCGCGTTTAGCCCTTTTCAGTGATATAAAGTTGTAGGTACTTATTTTCAAAAATAACGAAAATATTAGGTGTTTTTGGTTTACATCGAAGTAGGCTTTGATTTGTGATGACAATATCTCAATTATGTATTGTTAAGATTTATAGTTTGTTAGCAACTTAAACACAACTTTAAATAACACTAGCTAACGTTATTTTAATTATTTATTACTAATTTTTTTTATTTTTTTTTGTTTACATAGCAAAGTTGAACAAAATTAACAAACTAAACTACTATTTACAGCTACAAGTGAAAATAAAAAATAATTATGAAAATCTAGGTATTTAGTTAGATAGGTTTCTGATAAATATATTTAGAGAAGTTGTTCAAATTGAGCCCCTCCCTGTTGAATACAAACTAAGCATCTTTTGCGTACCGAGTTGCAACTATTTATTAGTTCAACTGGGCTAATAGATGCAAAAGCTTGCCTAGTGGCCTCTTGCAATTCTTCTTTTGTGTGAAAGGTTCTTCCTTTAAATATCAAGTCCTTCAATCTTCCCCACAAAAAAAAATCTAAGGGAGTTAAGTCACAGGACCTAGCAGGCCAAGGTATGGGGCCCCACGTACCAATCCAATTTTCTCGAAATTCGAAGTTTAAAAGATCAGTTGTGATCCTTGCATTGTGCGGGGGACAACCATCTTGTTGATAGTAGATATTTCTGGCATCAGCTAAAGGTATGTCTTCCAACAAAGGGACAATATATGTGCGCAAAATATTTACATAATCATCTGCAGTTAAATTTCCATCGTAAAAATAAGGTCCCACAAATCTTCCTCGGAATATCCCCACCCATATATTGAATCCACACCGACCTTGCCGGTCTTGTTGCACAACTACGTGTGGATTTTCAGTGGACCAGTGATATGAATTATATCTATTAAATATACCAGAAGTATCTACTCTGGATTCATCACTCCAAATAATATTTAATGGAAAATTCTCATTCTCCATGAATTTTTGCTCATACCACTGACAAAATCTCAATCTTCTAGCGGCGTCCCCTTCACGGAGTTGATGAACTCTTCTCGTTCTGTACGGTTTGAATTTATGTTTTTTGAGTATTTTTAAAACGGTGGTCTTTGGAACATTCGTTATATTAGCCAATGTTCGAGAGGAGGTGCCAGGATGATCTAATACCTCACCAATTATATTTAGCTGCTGGATTTCCTTTTCTTCCTTTAGTTCATAATGTCTTGTTCTTAACTTTTTAAAACTTCCGTAATTTACTAAATTACTTTTTAATGTTTGATAAATTCGGTTATCCGGTTGACGTCGCTCGGGAAATGTATTAAAATATAATTCACTAGCTGCTTCAGGAACTTCGTTAGATAATATGTAACATTTTAACATATCATACTTTTCATAATTCTCAAACATATTTTGTCAGCAACTTAACACAACTTTATAAAGATAACACCAAAACGCAATAATTACACCAGACTACAGTAATCTGACAGCAATATATTCAAAATATTGAACGCGCGTCATTATTCCAAGGCCTACTTCGATGTAAACCAAAAACACCTAATATTTTCGTTATTTTTGAAAATAAGTACCTACAACTTTATATCACTGAAAAGGGCTAAACGCGAGCATTTTTTATAATTTATAGCCAACTATGATTTCCATTTGAAAAAAAAAAGTTTTGCCTATTTATGATAAAACGGACAACTATAGAAAAAATCTGAGTACGCCACTGGATTGCACATAAAAAAGTGCCTTTAGAATGTCTTTGCAGAATGTTAATATTCCGCAAAATAAAAAAGTTATGGACAATTTTCAAAATGGCCGAAAATTGAAAAACGCCCTATATCTCAGTTGGCAGTGAAAATATCGGCAGGCGGTTTTTGCCATTAAACATTTCTCAGAAATCGAGCCCATGACACCTAAGTCAGTTTTGCTCTATCTAGTCAGGAAATAGGTTTTCTCTGTTAAAACAGACCAATTTCGACCACCCGGTACATTTATTGTGGCATAGAGACTCATTAAAAACAGAATCGCTTCCAAATTTTTTTCATATTTTACAATCAATCATTCAAATTATGGTTTCGAATATACAGGGAGGTTAAAAAAGTAGAACTGTAAAAAATAACATTTACTTGAATGGAGTACCCTGATATCATTGCAGTTCTGAAATCTCCGGACGATTCTAAGAATGTTTGTTGTAGCATAAGTACTCTGTACTTAAGTTCAACTGTTTCTGACTTTTAAAAATTTTCTTTATTTGGACACTAAGTAGTTGTAAAATCTATACAGCTTAATTTAGAACCCCAAATGATTTGCGCTTTCTTCTCCTAGTCCTTTAAAAGCTTTCTTATTGTTCTACCTGCTGTAGAGAAACGAGCGTTACTAAAATAGCACTGCAGGTACCATCTCTCGATTGGAGCAATAATAATTATTGTCATCATTGTTTTTGGATATGAAAATTTTTTTCGAGTAGCAAAATACATTTAAGAAGATAAAATTACTAATGAAGAAAGTATGCAAAGTGGATTTATTTCCAGTACCTACTAGGAGGAACTGGAACAGACCCTAGGGGTCCATTAAAACACGCTTTAGACTTTTAGGGATTTCTATCGATACCTATAAAACATAAAAAATTAAAAAATAACGAATGAAATGAACCAACAAATTTTGTAAAATCTACCTCCGTTTATTACAAAAAAGAAAATTATAAGAAATATAATAATACAGAGATTATCCAGAAATAAAGGACAAAAATTAACCTCATACACTGTGCATAAATACAAAAATATTAAATTGATTACAGGATCTTACAAATTGAGAATGGGATAGGTAATTTAATGATTTAAACAAAATACCAAATCATATTATCTCGTTTTAGGAACAACCAAGATAACATTCAAAATAAGATGAAAAAAATAAGATAGATGTATCTCAAATTTAATTAGTGTTTTTAATATCTTCTTGGCCCACCGCCGACACGTAAAACGGCGCTACCCTATTTGGCATGCTGTTTACCAAGTCTGCAATAAAGGCTTCCATTCTAACCTCACTGGATCTGCTAAATCGTCCAAATTATTTAATTCATACACACCTGCATTCATATCCTTAGTTTCATTCTACTCCATACATCCTCTATAACATTCTAGATCTAGACAGATCTAGCAGGCCAATCTATTCATTCGATAGTATTCTCTCTAAAAACTTCTTGAACAACGAGCATTATCGTCTACCCAGTATAAAGTCATTCCCGAAGTTTTGAGCGAAAGGAATAATAATCTCATTTATGTACATATTTCTATATCTATTCGCATTCATACTTTCTCCTAACAAAACCACCAAATCAGTCTAACCATTCTGCATAACACCGCCCTATACAGTAACCCCACCACCTCCAAATGGTACTCTAACTTCCATATTTTCTTCCACGTACCGACTGTTCCTTTCTCTCCATACCAAAATTCGTTCACTACTTGCATGCACGTTAGATCTACATTCATCAGTAATTTTTTTGACAACTGACAGAGATAACACCACAAATCGAAAAAATACCCTGTTCTTAGTGATAACGTGGTAAAAAGGTCCTATCTTATGTTTACAAAGATAATTTTCTTTGGTTTCAACCTTTATTTTTCTTTTCACGAAAACAAACGTCTTTTGTGTAAAACTTAATTTAAATTTTCAGTTTTAATCGAATTACTTTGTATACGTAAACTGAAAGCACATGATCTGTGTTAATGTATATTCAACTTATCAATATCTTTCGTAGTTTGTTAATTTTTGGAACTAAACTGCAAAATAATGACGATTTTTAAAAAATTGCTATATAAACGTAGTTGGCCAAGATATTCACAAAATCTCGAAAAGGTTCCGAGGGATTGCCTAACTATTAATAGGGAGGGTTATTACGACCATCTAACTTGGCTGTTCTATAAATTGAGATAACATGAAATTTTGGAAAAAAGACATATCTTTCTTTGACACCTTGTACTATATGCTGCGTGCAAAATAGCGTATTTCCAAAATTTGATGAGTCAAAGAATCAACTCTTTACGATCTCCAAAGTTTTTTAAATTCGATTTAGTAATCAAGCTTTCAAATATTGCCCAAAAAACTAGGTGTTTCGTTTTTTTTTGACAAGCACTTTAGTTTGAGACTCATTCTAAATGAATATCTTGATATTTAATATTACTTTTAATTAATTAATATAATATGTCGTTATAAACATCGAAAACATAAAACATTAATTCTGCAAAAAGGACTGTGTTGAAACATACAAGAAAAGTGTTCATGGAGTTATCGGAATTGACACAATATACAAAGCAGCAGCATATGCTTTATGTAATGCTATTCTGCTATAATGCATCTAGGAATTTCTAACCTTTATAAGTGCCGTCAAAAAGACATTTATTTTTCGTTATATATTACTAAAACACATAATAAAGTGCAACGTGAATCTATTTTTAGGTGGCATATGGTTTGAGGCAACTTATCAAAAAACTGTCATTGAAAACCAGAAAATTTATAGGAAATACAAGCATGGATCCTCAGCTGTCATTACTAATGGCAAATCAAGCAAAAGTTAAAAATGGTGATATTATATTAGACCCATTTGTAGGTTCTGGCTCATTGCTGGTGGCAGCTGCACAGTTTGGAGGTTATGTGTTTGGTTCTGACATAGATTACCTAATGTTGCATGGGAAAACGAAGCCTTCAAGGATCAGGCAAGAGGTAATTAAACACTGTTAATCCCGAACTGTTCTCTTATATTTCTTGTATTTCGCGTTACTCGTGATTTTAATTTTGCTGTTTTAAACACTAAATAAGTTAACACACCTATAAAAGACAAAACTCACAATATATTAAAAATACCCTAAATATTAAATAAAAAATAATTTTACTTAAAATGTTTTTTCTCGTTTTTATAAATAATTCACTTATTTTTACCAATGGACATTCAGTAAATTATATTAGTCAACTTATGTATTTTTGTAATATTTGAAAATAAAACAGATCATGTCCGCAAGGATCCTCTAACCACCCGCAGAGAGGAACAAAATATGTCGACCGTGATTTTATTTGCAACAGTCATCATTCTATTTATAGCAGAGTTTTGACTATATAAAGTTCTATGTTGTTCAAGAGAAAATGTGTAGGTATCTTTCAAAATTCTAGATGGAGCATGTATATTAATCTGGGAAAGCTCAGGACAAGTGACTATATTTGACAACAGTTTATAAATAAAAATTTTCATATCAATCATCATCAAAGTTCCACCTCCTCTCTAAAAGGGTAAAAGCACCAGCTGGGAACAAGTACATTATAGTCAATATCATCCTTTGGAATTTTCAGTTTGAATGCAAATGTATCTAAGAAATATGTTCTTTATTCTTTCTATTTTATTAATGTATTTTAAGTAATATGGGGACCAAACACAAACACTACTTTCTAGGTGATTATCAACTAAGCTAACATAGAGAGTCTTTAGGGCAAATATATTAGTAAAGTCCCCTGTATGCCTTTTTACAAATTCCAACATTTTAAGTGCTTTATTGCAACAGAGCTCGATATGATTCATAAAAGTCAATTTCTCATCAAAGATAATGCCCAGATCGCGAAATGTTGTAACATTCTCAATATGAGATCTTTCAAGAAAATAGGCATTTTTTTCAGGATTTACGTTCCTTGTAAACTGAATATATACGCATTTTTTGGTGTTTTTGCATATTCTGAGGTGAATCTTGCGAGTCTACACAGATAAAGATCTCTGCATATAGTAGCACTTGGCTAAACTGAAAGCAGGAAACTACATCAATAATAAATAAGTTAAAGAGAAGTGGAGCAAGATGAGCTCCTTGTGGCATCCCAGATGTTGCAATAAATGAATCAGAGAAGGTGTTATTGATTTTAACAATATGTTGTCAATTATTCAAATAGGAGCTTATCCAATTCATAAAAGTTCCTCTCAGACCATACATTGGTAGTTTTTATTTTAGAATTGAAAGATCTACCAAGTCTACAGAACACCCTGCTTCCAAGGCCTTAGATATGGCCGATTCATATATGAGAACCTTTGTTGTTACAGATCTACTCTTCACCGAACCGTGTTGCTTTGTTGTAATAATATTTTTAGAGACATTTGTCAAGTAATCATTAACTATGGATTCGAACAACCTTGGAATTTGGGAGATAATTGATATAGGGCTGTAATTTTGAACTTCATCTCTTTCCAAACAACAGGAAACACTGCTTTTGCCAATGACATATTAAAAATTAACCATAATGGACATGCAAGTGAAAACGAACAATTCCTGGGGAATAGAGACGGAATAGCATCATGACCAAGACCCTTATTTAAAGTTACTTGTTCAAGAGTATTTGCGGACTGGGTGACTAACTAACCATATATACCACATCATACATTAAATGCAAATCTTACTTGTAGCCTGCCTTGGGTCACTTGATGAGGATTCTCAGTATCCCAAAAATGGTGAGTATGCCTGTTAAATACTCCGCAGTTGCTGAAAAACGTTTCGTCGGTTCAAATGATTTTACTACTGAAATTGGGTACTTCTTGACATTGCCTTACAAACCAATTTGAAAATTCTATCGCCTTGGGTAGTCCATTTCCATTTCAGCTATTCAGGTCGACGACGTCGTGTTCACATTAAAATGTCTTTTAATTATATCATCATGCGCATGATTATCCTTCTGACAGTTTTTTGGTATTGGTTCTTCAAAACTTCCATGATTTCTTAAGTTCGTGACAAGCCTGGCGAATAGTCTTACACTTGGCTGTTGCCTCTCAGGATACAGTTCCAAACAACTGGCGGTGGCAAGATTTGCATTGCTATTACATTTAATATAACATTCTGATGTGTCAAATTTTTCTTCAGTGGTATATTGCATGGTCATTTTTGGAAATTAAAAGTTAATCATGACAAAAACTACTACTAGATAAAATAATAAATTGATTTCAAAGTTTTGACAGAGCAGGCTTTTTTTGTAATAAAATTACTTAAATTACTATAGCAATTATTGTTAAATACATCAAAATGTCCTCCTCAGTCATGGCCAAATCAGCCAAAAAACTACTTTGTCGTGTTTTTTAAATAAAAATAAAATATTTTTATGAAGTGTTATATATCATAAGAAAGGAAAAAAGTGTTCTTTTTAATTAAGCGAAAAAACAAAATGACAGCCATACGAAAAAGAAGTCGATGATTGTATCTCAGAACCGGAACGTCAGAATTAAAAACTGTATCCACGAATGCTTCACGTGCAAAAAGTTGTCCTAATGTGTTTACATATTTTAAAGATATCTCAAAAATGAAAAAAGATAGAATCCTGTACCTTTCTCCATTTAACCAATGTTCTATCTCTTATAATTTCCAAAATATCCATACATGTATACCCAATTTGGGCCACACGGTATATTAATGGTAGCTTATCGAGACTAGCTGAATACTTATTCAGCAGTCTCACCAGTGTTAGATTTTTGTTTGTTTGCCTTTGTATTGAAAATAGCCCAAGCAGTTTTTACCTTTTTCTTTGAATTGATTATTGTATTTTCATTGATATTTTTTTTTGCACTCAGATACATTCTATATTCATTTTTCTCAGATGTATATTAATGCAGTATAATCTGATTATTTGTCAGTTTATACCATACATACAATTCTTTAAATTGGTGAATATTTACTAATTTCTCCATTTACCCAAGTTGAGGATTTACTTTGTTCTTTATTAGAATTTTTTATTATTAGAGTTAAGTTAAAATAGTAGAAAAAATATTTCAAAAAACCCTTATACTTTTCATCAACTCCATTCAACTAACTAACTTTACAGACAGGTCTCTTCTATGAGGATTAATAGTAATATCGTAGATTATAATATTTCGTAATGAACTCATATTGGATTCTTTTTTATTTCATAAACCTAAACTCTATTCTAGACTGTCGAGTTGCAAAAAAATACAATTGTCTTGCAACTATTAGTCTTTTAAATAAATAGAAGAAAAACTTATAAAATTGGCTTTAATAATTTCAACTAAGCACATTTTATACAAAAAAGTGTTTTAGCATCAAAAAACTAGTACATCGATGTATATCATAGACTGCTATGACGTAACGAGAATTTTATGGTAGCGGCAAGCTAAAACTATTATTCCGGTAACGAAAAAAAGATAGATATTTAAATGTTTTTTTTTTCAGTTTTTTTCAGGAAATAATTAAGAAATGCGTAACAAATTCGACAAAATAATCTTATTGTCAGTTGTGAGCTTTAACTTTTATTTAACTATGGCATAGGGATAATAATAGTTAACAATTTAATTTGTTCACATCTATATAGAGTTGTTATAACTGACGGAAAAAAACATTTTTCAGAAACGGGCAAGAGACGAAAGTATACGAGGCAACATGAAACAGTATGATTTGGAACATAAGTATGTTGACGTTTTAATTAATGATTTTGCTATGATATTTTGGAAGGAGTCGATAAAATTTGATGCTATCATTACAGATCGTAAGTTAAGTATCATAAATATTTCTTTATCTGTTTTTAGATGACATCTTTAGTTTTAATTATTAATTTTAGTAATACATTAAAAGCTCAGATCTGCATGTAACCAATTTTGTTTTTGGACCAAAATTTCCTTAATTTTAAAATTTTAGTTGATTTTAGTGTAAGTCATACATACACGTTTTCTATTGTCTTTTGCATGGCGATTTCTGTACCTCTAAAAAGCAAATGACTGTATGTGTTATTAAACATACTCTTAAACTTTTTAAGCCCAAAGATGCAAGTAAGCATCGAAACGTAACTTGTATATCAAGAGTTTGAACGCATTTTCAGCTAAAATTATTTTTTTGTCTCCAAAGTATTTCTGTTAAGATAATATATTCTGAGAATTGGTTTGCTGAATAATATTTTTCTTATTATTTCTACAACTTGTTTTTGCTTATTTCTTTAAGACAGTGTTAAGTTTTAATCTTATATGAGCCAATAACTTAAAAATTAAAAGAACGTTTCCTAATAATGCCTTGTGCGAGAAGGTTACTTATTTTACCTTGTACTATACTTCACTTGTACTCCAAAAGTCGGCGGAGGCTATGTATTACAGCTTTATTAGAATGCAAACTGAATTATTATTACCGATTATAGTTCAGAAGTATTTGCTGCAGGACAATTACTAAATGTTTGTTGAAATTTATAAAAAAATTATTTTTTATTTATTTATATTTGTTTGTTAAAGGGCCAGAAATTATTTTTTAATCTGTCTCGTTAATGAACTATAATACTCTTTTCTATATCTGTAAAATTTTCCGGAATTATAATGTTCAGCTTTTTTACTAAGTGTCCCTTTTTTTAGAGCTGCCTATGTGTTGAGACATAAGTATATCAGTATCTCCATTTACAGCTGTTTATAGTGTGAATATGCCCGCTTATCAGACAAGTACGAGAGTTAGGTCGCCAAGAAAGGTCCTCAAGTTCTGTTAAGTTTGTCCAGCTTTTTTATTTTTGAAAGTTACGTTCCAAATTTGAAATCCTGGAGGTCCGTTAAGTTTGTCATCTTTTGTGGTTGTCATTTTTTTAAGTTAGGTTGCAAGTTTGGAGTTTTACACCTTATTTTTTTATGCAGCACAACCTTAATGGTTGGGCTTTGAGTATAATAGACTGGATATGTATTAGGTCGCAAAGAAAGTTCCCTGAGGTTTGTTAGGTTTGTCATCTTTTTAAGTTCTACATACTATTTTTTAGAAAGCACAGCAACTGTTTTAATACGAATTAAAGTTATTTGTAATAAAAAAAAAAACTCCAAAATAATCTTAAATTCATCTAAAATAAGCAATCTAAACAACCCCTATTAAGCCATTCACAAACTAAATTAAATAATTTTTAATATTACACTTAACATAATAAGTATGTTAAATAAACCTATTTTGCGACCTTTGGATTACCCTATGAAGTTGCAAAAATTATAAGCAAAAAATGTGGGAGCTGTTGCTCCCCATTAAAATAATCCTATATAAAGAAAATACATTTGCTTACTTTACAGTTAAAAAAACTAAGGTAACTCTTTTATCGCATAGTATCGTCAAAGAGTAAGGATGATAAAAGGTGACACCCAGTAAAACATTAAACGATTTATACCTTGACTCTCATTGATCTTGGACCTTTAACTGCGATTTACACTATTGCCAGTTTTACGCCGTTTCAGCAGAAACTACGTTAAGACGCCTAATGTATTGTATTTTACTGGTAAAAATAACACATTTTTAATGTTTTAAGAGATCAAACGATTAAAAAACTATTCACATTAAAAACTACTTTCCAATACACATACTTACAATGCAAATGTATAATAGGTTTCCAAACACAGCTTTGTTACTGTTTATACGTTTAAGAATATTGCACGCACTTAAACACATAAATGTTGCATCCAGAAATAAAGAAACACTGTTTGCAAGAATTAATCCTACCTATAATACTTATCAAACACAATAATTTGAATTCTTAGCAGTTAAATATGCAGTCGCAAAATGTTATAATACCAAAAACGTGCTCTCTGTGTGTCTATTCTTAGGCTAGTATTTATAATATGTTACTTATATACGCTAAAAGAACTCATAAAGGCACAATTGTGGTTGGGTTCATGAGATATTGGTGTATGATGATATTATCAAACACAGCAAAACATATTTTTTACATTCATTTGGTATTTGATAAACATTTCTTGTAATATTCTGGTTGGCATGCAACCCGTCCCCCTTTTTTTCTGATAAACCTTTTACATTTTCACAAGTTCACTAGCTCTGGACGATTTCAAAAGAAATCAAAACATTACTTTTTACTTGATATTTGTTATAATGGAAACGTAGTTTTAAGTGTTCAAAATAAAATATTGTTTATTAAAGCCAAAGCTTCAACAAGGTTCAGGTGATTAATTTATTAAAAAAATAATTACAAATTTCCAAAAATTGTAATGTAATAAATGACAGGCTGATCAAAATACTACAAGGACTAAGTTTAACAAAATGCCGACTAAATTTAATGGAAAATTTAAGTCCCAAATTATTCTTAAAATAAATAAAAAAACATCGAGACAAATAACATAGCTTAAAGGAAGTATTTATATGTTCTTATTGTCACAAGTTGCAGTATTTTGGTGCTAAAATTTCGCACAGAGAACCCAACGGTATAACTCGAAATTATCGTCAAAAAGGAATACATTTCCAAATTAACTATTTACAAACCACAATTTTGTTTATAACGCAGAGTGTATGTATGAATTCTGCAAATATTTTATATATCAGATTTTAAAACATGGTCTACTTTGCATTTATTTTAATTAATATTTTTTTTGCAAGATATCCTCATTTCTCAAAACGTAACAGTAAAAATAATTACCTCAAAATATCTTGAAGTGTGTATCAATTAAGTAAATAGTCCTTTGATAATATATCTACTCTCTAAAGCATATGTTGTTAGCATAATGTTTTTATTCAAATATTTGTGAATTTTAATAGCTATCAATCCAGTATATTAAAATTAAGTAAGTGTATTATTTAATTAGTTATTTGATATAATTTTCTAAATGGTTGTTTAACATTTTACTCGTTTGGCTTTAACACTCCGGACGTTTAAAGGAGATGGGCTATGTATCTGACTTTTAATTTTCGTTCCTCTGTCTGACTAGCACAGCTGTAGTGGTAATCTGTGGTATAGTAAAGACGAAAAATGTTTTATATACCAAGCGAAAATATGAATTTGAATGGGTTCGTCGTTTTTCAACTAGCCGCTTAAAAATATATTTCCATTTTTTGGGGGCTGCTTCATATCTTTAGGTCTGCTTCATATCGTTAGGGCTACCCTGTATAACAAAAAATAATATATTTATATACAAAAAAAAAATAAATTTCATGTCAAAAAACAACGCTTTTGGAATATTTTTTAGTTTCATGGGGCTGCTTCACATAAAATGATAAAAGAAAGAAAGGGCATTTGGTCAAAATGTTTACATATCTATAAAAAGTTTACCGAGTAAACTAAAATCACAAATTTTACAATTTTAAAACAGCGTAGCACGAAAACCAACTCGGCTATCAGAGCTGTAATAATATTTTTTGAGTTGATCGTATTATAACCTGTAAGACATTGCATTTTCTTTTTTATATCGATTTTCAGAAAAATTATTAGTTTATGGTTTCTTTGTTGCTTCGAATCGTAAAATCTGACGGATACAGTTTTTAACATCCAAATGTAAATTTAGGTAGTTTCTGTTATGACAAAAGACACTAAGAGTTTATTAACCAGATTAAGTAACCAAAAGGGCAAATTATTAAGTCCCAGCGTTTTTTGTACCCTTCATAACGGTAAATTTGTTTTATTGACTATATGTAATTGAATACAGATAATTAGCATAAAATGTGGGAATTAATTTGAAATGTGTTGCTTTCTTGTTTTATTTTAATTTAACGTGTGGCTTCTCTTTATAATCTTTTCTATTAATTTCTCACTAGCACATTACTTACATTTCCAATATTGGATAATATAGCAATCAGTTTTCTCAGCGTATAAACTCCTTAAAATAAGGTATTATATCCATAACCCAGAGAAGCTGTAAGAGGGAAAAGAAAGAAAATTATATTGTTTTCATTTGAATACACATATCAGTCCGGTCTGCCTAGCAAATACAGGTCCGGAGTTATTAATCAATAGATAGGTGAAAACTGAAAATAAAAGAGAATTTAATTTCAGATTAGTATAAGAAACCCGATAGGCGAAGTACGGCTTCTTAAGATATTTGAACTAAAATTAATGTAGAAAATTTACGTTTTAACCAGACGTTTCGTCTTGGAGAAAAACGAAATTAATTACCGAAATTTTCAGCCAAAAAAACTTTGTGATTTGTCAAAACAAAGCCCTATTTTGGATTATGATATCCTTTAATTCCCACGTTGTACCACGATAGACCTAATAGAGGGACATTCTTCCGAAAAGTTTCGTAGACGTAACGTAATTCGTTAGTTTTCGAAAATAAACCTTTTTTCACATAATTTCGAGTTTTACCTCTCACAGCGTTGTGCTCGGAACCCTCGCCGTCAAGTGCTTTGCATTGTGCATACCACCGGCCTCTTCTTTCTGTTTATAAATATATCGGGTTTGATACCGTTATCTTTAAAGACACCCGAGAAATTTAACAAAAGCTCTTTTAAGACAATGTGTTAGAGAGAGACGGCAAACATTCTACTACATAGTGGACACAATGGGAATGCATTGCTTCTTATGGGGGCTTTTGTCAAATTTCTCGGACGTCTTTAAAGATAAATGTATCAAACCTAGTATATTTTACAGACATATCCGCGACACATGATTGAGATATTAAATTTTCTATACGCTACATAATGAACACTTTTTCTGGTATTTTGTAGTAATATTGGTACTACTTAAAGATGTATTTCAATTTCTTGGCCGTACTATGCGCCATATTTGTTTAGCTGTTTGAATATGGTGCCGAATACAAGTGTACATAGCTGTCTATTCTGTTCCTGTCGCCCGGCCTTGCCACATTTGGAACACTTGATAGTTGTCTTTGAGCAACAAAGCTGCTTCCATTATCTTTTTTTTACCAAGATAACAGCCATAACGTTAATATACTCTTTATACCAAGTTCCCTCGAATTGTGTCCGTTTCGGGGGTTCCCGTTTCATGAGTATATAGAAAAGTTCCCGTTTCGTGCGGACCGTCATTAGAAATTTTAATAAAAATTATGGAACTTCAAACGCTTATAGCTATAGCTTTAACGATAATGCCTTCGCGTGACTCCGCCTAACCTGGTACTGTATCGATACACATATGTAACAGAATATCCATAATAGACTACTAAAAACCGTTACATTGACAAAATTCAATGTGTACCTGAAAATCGTAAAAATCTCTTAGGACATCAAATGGGACTGAGATAAACAAGATAATATATATACAAACTTTATTAAAATAAGTACTGCATTACTCTAAGTAAAAATATGTTATGCCTTCCTTAGGCATGGCTGTTTTCTATAAAGCAGTTACCACAACTGCTTTTTTAGTCTTGCGAGGCCTCACTCTTTTATGCATAGAAAGACATTTGGCATTACTTTTAATGCATTCTAATATGTTTTCATGAAGAATTAGAAACCTTCTGAGTATTTTCGTTCATTTTTTTTTCAGTACAATTAGAAATAGGTAAAATTGTCAAGATGAAACAAATAAAAGATATTTTCATAAATGATATGACTGTAACAATTTTAGAAGCTATAAAAAGAGATTTACGCTCTCGGTAGATCGGGAGTTGGTAATTATTCCAATGGCACTCTTGTCTATTATATACTTTTTGGAGATGACATCTTGCTGCATTTCCCAAAGCCAAAATGCCTTATAACAGCATGATAGGTAGTTAAAGCTACCCACTCCCCAGCGGTAAAGCGGATTTTGCGGGTGGCAAAGGGGGCAGAAAAGTCTTCCACACAAAACATTAATATGCTTCAACTCAATGAACTATCCAGATGTACTCCCAGAAATTTTAGAAAAGTCAGCACAATTTTGAATATGATAATCTAAAGAGTAGTCTTCGATTCATTCAAAAGCTGATTGTCTGAAAACCACGTTTTCGCTTCCTTCATAACTGACTGGATGGTGTTGGAGAGTGATTGATCTTTAGAACAACTGACCAGAAAAGATTTGTCATCAGCAAACAGTACAGAAATACACTGATTCGCCGAAAAATCGCACTTTGGTGGTCATTTATATATGTGACTAATTCTTCGTTTACTTTCAATTATCCAATCCAACTTAAGCAAGTGTATAAAAACTCTCAAGCAGCATTAACAGAACACATATTAACTATATTACAAAATACATATTAATAGTAAATTCGTTTTCGCTCAGTTGTTAGATAATTAAAGAAGAGAGAACATATAGAGATTGTTTAACCAAACTTTATATTTTTTTGAATTTAGGGAGTTAATACTCAGCTATATTTAGTAGTTGGCTTTTATGTTTTATTTATCATGTCTTTTTATTTTTTTCAGCACCTTATGGCATCAGAGAAGCTACAGAACGAGTCGGAACAGACAAACAAAACTATATTATAAGTAACGAACATTTAGCCACTCATATACCTGCCAAAATAGAATATGGTATTCCGAGTATTTACAAGGATCTTTTAATGTTTTCGTCTAAACATCTTACAATTGGTGGTCGATTAGTTTGTTGGTTTCCTGTTTTTCGGTAAGACCTAGTTCTTTCTTACTATGACTGCCATATATGATTTGATATATATGAAGTAAAAAAAATGTATATTAATTTTTAATTGCTTCATAAGAGGAAGTTTTGTAAATTCTCAACACGATTCCTATGTAAAATGGCTTCTGAAGTTGGATTGTACATAGTTTATACCATCGTAATCAGAAGATAACATTGACATACACCTTCATATGCACCATTTGTTTTTCACAGGGGACAGAGAAGGAGGTTTGACTTATAGTTGCCTCTTGTAGCTTGAGCGCATATAATCGCAGAAAAGGACTTTATCTATAAAATTACGAAATAATGTATAAAGGTTGAAAAAAAAATCATAAAACTCTTCATAAAAATAAATTAAAAAAATAAAAACATACTTGCCCCCCTCCCCAGGATAGCCTTAATAGAACTTAAATTTTAAATATATTATTTAAAAATGTGTATTTGATTTTTAGTGAGGATTATACTGAGAAATGCCTACCAACACACGCCTGCTTAAAACTTAAAGCCAATAGTGAGCAGCCATTAAGTAAAGTCACATCTAGAAGATTGTTAACCTATGAAAAAGTTAGAGATCCTTTAGAGCATGAATTTGATAATAAAAATACAATTCAAGATTTTAGAGAAAAATACTTTGTAGTTAGAGAAGAAACAAGGAAAGAAAAAAGGCTGAGGGATGCAGCAAACAGAAAAGAAAACTGGGAAAAATATGTACTGACTAAAAATAGTTAATAAATTATTAAGTTTTTATTGGTTTATCTTATTATGGTTGCGAGTGAACTAGCAGTTATATCACAGGTATTTCTTACTCTGTTAAATTGAGTATAAATAAAATTATTTAATTTTTTCAATATGAGCTGAATAATATAGAATATTGCAGTATCTAGTCTCCAAATATGGGACAAACAGTACTTAAAAGATGGGCAGTACACTTTATCATGTAGCAAATGAAGCAAAAACAACTGCCTCTCTACTCACTGAGAGCGATGACACTTATTACTAGGCTGTATTAGGACCAAATTATAGTTTACTCTATGGGCGGACTAGACAAGATCTTGCTTAGACACTAACCGCCTTTGTACATTTTCGCGGGTGTTGATATGATAATTATAATAAACAGTCAAGTTTAAACCATACAAAGGTGTGATATAAAAGTCTAACTTTGGATCAATCAGTAAAATGCTTGCTATTTATAGGTATAAAACCTAGCATCTCAATTCCCGCATATGTCATAGATCAAACGTGATTCTGATATCAAATAATACATACATATATTTCTAACATTCTCTGGTCAGGTCAATACAAGTAAATCTCAATAAAAAAATCACAGTTATATTCGCATAAACTGCTATGAAAAACCTTCAACTAGTGATTATATGCCAGCTGACGGGTCCAAATTGGTCTCTAGAGTCAGAACGATCTATTAAGTACAAGTTAAATAAATCAAGCAAGTTACGTGAAGTAACGTTACACTTATATTTATTTTTATATATATATATATATATATATATATATATATATATATATATATATATAAATTGTAAAAGTCGTCCGTATTTCTCAAAAAGACCTGTTAATAATTCTATTAAATATAACATAAGACAAAATGTCAATTTTCACATAACTGGTCTGTAAATAAGGTTAAAATTAAATACTTCATTAATACAGAAATGGACTGGACTTTTCTTTAGTTGTTTCCATTTTTTCTAATAAATCTAATTTTCTTCCCTTGGAAGACTCATGTAAGATATTTATATTTTCAGGTACAGCAAAGGTGTGTCCTGAAGCTAATAAGTGTTTTTTTATATTTGTTTTGACTGGGACCAAGACTTTGTGTTTTATTTAACAGAAGTCAACATTTCTTTGGGGGGGAGGTAGCCACCCCCTTGTCAATTTACAACCCTTGCAAGGTGTAGTAGGGGTATTCACGCTGTGCGCCCAATATGGAATCCCTGCACCAAACCTTACGTTGATACTGAACAAATTGCAGAAACACCCCTACGGTCATGAGGTTTGGGATGAACTTGCAGATCTGGGACGAAATCGGTTTACGCAACTTTGCCCTAATTTAGCTAACCTGGTATCTCTTAAGCGCTATGCTAACATGTTTTCTACTACTACTACGAGACTGCTACATATGCAGAAATCTCCCGTTGGTCTCGTACTACAGAAATAACAATGCGAAGTTCAGATATTATGAACCAAATGAAATAGCATTAGCAGCTTAAATATGTTTCCAATTTATTAAAAAAAATCGCCCAATTACTTACAAAACACAACTAAGTTTTTTCTAATCTGCCAATTCCATTTTGTTTTGGAAAACTTGCTTAAGTCAATTCGTTGACCATTATTTATGGCTTTCTTAAACTTTTACCAGTAATATTAAAAAAACACATCCACGTACGAAAATATATTAATTTTTTTTAAATGTTTGTTTCCGTTTCCCAAATTTTTTTTTGCCAACAAATTTTCCTCCTATTGGTCTATGATCCCTATTTTGTGCATTTGTTTTGTCCATTCCTTTCTTTCCTTTATTCCGTTTTTGTCTGTTGAACGTCGACATATCTTGTTGATTTTTATTCCTTACTTTTCTAAACTCAGCCTTCATAGTATTATTTTCGCTATTATCTAGCCTTGGTCTCTTGGTCTTGAAATGAAATGAGCTTCCTGGTCGTTTGGTGCCAGCTGGTTTGGAATAAAAAAGATCTAAAACAGATTTAAAAAATATATATTGATGAACAGAATTTCCACTTGCTGTTAAATCCCGGAAACTTCCCTAAACCCGACGAAACATTTCGGGAACTTTCCCCTTTAAATTGGTGTCTTGTGAACTAAGTCCCAATCGAATTTGACAATCTTTTAGTATAAAATAAAAATTTAATCATTCATCAAAAAAATAATCAATAGATGAATTATTTTTTCTATTAAAAAAAATTGCAATATTTTTCTCCTTATGACAGTTTTAAGGGATATTTTACAGTGGCACCAGATTTACCTTCTTTTATTTTGTTTAACATTTTTTTAGGATGTACAAAAGTGGTAGGGTTGTTTGACAATTATCCGCTCTTAACATGTAGACTGTACTAATTATGCATATTTAAAAATAATCAATTTCTTTGTTAAATCATCATATAATAAATTTAGCAAGCTTGTTCTTATTTCTTAAGTAACAATATAGGAAAGAGATGTTATTAACCAATACTCAGCATAGGCGAAAAACAAATTAAGCTCCTATTACTTTTCAATAGCTATTTGTGTGTTGAAGTTATTAGAAAAAGATAATATTTCTAATGCATTTTTCAATTTTTTTAAAATTCAGTGGGACTAATCGGTAGCTAATAAGATCTCAATACAGAAAAGGTTTTTCATTCACTTTTCAGAAATAACTAGGACTAAATAAAAATAAGTCTTTGAAAAAAAGAAAGAATGATAAAACCTAACCTATGAACATGAGCTTGAATCATTTACCATTTGTTCCTAATAAAACGATAACAAAAGTAAAACAAATCAAATAATGTGGATTATTTATATTAATTTTTTTATTACTGACGTAATGAAACGTAGGAAAACACAAGAAAAAAAAAACTTAGGCCCAACATAAAAATAAAATATTGATAAACAGATAACGTCAAAGAACAATGCCCGAAAACAAAACTAACTACAAATGCTGGCATCTTCTGAAAGTTAAATCAGAAAGACCATTTAACGGAATCACAAAGTATTACTAGGTGTTGTGTTCTGGCAACATTGCCTATTTGATCAAGCAGGGTGCGCACATGCGTTGCCATCAAAACCACGATGATGCTCGACAGCGAGTACGACTTCAGTCGGTAACCAACCTTGTACTTGTTAGAGTTCGTCGTTTGGTATTTGACAAGTGATAATAAATGTATAACCGAGCGTGAGAGAGTCTTCCGGTTCGTCTCGTCGAATGCAGACCTCTGTGTTGTTAACATAAGTGGTGCCACGTGTTCGGTTTTGCTGCTTTATTTCGGGGGGAAACGGGAGACTCAACCGCTCAGAGTGGAAACTAACGACCCCGCTAGAAAGGGAGCAGATGCTGTGAACGTGTGAGGCCTAGTTGTTCCTGCATTCTATCCCGTTCGTCTGCCGCAGTTCTACATAGAATATTAGCGTAACGGCCGCTACGTGGCGGGAGTGGGAGGGGTAAGGGGATAGCTTGAAAGAAAGGGTCATCTCGTGATATCAGTAGTACTCTCAAGGGGCATCTAGTGGAAGCCAAGATGCATTTCAAAATTTAAAAAAGGAATTATAAAAGAGCTTTGGGGTATTCGGGAGCTTCGAGCTCGCCATCCGAATATCCTACCGATAACGTCTCCAAACTGGATTAAGGTGCAGGGTCGACTTCGAGGGTCGCCGATTTAACGACTCTGAGCCCCGGACGGAGAGCAATCTGGCAAATGGACTAGTATCCGCGCCAATAATCTAGCAATTAATTAATTTAACCGAGCGTGAGTGATTGTATCATTTCCACCCACAAACATTGCACTAGGAATGACGCATATTAATGTTGGGAGTACATACACCACTGGTTGATGAAATTATTTAAAAAACACTTTGTTTATCAACACATAATATTAGAAAAAGGTTTGTGTCCAGTTCAGTTATTGATTCTTAATCATCAAAGTTGCCAAATAAATTTTAGTTTTATCTTTGAATTGATTGTTTTTAGTCATGTGACTTCAGTAAACCCACAGAAATGCTTATTCTTAATCACATAAGTAAATACTAATACTAAATTTTGCTACATATATATGAACCAAGCTTTACTTTATTTTTATAAACTTGCAAAATATGGTCTATTAATTTTAATTATTTTTTTTTATAAAAGTTTTTATTTTTTGATTAATAATGTTAATAATAAAAATAAAAATATAGAAATAAATAATACTAATTTTCATAATAATTATAAAAGATCATAGAGGATCTATATCTTTTGCCTCTTTTAAACAATTCTGAGCAAGAATGGGTATTTTAAATCATTCTTTAATTACTCATATGTTATGCGAGTTTACAAGGCGACAGTACTAGAATTTTATTGTTCTGTAATAGGCTCAGTTCCTCGGTTTCTGGACCGAAAATTTTTAAAAATTCGTGTATTTTGACATTCCGCACGCCGCTCTACCTCGTTCACGGTATGTCTGGGAAGAAGTGAGTGAGTGAGCGCGAAGGCCAATCGAAGACGATAAACGTGCGTGTGGTTTGGTCAAAATAAAATTTCGGTGCAGTCTATAATATCTTAATTTTTCTAGGTGGGACATTTTTTTTCAGATTTCCCGTCCAAAAATCTCGGATAAGTTCGATAACGGGCGATATCGAGCGCGGGATAAAATGGGGGTACTTTGGGGGCATTTTGCGGAGCTGAAATCCAACCACTTTGACCAAAGTGAGACGGGGGTTCGATGGAAGTTATAAAGGAGATCCAAATGGAAATAGGATGCCTATACCTCAAATGCCGGGAAAGTGATCGAAATTCAAAAAAACTAAAAGAAATTGTTTTGAGTCTTACAATGTTCGCAGATTTCACTATTTTTTACGAAAAGAGCAATGATGGACAGGAATAGTTTATGTGACCCTAAAGTTCCCCCAAGGGATTGAAAAAGCTAGTCGCCAAAATTACTCTCCGGTGTATACAGGAAGAACAATTTAGAAACAAATCTCTAAGCTATTTTCTATATATTTCACTAATGTTTTACGTTTGGCACTGTAGCATCTGAACGGTTGTCTCTAGGCGAATCAAGTAATACCACCAAAGGAACGTCTATTTTTCCTCTAAAGATTAGCACAAAATTCAGTCCCTTCGGAGTTAAGGATGAATTTTGAGACACTTGAAATGTAGTGTGCATGATATTTGTCTGGATATAAGTCTCCGTATCCACGTATTGGTATCTCCTGAGACAAAAACTAATAACATGTTTTTTTGTCAGAGATTCAGAAATTGGATAAAATCGAGTTTCATCAAAAAATGCAGATTTTAGCCGTTTTCAAAGACAATAACCTTTTTTTAAGGTAGGCCGGGATGCGTAGATTTGATTGATAAATGTCACAATAAAAACTTTGACAAGACACCAAGGTTTCAATTCGATATACATAGGTCCAGATATTTGCCAACATCTTCTCGTTTGCAAGTAGTATTTTAAACAGAATTTTGTGTATCATATATTTTATATAGTAAAGATTAAATTTAATATAGACAGAATGTTCCAGTAAACCCACTCAAGCTTCAGAAGACGGCGCGGCGTTTTAAGTAAAAGTTCAAGTTTGATCTGTGTACAGAAGCAGAGTGTTTTAGAAAAGACTTACCCCGGTTGCACAAAACTTAATTGCTGTTTAGAATATTTAACCAAGCTTTCGGATTTGACAAGCTGCTTACAGAAATCTAGGAACACGCTGTTAAATTTGACATTCCGTTAAACATTCTAAACTTTAATTGAGCTTTCTGCAACCGGCTTATTGAATTCAAAAGTTTTAATGTAAGTTTTTACTTATAGTATTATTTCTCTATAGTATTAGTTCTCTACCAGTATAAATTACAGCTCGCATTTTAAGATAATATTCAAATTTGAACGTTAATACCAGTTATAAAAATATCTGTTGTCTGGTTTCGTTCAGTTTCTTTGATGTTTGTCCCTAAAATACGAAAACCAGATTTTTTAGAAAAGAAATATATATGTGTGTGTTTACACTTTTCGTAAGTTGTGGGAAAATCGCATGAAAAATTCCGGAGCTCTGGGGACCAGAAACGTCGTGGGGACTTACACTCGTCCCCCTAACTAAATTTGTCTAATGTCTTTCAAAATAGAGCATTTAATGCAAGTACTATTACGCCTGTCGATCTCTGTGGGAGGAGATAGCTTTGACGGCCATTTTGATATGTACATTATTTCGAAGTTATTAACGTTTTTCATCTGTCCCCACAATAGCGTTTTGACTGCAATTTTTACACATACATAAACTTGTTTCTATGGTTTCAAATAATCAGTTTATTTAACGTTACGTTACAACCTTAAATATGAAACTAGATTGATGTACAAATAAATTGGAATTATTATGCGTCATATAAAACATATATTGTATATATTCACACACAAACATCTGGCTGTCTAGTAGGATTGAAACCCATAGCAAGTACAATTTTTGCAAAAATCTAGTATGAAAAAAAATTTTTGATGTGACAATGACTCAAGGTTCAAAACATATTTCATTTTAGTGTTGGACCGTATAAATGACTGAAATTCTCCAATTTTGGGAAATGACTCCATAATGACAGGTCATTTACCTTTATAAGTGACCGATTTGATGTATTTTTTATTTAACAGATCAACTTTGGTATCAATTAAAAGCTTAAGATAAAAGCAACCTTTTAGGAATACTTTCAAGTTTTTAAGAATTACAGTATAAATGTTCAGTCATTGCAGTGGCAAACTAAAATAGCGGCCTAATAAAATGTTTAAATTTTCTGGAATAAAACCTTTTTATGGAGAAAAATAATGACAATTTATTTTTTTACAGACATGTAAATAAAGGTATTAAAACTCAGTTCTAATATTATTATATAATACAGATTCCAGTACACAGATAAGACATTTTATGAAACAATTTAGTTATTTAGTAATGTTATTTAACTGAAACAAATTACAGTTTTAAAACAATCAAGTCATTTTAATCAAAGCAACCCTGAGTAGAGCTAAAACCATGGAGCACATAAAGTTTGTTCATTTCAATACGAAAACGTGACAAACTAAAAGAAAATCTGCTATGCATCCAGGTAATGAGTGGGCTCCGAATAATGTTAAACAGAATCATACTTATTTAGTCATTACACAGGAAAAAACAGGAAATCTCAAATTGATATTATTGAAATCAAACTTAGCAGTAATTTAAAGATTAAAAGATGAAAAATTATAAATGAAGCTACTAACTCCAAAAAGATAGAAATAAAAGTTATCAAGGATTCTTATGATGCTGCTTTAAAGGAACCTTTTGATATTGCTAATGATTTTTTCTTCTACACAGGTAAAAGATGGACAATTACAATAATGAATGGGACTGGCAAATCAGGGTGATACTCGGCGTAATAAAAACTTTAATGAAAAAACATTGTTTCTTAATATAATGTTATGGAGCTGGATGTCACTGAAGCAATTAATTCCCTAAAAAACACCAAATGTTGTGGAGACAAGACATCAGTTCTAGTACCATAAAATATTGCAATTTTATGTTTAAAACAATAAATACAATATATATATATATATATATATATATATATATATATATATATATATATATATATTCAAAGTTTTCATCATTCTAATTTATAAAACATTTGCTAAGATAATGACCAAGCTCAAAAGGGTGAATAAAGTATTATCTTCTGCAATAACTAATAGTTTGTTATGAAAAATAAGTTAACCTGCTGATCACCAATAAGTAAGAAACGGTATATTATATATTGTTATATATCGCTGAAATCGAAAGCCCTAAAGAAAATATCAATAAATTCGAAACGTTACATTAAACGCAAGTTAAAAAAAAACTTGAAAGAAACAAAGACATCTTTATTTACATTTTTCCTTCATCTTTTATGGTTTTCTATATAATGAGATAGGGCGTGTTTGTTGTTTTCGTTAGTGTGTTGCCGGTGTTACAAAATTAAATAAATAAACGCAAAAATTTCAATTCCAATCTATGTTTCTGGCACTGCATTTCGCAACTTGCCAGATTGGTGCTTAGTCAGAGCTGGAGCGACTCTTCCATGATTTACACCTTATTCCAGTTTGGAGACGTATTTTCCCTGTATTACATTTTAAATAGAACATTAACTTGCCTCTGTACTTTCATAAAAATATTATTTGCGTCACAGCTAGCTAAACATCAGATAAATTCTACCGATTTATTACTAAAAAAAAATTGATAACCGAAACACTTCAACTTCGATCAGTTTAATATCATTTACAACACAACATGTAAATTGCTTTTCTAAGGTGCGTACCATAAAATTAAGTATTAAATGGATAGAATTGTTTTAAATTTGCGTCCTTAAATATGTGTGTTTTGTCAAGATTTTATTTTTTTATTAACAATTTTAAGTTTTTAAACCTTTTAATGTTTCTAGTATGTATATAATGTTTGCGTCTTTCTATATATTTTTCCTGTGCTTTTTGTTTTAATGAAAAAAAGTATATATATATAATATATATATATATATATATATATATATATATATATATATATATATATATATATGTATATATATATGTATGCGCTAAGGTTAGCAAAATTTCGTTGTGCTTTACAACAACAGTTCTTGTCGCGTTAATATTTCTCTACGTTTGATTTAATTATTCTTGGATTACGAATTATAAGAAGACTAAAATGTCATTTTTACCGTTTAGATTTTACAGTTAGTTAAAGTGTTCAAAATGTCAAATTTGAAAAGTAAAGATATTTGAATTTAGTTATAAAATATTATATATAAAATGTGTTTAGAATTTTATGTAGAGTCTAAAAATAAAATAGAGGGTGTTCCATTAAAAAACAAAATGACAATATACTGAAGGTGAAAGTCATAAACAGGTACTGCTATCATTTACAACACAACATGTAAATTGCTTTTCTAAGGTGCGTACCATAAAATTAAGTATTAAATGGATAGAATTGTTTTAAATTTGCGTCCTTAAATATGTGTGTTTTGTCAACATTTTATTTTTTTATTAACAATTTTAAGTTTTTAAACCTTTTAATGTTTCTAGTATGTATATAATGTTTGCGTCTTTGTATATATTTTTCCTGTGCTTTTTGTTTTAATGAAAAAAAGTATATATATATAAATATATATATATATATATATATATATATATATATATATATATGTATATATATATATGTATGCGCTAAGGTTAGCAAAATTTCGTTGTGCTTTACAACAACAGTTCTTGTCGCGTTAATATTTCTCTACGTTTAATTTAATTATTCTTGGATTACGAATTATAAGAAGACTAAAATGTCATTTTTACCGTTTAGATTTTACAGTTAGTTAAAGTGTTCAAAATGTCAAATTTGAAAAGTAAAGATATTTGAATTTAGTTATAAAATATTATATATAAAATGTGTTTAAAATTTTATGTAGAGTCTAAAAATAAAATAGAGGGTGTTCCATTAAAAAACAAAATGACAATATACTGAAGGTGAAAGTCATAAACAGGTACTGCTATTTTGTTTTCCACTCGGCTGCAAACAACATTTATTTGAAGCAGTTTTTTCTAAAAGGTATTGTTTTTAAGATAAATGACCTACTCTGTATACATTATACATAAATATTGCAAAATATTTATGTGCAATGCATTATTTGTTATATAATATAAATTATTTTGACAATAATAACTTTTAAATTTTATCAATAAAATAAAATTAATTAACCTATTTAAAAGTTTTCTATATTTCTGTGATATATACTGGAAATAAGCAAAAATTAAAACATACGTGATACCGAGTTTTTGGTAAATTTTCAATCGCATCCGATAGATATGCAACATAATTTCATAAAGAAAAGATCAACGTAGTATTGATAATGTATACTTATTACATTAAAACCCAGTTTCGTGGATAATTTTACCACAGTTGTACACCAAACTATTTCAAATGCCTGAATTATAAAAGCACAAACGTCCAATATTTAATTATTTTCTGTATAAAAATATTTTTCTTCTAAATACGATGTTTAATATATCTAAATAAGCAAGTTATATCCCGAACGTCGCTGCGTAAATAAATATACCGCCTAGTTGTACAACTTCTTCCCTGCCGTATCACCGTGAATAATAAATACAATATGAGAACATAGGGAAATAAAATAATTTTATGTGTCCTAAGGTAATAATAATTTTGGTGCATAGACAATAAATTATATGGTAATACCTTAATACAAATCCTATAATCTGATATTTAATTAATTTTTTTATAATTTTTAGCAGTTTATACCTATATCACTCTTTATTTTTGTGCAAATTTTGAAGCCCAGTCGATAAGTGGTTTCTTAATAATGATTTTTTTTATTTTTGTGACGCCGGCATATTGGATTTTTACCAAAAATGTAATCATTTCATTCCCATACGACTCTTGAATTTTTTACCAAAATTTCAATCGGATAAGTAGTTTTTATGCTATACGTAAATTCAGAACAGACTGACGGGAATGGGAGAATATGGTTTTCGGGGTCCAGGGACCATAAAACGCAATGATCTAAAATCTCGAGTTATTTTTTCACGATTACAGTACTTCCGTCTCCCAAGGGATGGAAAAAGTTTGTTTATAGCGTCGACAACAGCATAATAAAATATTAAAGATTTTATGGAATCCAAAATAAGTGTAAAATGTGCTATGTGCTTTAAACGAAAAGAAACTTAGCTATTATCAATACTACGTTGATCTTTTCTTTATGAAATTATTTTGCATATCTATCGGATGCGATTGAAAATTTACCAAAAACTCGGTAAGTATCACGTATGTTTTAATTTTTGCTTATTTCCAGTATATATTATAGAAATATAGAAAACTTTTAAATAGGTTAATTAATTTTATTTTATTGACAAAATTTAAAAGTTATTATTGTCAAAATAATTTATATTATATAACAAAAAATGCATTGCACATAAATATTTTGCAATATTTATGTTTTATGTATACAGAGTAGGTCATTTATCTTAAAAACAATACCTTTTAGAAAAAACTGCTTCAAATAAATGTTGTTTAAAGCCGAGTGGAAAACAAAATAGCAGTACCTGTTTATGACTTTCACGTTCAGTCTATGGTCATTTTGTTTTTTAATGGAACACCCTGTATTTTATTTTTGGACTCTACGTAAAATTCTAAACACATTTTATATATAATATTTTATAACTAAATTCAAATATCTTCACTTTTCAAATTTGACATTTTGAACACTTTAACTAACTGTAAAATCTAAACGGTTTGAATCGGGGCAAAACAGATTACACTTTCTTGTCTTATTTTTTAATTATCTACCGTCTGAGACCAACTCCGGTTTAACCGATGTTAAAAATTTCGAACTTCCGGTTAAACCGGAAGTTGGCCTCATGCGATAGATAATTGAAAACTAAGACAGAAAAGTGCAAACCGATTTGCTCCGATCCAAACCGTTTGGATTTTATACGTATATATAAATAATATAATACATATTTAGGAAAAACCAGGACGTTCATTCTCGGGGCTGTAGCCCCGTAACGAAGCAATTTAATCCAAGAATAATTAATTCAAACGTAGAGAAATATTAAAGCGACAAGACTAAAATGGATCATTGTGTCTGTTGTGATATATATATATATATATATATATATATATATATATATATATATCTTGTTATGACGTTGGTGTAAGATGGAATGAAAACATACTATCATGGTATATATATATATATATATATATATATATATATATATATATATATATATATATATGTATGTATGTATATGTATATTTGGAAACCTTTTTCTTGGGCCTAGGTTAATAGTAAAACACAATTTTTCATATTAAGTCAACGGTTCGCTCATTGTGTTAAGCTTTCTCAAGACTTTATTTTGGTTTGCTTGATCTCTAAAAAAGTATTTTTTTCATTAAAACAAAAAACACAGGAAAAATATATACAAAGACGCAAACATTATATACTTACTAGAAACATTAAAAGATTTAAAAACTTAAAATTGTTAATAAAAAAATAAAATGTTGAAAAAACACACATATTTAAGGACGCAAATTTAAAAGAATTCTATCCATTTAATACTTAATTTTATGGTACGCACCTTGGAAAAGCAATTTACATGTTGTGTTGTAAATGATATTAAACTGATCGAGGTTGGAGTATTTCGGTTATCAATTTTTTTTTAGTAATAAAAACGGTAGAGTTTATCTGATGTTTAGCTAGCTGTGAAGCAAATAATATTTTTATAAAAGTACAGAGGCAAGTTGATTTTCTATTTAAAATGTATACAGGGAAAATAAGATTTTTCAATTTTAAATGCTCTCTGATTATTTAACTAGGTTGAAACATATTTGGCTTAAACCACAAATATCTTTTTTATCATTAACTGCTTCATTTTCCTTTTTTATTTCTATCATTTCTTTAAATGTCAATTTACGATAATTCTTATCTTGTGCTAAAATCTCGGTTGCACTGAGTTGTTTGTTTTACTCTACTTTTTAATGGTGTATAAAGAGAATTTAATAAATTATAGGCTTTGTGACAACCAGTTATATTATGTTTTGAAAGAATGGATTTCAATTTTTCTGATAAATTATTTGTGTAAGGTAGTGCCACGTACTTAGGATTTTCGTTTTTAATTCGATCTTTCTTTTTATTATAATACAGATAAGTTCTTTGTTTAATAATTCTTAGAATATTTGTCTCTGGGTAATGGTTATCTATTAACGTTTGTTTAACTTTTTCCAGAGTTTCTGGTCGGTATTCTTGAGAGGTTAGTGCGATTGCGCGGTCAGTTAATCCTATATCACACTATTTTTTGGTTATTTGAATGGTTGGAATTAAAATTTAGATATCGGCCCGACCAAGTTTTTTTGGTATACCATTTAGTTTTTAAATTGTTTATCTAAATTCAACTATTTTCGAGAAAACAGCGCTTGAAAATTGATAATTTTTGACCCTTTGAAGCTCTATAATCCCCAAGCGACTTAACTTGCAACGAAATGGATTTCACTTACCTATCTTAGTTTTTAATTATCTATTTCGCCACATCAATTTCTTGTTTGACAGGAGGTGTCAAAATTTGACATTTCCTGTCAAAGTAGAAATTGGCGTCAGGAAATAGATAACTAAAAACAACAGGAAAGTGCAATCCATTTTGTTGCAAAGTAAGTCGTCTTGATCTTACAAAATTTTAAAGAGTAGAAAATGTCAATTTTCAAGCGCCATTTTCTTAAAAACAGTTGAGTTTAGGTATAAAAAACATAACACAAAACGTGTTTTAGGGATTCCATTTAGGAAACGGATTTTACCACCGGTTTAAGGTAAAAGCGGCAACACCGCACATTATTATTTTAAATTTTAGGAGAGACAGAAAGTAGTTCGTTTTTTAAGAGTTAAAGACTCTTAGAGCACATGCATGGAAAATAATGTTTATCTTTTATTAGTAAATGCTTTTTCTAAATGCGATTTTTTTTTCATAAAAATCCATCGTAATAAAACGTAATTTGTACGTTGGAGGAAAAACATATTTTTTATATAAATAGTTATCTTCGTTAGGACAACCTAAACACATGTTTTTAAGAAATCTTCCCACAGTCAGATTATTAAGATATTGATTTAATGCCCCAAAAATTAAAAATCTTTTGAAATGTATTTTACAGTTTTTGAGAACTTTTAGACCTCCATCAAACTCAGTAACGATCATATATTAAGTGACGTTCTAGTAGTATAGTATCTCCAGTTGTTACTACTGTAGGTACTATACTATTCCAAACGTTGTGTAGAAATTGACAATAAGAGCAATGCAAGTTCGACAAGCAAGTTCTTTTTATAATATGTTTCTTGTTTTATTCTTTATAAAGCGGGCAGTGAAAGCAAGGGCTTATCCGTTAATCATTCATTTATTTTAGAATTAACATTTATCGTTTGCTCAAAAAACTGTACATCTTTTAAAATTCGGTTTTCTTTTAATTTCAATATAACATTTTTTAGATTATAATTGGCCTTAATCTATTGATACTATTAATTTTACTTTCATTGGTTTCATATACATCAATTTTTGTTTAATGTTGTTAAATAAATTTAAGTGTTGTTTAAAAATCAATCAAATCTTTTATTTGAGTAATATATTCCATTTCACCTGTTATTGAAGAAAGAAGAGAAAGGTTAATAATAGTGTGGGATATCTAGATGGTCGCATTTTTCGTAATATAAAATATTTATTTTTACTAACCCTTCTATTTGACCAAATGTAGACTTTCGTCTAAGAAAATTATCTCCCGTAAAATACCTTATTTAACTGACTCGTTATTTTCGACAGGGTTTGCGCTCCATTTAACAACAATTATAAAATTATAATAAATTCGTCGGCTAAGATCTTCTGTCCTATCACACTGAATTGTTAAATTTATTCATGAAGCTGTTGTTATGAGTGACTACAAGTAATAGGGAGTTTACACTGCCTCCGGGCATACCACGAAAGCCGAGGGCCTAAGTACCAGGTTCCGTGTTTGCTTATAGTGGGAATAAAGGAGCAAACAAACAAAGTGAGAGGTCATTGGTTTTTGGAGCTCGTGAATGGATGCATGTATGTCGACGCTCATGTTTTCCTGGCAGGAATGACTAAGGTAGGCACAATGGATGATAATTCATTCTATTGTCTTTACCAATTATTTTAATATCGTGTTGGGAAAACACAAAGTAGGTAAATATTTTTTATTATAAATGAACATTTATAATGGTTAAATATTATATCAGAAGTTCTTTGGTCGATCAGTAGGCACAAGATTAAAAGGAGGATTAAATTTATGTTCTTTAGTTGAAGAAAGCAAAATATTTAAAGGACATTGTAATAAAATATGTTGTGGATTTGCTGTTTCATTACACGTGTTAGAATAAGGGTTGTCTATATCTATTTCATAGAATAACTTAATATTTTTAGTATGTTGATTTAAGAAGCAGGGTTTGTTAGTTACGCGTGTATTAACATTTTCGAAAGAAACTAGAACAATTTATTTTTAATTGGCTTTCGGTGTTCTATAATTGCTATTTATAACTCCATCGTGTGTTACTTCTTTTGCTAGCCTATCAATTTCTTTGTTCCCTTTCATACCTATATATGGATTTATCCAGACCACTTTCACTGATTGTCCTATAATTTCATAGTTTAAATTAACTATACCGGCAATAAAGATTTATTTCGTAAGCTGGTGATATTGAGTTAATTTTTTGTATAGCATTTAGGCAATCTATTAATAGTACATGATGTTGCTCTTTATTATTATCCAAAAATAACGTCTACATTTGAGACAGAAGTCCCAAAACCATTTGCTGGCTACCCCCATCTAAAATTGATTGAAAAAACTAACAGCCCCATCAGAAAAATCTTTAAACTGCTTTGGTTGGTTAATTTTCGGCAGGGGTTTAATCAGCGAATATTTCCAGGCACTATGTCAAAAAGGGTACAATGAATGGACAACACAACTGAATTAAAGTTAAGTTGACATCAGATCCGCATGCTTTTGTATTTATTGAAAAAATGATTTCTAAAACCTCCACATAATGTTTCTTTAAGTTCAAAGCTGACAGAGATGTTTCGTTTAAGGTTATTTTTATAAAAAAATAGAAGATCATGCTCAAGTGTAGGCGAGCTGCTGCTGTTTTTAAGTTTATCTCTTAAATAAGCCTTTTTTTTTCACTGCGAATGGGAAGTGTTGTAGTTACGTTAATATACTGCGCATCCCACTTTATTTTTGATCTACCTATAAATATATATAATTTCAAGCAGAGGCCAACTTCTTGTTATTTTGGTTTTAAAGTAATTATTTCGGTTTTAAAGTAGTTATTTCATAAGGTATCTGGCACATGTCTATAATCTTTAAGGTATCTGCTTGTATTTGGTATTAAAACCATTGGTATTGGGTTTGCAAGTTTGTACAATTCCTTCAAATATACATAAATCCCTCTATACAAAATGATATATCTTTGAATTCCAATATCTATGTGTAAGGCATTGTCATAAAGTTTTATGTGTATTGTCAGTAGTTGAATTCTCAGTTTATTAAAAGTCTATAGTCTAAAGGCTTTCTACATTTAGAGCATACTGTAGTTGATTTAGGTGTTTGTAATTTTAGCATACATTTTGATTATAAACTTGTTTGCTAAATGATATTTTCTTCGTAACGTTAATGGCGGGTAACAAACTTCAGCTTCTAATGATACTATAGGTGTTCTTGAAAAAGTCTATTTTGAAAAATATATCTTTTTCTTGACTGGCTATTGACTGCTGATCAATAGAAAATACATCCACAGTCTAGAATAGATTTTATTAAGCAATATTTGGGTTAGCTCTCCAACTATGGCCATGGAAGGTTTTTATATAGATATTTATGGCATATTTTTTTTGTGAGATCAGAATCTGACAAGGTTGTGATCTGTTGGAGAACTTGAGCGCTTTCTCGTGAAATTGACTATTACTAATTTATTTTCCAATATTTCTCATCCATTTTGTCTTGTCCAAGTTTGAACTTTTGACATGGCTCTACTAATGGCTTGGCCTAATTTGTCTGATATCATCAGCAAACTGTAATAGTTTGATGGGATGATCAATTTCTTATTCAAAATCTGCCCAGTAAATTAAGTAGAGAAGTGGGTTTAAGATGCCTCCTTGACAGAGTCCTTAATTTGCTACTCTACTAGATTATCAAATTTTATGTTGTTATATTCGCCTCTGATGTTTAGGAACTACAGTGATTGAGTGTTTTTTTTTGTAAACGTTTTGAGTTGAACATTCTTTTCTAAATCTGAATTGGCTATTTGGTATTTTACCTTTCTTTCGAGCCAATTTTGTATATATTTGTGTGTGTATAAAAGTCCGCTATATTAGGAGGTTTTATATATTTTATAATATAAATGTGGGTTTCAAACAAAAATAGGTAATGTTAATAATAAAATTCAAATATTAAAAAAAAATTATAAACATGAATTGGAAAATAAAAATATAAAAAATACTGAGAAATTTAGTTTAGAATGCATAACATCCATATGGATTTACATATGGTAAACTGTTAACCGAATAAAAAATAAATATAGTTAAGATAGAAAAAAACTAAATTAGGTTTTTATGGAATATTGACCAAAAATGAGTTCATGATTCCAAAAGAATTATACACTTATTAAAGAAAATAAAGTTTTTAAAAGAAAGGATAAAGTTGATAAATATAGGGCTTTGCATATAATAATGGCATGTTCTTTACAAAAAAAGTTAATTGAAAACCTTAATAAACAATAACTTGTTGGTTATAAAATAACTACCTTTATCTGGATCCTCTCCTACTTCTTCTTTATAATATTGTTTATCATCATCATCTTCCAATTTTGTTTCTTCATTAGATTCTTTTGAAAGTTTCTTCATTTGAATATCACTTTCACTCTCTTTCTTCATACCTCTTAAAGATTTCTCTTTATGTGCCTCCTTCATTTTTTCCTTGGATTTTGTATTATCTTCTTGTATTTTTTTACGCCTCTCTTTTAACTTCCTAAAAAACAATTTTGTAGGCAACATGCCACAAATGCTACAAGTATGTAACATATAAAAGAAATTTAAACAGTTGAAATAAGTGCTAGATCTATTCATATACAAATAAACGTATTTCCAATACAATTTAACCACCAATTTTTTGAAGTTTTTTTTTCATAATTTATTTTAACTAAGACATAATTTGTAGCAAATTACTCAAATAAAGCACAATAGTTTATAAAAAAAATAAAATAAATATAAACAAACACAAATTGAATTTAAATTTACAAGACCACTGACGTCAACAAGACTGCTGGATAAAGGGTCGAACTTGTACTGTAAATTACGCCAAAAGTTTACTTGAAACCCAGTTTCAAACGTTTTTTTTTCTTTGCAGGTTTTTTTGTTGGATAATTTTTAGAAATATTTGTCGTTTTTTCGCTTTTGTTCCTTAGCCTTAAACGTTCACGATACTTATACATTGTGTTCCAGAGTTAACCAGTAAATTCAAATTGAAGTTAACCTTTTGTTGAATGTTTCACGCCCTAACCCCATAGCTGGATAATAGAGAATGTACATTAATCACTAAACTTACATAAGGCATATCGCGCTCCCGTATATGAACATTCTTGCCCCTCCCTGGAAATGTTTGTATCGACGTTGTCCATCTCCATACATTTTTTTAACTCCAAACAGTTGCTGAGAGAATAAGTCCATTAACAACGACTCTTTGGATAAAAAGTGTATGGTATTGGGGATGTTTATAGACATCTCGCGTGCGTTCGACATAGTTAATCATGAACTACTACTTTGTAAATTATTTCGGTATTGGGTAAGGGGGAAACCATTAAATTTTTTAAAATCATTTCAACAGAAAACAATTAGTAATGGTTAATGGAATTAAAAGTCAAATGTACTGCAACTCAAAAGAGTGTTCCACAGGAATCCATTTTGGGGCCTTTTCTATTTTTGATTTTCGCAAACGATCTGCTAACTTTTATTTTAAATACATCACAGAATGTTTTTGTAGTTTCATATGCAGATGACACTAATATTTTAATAGTGAATAAGAAATTGGATTCATTAAAGGCAATAGCAGAGATGGTATACAATAGAGTATTACTCTGGTCTCATAAAAATAAACTTACATTAAACAAAGAAAAAACTACATTATTACATTTTTCTTTGCATCCTAATGACACTAACTTTGATTTATTTGATTAGTCGGACATGCATTAGAAACCAGAGAGACTCATGTAAAGACGCGTTTAAGGTACTTAAAATACTGTGACAGGAATATACATTTACGAAGTTTGCTGTTTTGTGTATAAGAACAAAACATTGTTTCAAAGTGTTAGATCTGGTCATAGTTATGAAACACGACACAAAACACTTTTATTACCGGAACATTATAGATCTGCGGCTTATCAAAAATATATTTTTGTTACAGGTTGTGATTTATATAACAAGTTAAATGATCATATTAGAAATGCTATTAATATTAACATATTCAAAAATCGTCTAAGGAAACATCTTCTTGAAAAGAACTGTTATTCGTTGCAGGAGTTTAAAGTATGTTATTTGTTCTTTTTATATATTTTCATGTTTAAGTGTATATGTATAGATTAGTATAATTTTTTATCATTGACCTTTTCTTCAATTATTGTACTACACTTTTAAATTGAAGAAATAAACGATCTTTGTTTTGATTTTAATACAAACAATAAAACTTACAAAGATATGCACACTTTTTTCATTTTGCATAGTTTAGAAAACGAACTAACCTTTTGAGTTCCCTCTTCTTTTGTATTTCAAGTTTTTCTTCTTCAGATTTATGGATTAAGTCATGAAATAAGACTTCCCCATCTAAGAGACCATCCTCAATTTTTATTAATTTCAAGGTGAGTCTAGGACCTAGTTCAGTCAATCTAATTGACGATTTGTTACTTTCAATGTTTCCCCTAGATATCAGTTTTTGAGCTAAGGTCACTTGATTTGCTGGGTCATCTTCAGCCTCACTTCCTGACATCATTCCTGCTCTACAATTACACAATTTATTTAAATATGTCCTAGCAACAATCAATAAAATATATTTCAGTTGAATTACTATATGTGTTATAATGTGTACATCATTTAGCCGCTTAAATTGTTGGCTTATTATGTATTTTTTAATTGTATACATGAGTTCAAAGGTAGTGAATTCGAATGCTACCAAAATTAGTTTTAGCCTCATAGTATGTTTATACCTTTATGAATAGATTAGTTGGTGCAGATATACAGTTGCTGGTAGATAGGCCACTTAAAAAGATCAAAGGCTACTCTTAAACCGAGAGTTACAAGCTCGAAGAGGTGGTGTAGAGTGACTAAGAAATCAAGTTCACAGGACATGTTAATCTGTAGGTGCAGTTCAATTAAGCAGATGTGCTTTTTTACCAATACTTATTTTAGTTAGTACCAATGAAATTCTTTTTAAAGATTCGGAAGTTCCCTAATATGAATCCTTCCCTTTACCTAGGAAAGCCTATAGCATGTTCATGCATAATGTCCACCCTGTTAACCTTTTTATTTTTGTTACTACAAAAAATTATAACATATAAATTTCCCACTGATATTGCATGAATTCACTTAAATATTAATTATACCTTGTCTGAGATATCATTAAAAAGAAATTCTACAACACAATACAAAACTTTTTTTGAAATAAATCAAATATTGACGGCCGGTTGCAGAAAGTTCAATTAAAGTTTAGAATGTTTTAGAATGTTTAACGGAATGTCAAATCTGACAGCGAGTTCCTAAAAAAAAAATTATAAAAAAACATAACCTTGAGTTGATTGATTGTTTATAGTGTGTGAAAAACTCTGATATTTGTACTATCACTGTCAAAATAAATATTAAGTATTTGTTGATCAATAAATTGGGCTCCCGCGAGTGTCTAGAAGTGTTGGCGGCTTTGGGATTTCAATATTTCTACTGTTTTGGCATGAAAATAAATTTGGCTTATTTTCTAATTTCTTAACCTCTAACAAAACACCTGTTTTTAATCTGACGTCATCAGCTGTTCAAATCAGTGTTGCCAACGGGTATACTTGAATTCTAGGCGTTTTCGAAGATCCGAACCGGACGACTTCTCTGCCGGATTGCTGACGTCACAAGATGGCGTCTGATGACGATAAACCGTCGGAACCAGAGAGTATGAGTAGCGATATCAGTAGAAAAACTAATGGAAAGACTACTGCAAAAATGTTGTGTTAAAAAGCTCTGCAGGTCTTATGTTTGCATTAATTGCGACGGAGTTTACCATGGAAGTTGTGCTAAAAGGAAAAACATCAAGTTTATAAGCAAGTCTCGTGTGCAATGTTGTGATTTTTCATTGGTGCCAAAGGATGACACCACAGTGCACGATATAGATAATGATAATGTGAGGTTGAGACTGGAGAATGAAAAATTAAATCATGAAAATAAACTTTTAAACCAGTTAATTAATGAGATGGCTGATAAAAATTTGGTGCTTAAGAAAAATAATCGACTACTTCTTGAACGTATCTCGAAACTGGAATCTGAAAAATACAATGGATCATAATTATAATGCTAGTCAAATTTTAATCAGATCTGTAAACGATATAGATATTTTAGATGCAGTAAAAAAATTAAAAATTAACAAGTCCTTGGGGCCTGATGGTGTTCCAGGTTATTTGATTAAGGGCTGTGTTGACATGTTCAGGTATCCATTGCGTATATTATTTAACTTGAGCCTCACTACTCTCACCTTTCCTGAATGTTGGAAGATGGCGAATATATGTCCAATTTATAAGAGTGGAAGTAGGGATGATATAAAAAAGTTTATGAAGCTATATGTATCATTCGAACTGCGGGAGGGTTTCAATATTTCAATTTGGATTTATGAGACAGAGGTCAACAGTTTTAAATCTGATAAATCTTACTCAGGATGTATCGAGTGCTTTCAATGAGAGAATGCAGGTGGATGTGGTATATGGGGATTTCAGCAAGGCATTTGATGTCGTCTCCCATACTATTTTAATTGCTAATCTTAAAAACGAGTTTGGTTTTCACCAAAATATGATTGATTTAATGAATAGTTATCTAAGGGGTAGGCGACATCAAATGGTTTTGAGAGGACATTGCTCTATCGAGTTTGAGCCTACATCCGGGATTCCTCAGGGCTCCAATCTTGGGCCGCTCCTCTTTCTGATGTTTATAAATGATATCTCAAGGGCTATTTCTAATTCTAATCATCTATTATTCGCAGACGATCTGAAGATATATAGAACCATAAATAACTTAGAAGACTGCTACCTTTTGCAAAAAGATGTTGACAGTATAGTTGAGTGGTCACTTACCAATAAACTTAATTTCAATATTTCCAAATGTGTTCCAAGTGTTGTCTTTCTCACGTAAAAAAGATATTGTAATAATGGGCTATAACATGCAGGGGGAGGTGTTGGAGCGGGTTGGAGAGATGAGGGATCTCGGTGTTGTCTTTGATAGCAGGTTGACTTTTGATAGTCACATTTCAAGTATAACAAAAAAGGCTGCAAAATGTTTTGGATTTATTGTAAGAAATAGTCGATTATTCAACAATTGAGCCTCTTTGAAGACATTGTATATATCCCTTGTTAGGAGCATGCTAGAATATTGTTCGGTAATATGAAACCCATATTATCAAAATAAAATGTATGATGTGAAAAGAATTCAAAACAAATTTGTCTCTTATATGTATTTTAAAGAACATAGAAGGTACAATATGTATGTTTTGAGAAGTGACCTATGTCAAAGGTACGGGTTGGCTCAATTGGAAAAGCGTAGAAAGATAAATGATATGTTGTATTTATATAAAATAGTTCATGGACTGGTGGATGACCCTACCTTCGCCGCAAAAATATTTTATAATGTACCTTTATATAATACTAGGGCTTTATTGTCATTTTACCTACCAACTGTAGCTCATACTAATTATCAGTTGAACTCACCCTTACATCGAATGTGTATGTGTAATCATGTTATATAATGAAATACAAAATAATTGTGATATATTTCGTATTAAATATCATAATCTAAAAGTTTTGTTAAATCAAATACTATAATATATAATTAAGTATTTACTCATTTACATTGTGATATACATTTGACTAAATAGGTAAGAGTACTTTGTAATTGGATAATGGCAATCTGTGCTTATTACCTGTTAAGTACCTATAAAATAAATAAATAAAGAAAAAAATTTCTATAAACAGCTTGTCAAATCCGAAAACTCGGTTAAATATTCTAAACAGCAATTAAGTTTTGTGCAACCGGCTGTAAGTAATTTAAATCTCGCAGGTAGCAATTTCACGGCTAAACATTGGTGAAGCAAAGAAATATATATATATATAAATATTTTTTTCCGAGTGCCACCAGTTGTTAATATTTGCCAATTTTGACAATGACATTCAAACTTCAAAGCCAAAATATAAAAAATAGCTGTTACAACAAAGGTGCTGTTTGATTATTTATATTACTCATATGTCAACTGATAAAGTCAAATACAATCGAGGGCCAAGGGTTGTTTAGATAACCGTCGAGAGTCAACTAAAATCAAAACATTTTTCAATTTCAAACCGGTCGGTGATGTTTGGTCGTGCTGTTGATTAGAATTAGTAATTTAAAAGAATGTTGACATAATTTGCTTAATTTTTAGTAGTTTGTGGATGATCGAAGATGCTTGTACACAATCGATCTGTTTAACTGCAGCCTAATTCTACAATATTCTGTGTATCTTCTCTATTTCTAATAAAACATAATCATGAAAATGTTAATGGGTTGCATTTTCTAGAAATAAAGTAACATATTATTTACTTACTTTGTGAAAAATTCTGAAATATCAGTACATCTTGCCAAGTTTGGAACTCTTCCTTGAACTACTTTCTTTACTCCTTTTGAAATTCCTACTGGAGCTACTTTGATGTTGTAATGTCGAAAGTCTATTAACTTTGTTGCAGAGTTATAATTCAATAAAACACACCTCCTAACACTATTTAAATCTACATTTGCTAAATTAATAGCGGGGAACATATTTTGAAACATAGATGCCATAAGTTTCATTTGAAGTCCTTCTCCACTAAAACTATTTAATACTATAAGAGGCGAATGCTTAAAAGCTTCTTCGACAACCAATTGTTTTTTTAATGATGAAACGACATCTCTGGCTAAAGAAAAATTATTAATTTTAAATGTAAGTGTAGGTCCCCTAGGCAATCTCAATATTTTTAGATACATTCCAAGCTCCGTACGTGAAAAAATTGATAAATGTGTGACATGCAGAGGGCCTGCCACTGACACAAAGTCTTTTACAGTGTTTTTCTTCCTTTCCTAAAAAGAAAAGGAATAATTTTAAACATAAGAATCAATACCTACATTATCAGTCAAAACTAGTATATTTCAAAATAAACTAGTTTTGGATATACATATTTTTTTTAATTTTCTCATGGTTTCTTAATGAGACTTACAAGCAGAATAAGTATTTAGTATAGTCTCTAAAACACTTTTAGATAATTAAATAATATAACTAATCAGTAGTACCTTTGATATATTTTACTGGTCATTCAAAAAACAAATCAATCATTCAGTTTTCAGGCAACTGCTTAAATCATGAATTTAGTTTTGGTATATGAGCAAGTAAGAAATAAATTAGGATATTAAATAATACAGCTATTCCTCAACTTCTCATAAATTTACTAGTTTATTGCCTTTTAAAATGAACATGATAAGATCCGGGCCTAGAGACCTAGTCGGGAGGGCCCTATACTCAACTCAACAATGCCAAACCTTGATTTTTCAAACAGCAATATATATGAATGAGACTTCATTTGCAAATGTAAATTTAAAATGTTATTTCATAATTTCCAGCTTGTTTCCCTGTTTAGTCAAAAATTTCTCTTGGCAAAAAAAAGAGGACAAGAATATATGAGAAAGTTGTTCAGAAGGGGTCTAAACCAACAAATTAATAAAAAAGGTCATCTCGTTTGTATGAATGTATTATAACAACCATCATCTCAACTGATTACTAAAAAAAGTCCTGAAATTGTATGATTTGGTTAAATGCTTAAAACGAAGACAAGTCCAGTGAAAAGAGGACCTCTGGCAACCCTATTCTTTAAGGGTTTTTTTTGAAATATTAAAATCAATGCAGTTTAACTTAATTTTTTTTTTGAAGAAGCACTGGATTTGTTAAGGGATTAGAGTCCACCATAAACAAAAAAATAGATCTAGGTAAAATACTGTTATCTTATTTACCAAGTGCTGTTGAATGTGGTCAAAAACTGGAATCATCTTCCAATATTGAATACATGATGGTATCACATACTTTGTGGGCAACAAGTAACAAACATTCAATGTTCTAAGCCTTTCAGGCTTCAGTCAGTTATAAACAAGTCAAAAGATCTTTTAAAACAATCCAGCTATTAAAAAAGCACAGGAGAAATATGTGTATATAATTAAATTCATTGAATCTAGTATTGAGCTATAGCAGGACGGCCAGGGCCAGAAATGGGAGAAATCATTGGGGGCTAAAGTTCTTCGATAAGTTAACTGAATATCATTAACTCAAAATCCAAAAGCCATCTTGTTGGTCTCAAAATAATACTTAATTTGCCAGTTAAGAATTTTCTCAAATATCTTCGAGAAAATGAGGAGAATTGACAATGGCCTGTTGTTAGTTGTATCATCCCTTGATCCCTTATTTTTATACAGAGGTACAACTCTAGCTATTTTCAGTACAGATTCTTAATTGTTTTAGCAATCCTCATTTCCTTTTACTTTTTTCAGGTCATGAAAAGATTTCCTAACTTGAAAGTAACAGCCCTAAACCTAAAATGTGTATATTCTGATCTTAATTCTTTAGATAGTAACTGAAATCCCTAGAAGTGCAGTGATAATTTCCTAAGCAATGTTGGAAAAGAATGAGTTTATAGAGTTAGCTGATGTGACTGAGAAGGCTCTTGAGAGGATGATGAGGAAGAGTTTATAATTTTCCACATGTCATATTGCGATATACCTAAAATATAAATTTATTATTGTACCTATATTTATTTGGATTACAACCTGTACGAGATGGATGCAATCTTATTTATGAGACTGTTTTATCTACTTATATTTTTTGTTTTTTTTTTGTATATAAAATGTTTCATTTCCTTTAGGGGGGTTGAAACAGATTTATATTCTTGTATTTATTTCGTAGCTTGGATATAAAATGAAATTTTTTTAACACGCTTTTATTAGCATCACTTAAATGTAATTAACTATGTATATATGTAAACAAATCTAGTAATTAATTGTCATATCGATGACATGCAAGTGTATATGATTCAGCTGGTAATATAATTTGGTACCATCTAGTTGATCTGATCAGCTCGATGGTACCACTGGTATTAGCTAGTGAATCCCTCAATTTTGGGCTCACTTGGTTTGTTTTGACGAGTCCAGTACATTACCAGTAATATGTTAAAAATATTTTAAGATTAAAAAGTAAAAAAAATAAATTATAGTTTAAAAAAACTAGAAAACAAGCTTTTCTCAGAAGTACAAAATAGTGTAATTTATTTAAAATATTTTATTATAATACATGCATTTTATCCTTGACAACTTAATGACTTGCTGAAAAATGTGAAGCAATATAAATTCAAATTCAAAATCAAATTCTTTATTCATGTCAGTTACAATCAAAATGTATAATATTCAATAATAGTGTAGAGAAAAATACATATTGTAATAATAATAATAATAAGAGAACCTAAATCAAGATTAGTGCCTAGATGTAGAAACATCCGTATGCACTTAGCAAATAAATACAATTTACAAAATATACCTAATTACAATATTTATTCTACATGCACTGATTAAGACAAAAACAAATTTATATTCAGAGACAACAGTCAATTTTGGAGTACCAGACAACAATACCACCAAAACAAACCCCATACAAATACATACATATTGTGTATCAAGGAATATCACATGTAGGAAAGGGAAGCTAATTTTTATAGAAAAAGATCCATACTGTTCAAAATCACAAAATTTTAGATAACTATTTAATTCAAAATAAGTGGAAACATAAAAATATAATTTTCATTTTAGAAAACTGTCAAAATGTACCAAATTTTTAAAAATATGTTCTCTGGTAAGTTTAATAAAATTTTTAATCCTCTCGGTTTCTCTTATGTTTGTAGGTAAAATGTTATAGAATTTAGGTCCCAAGTAATTTATAAAACGTAAATTTATATGTTTGTGATTAATGGGAATATTTAAATGTCTACTTTCATTTTGTCGGGTAAAGTGAGAATGGCTAATAAAATTTTGCAATCTAATATTTTTTTGTAGAAATGTGCAACATGCAATTATATATAATGTGTTAAGACCAATAACTTCTTCAGTGTACAGCTGACTAGCTGGAAAACGCTTGTTCTTACGAAAAATTATCTTAACAATGTAATTCTGTATTGTCTGGACCGGGTGCAAGTTACTTTTGTAAGCGCCACCCCAAACAATCAAGCTATACCTAAGGAGAGATTCTATTAAGGATTTATAAACCTGAGTTAATAATTTAGTTGTTAAAAATTCTCTTAGAAAATAAAATTTGTGTATTAATTTACGTATTTTAATAGTCAGATATTCTATATGGGCTATTATGACCCCTAAATACTTTATTTTGTCAACTTCATTTATTTTTATGTTTTCATTTATGTCGATATTATTAAAAGAAAGTCTGTTTGAGTTTGTGATTGAAAAAGCAATGTATTTGGTTTTTGCAATATTCAAGGAAAGTTTAAATGAGTCGAGCCAATGCTTTAATTTTTTAAAACCCTTAATAGCCTTAGTTTTAGTCTCATTCCAATTATCAGCCGTAAAAAGAAGGACAGTATCATCTGCATATGATATTTGTTTACCATTTATTTCTAAGTTTAGGAGAGAGTTAAGGTAAGTTATGAACAGGATAGGTCCTAAAATTGTTCCTTGTGGAACGCCAATTTGTATTTTTAATGGATCACTGAGAGTACCATTCACTCTGACATGTTGCACCCTGTCTGAAAGGTAGCTTTCAAACATTTTCAACACTGTACCCCTTATGCCATCCTGTTCAAGGACACCAACAAGTAGGTCATGTGGGACAGTGTCGAAGGCCCTTGAAAGATCAATGAATAGACATTTTTTTATTAGTATTGAGATTTTCTATAATATCAGATGACAGTGAATACATTACATCTGATGTACTCAACCCTTCAATAAAACCAAATTGTTGTTTTGATATAATATTAAAAGTACTGAAAAACTGTACCAACCTGTCCTTTAAACACTTTTCGAATATTTTTGCAAAATTACTGATAAGGCTTATTGGACGATAATTTTCAATGCATCTTTTTGACCCAGACTTATGTATACGAGTGACTACAGATTGTTTAAAGTGGTTAGGTACTATACCTGTGGTGAAAATTAAGTTTATTATATGTACCAAGGGTTTCAAAATATTTAAATGAATAATTTTTATAAGTTTAGAGGATATTTCATCAATGCCAGAAGCACAATCATTTTTTAACGAGGCAGTTTGTTTTATAATTTCTTTATCTGTAAGTGGTTTCAAGTACATGGATGCAGTATTAGAAAAATCTTGTCGTATAGACATTTGTGAAATATTGGTTACTGAAGTTAGCCATTTCTGTGTTATTATCAATTAAATTGTTGTCTCTATTTACGAGGGCAAGTGTTTCTTTCCCTTTTTTTGAATTGGTATTTGTGGTATCATTTATTAGTTGATACATTTTTTTTTAGATTGTTTTTGTTTAGTAGTATTTGTTCTTTGTAATAATTAGATTTTTGTGTCCTAATCAGTTTATTAAGATAGTTACGAAAATTTTTATATTCAGTGTGAAGAGCCAGAGAGTGATGGTTTATTAGACGTTTTTTGAGTTTGTCTCGATGTTTAATTGAAACATGTCCATTCGTTATCCAGTTTTTTATCTTTTTCCCCTTTTGATTGATATTAAGATTTTCTTTAGTAGATTTATTTTTTAATTGTAATAATGTATTGAAAAACAAATTCATTGCTTGATCAGGGTTAGTAAAATTTAAAACATCTGACCAATCTTGTGTTGCGAGTTTTTGGATAAGTAAATTATAGTCAATGTAAATATGTTTAGCTTGCCCAGTGTCTGTAGATTATTAGATGTTGGTTCTTCTTGTGTGTTTATACTTAACATTATAGGTAAATGGTCCGTTATGTCACTATCTAGTTTAAAAGATTTGAATTTTATTTTATTTGTTTTTAATTTGAGCCTGAGAAAAATTTGGCCCAAGCAAATAGAAGATTCAGCAGTAATTCTTGTGGGTGAAATGATATATGGGACAAAACCTTGATGTCCCATTACAGAAATGTACTCATTAATAATGTTATTTTCTCTATTTAAGATATTCGTATTAGTGTCGCCAGTAAAAATCTCTATTGAATTAGTTAGTTGACCTTCGAAGAATGATTGAAAATCCTGAATAAAAGTCATTTCTGATATTGGGGGAGGCTTGTACACTGCAGTTATGCCAAATGTTATTTTTTTTACAACAAAATGGATTCTACTGATAGTAGCCTTGGAGTTATCAAATTTAATATGAGTCACATCTGCATCTATATCAGATCTTAGGTATACTACAATTCCGTCGTTTTTGTTGTAGTCACCACGATTATAGTGACTATTATAACCTAAAATCTGATCAGGTTCGTTTTTTATTTGAAAGCATTCAGTTAGAATTATCACGTCACATACATTAAGGGAAAATTGCTCGAAAAGTAGTAAGAACTGATCAAAATTTTTATTTATACTTCTAATGTTTAGGTGCAAAATATTAAAAATTTTATTAGTATGTATATTATATTGTTTTAATAACCCTTCATTCACCAATTAATAACCCTTCATACACCAATACACATCAGTAAATAAATAAAAAAACTTAAAAAAACAGCATAATAAAATCATTAACTGCTGAATTAAATTTAGACATATTAAAAAGCCATATATAAGAATATAAACATATAAATATAAACATCCCTAGGGTCCGTCATTAAATCGCTTACAAACACAACATTAAATCGCTTACAAACAGAACATTACACATATACAATTAAAATGTCAATAAAACATAATTTATTTACAGGGCTGCTTAGCTATAAAAAAATGTTATTTAAAAAAGTCAAAGAATTCATCAACTGAGTAAAAACTTTGCTATAATAATATACTCTTAATATTGTATTTACATTTTCAGAGATAAATTCTTAACATCTAAAGGAAGGACATTATAAAATTTTACGGCCCAATATGGGGGACCACTTTGACACCTGTTTAAGCACCAGTAGATAGAGATAATATCACTTCTATTTTGCGTAGATGGCGTAGGAAAGATGGCAATGAAACACACCATGATATGCGCATTTAGCACAACAAGAGATAGCCAATCCGAGAGGGAGCGCATCTGATAATCTCCAGTTGCATGTCTTGCAGTAACATTCTCTATCTAAAAATTCCACTTCAGACACGGATCGAGATAAACTCCTAAAAATCTTACATTTGGGGGATTCACCGCACCCAACTCTCTCATCAAAAAGACCACCCTCTGAGTTTTATCTTTGTTGAGAAGTAATTTATTGGAATTAAACTACTCCTCGGCCTTCTCCTGTGCCACCATGGAGGATGCTTTAATTAAAGATTAGTATAAACCTACCAAATGGTACCCATGGTACCAGATAGTATACCCCTTGAATTTGGGCTCTTTTGGTTTATTTTGATGATTCCAGTACATTACCAGTAATATGTTAAAGATATGTTAAGATAAAAAGTAAAAAATAAATTATAGTTTAAAAAAACTAAAAAAAACTGCTTTTCTCAGAAGTACACAATAATGTAATTAATTTAAAATATTTTGTTACAATATATACATTTTACCCTTGATAATTTAATGACTATGCTGAAAAGCGTGGAGCGATATAAATCCTTAATGATCAGTATAAACATAAACTATGTCGACCTAGTTACTTACATGTACCACATAATGCTGCTCTCCTTACTGTCATATGGCGCCCGCCCTTTACTAATTAATATTAAGTCAAATTTATGTTGTATTACTCAGTAGAACATAGTTAGTAAGACCACAAGTACTACATTATAAGAGGGGCTGCTTTAAATAAAGTGAAAATATAATATATTTATGCCAATAGCAAACAATGTATTCCTTGTATTCCAATGTAATTTCCGTATTCCTAAGTATTTTATGTAATCTAATGTATTCCATATATTTTATGTATTCCAACATGTTTCCATATATTCTGTGTATTCTGTCATGTTTTCACCATGTGTTTTATGTATTTTATGTGTATTCCAAAGCAATTATGTATTTTAGTGTACACATTTTCTCTAGTGTTTCCTCCTCGAACAACATTCACTTTTTAAAACAAAAAATTGGTGATCACTGCAAACACTGTAAGTGGAAGTACTACAAAATGTTAACCCTGTCATTCCAATCTTCACAGAGAAGCAAGCTATTCTTTGGAGACAAACCTTTTTTTTTCCTTTAGTCTTATATTTTTACTAAGTTTACAACAGTTCCACTTGTACACATGCAGTTGTGTATCTTTAGCAATATTCAGATTTTAGTAGACTATAAGGTACAGATATACAGTACAGTATTTGGATTTATGTGAATTAAACAGCCAATAATTTTTATGATACAAGCCTCAAAGTTGTTTAAAGAATATTGTTGCCTATAGTGAAATATAATTTGTGAAACTGCAATTTTCTAACAATAATAATTTTTCGTATTTGGCACTGAGCCCCAAACGCCGGGGCCTCTGTCAAACTCCACAAATACCTTTCTATAGCTACATCACTGCTGCACCTAATGTAAAAGAGTGCACTAATTTTTACTAGTACCTACACAACCAATTGGACCGTGCAGTACAGTTTCAACAAAATACGAACTTAATTAAAAATATGGGGAATTTAGAAAGATATGACAAACCTTAAGTGAAGAAGCTGTAAATGGTTCCATAACTTTACGAAAGTCTTTGGTCAGCTCTAAAGTGTGACCTCCTGGTACTCCTTTATGTATTACAAATGAATGTGGTGCATTAATAACGTCTTCTGGTTCAGTATGAACATTTTTGTTTCTTCTTACCGAACGCCCCTTTCTTCGTTTATTACCCATTATACTCAAGGATAAGCTAAACTAATAAAAATAAGAGAGCTCATCAACAACTCGTTTTAGATTTTCTAAAGCCCTTTTATTTTGCTTAATGTTTTTCTAGGTTACTACAAGTGTGATGTTTGTAAAAGGTTAGAATGTGTTTTCTTCCCCGTGATGTGTCTTCGTTGCTAGGATGGTGTAGCTGTATCGATTTTTTTTTTAATAATTGATTTTTTACCAAAATAAAATGACAAAAGTCAGGATTCAAAATAGTGTTGTAAATATTCGTATCATTTTACTATTCGGATAATACGAATTCGAATTAAGTTAATATTCGAATTAATTTGGATTCGAATTATTATTCGTATCGTTGGCCTATCACGCAGAGGTAAACAAACATATGCATGCGGCTGCCAATAGAAAAGATCTGCGAGTCTTTACGTGATTCGACCGCATCATGTGTTCTTTGGCGCCGCGTATTGACTTGTAATTTATTAGTTAGTTATAGCGGTGGGCAATCTGGCTCTTTTAAAAGAGCCGGGTCAATGGATCTGGATCAGTTAAAAGATCCGGGTCAGTGAGCCGGATCCAGGTCAGTTGGATCACTTGGATCCCTGGCTATTTAATAGAAGTGACACTTTTGGCCCAGTCGGGTCGCGAACGAGACCCGGGTGATCCGTCGTTTCCTTCGTAATTGATGCTACAGCGGATGTTTTTAACAAAATCAATTTTAATATTTTACGCAGTGAATTAAATATACAAATAACAATTATTAATTGATGAAAAATATAACTAAATATAAAAATAGATTTTAAGATTGGTAATTATTTTTCAACCATCATTAAAAATTACTATTTGTTTACTAAGATAGTTCTTTTTTAATTTAATTAGTATGACATCCCTACGTGTTACGTAGCTTTTAGAAAAAGCTTAATTGTTTATAAACATCCTAATTTGCCTATTTAATTGTGGTTTCAGAAGAAAATATGAAAACCAATCATTTATATTTTAATATTTTTTTTCGTAACTGTTCAACAAAAAGTTCTATACATTATATATAAAAGTTTCAAACAATTTTCAGAAAATAGATTGTGCTTTTTTTTTTGTATATACTAATTTGATACCATAAAAATCCAAACTGACATCTATTTTGACGTGGATGTACGGTAGTGTTTCCACGATCCGCAAAAATTGGGAATTCGCAAAATACTTTTTTAAAAGTGATATTTTTTAGACATCTTGTTAACTATTTACGCCCGGTAAATATATTCACCGCATTCAACCGCGCTCAGTATCAACAAATAATTATGAAGCGTCTTGGAAATAAAAATAAAACTTTCATACAAAAATTTCGAAAAACTTTCGCATAATAAATTTTGCTTAAACTTTGTTTATATGCTAATTTGATACCATAAAAATCGAAACTGACGTCCATCCTGAGTAAAAGATGTACGATTCGCCGGAAATCGTAAATTTTCAAAAATGTATTTTATATGCATATGTAGTGATATTAAGTTATTCCAATATGTTATTTTTACACACCAAATAAATATTGGTTTTTACATAGGTACCTATTTAAAAATTATGGGATCGGACCTAGTCAAGACATCATAACACATGTTTTTTTTCTTTTTAGCTCTGAATAATACTGAATATATGTATTTTAAAAAAATTAATTTTTAAAAACATATATAAAACACCCTGTATCTTAAAAATTAGGTTGTTTCAGACATGTGTTTATTTATATGAACTTTATGTCTTAGAATTAACTAAGAAATAACCTTTAAAATATTTTACCTTACTTGGTAAACACCCTGTATATAGACTACTACCACCTACATAAATTTTAATTTTTTTAGGCCTTATTAATTAATTTAAATATAAAACTTCAAACTTTTGTGATATAGTATTTTTTATAAATATATAATGAATAAACTTTCCTATTTAGAATTTCATGTTTTCAAGTGCACCGTAACGCAACCGATTCCTGACACAAAACAAACAAACATCGAGAATGAATAGAAATTGGAAAAGGCCCGGCGTTTCGAGAAGGCAACACGTGTGTGCAATTAGTGAACGAATCAACAACGACTAAACACGTTCAGCCGCTCTGATCAGGGACCTGCGAAACAGACGAGATCTGATATTTCTGGGATCCGGAGCCGGCTCACTATATTTGAACGATCCGGCTCTTACGGATCACTTTGAAGATCCGGATCACTGAGTTAGTCACCTCTAGTTAGTTATGATATAGGTTTCGGAGTAGGTGGATATACCGCGTAGCTTTAATTTTACCGCTGCGACACACAGTGGCTTCCTTATTCACTTCTTATAAATTGTTCAGAATAAAAATATGGCCCCTGCCCAAAAATCCGTCGTCTGGTCGTTTTTCAAGAAAATTTTAGAAAATAAATTTGCAAAATGCTGTTTATGTAAACAAGAATTAAAATATTTGGGTTCGACAAGTAATTTAAAACAGCACCTTGTCCGAAAGCATCCAATTGAGTTTAATGAAGAGATAAAGAAAGTAACTCCTATAGATGAAGATACAGAAATTACTAGCGCAAATCCCGATTCACTCCCAGTTGTAAATAACATAGAAATGGACACAAAAAATGAAATTTCAAAAACAAAACGCAAAGCTACTCCAGTTTCAGAGCTCGAAGCCGCTTCTTCGAATCAGGTCACTTTAGGTCAAATGTCCAAGTTAAAAAAAAACCAAAAATAACACGACAACTAAAATTGTTTGGTGGAAAAAACACAAGTGAACTTAGCGAAGCTCAAAAAAAGCAATGTGACTTAAGCCTTTTGAAACTAATTGTCAAAGACTTTCAGCCGCTATCGGTAGTTGAGAATTCGGGTTTTCTCGAATACAGCAAAGCATTAAATCCATTATACATAGTTCCAAGTAGATATATTTTATCAAACACACTTTTGCCAGGTCTGTATTCAGAAGAAGTTGCAAAACTCAAAGCCATTTTACTTCATGTAAGGTATGTATCACTGACTACAGATATCTGGCAATCAGACAGCAATTCGTCTTACCTCTCATTAACGTGCCATTTTATACATAATGAAAATTTCCATTCGCGTGTCTTAAGTGTGAAAGAACTGTCATCTGAACACCATACTGGAAAAAATATAGCGGGAGATTTATCAACCATTATTAATGAGTGGGACCTTAATGAAAAGATTGTTACTGTTGTATCAGATAATGGGGCTAATATAAAAAACGCAATCACAGAACATTTACAAAAGTATCACCATCCATGTGTAGCTCATACTTTGAACTTATAACGAAAGAGGCATTAAGTGAAAATGAACATCTAAAAACCTTAATCACAAAATGCAAAAATTTAGTTTCGTTTTTTACACATAGTGGCTTGGCAACAGGAAAACTTCGAAGATGTCAAGAAGAAATGGGTCTACCTGTGGTTAAAGTCAAGCAAGCAGTAGATACCAGGTGGAACTCCATTTTAATAATGTTGGAGAGACTAACTGAAATTAAAAATCCTTTATCTGTGGCCTTAACCAATTTACCTACTGCTCCCAATTTTTTAGATGCGACAGAATGGAATGTTATTTTGGATGTTATACCACTTCTAAAACCTTTAGAACTAATGACGATAGAACTCTCAGGTGAAAAGTATATAACTATGTCTTTAATTATACCGCTAGTCCGGGGTTTGCAGTTCAACTTGAAAAATATGAAACCCACTACTGATATAGGCATATGGTTGCAAAAAAAGCTAAATGATACAGTAGCACGGCGTTTAGGGTCACTCGAATTAAATAAAATGGTTGCAAAAAGCACTTTCTTAGACCCTCGCTTCAAAAAAACTGCATTTGGGCTCGATGAAAATGCAAATAACACTCAAAAGTGGATTCTTGATGAAGTTGCAACTGTGGTTTCCATTTCCAATTCAGGTCCTAGAGCTCATTCTCCTAATGAAACAATGTTTCCAAATATCGCATCTACTTCTAAAAATATTTCGCTTTGGTCACATTTTGAAGAAAAAGTAAAAGTAGTAAAAACTAAAACAACACCGGCAACTACATCTGCTCTCTGTGTACGTCAGTATATGGAACTGCCATATTTGGACCGAACAGAAGACGCGCTCCTTTTTTGGGAAAAACATAAACTGATGTTACCGGAATTGTATCAGTTACACAAAAAATACTCCTGCATACCGGCAACATCGGTATACCCAGTGAGAGATTATTCTCCAAGGCGGGTCAACTTGCAAATGTGAGAAGAAACAGATTAGGTTCAAAAAATATAGACATGATATTATTTTTAAGTAGTGCTTTATAAATTAATTGGATTTTTTATTTATTAATTTTATTTTTAAGTTTATTAAGATTACCCTTATTATTTAATAGGTTTATTTTTAATTTAGTAGGATTTGCAAGTAATGTTTTTTTTCTGTGTGCAAATATTTAAATAACTAAAGAATGCGTTGTTCCATTTCTGAAAGTCAGTTCGTAAATAAAAATTATATTTATTATTCCCAATAAATATTATTTATACTTAGTATAGTATTTATTTGTTGATAAAGATGTTGTATTTGATTTAATTTCTGTTTATCTGTTGCATCTCTTGCAGTTTAATATAATGTACAAAATAAATATATAACAATTTATTTCTATTCCTAAATATCACACAACTTTTAATTTACTTATTTAGCAGAGGTAGCAAATATTTTTGATATCTTTATATTTAACTTAAAATAAAATTCTAGACTAAAAACTCTATTCTAAAATTCCATCTAGAATGCCCACTCACTCATCTCATGCATATTTCAATATTTTAATTATATATATTTTGCTTTAAAAAATTGGCTACTCGCCATCCCTTCCCTCCTCCCGACGGCTAACGTACCTATGTATATTTTTGATATCTTTATATTTAACTTAAAATAAAATTCTAGACTAAGAACTCTATTCTAAAATTCCATCTAGAATGCCCACTCACTCATCTCATGCATATTTCAATATATTAATTATATATATTTTGCTTTAAAAAATTGGCTACTCGCCATCCCTGCCCTCCGCCCGACGGCTAACGTACCTATGTATATCCCGATCCGAATTTATTTCCGTAATGTTTGTGTCCGGTCCTAGTCAATCACAATATGAAGGCATCTCGATCCGAATTAAAAGTTATTCGAATAAACTTCTGAACGATGCCGAAATACGAACCAACCAACATATTTTTATTTCAGGAATCTTCGCCACTCCCAATTTGCCCTCTTTCGTTTCGATTCGAATATTTGTGCGATTTCGAATTAAATTTTAATATTCGAATCAATACGAATATTTCAATATCCGCATCAACGAATAGTTTGATTCGAATTTTTACATCACTAATTCAAAAATGATTGTAAGTTTTATGTTAAGCTTACCCTGAGCAATTTTGCCTCAATAATAATCTTTGAATAAAGGTTATTTGTTTAAAGATAATAGTAGTTGATTTTGGAGCGCTGTTTATCTTTCATCTATTGCTGGGCTTACATTGTATGTGGAGTTGCGTACTCTAGAAAAAATAGTAGGATGTTTGGTGGACGCCAGAAGGTGAAATGAAATTCATCGACAAGGGCAAGGAACCAAATAACCAAAAATAGTAGGTATTGCCTGAACAGCTTTCTCAATACGTTGACTGGCCGGAGTATTTTGCCAAATTTGACTGCAATGCGGTGCTTTTATAACAAAACAGTCTTTTGTAATGTTTTTTTTTTGTTTTTTACGCATGTTTGTGTTTTGATGATAAACGCTTCTAACAGATCTAACGGATCTATTATAGGTTACCAACTCTAAATTTCTAATGTCGAAGACATATAACCTAAATATTCAGGAGACAGACCAAAAAAGGGATACATGATCTCATTGTAATTTTTATTATTTTTAACCAAAATACACACAGCATATGTATTTTTATATAACGCTACATAACAAGCCTTAAAAATTTAAATAAAAAACGTGCCAATCGCAAAAGTGTGTTTTCGTGTTGTCGCAGTTATCAGCATTTAAATCCAGGACAAATACCATGCCTAGGGTTTCAAAGGGACGTTAAAAGATCCAGGCCATCCTTCAAAATCCAGGGTGGTTGGCAAACCTAATCCACCATGTAAAAAAAAACTACATATAAATTGTAATAGTTTCTTCCACTAACTACACTGTGCTTTAAAATTTCAATTCAAAGTGAAAATCATACAGAACAAAAACTTAATTATGACGTAATTAAGACAAGATTCAAGATCTTACACATTACCAAAAAAGTTTTGTTAAAAATGATAACTAGGTAGCACACAACAACACACAAAAGTACAGGCTCTTTCTAATTCTCAGTTGGGTTTTTCTTACTTATGCTGACCGGCTCGTAATTTTTGTATCTATTTTAAATATATGATTATATGCGGAAAACGAAAACCTTAAATCCATATCCAACTTCAAGCAAATAACGTTCAAGTGACCCTGGTTATACTTTTGATAATATATTAGTGACGTCACAAGTCAGCCACTTCACGTAAAATGAATAACCAATGTTTTCCGATATTTACCTTGCTCCGAAGCTATTAGTGATGTAAAGTTTCGTTACTTTTAAGGACTTGGACCGATTCGTTACTTTGGGTATTAGGACTCGTTACTCAAGACTCGTTACTTTTTATAAATCGTTACTTTTAATAAATTGTATTGTAGCTTTTAGCTTTAGCTTTTATGTTTTATCGGAAGCCGGATTTTTGTTTGTTTTCCAAATGAATATAAATCTCGGTTTGTCAACTGTCAAGAGTGTCAAGTATTTAATTGTAAAACAAACTACGATTTCTACGATATAATATATTAAAAAAACAAAATATATATATATATATATATATATATATATATATATATATATTTTATAATATTTAAACAATATTATATTAAACAAAGAAATAATGAACCTACTGAAACTAAAACGATTAGTTTATAAAAAATAAACAAAATATAAAACTGCAAAGTCAGAATTAAAACAAAATATTTACAAGTGATACTAGGAACTATATCAAACATAAACGTAAACCTTTATACTTTTTGTTTCTTTAAAATTTAAATTAAATGCTCTCCTGATCGAAAGCTAAATCGTTCAATTATGGTTCATAGAACTCCGAACAATAATTTTATGGAACATAGCTATACCTATTAAATATTTTTATTAAAGTTTAAAAATAAGAGCTGTTCAACGTTTTTCGATTTAAGTCTATTCCTACGTTCCGTTACTACCTGTCCAGCTTTCGAAAAAATGCGCTCACAGGGAACCGACGTAGCCACTATACACAAATATTTTCTGGCCAAAGCTGAAAGCCAAGGGTATATTTTTTGTCTCTCTTTCCACCAAATCAGTGGATCTTCTCTACGATCCAGATTCGATTCTTCTGAATACATTTTTATTTCGGCAATTGCTATCGCAGTTGGAGAGGTATTATTGTTACTAGTGGCTTTGACAGACTTATCAAAATCGCTCCAAATTAAATCGTCATTTTCTGTAGAATCGCCAGCTTCTCCCGTTGCAACCTCTGCCTCAACTTCTGCAGTAGAATTTTCCCTCTTCGTTTTTTTAATTAGCGCCACTATTTCGTCCTGAAGTTTTTCCTTAATCTTCTTTAAGGAATCGTCGCTACTAAAACCTTTGGTCTTAAACCTTGGATCAATAAACGTGGATTTTCCCATTATTAAGTTTTGTTCAGGGTTTCCAAATCATGACACTATTGAAGCTAAGAAGGCATTTACTACATCTTTTATTAAAGGGCTTGTAATTTGTAATTTAATTTTTTCTAAAGATGATATGAGTCCCTTTACAATCAAAATTACTTTTGAAAGTGTAACTTGCTTTTCTGAACTGATTTCAACAGTTACGGTTTCAAATGGCTTGAGAACTTTACACAACTCCTTTAAAATTATCCATTCCTCCTCTGTCGGTAGAATAACTGGAATGTGCAAAACAGCAACAGTTGCGGCCAATGGTTCTGATAACGCAACTACTCTTTCTACCATATAAAAAGTGGAATTCCACCTTGTTGGAACCTCGTTAATTAATTTAAGAGGAGTTGCATTAGGGTTCATTTGTTTTTGTGTTGAAACAAATTTAGTCGTAGAGTGAGAGCTTCTATGAAAATGATCTACTATTTTCTTAATTTTTGTTTTTAGCTCCTCAGTTAACTTTAAACCTTCTTTAACGATAAGATTCATTGTATGGGCAAAGCAAGGAATATGGACCCACCTAGTTGTTTTTATTGCTGCTACAATGTTTGCGGCGTTGTCCGTCGATATAGCATAAATTTTATCGGAAATACGTCATTCATTACATACTCGTTGTAATTCCCCACAAAGATTTTCAGCAGTATGTCTCTCATCATATTTAAAACATGACAGCAGACATCCATAAAATTGCCAGTCCTTCGTTATAAAGTGAGCTGTAACAGCTATATAACTCTCTGTATTGATGGAAGTCCAACCATCAGTACTGAGTGTAACATACTCGGTTGTTTCCAGTAAGGCTTTTAATGCTTCAACTTTTGCATAATATTTGGCTGTCATTAGGGATTTACTGAATGTTGGTCTACTAGGTATGACATATGATGGCTCAAGTTCACTTAAAAGAGCTCTAAAACCTTGATCCTCAACAATAGAGAAGGGTTGCAAATCGTAAATTATCATATTTAACACTAATTCATTAATTTTTATTTGGCGTGGTAATGAAATGGGTCTGCTAATAAATCCCTTAAGGTTTGCTTGTTTTTTTTTTGCAAATTTTGTTGTACTTACTTCACCCATATGTTCTGGTATTTCCGCTATTTCCCTTGTCACGTGATCTGGATTTTCTATATTATCTTTTTCCAAGGTTAATATTGCTGATGCAGTTGTCTCCGTTGTGGATGTTGATGGACCTAAAATATTAATTATAATTAAGAACTAGCATAATTAATATATATTTTTTAATAAAACAATAAATTTAATAATAATAACTTACCTGGTTGGAGCAATGATGTACCTGTTTTCTCACTTTTCTCCAAGACTAATGTTGTTGTTGGATGTCTAGTTTTTAAATGTTTTCTTAAATTGGTTATTTTCCATTTTTATGAGAATAAGTACTTTTACATAAGTTGCATTTTGCCTTAGCATCAGACAAAATGGTAAAATAAAGCCAAATAATACTTCGTTTTTGCGTTTGGGATTCTGATTCGGATTTAGACTCCATAATTTGTTAAACAAACACTACACTGTGCAGTAATCGTTACTAAAACACAATTATTACTATTTACTTATAAAATCAATAGCTTTTAAAATACGAACGAAAATAAGCATCCAATAGTTACCTATTTTTTTAGATTTGTTTTCTAGCCAATACTGCCAATACGTAGAAATCGGGGAAATACCGGACTGCAGTTCTAAATTCAAGCCGTGTACAGAATCGACGCGACATTGCCAATTATCGCCAATGGCGCGCCATACCTGCTTCTAAATTCTAAATTCTAATACAAACAACGGCAACTCCGCCTCATCGTCGCCTCGCGTTTCGCGTCGGTCGCCCTAAATAAATCGACATGCATGAAATTAAAACAGATCAAAGCGCCAATCGTCAAAGCCATTCGTACTCGTTCCCCGCTGTTGTGTTCGGGTAGAATAGTTAGTTTTTAATGTTTCAGTGGAAGTAACGAAAGGCCAATTGTAACGAGTCTTTTAAAAAATGAGGACTCGTTACTATTAGTGATTAGGTAGTAACGCTTACTTTGTAACGAGTCTTTAATTATTTTACATCACTAGAAGCTATTTTAGTTGTAGTTATTCAACATTATTCATGAAAGATAATGGGGGTGCGGGAAGCTTAAACGAATTAATTGTTGAAAACAAATATCATTCCCGTTGAAGAATTTTGTTATGTACAGTCCGTGCTTTTTATCAAGTACCTTCACTCTTCAGAAACATGTAACCCCAAACGCAATAAACAGCGTGACTAAGCATCCCCGATTTCCAGAAATCGTCCCTGAATACAAATCCCTGTCCTCAGATTCCTGAATCTAAGATGCAAATCTTTTTTTCTATTTAAGTAATTTTTTGATCATAGTTGGTTATTGTTAGCCTAATACAAAAAGGTGACTTTTGTTAGTCATCAGTTGATAATTGGTAGTTGCTCTTTCTCAGATGTCCCGAAATGGAATTTTCAAAATTTGACAACCCTAATCTTAATGACAAACAAAAATATTTTTTTGGCTTTTCCCCAACTGAATAAAAATATCTAACTCTAAATTGATTGAAATAAATATTTAATAAAATTACATATCTCAACATGTAGACTACTCTGTCTACGGAATGTTTCGATACATAATATAGACAATATTATTTAAGCAAACATAAGAAATTATGCCATTTACCTTAAGTTTTTATAGAAACAGTTCCGTAGTACATTCCTTTGACAGACTAGTCTACATGTTGAGATATGTAATTTTGTTAAATATTTGTTTCATTCAATTTAAAGTTAGATATTTTTATTCAGTTGCGAAAAGCCAAAGAAGATTTTTATTTGTCATTCTAGACGCAACAAATAATCTAAACATATTTAAAAACCCTAATCTTCTCTTATTAACGAGACAAGTCCACATCCTCGCACAAATATTATATATTAAATATTTGCCCTCCCCCCGAAATCTTTGATCCTGACTGCGTCCATGTTTGGAAGCCTTTAATTTGCTTTTAAATGTTATGTACAAAGTACCTATCCCAAGAAACATGAGAAAATGAATTAGGATTTAAGCTTGCTTAAAAGTAGTTTTATAGTGGCGTTGATAAAATCCTATGGTTTTATCAATATCACTCAAGTTGGTCTACCACCACTCCAAACTTGAGTCTATTGAAATTACATACCCCATTCGCGGCCACTCTTACATGGAATGTGACAAGGATATGGGATATGGCACTTTTAAACGGAAAGTTTCGGTCGGAAGTACCACAAGACTGGTTTCATCACAATAGTGCATGGCAACCATCAGTCATTGTACCAATGAAAAGAAAAATGAGTACTGGACCTCCATGCCAATGGACATCCATCTACTGCAAGCAGTTTTTTTTATAATACGTAGAGAAAATATTTTTATTTCGGCCGAATAGCTCAAGGACCTCCACACAATTTTAGATCGCAAACATTAATTTTTCTTCAAATTTCGAATTCTAGATAAGATGTTAAATTATTTACGTATTTAGAAATTGACATGTTCGATTAAAAATAAAAGTTTTTACACCCAGTGATTGAAGTTATTTATTAGTTATTTTTAATTAAACGCTATAGAAGTCTGCAGCATTAAAATAAATGAAGAAACGAAGTAAGCGGTGACATAACCCATTTTTTCGTTGCGTATACTGCAGTTATATATTTCAAAAACTTATTGAACGGGGTAAAGTAAGTATTCAAATCAGGGGTGCTCCAAGATATTATAATTGTGCAATAACACTGTCATAGTATTTTCAGATCCAGTTTGAGGCTGATAACAGAAATTATAGCATTTCTCATTTTATATTTCGTCTCCTGCAAAAAATGATAAGTATAACTTAAGACCTTTTTCCCTGGGCTTTTCCTATATATTTAATTTATTGGTATTTGCTCTTTAAAAAGAGTATAAGAGCTATTGAAATTCTTGGAAACTTTACTTTTGATACACAGATACAAGAATAAAAAAAATATCTCTAAAATATTTATACATTATTTTTAAATTAGGCACAAGAAAATTCATAGATTTAGTTACGGAAATGTATTTATTAACGGTTTAAGCTACTTTCACAGCCAAGTTGCCTCTAATGCTATATGTAGGTTATTTAAAAAAATATATACAGTCAGTGAAGGCTCGTGGATTTAAGAACGGGTGAAGCGCAGCGTAGCTACGTGCACAGCGCAGCAGGCAAAAATAGCGCAGCAGGCGAAAATTTTTTGGGGTGCCACGTCCAAAATGGCTATTTTTTAAACTTTTTTATGATGTTAATTATCCATAGTTTAAAAAAAAACTTAATTATACATTTTTAAGATTTTAAATATATTTTTTTGTTCTTAAAAAACAGTTATGTACCTATATGTTAAAGCTAATTCCGATTCGATTCGATCGATGCAAAACTGCTTCCGCCTCCGATGATCCGAACGCACTAATTTACATTAATTCTATCACAAGCGAATAAGCGCCTGCAGCCTGCAGCAGCAGTTTTATGCCGCTCCCATCTCTATTTGGCTTAGGGATATTCACCATCGCGTTGCCATGGCAACTGACAGTGAACTCTATACATTGTAACTATACAGTTCATTGGCTGTAGTCAAATCTAAACGCGAAAGCCGGCGTCCAGGGGGAGTCTGATCCGGAATTTATTACAGCTGATTGTGAATCCTCAACGGGTCGCTCTTATGAAAAGGTATTCAGCGCGCTACGTTTTTGAATCATTATTATTTTTTGAGTATATAACGCACTAGTTTTGATAGAAAATAATGGTATAATTAAGTAAATAATGTGAATTTATATAAAACATGCTACATTTTTATAATAAAAATATAGATTATAAAATGCTTAATATTTTAAAAATATTTTTATTTTTAAGTGAATTGATTGGAAAATGTAGGTGAAGCGGCGCTTCACCCGTATCTCCTGGCGAGCCGCCACTGCAAAGAGTAAAAAAAGTAAAAAAGCACACCAATTTCACAAATTACTCCTACCAGACATGGCTGCGGCGGAACAGCCATAAGGAAAACGAGTTGGACCCCTTCTTTTCAGAGAAGATTCCTATTTGGTAGATGAAATCTGTGCCATTTTTTTCTCTATTTGTCTAAAATGTATATTTATAAATATCTTCTCTTAAACAACTAATAATTTTCTTATACCGTTTTGACATGACTCCAAAAACGAAGATAATTTACTTTTAATAATATTTCATATTTTACTGTGCAAAATATGTGTACACTAAAATTATTACTAGGAGTTTCATTACAAGAAGACACTTTTTTAAATAATGACTTGGTAAATTCACAAATAAAAACGTTTTCCTTCTTCCGGAGTATGTTCCTGGACACTCATCTGTAAGACCTATAATACAAAATTTGTTAATGATTATATACTATATAGAGAAATATATGTATACAATATTATACATACATATACTAAACGGGTTGGGATACAACTTTTTCACTAAAAACTATCTACTCTCGTACGCCCTAGTTAAATTATTTTTTTGTGAAAGCTGCTATGCTTTATAAAGATATGCTTTTAACCTATTTAATTTTAAAAAAAGTACAATAATTTTTTTTGCATAAAAAAGACACGGTAAAATGTTGAAAAAAGGAAACAGTTATTCAATGAAAATAAAGGTAAAAAACTAAATTCTAAACGACATCAAAAAACAATAAGATCTTTACTCAAAATTAATAAAAAACTTATTTTTTGTAGAAGGTATAACGTTCTATAAAATCCTTATTAGTAGAAGATCTCATAAAAAAAACTCTGCTGGAAAAACATTTGTTACAACAACCTTCAAAAAAACTGATTAAATTTTTATTGTGTTTGGGGACACTTTTAATATCATATATTGATAAATTATATAAAACAATGGTTAGGTTGATTTTATGTAGCGCATGTCCTGTTTTAACAACTAACCTGGATCTTATCTGCAACAAATTCTTGGCACAAAACAGGAATTGTATTGATTCTTAATATTTTGCCGATCTGAATTGTTTATAATAAAATCATTGGGTTGAAAATATCTCGGACGTACAAAATTCCATCTTTTAACACTATCCATATTCAAAGCTCTTAAGCATCGCTGTTTTCTTTTCATACGTCCAGGAAACCTGGAAGAAGCCTTAAATACAGATACAGTAGCATACTCACAATAAAGTTCTTACATAATTGGGATACCCTATAAGTTAAAACATGCCAATCTATTCTTTACATTTTTCATAGTCCACATATATTGAAAAGTGTGCAAAATGTTGCATCTAGGTAAAATTCAGTGGCGGTTCGTAGTCAACTTTTGTTTATATCTTAATTTGTTTGCCGATTTCTAAGTTCCGGCGAAGGTTGACCACTGGTCTTAAATTCGAGTTGTTTCTCAAAGTTCAGCCCACTGGCGGCTTTTAAAGTCTCAACATTCTGAATCACTGTGGCTACCATTCTTTAAAACATTAATTGAAACCACAAAATCAACCAATAAAATTTAAAGTCTTCAAAATAAAATAAAATCTATAAAAATACGCCATCGTAACCACGACCTATCATACGATCCACATTAAACGCATCAACTGAGAAAAAAAATTAACTTTCCTCGTGTGACTGTTGACCCAAACTTTGCCAACGTCAGCAGTATGTTACCTTACCTATACGCCCCTAGGCGAATTCGATCGGAAACACTTTTAAAAGAAACTGAAAAATATATAAATTATTTATTATTTTCTTATTTGTTTGGAAATATTTATTGCGGGATCATTGACCATAGGACTTAATGGAGGAGCCGCCACTGGTAAAGTTTATATGACATACAACCAAATTATTGTTAAGATCTATTCAAACCGACGTGGGACAGTGGGAGGGTGGCCGTGCAGGAATGAAAATTTGATCTACATTTACTTACATATTTAGTGGGAGCTGTAGTGGTTTATGAGAGTGTTTGTTTGGATCAAGTATAATTAATATTTATTTTAATCACTTAAGGTCAGCTCTTTTGTTATTAACATAATCAGTTCCCTCACTGCAACCAATTTCGTTGCCACTGACACGCGTTGTTTTGAGTACACTTTTTCAATGAAATATGAAAAACTGGTATATGGCAAAAAAATTGCTTTTCTGCACATGTGGCAAAAAATAATACAAAATTCATTACTTATTTCAGCTGAATCAGCTAAAGGTCATCATAAGCTTTGTGGCTTTGAAATTGTGATTTAAAAAATCATATTATTATGAACAATTTGGATACATTTTTAAGTTAGATTTTATAAAAAATATGGTATTTAATAATACGCAGGATTTATATAAAAGTGAAGTTTGGATGTGTTGAAGTTATTAATAGTTAACAAGAATCTAAATATACATTTATCTAAGAGTTTAGAGTAAATCCAGATAATTTCTCTCAAATGAAAACTTGTAGGAATTAAAATATTACTTTATTTATTATGTATCTTCCTGTGTACTTAATCTAAGGGCTGTACGCCGTAAAACGGTATAATGCACGTAGGCGTTTCACTGTTAGCGAACACCTAAAAAAGAGCGGTTATATGTCAAAACAAAAATGTAAAATGTGATTGTGTTTCTAGTCTCCAGTTGCCGCGTGGCGCGATTCGCTTAAAGTGGTAACACATACCGGAGTATAAACAAAGTTCATTAAGTTTTTGATATGAGCTCTCCTAACTTGGTCGGATAGCAATGGAGTTGCTTAAAGAGGTCTTGGGTACCATTTCTGATGGGCGTCTTTTTATATTGAAACCTCTAATTTTGTATATATCGGGCTGCGTTTTTAGTTAGCTCTGACTGGAACTTTCTTTTTGGGTTGGTGTAAAAAGTATATCTATAATGAAACAGTAAAAATATATTTAAGCAACTCGCCACAAGTGGCGCCACAGTCACATATGTGTTTGAGATTTAACGCTTTTCTTAGAAGAGGGTTACCAGAAGGGTTGGGCTAGTAGAAAACGCAAGTTAATATAGTACCTGGGTAGAAAAACTGTGGAAAGCTTGTTTTACACGTGTGTAGAAAAATCGACTTTCCTACCAAGGTAAAATATATTAAGCATCAAGTTTATAAATAGACTATTTGTTTCATATTTTTGTATGATTTGCGGAATTTTGTATTTTATTTAGAATAAGTAGAATCATACTTTTTTAAAATGTAAAAAATAATATTTTATCTTATTCAAATGTGAAAAAATCGCTTTGCACCGATTGAAAGTATAAAAGATTTAGTGTAACAGTAAATACTTTTAAAATATGATGACTATTGACTTATATATTATATATATATGTAAACATTTTTTAAATAATTTTAAATTTTATTTTAAAAGTGTCAAAATGTAAGCAAAATTGTGAATCCTTTTCAAACAAATTTTGCAGAGAGCTGCAGGTTACTTTTATTCATAATTGATAGAAACGTTTTTTTTACTGGCATTTCCATTTTAATTTATTATTTAACTAGTTATGAACTTTTTGTTTTTATTTATAAGGTGACAGTTACTTGCAGTTATTTCTTAGGTGTCCCGGATTAGAATGTTTAAAAGGTGGCAACCCTATACTAAATGACTGTTTTCTATTTTATGTAATTAAAAGTGAACCTTAAACTATCTGACAGTTTTTGACAAACCTTTTAGCATATGTGGAAAACTAAATTGGAGGTAGATACCCAACCCTTGTTATCAGTTTTAGCTTGTGAGAGTATGAATACTGAGAGAGGGTTACCAGATCAACTGATTTTGATATGATATTATGAAAAAATACAGTTTTAATTTTCCGAAAAATGTATGGGGAAGCAAAGAAATTGTGACTTAATAGATGTTTCTGATTAGAATACTTATTACCTATTTAAAAACTGTTTTTATTGTTATGTTTTTATAGCAAAAATGTTTTTGTAATTTTTTAATTATTTTATTTTTGCGTTTAATGAGTAGTCCGTTTTTTTGTTTGTGTACGAAACGCAGAAGACCAAATTTTGTAATAATACTAACTCTAAATTATGATTGTTTAAATAAAAAAGTAATTAGCATTAACTAAAAAGGGACTATATCCGCATGACGTCATCACAATTAATAAAATATTTAAACTACGGTTTATATATTTAAAAGGTTTTATATATTTAAATATTTGAAAAGGTTGCTTTCATCTTCCATAAACTAAAAAACTATATTAAACATATTTTTGAGTTAAACAGACGTTAAACTACTTTTCACCCCTTGATATGTACAATATACATGTCCACTGATTTCTACTGAATTTTTGAACATCCCACAGAAGTAAATAAATCTTCCAATCCTACTTCTAGGACTATGAAGTAGATATTTTGCAATCTAGAGCAAATTAGAAAAAATAGTGTACATTTAAGATCGATTTACCGGCCTTAAAAATATCGATGTATCCACCGACAAATATTCATTTGATATATCGATATTTTTAACATTCCTAAAAACGCACATTAGATGTAGCCAATTTTTTTCACTTCAGGTGATTAATGATTATTGAATTAGTGTTAATAGTATTAAGCAGGGTAAGTAAATAAGCTTTATGTTTTTTAGTTTAAACGGTTTTATAAAAATAGCAAATACATTTTACTTAAAAAGTGATAAACGGTCAGGAAAAATATATATCTCACGACAAGCCTATAAACTATACTATTAACTATACTATTAACATTAACACGTGCACAATAAGAATGGTCTAAACGATACAATATTTTAGAGTATCGATATTCAGCGATCCGCAATTACAGCTTTAATAATTGCTGTGGGCCATACGAGTAGAATCTAAAACAGTTTAGTTCGGTCACAGAAAAATCTATTGTGTGTTTAAGCTTAGGAACTGGCTACTGGATTGAATAAGTGTCTAGGGGGACCCCAGTAATTTCGATTTGGAAGCTTCGAGCAACTCCTATTGGCCACGGATTATTTCGGGCGGGGTAGTTATAAATAAGTTTTGTTGAATGTCCGCTCAGTATGGGGTTCCTGGGCCGGGGCACAATGTGGTAAATCGACCATATAAGACGACTTCACACATTGATTTAATGTTTTTTAAATTTGTTATAATACTCTTTCAGGATAGGTAACAAGATTTTTTACAAAAAATGCTGCAGTTTTTACTAAAAATGTAATGTTTTTGTGGAACTTAACGATACAATTGATGTCAAAATATATAAATCATTGCTTTAAACTTATTAAGTAATAGCTATAAAAAGCATAAAAAATAAATATGTTAATTTTTAGGTTCAGTTAAAAATTATAATATTGATAAGAAGGTATATAGATAGGGTGTTTTGTCAAATGTATTGCTTGGTGTAAGTTTTGCAGAATTGTGAGTACAAAATATCATTGTTTTTAAAAATAAATTAAAAATGGTTATCAAACATTTTCAATATATTATAATAATTTTAGTCACCATTTAAACAATAAAAGAACTTTCAGACTAATAACAATAACATGTACCGGATGATGTTTTATAAAAGCACACCACATACGCGTACACACCCGCACGTGCTTAAGGGGTGCACTTTTTTGGTATTGGTAATAATACATTAAAATAAAAACGAATTAGTTAGATCAATTATGAGTACTTTTCGTGCTAAATCAATTGTTTTTGTCATTTACCATATACAGGGTCTGGTAATGAAGTTGATATTTTTTAAATAGTACACCCTATATATTTTTATATTTTCATGAAATTGTCTTTACAAACATACCAAATGCTGGCACTGTGGGTTTATCTATAGCAGTTTCGGAGATATTTTCGTTTAACATTTTGTTGGCATTTAATGAATATTTAATAAAACATGAAACGCAGATGTCTCGAAAACTACTACAGATGGACCCACAGTGTTTAATATTTTGGAAAGATCGAAAAGTCATAATTTACCAAACTGATTCGTTTTTATTTGAAAATTTCATTTCTAATATTAAATAAATTAAGGGGGGTGTGCTCTTATAAAATTATTATATTACCAAATATCAAGTTTAAAATTTCTAATCCAACTCTTCTTGGGAAATGTCGATGTCGCCTAGCTCTGTTGGCTCTACTTCAAAAACTCAAGAAGAGTTGGGTTCTTTAAGAAAATCTATTGCCGATGAATCTAAATGGGTACCCGATTTTTTTGGGAGCGTTCGCATCGAGGTAATATATGGATCAGATCTAATAAGGCACATGTGAAGTAAATCCAATATTTTTCTATCCGTGAAGGACAAAGCATCAACAGAGAGGTAGAAAAATGTATTACAGTAATTTATTATAAATGTACGAAAATTTAGTATGTAAGATTCAAAATAGCTCCTAGTAAAAACAAGCTATTAAAAAGAATGTCATCCCGACAATTATAGATGTGCCTCGCTGTACTTGTCTATAAACAAATAATAGTAATGTTACGCAAGAAATCATGCAGAGCATCCCTTACAGAAGTCGTGGGAAGGGAACAGAATGCCCCTCGTAAAATGACTATTTTGAATAATCCTTTTTTTATCTGTGCGGGTTTAGGATCCATCTTAACATGCCCTACATACCCAGTTACAGCCAAGATCTCCTAGTTGCCATGGGGCAATGATTACCCGGATTTTCATGATCTGAATGCATCTTTATTACATCTCCAAATTATCTTTGTTTTTTTCTTTTCCCTTATGGTAAGGTTGCGACGCGCAATTCTGTTGTGCATTGATTTCAGATTCTAGGGTTTTTGACTGTTTCTAGGAAGATTGATAGAATTGGTAGAAGTAATTCTTTAATTGAATCTGGTAGTTTGTCGTATTTCACAACATAGTAATTCATATACCTGGCATGCGACTTTGGCAAGCTTAGACTCAATAGGCGTAAATTGTTTTGACCTCGAGTATTGTAGGCATCATTTTTCGATCTGAGGGGATACCGACATACATTTTGCTTGATGTGAAGGACGCATTGCACTTGCGCCCCCACTCGAAAACTCTATTATAAATTATTATAGTTTTATAAAAGGCGTAATTATCAAAGTACGTCACTTGTACAGTTTCCTTATCAGCTTTTTGTGCAAGTAGGCAGAGTGCGTATGCAATTTTAGACAGATAATTAGCCAGCCATTATCCGTGCTCACACGACGTTTCCATATAGGACGAGGATCCATATAGAATATAGACTCATAGAAATTTGAATTTAGAGCTAATTGATTTGCTACGAACCATCCTTTTGCTCAAGCACGTAGCCCGAAATTCGGAGGAGGGAAGGGGTCGAAATTGCTCATGCCCTATTACTGTTTGTTTTGGTATTTAATTCATTCGAATCATTAAGTAATATCATTCGGCACTGAGTTCAAACATAGGTTTAAAAGATTTGTTAGTTGATTTATTATTGTTGCAGCTTACTTTGCTGTTTTAGCGATACTGGATTTGGGTGTTGAACCCCCCCATTGGTCATGCGAAAAAGAATTAACATTTTCTTAAATTATGTGGCAGGAAAGGCTTCAAGATGGGGACTTTTTTTAGTCATCCGTTTGTAGTTTGTTGTGGTTTCTCTTTTTGGATACTCCAGATCTCGGAAAAGTATCAAGGTGATTTTTTTTTGATCATCAATTGAAGGTCTTTTTCCTAGGTATCCCGGATTAAATTTTCAAAAAGATGAAAAATATTGTTTTGTAGATTTCAACCCCCCTCCCCCTATCGGCGGAGTGCAGCTACGGTCCTGTTCCCTGTTTCCAGGTAGCTCTAATCCAATGTGTTTATTTACTTTACAGAAAAAATACGTTAAAGTGATTTAGTTTCATTTACGAGAGTTTTCCAAAGCCGTTATCATCAGTAAATAAGATAAAATACGTGTTTAGTTAACGATAATTTACTTTACTGGTATTGCTTATTATTACTATATTTAACTCATGTATTTCGTCATTTTAAAATACCTAGTTTTCAGTTTTTATTATTGCTAGTAATACAACTAAAGTAGGTGTAATAAAATGAAGATTTTCAATATTTGCAGCCGTATGTAATATGTTGCGGTTGTGGTTGCAAGTAAATTAAACAATTGTTTTTTTTGTTTGCAATCAGCAGAGTAAACACCAATTGAATTGTTTTCTTTTAATTTTGTAATTTAAATTACACACTGTTTAAATAAAACATTTCCTCCGTTTTAGAATTTAATTTTTAAGCTGTGTATACTTAATTTTAAATGACATGACATTTACATATTATTACATATTATATTTATTTTATTGATTATTGCTTTTGAATAATTCTTTTTATAGCATAGGTACGTAATACGTGGAAGAGAAAGTTCCAGCTTATTTTAATTCCCTCCTCTCAACGCTGTCTTGGAGGAGCTGAAAAATAACTAAAATGTGTTTCCTAGGAAATACAGTACTAATACGGAACTTGCATAAAAAAATAAATTAATTTTTCTCTATTGCAAACTGCAGAGAATTGAACAAAAATCTATACATGTTTTTTTATTTTTTCCTAGCTCAGTTATAACGAAAGATTCACAAGGTTTTGTATATATATATATATATATATATATATATATATATATATATGTGGCGGCCCGTGGGGTGTGCTGCACGCAAGGCCGTAGCCTGGGGGGATCAAGGAGTTTAGTCTCCTCTCAAATCATTAAGGTTATAATAATTAGGTACGAACAATAAATTCCGTTCATAAAAATATGTGTTTCATTAAATCTGCTCTACAAATCCCCCCCCCCCCCCATGGTTCAAATCTCACACTCCCTTTTCTCTCCAGACTTTCTCCTTATTACCGCTACCGAATTACACACAAAGTAAACAAGAAAAAGTATTTTATTGACACAATTGCAAATCAAATTGTTTCTCAGATACATGTCTTTATTAAGTTGTCGTTTATACATTTTAGGCAACTTTTTCTCTCAACTTCAATAAATAAATGAGGCTGAGAGCGACCAATCTCTGTCAGTAGTAACTGTTGTTGAATGTTAAAAATCTTGCGGTTTTGAATACCAGTATTTTGAAAAAGTACTTAAAATATTCAGTACTTTACATAAAAAAGAAAATTTAAGTATAAGGAGCAAGTACATGGTTTTATTTACTTTTAAGTAGGTACATTTATTTAGCTGATTTTTAAGTACTGCAATCATAAACAAGATAATTTTTTATATTAAAAACGAAATATTGATAAATCTTAAAACGTCAGAAATTTTTTCTCTAAAACCCATGAGTAATGCTCATATCTTTGAACATCTCTGTAATGTTTTAGTTTTAGAAAAATCAATTTAAAAAAAAAATAACATTATTGTTACAGTCTCGCTATTACATTCATCTAGATATAAAATTAACATTTTTTATGTGCAATGTTGCCAGATTTGATTACTTATTTACATATAACTTACCAGAAACGCCTTTTTGCTCTAGACATTTTTTTAAAACATTCTCGTTTTGAATTTTTTGAACTTTTTTCTTTAGTCATGTATTATAGTAAATATTGAAAACTAGTTTTCAATTTTTTTTTGTTATTGAGAAAAATGTTAACGTTATTAAGTGACTTAAATTAAAAAATAAAAGTTGTTATACATTTTTAATTACAATTAAACAAATACATTTCTCTGAAAAGAAAGTTTATATTTTTTAGTAGATTAAATAAAAATTAACAACGAACCATTTATACGTAAAATTTTATGCTTGTAAAGTAACATTTTCTTCTAGCTTTTATTGTTTTTAAATAATATTGAAAACACGCTTTTTTTACCCTTAGCTGGGGGCTGAGAAAAAAATTTCTCGCAATTATTGTTATCAGTTACAACCAACTATTTTATATACAAAATTCAGGCAAGTTGTCCAAAATTTCGATTTAAAGGTTCATTTAGTTGGACTATTTGGACGTGCTTAATAAAATAAAAAGTAGCTACTGGGTTCATCGCGGTACTAATATATAAAAATCATCATCTATGCATATATTTATAGAAAATCAGCAATTGTCAAAAATTAAAATGATTGGTAAAATTGAATTTCTTTCCATTAAAAACCCCGAAAACCATATGAAACACGATATTTTTATAATACAAAATTTTTTCACTTAGTTCTCTCCTTCTCCGCTTTACCCTTGACTAATTGACACAGCAAATGATTTGTGTCAGAAATAAAGATATTTGATATTTTCAACATAGATTAAATTTATAATAACTGAAATAACTTGACGAAAAATAGATCATCCCTAGGGGCGTATGTATCTCAGAACGCGGCGAAGTCTCTTTTATGGTGAATTACACTTACAATACACCAAATTTTAAGGCAATGTACAAAACAAGTCAAATTTATCTCGGAAACTTTGGGTCGAAAAAGATTCAAAACCGCATTATTCGCCATTTTTCATTTTTTTTACCATGTTTGCGATGTGACCGCTTCGGCACTACGCTGAATACTTTCTAAAAATTTCACTAACATTGCTGAAAAAATCCTGGAGTAATCGGTGTACATATTAGATAAAAAGCCATCGAAAACTGAGTGTGTATTTATTAGATTACTTATATTAATATAAATAGTTTTTTACGAGTTGTAACTAGCATTATTTTTGAAAAAATACATAAACTACATTAGGTACTTAAAAAAAATCATTTTTGAACTAAAGGATTTAAGTACTAAAATACTTAAATCCTTCTACAAATTACTTTAAGTAGATTAATATTTTGAAGTACATTTTTAAGTAATAAGTACATAATACTTAAACAAAAATTGAAATTTTAAGTACCAATACTACGAAAGAGAAGGGCCATTATTTTTATTTTTTTAACAAATTCTGACTTCTAACTCGGAATTCCGACTTCTATCTTGAAATTCTAACTTCTATCTCGGGATTCCGATTTATAACTCGGAATTCCGACACCTTCCGATTTGTAACTCGGAATTCCGACTTCTAACTCGGAATTCTGACTTCTATCTCGGAATTCCGACTTCTAACTCGGAATTCCGACTTCTATCTCGGAATTTCGACTTCTATCTCGGAATACCGACTTCCAACTCGGAATTTCGACTTCTAGTAGCTTTCACATAAATGTTTCAATTTTTGCTTTGGATTCGTTGTCCAGTGACTGCACATTTAATAATTATCCTTGTGATAAAGACATTTATGACTTGTGTAAAATTCTTTAGCAATACATGTATAACAGAAAATAAACATGAAAATCAAAGAATTCGTTTTTTTAGTTTAATTAAATAATTTAGGTAAGTTTAAGATTTTTTAATTTATAATAAGCAATATTAAATATAATCAAACATTTCAGTATTTATTTGGTTTCTTCATCACTTCTATCTCGGAATTCCGACTTCTATCACGGAATTCCGACTTCTAACTCGGAATTCCGACTTCTAACTCGGAATTCCGACTTCTAACTCGGAATTCCGACTTCTATATCGGAATTCCGACTTCTACCTCGGAATTTCGACTTCTAGCTCGGAATTCCGACTTCTATCTCACAATTTCGACTTTTAACTCGGAATTCCGGCTTCTATCTCGGAATTCCGACTTCTACCTCGAAATTCCGACTTCTAACTCGGAATTCCGATTTCTATCACGGAATTCCGACTTCTAATTCGGAATTCCGACTTCTATCTCGGATTTCCGACTTCTATCTCGGAATTCCGACTTCCAACTCGGAATTTCGACTTCTAGTAGTTTTCACATAAATGTTTCAATTTTTGCTTTGGATGCGTTGTCCAGTGACTGCACATTTAATAATTATCCTTGTGATAAAGACATTTACGACTTGTGTAAAATTATTTAGCAGTACATGCATAATAACGGAAAATAAACATGAAAATCAAACAATTCGTTTTTTTAAATTTATAGTAAGCAATATTAAATATAATCAAAAATTCTAGTATTCCTTCTTCATTTAAAAAAAAACACGAAGTTGAATGCATTAATATAACATATTTAGCTCACAATTTTTAAAACTAATATTCTTATTAATTTTAATTGTACTTCGGTGAAAATGTAACAAAAATAAAAGTTAGAGCTATCGTATGTGAAGTTAGCGACCAAAAGTTTGTAGCCAATTTTCCGAAAACACCACAACTTTAATATGCATGCTATTCTAGTATTATCGATGAACAGTTTTCTTATCTTTTTAGGGTCCTACTCTATTAGTAATAAAATTTTATAACAGGCACATTATTAGTAAGTTACAATAAATACTTGGCATCAAGCTGCAGCCCGGGGGTTGCTGATGTGTGACGTTTATTGAATTTTATCCGAGTTCTCTACCGACTAAGGACTGCACTTTTTTTATTCATATTATATCTCATCATTAAACATATTGGTAACAGCTTGCAACTAATATTAAAATATTTTGACTAGCACTGCCATCTGAGAGTATTTACCAAGGTTATTAAATATTAAATTTTACAAATATTAAATTTTGTAACCCTGCCACCGCTGCCACTTTTATTAAAACTGGATACTATTTCTAGATATTTTGGCAAAAACTTTCTACAGATAGTTTGCCTTGTATGGCAGTCCGGGGATGTGATTTAATTTGTTTAGGTTTTCTATCTCTTTAAGGCCTCGTTGACACTTATTCATACTAGATATATTTGTAATAACCTCGTATAAACAATTTGGCTTGAACTGTCAGGAAGGAATGTCTACACGGGATAAAATATAAAATGTAAGATTATCTCTCTTTTGTTAAAATTTGTTTAAGATTTCAAGCCCTTTTGGGACCCTTTGCCACTTTTATTCATACTAGATAAACAAATTGGAAATATTGAATTTTTTTAAGTTTTTTAGTCTTTTAGAGATTATTTCTAGACATATCGGTAATAACCTCCAATAAATAGTTTAACCTGGATTGGCGTTCAGGGGTGCTTACCATGGATACATTTTGAAACTTTAATAATTTTTTCTCATTTTTAAAATTTTGTTTAGAATTTTTTTCTGTTTTATTAAAATTTGTTGAGGTCTTCTACCTCATTAGAGACTCGCTGCCAATTTTGCTTATACTAGATACTATTTCTGGGCATATAGTTTATTCTACATATTATTATATGACAACAGCCTCCTATAAATAAATGAGAAAACATTCTTAAATATTTAGGATAGTTTGTTCCTGGTCGATGCCCTTCGTCAGCAATGCCAGCCAAACTATTTATAGGAGATATTAGCAATACGTCTAGAAATAGTATCTAGCATGATAAAATCCAACCCCTTAAAGGGTAGAAGACAAAGAAATTTTTATAAATGAGGCAAAAATAATTAAATTATTATATTTTATCCCTTGTAGAGACACCATAGACGTCAATGCAAGCCAAACTATTTATAGGATGTTTTTACCAACATCTCTATAAATAATATCAAGTATAAATAAAAAGTGCAGCGAATCTCTAAATAGTAGATAACTTAAACAGATTTTAATAAAAAAGAAAAAAAGTATATTTTACTCCTAGTAGACTCCCTTGGATGGCAGTGCAAGCCAAAATATTTATAGGTGGCTATTACCCCGATGTCTGGAAATTTATTGAATGAGAATATTTTCATATTATATCCCGGGTCCCGGACAAAACTAGGTAGTCAAAATATTAATTGGAAGTTGTTGACAATATGTCTAACAATAATACATAGGATTCATAAAAGTTGCAGTGAGGTCCTTAAGGGTAGAAGACCCCGGCCTGCCGAGTCATTCCTGCAATATATTAATGATGTGTCTATTGCAAACTTTTATGACAAGTAGAGGAAGATCCAAAACGGGTAATGAAACTTAATAAATTATAAAAAATGTAAATGACTGGGAATGTTAGTCAAATAGTGTATAATCAGTAATGCAGTCTACTGTATTAGATATTTTGTCAGCAAACTCCGTATATAAAGGTACACATTTTGGTATTTTGGACAAATTAGAAGAAATACCTATTCCTTCTGTTGGGTGTGATCGATACGGAAAAAATTTTACAACTACGATCACTGAGTTGTACCTTGTCAGTAGAATGCACTTTATTTCTAAAGAGGTTTACCGAATAGATAAAGCTAAAAGAGAGAAAATAAGATGCTAACAATCAAAATTATAATTAACTTTTCACTGTGTTCCTGTAGTCTGTTTTGATAGATCGATGTCCTTCCACAAAGTTAGAAATAATACCTACATCGAAAACTTGATTTATGAAAACATGATTTGCTAACAATTTTTTTTTGCTGAAATTATGTTACAGATTTTTGTTTTCAAACTTCATAAAATATCATGGTTTTCATTTGTGGAGGAATTTTAATAAATTATAGTTGAGAAAACTGAAAAACACGCTTTAATAGTAACTGAACTAAAAAAATCCTTTGGACGACAATAAAGTGATTAACAAGAAAATTAATGTCATTGTGAAAAACAGTTATTATAAATATTCTGTCGGTATAATTTCTGAAAGTAAAGTCAGTATGAATATATGGCACAAAGGCACCCTATGCTTTTTTCACAATGACACAAAAGTTATTTTTTTTTCTTTTTAGTTTAATTTATAAAAACTATTAAACTATAATTTTTTTCCTTTTAGTTCAGTTTTAAGTTCAGTATTAAAGCGTGTTTTTTAGTTTTGTCAAACTATAATTTATTTTTCTTCGCTACTCCCTTGTGCCGAAAATAAGTAAGTTGCGCGCCTGCTGCCTTCCTTTTATATGGTAGCCATTTCCCAGGGTCCCTCTTCGAGATCAAATTTTTTAATCCTGACGATCCTGTTCAGGATAATGGGACAAACTTATCAAATCATTGCATTGTCATCGTTGACATCATCATCATTGACGTTTTAAAGTGGGTGAAAATCAAGTGAAACTAATAAAAACGTTTTAAAAAAAGTAAATTTACTCGAGTATTATTTTAATTAACAGGTATCAGGGAAATTTGGTTTTTTTGACTTTATTTTAGTTATTCTGTTTTGTATCATACACAGAATGTAACTGATTAGTTATGTTCCTGTCCTTACTTGAAAAAGTCAAGCTAAAATCTCTTATATTTTGATGAAATTTAATTTGAATGAATAATAACCGAATAAAAAAAATAAAGATTAATGAATAATTGTTTAACGAAGTTTGAGTTACTTTAATGGAGGATGCATAAACCTTTCATGTGCAAGTTATTTCCTATTACTCAAAAAAAGATATTTTTTTAAACAAATATATTTCTTTTTCTTTTTCTCCAAAAAGAAAAACAATAATAATTATATTTAAATTTTATGTATAATAGTAAATAGTCGGTAAATTGTGAAAAAAAAGTAAAACACTTGGGAGTAAATGACGATAGGACTTGATGGAGAGCACAGAGAGACATATGCTCCCATACTACAGTGCACTTTATTTTATATATATAGGTATATATATATATATATATATATATATATATATATATATATATATATATATATATATATATATATATATATATATATATATATATATATATATATATATATGCGTGCACCATCCTTAATGCTATTGCATCTTTTTAACACAATATGGAACAGATGTTCTTTCTACTATCTATGAAAAAGATAAAGCAAAGTACAAGATTTTATTTTTCGTGTCAACCATTCGGAACCGACCCAGTTGGTATTTTTTAATTTAGACTTTATGCACAGTTAACAAGTTTCCTGTAGTTTTACCTAGCTTCATCCTGATCTTTATAATTAAAATATTAATTTCATTTAGAATGAACGCTTCATTTGACGTTAAAAGAATATAAAAAAGCTTATAAGCGGGCGTGTATTAATTATAACGAATTCCGAGATAGAAGTCGGAATTCCGAGTTAGAAGTCGGAATTCAGCGATAGCAGTCGGAATTCCGAGTTACAAGTCAGAATTTTGAGATAGAAGACGGAATTCCTAGATAGAAGTCGGAATTCCGAGTTAGAAGTCGGTATTTGTTACAAAAATAAAAATAAAAAAAATGTGGCCCTTCAACGCTTTCGTACTACGCAAGCACTTTTCTAAAAAGTACTGAATACATTGTTCCAAGTAAAATATTTACTGAAATAAAAGTAGTGATTATTTTACTTAAAGTACATTTTTGTATTCAGTACCTCAGCTCTTCTCCCAAAACATAATTAGTTTATTATATTTGAAATAAAGGCATTTATTCTCGGTTTAATCTATCTCTGGGACTTATTGTTTCCATGCTCTGCATTGGTGTTTTCCCTATCTCAATAAAACTTTGTTTTTGCATAGCTTGTTTCCGGTCCATATGCCTTGTCTAACTATGCAATCTAATTTTAATTTTATATAATATATTATTATGTTACCATTTATTTCATTAAATTTGTTGTAGCCATTTTGAAATTGTACTCCATATGTAATATTAAGTTACATGGCTGTTCTGTGCAGTCGCATGTTTCATGTGGCTGGGAATCAGTTTCATAATTGTGGAGCAGTCACTAATAGAGTCTTTTAATTTTATAATTTATACTAGACAAGACATTTTTTGGCCTTATATTTATTAATCATAATAATTGTTTCGCTTATGTTTTTGTGATGGCAAAACCCACTTTTACTGGAAGTTGGGGTTTTTTAATTCATAGATGCTAGGAATTATTGGAATAAGTAATAAAAAATGTCTTACATTTTGTGCATCTAGGACTCTCTCAACCGACTACCGCACCGTTGTACAATTAAACACAGCCAGTCGGGCAGCCGCTTAATTTAATTTAATGCTCCAATCACCATGTTGTCCAGAAGCACGTTTTACAGAATGTGCTCAAACCTTACTCAAGGGTTAGAAATTGCCAAATTTCATCTTTTATATATCCTAGTCTCCTCTAGAAGTATAGATTATATAGTCAACTAAATTCATTGTTTAAGGTTTCTATATAACTTACTATTCTAATGCAAATATTTCGAAAACACTATAAGATAAATGTTGGGATAAATGTATATTATATCTTTTGAAAAACAAGAATATCGTTCTGTGCAAAAATTAACAGTTTGTTTTTTAAATACGTGGAACATATTTAAATACAAGTCATGTATTTAAATTATTTTTTCATGTAATTAAATACATTTTTAAATACTAAATCCTAAATACTTTTCGAAAATATCTGATGTACTAAATGAAAAAAATGAAATACTGCCTAGCTGTCAGCTGTTTGTTGTTATTGTGGGTCTAATGTTAACACATACAATTTTCAAAATAATTTTTTATTTTAAGTATATATCAAGAAATAAAATTATTTTATTTAAAAATAAATTACTTAAACTTCTTTTTTGTTGTTTAAAAATAAGTTATTTGGTTTTGTTTTTAAGTATAATCTTTTTTTTTCTGTATATTTATTTAAAAAAAAATATTTTTAAAGTTTATCCCATTTTTACATTTAATTTTTGTGCAAAATTTAAAGTCAATTGAACCAGATTTTTTTAAATTGATTTTTAAAACTATTTATTTGGCCGCCATTTTGTTTCATCTAAAATCGATCTAAACAGATTTACCAATTCATCTCTATATCACACTTAATTCTTGCACAAAAATTGAAATTAATTTAACAAGTATCTAGTATTTTCAGGTCGATTTGGTAAATATTTTATTAGGCCGCTATTTTGTTTTACTATGCATTCATATCAAAATGTTACCAGTTCATTCCTGTGTAACACTTGATGTTTGTGCAAATTTTTAGGCAAATTGGATAATTCGTTTTTTCGGTAACAATTTTGAACTAGTTAACTTTGACTTAGAACAAAATATACTAAACGACGTTTCTGTGCTTTTATGCGCACACTGTATATTTGATCTAATTTCTAAAATTGACAAATTTGTTTTTACTTTGTGAAACACCTTATATGTCAAAAATAAAATTTTCCAATAAATCAATAATAATAATACAGCTGCCGCTAAGTAAATATTTAACCTCAACTGATTAAAAGTTCCACTAATTAAGTCACTGCTAGGAGACACTAAAGTGTATATTTTGATTCCCGGCTGTACGAAAAATGTGTAAAACTTCTTTGATCGTAAATTATTCGAAAATTTTAGCTGGTAGTTCGCGTAAACCATAAGGAGTTTAGATAATAAAGAGTCTAATAGTGACAAAGTAGAAAAAATAAGATGGCGAGATTAAAATTGGTCCCTGGGCACAGTGGTGTCGCAGCCAACGAGAAAGCCTATGAGTTCGCCAGAAGCCGATCGACGCTCAAATTCTCAGGCACAGAACACTGCCTGGGTATTAGTAAACAATACTGCTCGCAGATCCTGAATAAATGGACCTGGGAAAAGACAAAGGACAATTGGTCAAGGGCAATATAAATGGTAGATAGCTAAAATAAATGCTACCCAACCCATGCGGATCTTAGGCAACTTGGTTGATGTCAAGGAGTTGACATGACGATTGTGAGGCTGTTGAGGATGCCGCCTATCATCTCGTTCGCAAGTGTTGGTGGTGGACAAGACTACGTCGGAATACCTTCTGCGTCGAATCCCTCTCCAAGTAAGAATTACAATACTTCGACTGGAGCAAGATGCTCTCGTTCATTAGAGAGTCGGGCCGTTTTCGTAGGGGAGGGGAGTGAGGTGTGAAGAACCGGGGTTAGCGAAAAGGGCCTTTTAGGCCAGCTCATTTCCAACACTTGTCCACCTGACATTAGGGTTCCTGATTTGGAGAGTTATTACAGCTAGTTTCAAAAACGACCAAATTGGTATGAAATGATTAAGGTATACAGTTTCTTTTCCTTGATAAATAAGAAAATAGGTAAAACAGCTGTTTTTGTGTTAGAAAACTTGACAGATATTTATTTATTTATATTATTTTTATAGAAATCAAATTAGTATTTGTTAACCTAAAAATTATTGAAAAAATGTGCAGAAGCGTGGATATAGGGAAACAGATTTATTTCAAAGTTTTTATCTAACGCAGAGATCACACTTATATCTTCTCTAATCAGATTCTTAGTTGTTTTGAGCGTTTTTTTAAAAATTGAATTTCTTTCGGATTAACTGTTTTTGAAGTAAAATATTATTCAATGATTGGTTTCCAATTAAGGTTAATCCTTCTAATCATACCAACTAGAGCATATATAGCAAGTATTAGAATTTTCCAAAGTGTTTGTTCCTAAAACTCCTAAAGATTTGTCGCAATTTTATTTAAATGGCCTTATTTACATTTCACAAAAAAAAACTACAATTTTTACCTTGATTTTTAAAACTAAAAATTTTGAATTGGAGATAATCAAAATTCATCCGTCAAATTCCGAGCAAGACGGATTTTTATGGAGACTTTATTTTGATGTTCTACGCATATTCTAAAAAGTACTAGTAAATTTGAGCCATGTTTGTTTTGTTTTGGGGGGAGAAAGGGGGCGAATTCTAGTTTTTATCTCAAAAAGTATACTTTTTACCCTCTTTGAACATTATAACATTTAAACATGTCATAATTTCTTTCCGTATTCTGTCAGTTAGGAACTCCACACTTCGACATAACTGCCTATACAACTGCAGATGATTTACTAAATGAAATGGAATACAAAACTATGTCAAGTAAATTAAACGGTAAATAGTGGCTGACATGGATAATAAAACTCTACGAGTATACCTTAAGGCACTTGGAAGGTATTTTGGTAGTATATTAATCTTATTTTTAGCTTGGTCTTATCTCAATACTTCATTTCAATTGAATAAATTAATACAATATTGTGCTACTGGCCCCTTGTCAGATTTTATACTTTCTTCACGTCGTCAGTCCGACGTTACCGAAAATTAAATTTTATTTGATACGCAGGGGTCCGCTGCATCAACTTTCCAAATACAGGAACTCTACTTATTACATTAACAATTCGACAACAGCGTGAATCCGAGTTGTTTTCTACAGGGATGTTAAATTGCGTCATACACCATTAGAGGATTATATTGCAAAATGCTGATTTGATTTGGCTATCCAGGCGAATGGTAGAATTACCTGATGGTGTCAAAAAGATATGTCCTCCCTTTTTAAAGAAATTATTGTATCCTTCATTTGTCATGAATTGTCTTCCATTTTGATAATATAAATTAATCGACCATTACATCCTATGCTTGCTAGAGCATGTATAGCCTGGTTATGTTGCAGCATGCAATCTTATCTTTTGTATTTGGATATGCTTTTACCAAATCTTAAAAAATTAGTGCCGTACCCAATGGAGCATTATATAGACGATATGAAAGAATAGGGCGCTAAATAGGTTCCTTGGTTCAATAAAAAAACAACTGGCTTCGCCAATGCATGTGAGCGAGTAGTACATGCTTAAAAAAAACAAAAATTTCTGAATAAATTTGACGTTTTTGTAAAAATTCGTAAAAGCTTTGCCTACTTCATTTTATGTTTTGTAACTCTAACGTCACTTCTTATATTTAACTCTCTTTTTTGACTAGAAACACTTTGCATGAAAGTAACTTATATACACTTTTATCAAAGTCATCCTTAAAATATTTTAAAACACAACAATAATCATTGGTTTGCTTTTTTTTATAGTTTAACGGCCATCATCAAAAACATGCCGAAAATTCAACCCGCAATTGTTATAATAGGTGCTGGTGTTTCTGGAATAGCTGCCGCTACTAAATTGTTAACTAATGGTTTTACCAATGTGACAGTATTAGAAGCTGAAAACCGAATTGGTGGAAGAATACACTCGGTCCGCTTGGGAGAAACTGCAGTGGAGTTGGGAGCACAGTGGGTAAGTTTTCTATAAAATTTTTAAAATATATCCTTTATTACGATTTTATTAAACAAAACTAAATTATAAACGTCTACAGATCAAAATGGTTGTGGTTAATCAACCCTGATTTCAAAATTTAATAGTTTTTGTGTTTCTAAGTGCATTATCATTTTGGAACCGATGGATTTTATTAAAGTAATTTATACACTTTTTAGGTAAAATGCATTTTAAAACTTTTCGCCTATTTTTGATTCTTTGACATGTAATTTAGTATTTAGCAATTATATATGATGGTGCTTACATACACTTACATAAACCAATAACTAAATGAAATCCTCAACAACATTTTTTTTAATAATGTGATAAACTGATTGAAGAAATAATGTGTTTTCTGAAAAAATGGATAAAGCCAGTACAATATTTTTTATATTTGTTTTATTTTTTAACATCTATACTATATAAAAATTGTCATTCTGCAAAATATACTTTCTATAAAGATAACATTAGAGTTTTGGTTTTATTTTTATATTACATTATTACAACGTACTGATTATAGTTCAGCTGACTAGTCAAAATTTTGTACTATTTTATAATTAGAAAAACAGTTGCATTCTTGGCTGGTGCCCATTTAGGCACTGGCTTAGAGCCCCATTACAATCTAAATATGTACCGACCTGATAGCGAAATGTAATGTGGCTTGTGTGATGGTGCAACCAAAAATTGAAATAGAAAAAGGCATAATCTTTCGTTAAAATTAAATTATTCCTGCAAAACCAATAAATGCGCAGATTCAGTCTTTTTGTTACGACTAGACTTTTTAATCATTAAATTAATTATATATATATATATATATATATATATATATATATATATATATATATATATATATATATATATATATATATATATATATATATATGATTTTCCGCACGAGGCTATTGATACTATCCGCGCATTTCTCTTTCTGGACCGGACATTTCTGAAAATTCTATTTTTTTATCTTCAAACCGCTCCAACTCGGTAACGGTACGTCAGGGAAATACGCTTCTATGGGGTCGATCGTAGAGGATAAATATGGTAATTCTGGTAAACGCGATTTCGGTGGCGCCTTTATTAAACCCGCTGTGACGTCTGATTGTGGCATTTTTTTCGAGACCCCGATGATTCAAAATGCAATTTGCTATGGTTAATTTTTCGAGGTGGGGTATTTTTTCGGATTTGTTGTTGATTGATCTCGTTTAAAAAAAAGGGGTAAAAGATGGGGTAACTTTGAAGGCATTTTGTGGAGTCGAAACCCTGTCCACTTTGTCAAGGTAAAAAGGGGGTTCGATGGGGAATATAAGAATCGATATAAGAAGCTTATACCTTAGATGCCGAGAAGGCGGTCGAAATTCAAAACAACTAAAAAAAACTTGCTCTGTCCTTAAAAAACAACGTCGGGCAGAATTGCTCTTCCATTTATACAGGGCAATACATTTGTAATTTTTCCTTCATATATTCTACTAGTGTTTTATGTTTGGCCCTGCAGCATCCGAACGGTTGATTCTAAGCGAATCAGGTAAATACATAAAGAAGCATCTAAATAGCACCTGGTATGAAATCCAGCTCTATCAGTATGTTAAGGGCGAATTTTCAGACATTTTTTAATTATAGCGTGCATGAATTCTGTTTCCCATGCTTTGACCCCTTGTAAGTCGCATCGGTACATCCTGGGATTAAAAATGATTAAATATATCAAAGATTCATTTTTTTTTGCTACAAGAAATAGATTTACATTTTTTAGTTTTAAGTCGGAAAACTGGGTGAAATCTAGTTTCGAATAAAAATGCATTTATTTTCTATGTGCCATTGAATTTACTTCTTTTTCAAGTTGGCCTGGCTTGTCAGCTGTAGCTTTGACTGGCATGTCATATAATAACTTTGACAGGGACGCGGTATTTTTAACCCGAAATGCCTTCAAAATTTGCAAATATCTGTTGATCTATCTATCTTGAGTGCTTTGAGGAGCATTGAAAATGGATATACATCCCGAAAAGTATAGAAATATCAGGAATCCTGTTCAGGAAGGTCGTTATAGAAATATAAAGCAGCCCCCAAAAATGAAAATATGTTTTATTGTAAAGCGTTTAGAGAAAAAACGGTGAAACATGTCAAATTTCTTTTATTTCTTTCTGCATCAAATCAAATATCTTCTACACTATACAGCGTTGCCTTTGCGAATACAAGAATCCCCAAACATACAAATAAATTTTATATCCATAACGCTTAGCTCTTTTAGAAAATGGTAAAACAGGACAACTTATTTTCTTTTTTTGCAAACCAAGGCAATTTTTGTATATAGGGCCATTATAAGGATGTGAAAAATGTCCATAAAAACAAAATTATAATTTGACGTTTTTCTTTTAAGAGGTGGAAAACGCCAATTCTGTGTTATATTTTGAATATAATTTTACTATTTTAACTACACAGGGATATTTTAGGGAGGTATAACGTCTCTTTAAAAGTGAAAATATCTTTATTGCAGAAACTATTAATATGTTTTGAAAATAATATAACATAAATATTTTATTATATTTTTTGCATATCGATTTGGGATTTCGCTATTAGATGGGGTCTTTAGTGATGACTGACAAAAAGGTTTTAGTTTAATTTTTGAATGGCTTTAAATATTGATTATGGCTTTTTGATAGTAGGTAGAATAGATAAAAAATAGAAAGATAAAAATATTCGACAGTTTGTTGTCAAAGCTAATTTTTATTTCAACATTTAAACGGTATTTGAAAAGGTATCTACTTAGTATTTTGCTTACTACAAGTATTTTGGATATACATGTTTTTAGATTAAGAATTGACAGTTGTTAAACTGTCAAAAATTGGAAAATAATATAAGTCTGAAGGCTTACTTCCAAGTGAATTTATCAAGTCAGAGTCTAGGGGCCATTGGGGTGATATGTTGTTTATAATATGTTGTGTTTTCTGAGAAATCTTTCAATTCTGCCTTTTACATATGGTAGGAATACTTGTTGCCTTTCCGGTTCATAATATGTTGTTCAGGAAACTCATTTATTAATAGTTTTCTCCATAGTGGAATCTGAATCAATTTTTTGTGTTTGCAGTTTTATGGCTAGATGATTTTAAAATAGTAGTTTGTTGTTTTTTTCTACCTCTATAGTAATTGTTCTTTGTTATGACGAATTTTCATGAGTAAAAACATTGTAAATTTCTGTCTGATGATGTGGTCAGAAAATAAATATGTCAACCCCATAACGAATCTGTATTTCGGGCTTTAAACTTGCTTTATCAAGAACTTCAATCTCGAAGTGTATCATAGATAAGTTAGATACTCTTACCTAAACTATACTAACAGAAAACAAGCCACAAAATAAATTTTGAAATGTGTAAGGGGATTGACAATATAGAGGAATACTATCATCGATAAACCTAAAACTACAAAAAATCAAGCCGAATTCACGTTTTGTTATGTAACAGCATAAAATCTTTTGACGCACGAATCAAATAAGGGCATTAAGATTGATAAACTTTTGAAAAAGTATGACAATCTTTTAAAGAAGTCAAGTCAATCACATGTATCAGTATTAGACTTCGATAGAGTGGTGCAAAATGTATCGTGCTATAATCTCTGTGAAAGTGAATCCGTATCAAGTAAATATTTTTATTTTAAGGTATCTCCTCAGGGAATTCCTAAAGAACAAATAACAGCTAGAGTGATAGCTGCAATTGACTTCTTTGAATATAAATGAAAAATATGTTACGATCAAGCAAACTATAAAAAACCAAGCCCTAAAAAATCTTCGCAAAAACAAAGACATAACAATTCTTCCAGCGGATAAAGGGGATTTGATCGTAGTTATGAATTCGAAGAAATACGACGACGTACCTGGAAAAAAACAACGAAGAATAAAATAAAAATTAGACCAATAGATGTAGAAATACAATAAAAAATCTTACCACGAGAAAAGTCAAGCAGTTGTTCTAAATTCTACGGTTTACATAAAAAACCAAACTGGGAGCTCCCTTCAGATTTATTGTTGCTGCTGTTTATCACCCGTTACAGAAACTAGAAAAATATCTTGCGAAGATAATGGAACGACTGTCCAAACTAATTCATATGTAAAAACTCGAATTATTCGAGACAACGATCTTATGAAAAAGACCATTAAATCGTTGAATCCTAGCACTCCCAAGTAAGCGAGGAAGCAATGCATAAGATTGCCATGAATGAGGACTTCCCGGTCTATATAATATATCTCTCAGAGCATTGCCTTAAAAATACTTATTTTTAAATTAACGGACAAATTTATAAAAAAATAGTCATTCTTCCAGTAAGGTCCTTACTGCCAGTAGTAGTGGCTAACTTATTTATGATATACTTCGAGAAAGAAACTCCTTAGAAAGCAATTTTGAAACTACCATTTTAAATTGTTCTGATCACAAAGCGGCATAATAGACATTTATCGAATATACCCTTTATAGAAACACACCGACATAAATTTGAATGCAAGGACGTACTATCATCCAGCACAAAGTCGAGCTGTGACTAATACACTAAATTCTAGCTTCGTGCAATTAATTAATATGCAAACGATACAAAAAGAGCTGGATATAATATCTGGTGTCTAAACTACTATGTAGTCAACAAAAATACATTTTCAGAAAGACAGGTAATCTTGATTTCCACTTTAGGGCTCCCGTAGCACGCGGGAGCTACTCTAAAAGGGCACAAACGCACCAAGCCGGTGATTTGAGCCTGCGTTGGGAATAAATAAAAAGAACATTTACTTTTATACACTCGAATTTTTAATTTTCATACAACTTGCAACGAACAAGGCACTAAACATTTCCTACTAGAGAAAACGAGATTCGATTTATGATCCATCCAATAGTGATTCTATATTATCAATTAAGACATTAATTATTATCCTTAATATCAATGAGGATTGGTGTAGAAATTTACATTAAAAATCGGTAAACTCCTTTACCCGGAACTTCCCTCGTTATGAATCTTTTCTTTTATTAGGATTAGTGAAGTGGGGCTTAATTTAGTTCGGTACACAGTCATTTAATAACACATATAGATTGTCTTTTCAAAATTGTTATTGGCGTCATTTTGTTCCACCATACTGACTATGTACCAATTTATACCTATGCCACAAAATAATGTAAAATAAATATATAAGCAATTTTTTACTCCGATTTTTTAAAAATGTCATTAGACCGCCATTTTATTTCGTCATGTTGAATTCACACTAAAATTTTATCAGTGTACCAATATATTATATCTATTTCTTGTGCAAATATTAAAGTCCATTGAATAAGAAGCTTTCCTTCATCTTTTAAACAGTTTATTTCGCCGCCATTTAAATTTTATTAGGTGTCATTTTATTTTGGATTCGTACCCCCACTGTTACTAGTTCATTCTAATACTTGATTTTTGTGCAACGTTTGAGGTAAACTGGATAGTTAGGCCACCATTTTGTTCCGCTACATTTGGATTTTTACCAAAATATTACCAGGTCATCCCCAATATGATCCTACCTTTCCACGAAAATTTGAAAAGCAGTTTTTTCAGGTTAATTTTTTAAATATTTTATTCACCGTCTGGATTCATACTAAAATTTTACCAGTTCATTCCTACATAAAACTTGATTTATGTGCAAAATGACGGGTAAATTGGATAAGAAGTTTTTAAGTAATATTTTTTTAACAATTCATTAAGCCGCCATTTTGTTACACCGTCTTGAATTGGTACCAAAATTTTTCCTTTTCATTCCTACGTAATACTTGATTTTTGTGCAAGATTTTAGGTAAATTGCATCTTAGTTTTGTTAGTAATTATTTTTTTAACATTTCACTAGGCTGTCATTTGTAACCCTTTAACAATGTATTAAATTTTAGTTTTTGAGATTTGTGTTGTTTCATTACAAAAGTAAAATCAAATATACCTGGGTGTTTCGAATGAAATGCGCCAACGTTTAAAGGGAGATTCTTTGTAAGAAAATGAGACGAAAATCTTATATGAACACGAGTCCGCAGATGTTTCAAATTTAAAAACATTTAGTTATACCGAAACAATAAGAGCAGTTTGATTAAAATTTGCAGCAAGCTCATAGAGCTATAATTTTAAAGTAGTCAGTAGTTTTTATTTTAACCACGAGTAACCATCCTTGACTGTCTTAAAATGGTTACAAAAAAGTCGTTTTCGAGAAAAAAACAAATTCTATTTTGATCCATGTCTTTGTCATCTCTGATCCAGTTTTAGTTGAAGTCAGAACTGCTCGAAACTCTACAAAAGTGATTCTTTGCGTCATTTCAAAAAAAAGTTTTATTAAATATATGTCCGCAAATGCCCTAGTTTTGAGATACAGGATGCTAAATAAAAAAAAATCATTCTTTTAAATTTTAACATCCTGTAACTCAAAAATAGGTCATCTTCGCACAGATATTTATTAAAACTTTTTTTTTGAGAAGACCTAAGAAATTTGTAGAGTTTTGAGCAATTTTAACTCCAACCAAAACTGGTCCACAGGCGTGCATCAAAATGGATTTTTTTCACGAAAACAACTTGTCATAATATTATAAAATACTAAGAGGCATTTTTATGTATTTTTACTTGCTCTAAACCAGCCATGTCAAACATGCGGCCCAGTGAGCATTTTTCTGCGGCCCAAATCAGTTTTGAAAACAGCCAGATAATGCGGCCCGCGAACAAGTTGAAAACCGTTTTTGAAAGCGCGCGCCGCTGCAACAACGATTGGTATAATAAAATGTACAATTGTACATAGTGCTATCTATGTTTAGGAGGATGAACTACACATACTCAACCTAAACCTAAAGCCAAACATTATCTGGCTTGTTCCATGAAATTCTATCGCGCAAAAACACTATGACGCTATCTGAACATTCTCGAGAAATCACAATCCGTATATAAGCCGTGTCCGATTGAGTTCAGTCGTTCAGTGTTTAGTCAGTTATGATTCAGTTGCGATAGAGTTTCGAGTTGAGTTGCGCACAGTTTTTAACATGTCTCTTTTAAAACCAAGTGGAAGTAAGAGGAAACTTGTAGATGAGCATCGTATCTTTCAAGAAAAGTGGGGATTAGAGTTTTTTGCTGTGAAGTGAAAGAAAAAATTATTTGTTTGATTTGTAATAGTACAGTCGGTGTCCCAAAATTATACAATATAAAACGTCACTATAATATTTATAAAACTATGTTTGACAAGTATACAGGCATGGTCAGAAACGAAAAGTTAAATAAGTTAAAATCACGGTTGAAAGATCAGCAGCTTATGTTTACACGTCCAAAACAAGAAAATGCATCTGTACTTCAAGCGAGCTACGTACTGTCGAAGTTGATTGCGAAACACTCAAAACCATTTGTTGAAGGTGAATTTATAAAAGAATGCCTTGTAAAGGCCGCGGAAATTGTAAGTCCAGGTAGCGTGAAGGCATTTCAAAATATATCCTTGTCCCGGAATACTGTCGCTGAAAGAGTTACTGAGTTGGCTGCCAATATAAGTGATCAGATAAAAACAAAATCAGACTTGTAACCAGAAAAACAAACACCATCAAAGTGATATTTTTGTTACTCGGCTTGGAGAGCGAAGACCAAAGATTTACTTGGTCAAAGATTAAGGAATTTACCTCGGCTAGTTTGGGTCTCGTACCCATATTTTATTGGTCAAAATGTATATGGCGCCATCTCACAGTAAATAAAAAAGGAAAATTTAAAAACAAGTATTTATTTAGAAAACTGTGATATTTTGAAATAAACAATTAGTTAATTAGAAATCTTTGTTTTAAAGAAAAAATATTATATTGTAATTCAACTAATTTTCTGGTCTTTACAAGTCTTGGGCTGAGCTACTTAACTGAACTGTAACCTCCAATGGTCTCCTTGAAACCTCTTCACCTGTAGGCTGTAGGGTCAGTTGTTTAGTCTATTAGGCCCTTGTATAGATCGTAGGACTTCACTGGTTTCCAAGAGGAGTACTCGTCTGTAGAGCTTTTCAATTTGTTTTTGGTAACTTCATAGGCCAGTCCCAGAGTGTACATGTAAAGTTGGATACAGATAATATGTATTAGACGTAACGTAAATTAGAGTAACGACTTAAAAAAAAGGTTAAATTGGGAAAGTAAATTAATTTACCAGAGTTGTGACGGTTACAAATTAAGAAATGAAATTTAGCTTAAAATGAAATTAATGTATGTTTACATAAGCAAAAAGAAAAAAAAATACTGAAATTATGACAAATTTAACTTCAAATTAAAATATCCAAATAACGTGTCAAAATTATTAAAAATGGTTTATGTAAACATGTGATTTAATTTATAAATTGACCAGCAGTTGATCAATCAAATAACTAAATGAAACCTGACAGTAGACAAAATAAGATAAAACTTAAATTTAAGATTTACTGTTACTCAAGAAAAACTGAAAATCAAAATTTAGTGAAATTCAATTCACTCTTGTTTATAAGAAAAATGTGATGATATGAAATTTTATTATTTCACAGTTAATCCATAGATATACAAAAAGAAAACCAAAAATAAAATAAAGGGTCAATTTAGTAGTTCACCTTAAATCAAGAAAAATAAACCTGATACAAATCAGATGTTTCCTTTTTTTTATTTGTCAGAAAGATAATTTATTCGAAATAGGTAAAGTTGAAATTGAGATATAAAATGAATTTTATTTGTAAAATCCAAGGAAAGTCACAGTTTAGGTAAATAAGACAAGTCTATATTAAGACAAGGAGCTTCCAAGTGAACGAGCCTTCAAAAGCAAAATTTTACAAAATTGGCTTGTAAGATCACTTGACCACAAGACAATAGATAAAGATAAGGTAGTGTTTTACAAAACAATCTTAAATTTGCAAAACAAGATTCAACTAATCTTCCTAAGTGAAAAATTCAAATTTTTATAAAAAGATAACTTATGAGACAATTTGCTCATACATAAAGATATGTTTAAAATGTATACCACATTGTAAACTCCAATTACAACATAGTGAAGATAAAACAAAATATGTTTATAAAGATAAAGAAAAGTTAGATAATAGCCCTTGGCTAATAACAATACCCAAATTTAGGTACAATAAATGACTATCTGCTACAGTCGTTTACTGCAAGTGAGTGATCTCGTAATTATGGAAATAGATTAAGTAAAATATGTATAGAAGGATATTTTCAATGCTGTTTATGGACTTCTGCAAAAGTACAATTTAGATGTGTCAAAACTGTGTTCCGTTGCAACAGACGGAGCTCCTTCAATGACTGGAGTAAAAAATGGCTTCGTTAAAATATTACAGACAAAGATCAGAGAAACGGATAGTGACAAACCAGATTTTCATCATATTCATTGTATAATCCAGCAAGAAGTTTTATGCTCGAAAGAGATCAAGTTGGAAAGTGTTTTAAAGTCAGTGAAAAAAATTATAAACTTCATAAGGTCACGAGGCCTTAATCAGCGACAGTTTTCTGCATTTTTACGTGATTTAGAAAGTGAGTACACTGGTTTACCATATTATGCAGAGGTGCGATGGCTTTCGTGTTCTATGGTACTCGACCGGTTTTGGAAACTCAAAGAAGAAATACGCGTTTTTATGGAAACAAAAGGAGAAGATGTTGACGGACTTAAATACGAAATTGCAAGGACATGCATTGATCATGTCAAAGCTTTCAAGTGTAAGATGATGTTGTGGGAAAAACAGTTAGCAGAGGATAATCTGTCACATTTTATGACTTGTAAGGCATATCAGGAAAGCACAAATGTCCCAATATCATATAAAATATATTCAGAGAAAATGAAAAGCCTTCTGGCAGAATTTGAGAAGCGTTTTCAGGATTTTAAGACCAAAGAAAACAATTTTTCTCTATTTACTGGTCTTTTCACTATCGATATTTTTAAAGTTCCCCCTCACTTGCAAATGGAAGTAATTGAGATTCAGTGTCAGACCCTTTTAAAACGAAAATTTGATCGTGTTGGTACATTCGAATTTTATAGGTACTTGCCTGTTCAATACCAAGAAATGAGAAAATTTGCCTCTAAAATCCTTTCAATGTTTGGAAGTATCTGTAAGTGTGAACAACTATTTTCTTTGATGAAAGGAAACAAATATCCCGCAAGATCGCGATTGACGGACGCACACTTGGACGCAGTTAATAAATTCGCGCCACAAATAGACAACTTAATTAAAGACAAAAGATGTCAAATATCTGGCAAAAGAATTTAATGTTTGTAGTTTTTTGTAATGTCCTTGTTATTGGAAATTTAATAAACAGACTTGTCCTATAATAGTACTTTTTCTCAAGATCTTCAGTACTTTGTTGTCTTCTTTAAGATAAAGTTTTGCGGCCTACCTAGTCGATGGTCTTCATGCTTTTGGCCCACCAGTGACTTTGAGTTTGACATGGCTGTTCTAAACCATAGAGCTAGTCGTTTTTTAAAAAAATGAGAGGCGTACATATTTTTATTAAGAAAGTCAGGGATGGTTACCCATACCTATGCCCATGATTGAAATGGATACTATAAAAATATAGCCTTTAAATACCTTTGAGGTTGTACCAGATCTTAATCAAATAATTCTTACTATTTCGGAATTACTAAGGAAATGATATTTTTTGGAAAAACTTTAATACCTTGTATCTAGAAAAACAAACATCTGCATGCCCATATTTATATGAACTTTCGTTTAATTCTCTTTTAAAGAATCTCGCTTTAAACGTTGGAGCATGTTTTTTGAAACACCCTGTATATTATATTAAAATTTTTAAACTAAAAAAAAATAAAGCGAACAATAAAATTTAAAAAATGTATGTATAAACTAAGTTCTTATTCTTAAAAATATTATTTACATACGATATTTAAAGGGCGCCAAAATATTTCCGGCACGCGGGCGCCCGATAACATTTGCAGGGGCCCTGTTCCTCTTACATATAAAATATTAACTTGTACAAGTACAACATCAATAAGAACTATTAATCGGTTTGCAAACGATGCCATATGGTAGGAAGTGCTAAATATCCAATAAAATTAATAGTGCGGCCATGGGGCAGCGTGAACACGTCTAGTATTTTTCTATTTTTTCAGAATAATTTAGAAAAAATGCTTAGTATATTTAGGTGTATTTTAGTAGATTTGGTAGGAACTTCCTTTCTTGTGACATCTGTTGCAATTTCTATGTAAAATAGTCCCGTTTCAAAGCTTGTTATTAATATTTCTCTCTAGAATGTACTGGATGGGTTTTTGCTGAATGTATTTCTATTTTTCCTGTTATATGCTTAAATTATTTAATGCCTAAAATACATTTAACCGGATACTTGTTCATGAGGTAAGGCGGCAGCCAGTGGCGTAACTATCGATGCGTGAGAGAGCACAGAGCGCCGGGACCTTCCTGCCAGGGGGGCCCTTGGGCAATGACGGAACTAGCGCAAGTGGGGGGGGGTACTGATGGCAAAGTCATCAGTTATTTTCCGGCACTGTTTTTCGGGTTGCTTCTTTTTATATAAGGATTCTGCAAAACTATGAATGATTTTCTTTAGTCGTCAATTATTTTCTGTAAGTGCATGTAGGGGGCCTTTGTCGAAAGCTGGGCGGGAGCCCAAAGTTTGTAGTTACGTACTGGCGGCATCCGCGCTGAATGAAAGAGACGTAATATTTGAGGATACCACAAATACAGTCGAATTTACGGAGAAGAGGTATTTTAATACGACCAATAACTGTGGGCGATCCAAAAAACCTATGGGAGAGTCAAGTTTTTAAACAAAAAAAAAGAAGAGTTGCGCATATCCTAAGCTCAAACACCTATGAGGAAATAACTTTTGCGGCAGTAGTTGCTGTTCGGTCATCTGGTAGACGAGCTTCCAAAATAGTTAGTGAGATACGTCAAACGCCTGCTGGTAAAGCACCTACTATTAAAAAAGGTTTAACGACAGAAAGTCCTCGGGGATATATTCGGGGATATACCAAAAATGAAACTTTAGCGCTTTTTGTTGACTGTAAACTGACTAAACAAGCATACAATATTTTAAGAAGAAGTTCTAAAGATTAAGTCACGCTCTTTATCCTTCTTATTTTATGTTACAAAAAACAAAAGCTGAATGTTGTCCTGCCGATAAATTTCTAAATATTACTGAAACACGAGCTGAAATACATCTGCAAGCTCTTATAGATCTAACAGCAGAGCGGCTTGTTTCAGTCTAGGTGACCGTAATAAAGCAATTAATTTTATCATCGAGTCAAAGAGACTTTGTTTTATTAAGTAAAAGTTCCGGCCATAGCAGATATAAACAAAAATTTCATAACAGGGACGCTAATGATAAATATTTATTTGTTTTTTTTTCGTCCCCCTTAAACTTCATCTTTAGAATAATTCTTCAGTGTGTGCTTGGGAAAACGAAAGAACTTCCTCTACTAGATATTGTCGACCCATTAAGTTTATGTTTGCTAAAGAAACGTCTGCCATCGTTAAGTTCGAAACGACGACCGTTCAGGAAGAGATCTTTAAATTAAACCCTACAAAAATGAAAATTGAGAACGTAAGGTTAAATATTTATCATCAGCTAATTTTGACAACACTAACTCTAGTCAAACCTGCTATATATGCGGAGCTTCCCCAAAGACTATGCATCTAGATGTGGATCTAAATCTAGAAAAACCCGAATGTTTGGCCTATCTATACTCTACATGGGTGGACTAGGTGTTTTGAATGCTTATTACATATCATTTACAAGCTAACGGTTCAGTCGTGTCAGGTTAGAAAAAAAAATTTAAAAGCAGGAATCACAATGGAAAAGACATTGTTTGGTACCAATCGGCCACGTTTCGGAGGAGGCACAAGAGGCGAGGCACAAAGACTGTAGGAGATTTCGCGAATATAACACTCAAAAGGTATGTCGTAGTACCACGAATAAAGACTTATTAGGAATGTTTTTGATAAGCTCCGACCCAGTCTTAGACATTAGCTTCTGTATTTTTAAAAATTTTCAATGTAAAGTCCTGATATTAATAATTGGCCGCTTCTGCTGTTTCTGGCGATAACGATACAAGTGTTGGTGATAATGATAATTATAATCTTCATTAATAATTTGGCAATAAAACAAAGTCTCATAAACAAATAATTGTATAATAGATAGTAGACGTAGGTAATATTCCAATATTTTGATCAGGTTAGTGGTTTAGATTTTGATCAGTTTAGAAGTTTAATTGTTTGTGAACTGCATTCGTTGCAGTGCATGTTTATGTAACATGCACTGCTATAAAATAAAATAGTTTTTGAAAATATGGTTTTAATTTTTTATATCAAAGACAGGGTGCAACAAATTCGAATTGTTGCATAGAGATCTCGAAAATTGTAAAAGTTACGAAGTTGGATAAACGAAGTCAAATTTCAACAATATATTGGTCAAAAAATGCTACTAGCAAAAAAATCGAAATCGCAAAAATCTGGAGTTTTGTAAAATCACGAACCGGTTTCAATTTTTCCCAAGTTTTACTACATGACATTCAGTTTTTCAAATAAGTACTCTCTTGTGATGCCTTACGAAATACTCAGAATTTTTTGTAAATTGTTTAAACATCGTATTTCTTATGATAAGAATATATTTATTTTTTTTTACTTTTTGGACTTCCTGTACATTTTTAAAATACGTCTCTAATATTCCCACATCCAGTGCCAAAACAATATTTTTCTTAATTACGATAATTTGACCATAATCGCGCAAAATATTTAGATAACCCTGTATATTCAAATTCGTATAATTAACTGGTATACTTTTAAATTATTAATAATAATTCTATAGAAACCTATTTCACAATTCATTTATAACAATGCCAAAAACTGTTCAAAAGAGTTATGTCCACCTAGTTTGCCAAAATTGCCCACTGGGTCGGTTCAATGAGGTATGTGGAAAATACATGCAAGGTACACAGTTTTCATTCAGTAATAATGATTAAACGCAACATCATATTAAATAATGTTTTACTTATTATGTGAATGTTATTATATTTTACCAATACCCTCAAATAATTTAGGGCAGTATATTCTAATATGCTTAATGCGTAATAATTAATAATTAATATGCTCGGAACAATTAATACCTACAATTTTAAATTGACATGTTTGACTGGCTGTACAAGGATTACGTTGAACACAATCTGTTAGTTTTATTAAATTTAGTTTTTTAGTTTTGTCGTTTAGTTTCTATTAAATGTAAGCACATATTTTTAACCAAAGCGTACCTGACTTATGTTAAACATATTCAAGTTGACTTGTTACTATAACAGACGTACTTTAAATTAAATGTAAACACATTTTTTAACTAGTAACTAGAGTGTTCCTGAATATGTGATAACAGTTCTGTGAAGTCTGATATTTAGGTAGTTAAAACAAAAATATTAGTTCTAAGAATTTGTAGGCCTCAGTTAGAATCTCGGATAATTGATTAGTTCTTAAAGTAGATATTAGGAATTCATTAAATAACACGCTTATATTTCAAGTTTAAGTACTGAGGTACTCATCACTTCTTGCATTAATTAACTAATAAAATAATAAATAGTTTAGGTACTGAGATACTCATCACTCGTTGCATTAATTAACTAATAAAATAATAAATATTATATTATGTACGTTTTACGGATTCATAACAGTAAGTTTTTAAGTGGCTGTACGACAAAAATAAAAGTCACTGCTACAAATTTTTCTTCTATAACTAATGGTTTATTAAAACACACAGTATACACATTTATATACAATATTAAAGAATTGAAGAAAATGGTTTAAACTAAAGAAAGAAGTGGTGAGATATACAAAGAATTTATTTTTGTTTTTTGTGACAACGAAATTTACTGATTTTGAAATACCAAAAAAACTTTTTTTTTTTTTTTTTACTTTTTTATGAATTATTTTATAAATTAATCGAGCTTTTAGCTTTTAATTGGATTTAATGCGCGAACGCCGAACGAGCTTGAGGCTTCCGCGAAGCTCTGTTATTGAATATGAAAATAGTATGATGAATTTTTACATAGTTAAGTGTAAAATACATAAATACGTAGTCAAACATTTTGCGAGAAACGTAAAGCTGTTTCAGTATTCATGTCCAGTAAATTTATTATTGACTGACTATAATAAAACTTAGGTTGGTTTTTAGTAAAAAAGAATGGAGGGACCCTTCGTTACACGCCTTTAATTTTTCCTAAAACGAATGTAATCCAATTCAAAATATGAAACAAAAACTTTAAATGGAATTTTAACATTATATATCATTCCCCATTTTTACCTACTTGTACGGCACGAGCAGCAGCAATATTTGAATTGAGAAATACTCTTTAGTACCTTTTCAGTTACTTCTAAAGAGATGAAGGAGTAAATCTATTTAAAATCTAGAATAAAAAATAAAGTTTCTTTGAAAGACATATTATATATATATATATATATATATATATATATATATATATATATATATATATATATTCCCAATTTTCACTCCCTTGTACCACACCGACAGTAGCAATATTTGACAGAAATACTCCTTAGGACCTTCTTAGTTTTTCCTAAACTAACTAACCCCATCCAACATCTGGATTAAAAAAAAGTTACTAAACGGTATTTTAGCATTATATATCATTCCACGTTTTTACCTCTTTGTACGGCACTAACAACAGCAATATTTAACAAAAGTAATCTCTAGTACCTCCCCAGTTATTTCTAAAGAGATGAAGGTGACAGCTTATTTAAATTCTGAATAAAAAATAAAGTTTCTTCGAATGCCATTTTAACATTATAAATAAATCCCCGTTTTTATCCCCTTGTACGGCACTGACAGCAGCAATATTTGACAGACGTCGGTCGGTCTGTAAGTTCGCGGCATAGCTTAAAAACTGCTTACCCGATTGACATCAAATTTTTATCAAAAATTAAGGGTGGAATGGGTATGACCTGGTAATATTTTGGTAAAAATCCAAAATGGTGAAACAAAATGGCGGCGTAGTGAAGTGTTAAAAAAATTATTATGAAAAAACTGCTTATCCAATTTATTTCAAATTTTGCACAAACATCAAGTATTATGTTGGAATCAACTGGTAAAATTTTGGCACGAATGCAAAATGGCGGTATAATAAAATATTTAAAAATGCAGCCTGATAAAACTACTTAATGTATTGATTTCAAATTGTGTGACATAACCAATTGTGATATATGGGCTGGCTCAACTAGTAAAACCGTGTTACTAATTCAAGATGGCGAAACAAAATTGCGGCCAAATATTTTTTTTGTAATCGTGAAGAAAATCACCCTCTCAAGATTTACATATCTTCACGTTTTAGCGTCCCTAGATGACAAAAAACAAGTTTTATCAATTCCGTCGTCCGTGTGTCGGTCTGTGTGTCAGTTCGCGAAATAGCTTAAACGCTACTTACCAGATTGACTTGACCAAACGTTAAGGGTCATATGGGGATGGCCTGATAATATTTTGGTTAAAATCCAATATGGCGGAACGTTAAAAATTTTTGCTAGAGTGGTGTATTATTTGGGATTAAGATCCAGTAATAAAAAAATATTTTTTTTAAATTCTCGACTTTTCACAACTTAATTGTTGTATCCTCAGGACATATATATATATATATATATATATATATATATATATATATATATATATATATCTTATATCCTGTATGAAACCCATATTATCAGTACTTTTACTTCGTTGTTCCGCATATATTACCCAGATATTAAGTTTCTAAATGGTTTTCGTTAACAATCCTTTTCTTGTAATGTTAGAGTGGTGTATTATTTGAGGTTAGGATCCAGTAAAAAAACAAAAGATTTTTTTAAATTGTCGATATTTCGAAACTTTATTGTTGCATCCTCAGGACACATATATAGATTCTATATCCTGCATAAAACACGTATTTTCAGTCTTTACCTACTACGTTGGACCGCAGATATTTCCCAGATATTAAGTTTCTAAATGGTTTTTGTTAACAATCCTCTTGTTTTTATGTTAGAGTGTTTTATTATTTTTTTCAAGTTTAGTTCATTTTTTTATAAACTTTTTTATTTCAACCTTTTTAGTTTGATCTATACGAGTTTTATCGTAAAAATGAGGTTTAGCAAATGGTCTACTGCAGAATTGAGATGCGAGAGTAGAATATTAAAAAATTTCTTGCAAAACAAAATGGCCCCATTCCGCCATTTTTGCTATGGGATCAATCCGGTAATATCCTGAATATCCCCTGAAAATTTCATCTAAATTGGTCAAACTAGTAGGTCCTTAGTAAGTTGCTACTCTAGAATTAATTTTGCTCATGGGGGCGTAGCAATATTAATAAAGAATGAGGAGTCTGTTTATTTTGGTGTTTGTAGAGCAATCGAGGACTTTCCAACAGAGGTGGATTGTGAGCTGTGTGCTGAATCTGAAGAATATAATTTGCTTTTGGTAACGGTATTCCGTTCTCGTTTGGGAGATTATAACATTTTTTTTAATATATTTGTACAAATCTTAAACATAATTTTTTTAAAAAAACATATAATTATTATAAATGGCGATTTCAATCTAGAAGTTAATACAGCCGACAAAAAAACTTTGGAATTCATTGACTTAATGAAGTCGTATAATCTCCATTATACTATCAATACTGTTACCAGAGTAGATGCATGTCTGGATAATGTGTTTTGTAATCTAGATGTGGGAGATTACTCTTCATATACTTTTGATTGGTTTCTTTCTGACCATCTAGGCGTGGCAATTGAAATGGATGTTAATCCAAGAATCCAACTGACTGTACCATCTGTCTGTAGGCCTATAAGTGAGCGAGGTTTGTCTGAATTTTACCTTTTAATAGGAAATATAAATTGGGACTTTCTGCAGGGTCCACTAGCTGTGGAGGAGAAGAGTGAAATGTTTGTGAGTGTTATTAACAATTACTTTAGCTGCATTCCCTGAGAAAACACTTCGTAGGAAACAGAATGATGTACAGATAATTTTTTTTAATAATGAACTAAGAAAGATGAGGGATAATCTGGCTTTAATGCATGAAGTTTATAAGCGCTCAAATTCTAATGTTTTAAAGCAGGACATAAGAGATTATCGTTTAAATTATAAACATAAATTGAAGAAGCTAAAACTAATGCTCATGATAGATTTATAAGAAATGCTGGAAATCCTTCTAAGGCTTCATGGCAGATAGTGAATAAATAGAGATGTGAAAAAATTAAATAGGACCATTTTTGCACTTTAAATTCTGAAAACTTCAATGATTTTTTTGTTAATGTTCCCTCAGATATAGTTTATAATATTCCGCATTCATCCACTGATTGCTTATATAGGCTAAATTTGAATGATTTGCCTTCCCTAGAGTTTCGGAAAGTGACATATATAGAAATAAGAGATATCATTTTTTCTCTTAGAAACACCCCTAGTCGCGATTATCATGGTATTAGCACGAGAATGCTTAAGTGCGTTGCCAACATTATTGTTTATCCACTTACCAAACTTATTAATCATTGTTTAGAACAGGGTGTCTACCCGTCAGTATTTAAGGTTTCTCGTGTCATACAAGAAAGGAGATCGAAATGAGGTGTTTAACTATCGCCCTATTTCATTGGTGCCTCTATATAGTAAAATCTTCGAAAAGGCTCTTAAAGTAAGGATTGCAGAGCATTTTGATAGGAATAATTTATTTAATAAACAGCAATTTGGGTTTCGCCAGGGAATGTCAACAGTGGTGGCAATTAACAAAATTATTTCAATAATTACAGACGCTTTTGACCATGGTGAGTTTGCTTCTGTACTACTATGTGACTTGACAAAGGCTTTTGATTGTGTTTCGCCTGAATTGCTAATACCCAAATTAAAATAATATAATTTTGCAGAAAAAAGCCTCGATCTAATTTATTCATATATGACAGGTCGCTACCAACAGGTAGAATGCAATAACAGAACCTCGAGCTTAAAACCTGTCACATATGGGGTACCCCAAGGGTCGGTGTTGGGTCCGCTGCTATTTATGTTAATGATTTAGCAGCTTGTGACCCTACTGTACTAAAACGGGGAAAAACATTTTAGAATTGCAGACGAGCATGGGTGATACACAGTTGAGGGTGTCAGACTGGTTTCATGCAAACAACCTTAGCATGAATATAACAAAGACTGAAAACATGACGTTTACACTTAGTACATCTTTTAACAGTGAGAATAATCCAGGAGCTGTTAAATTCCTTGGTGTATATCTAGACCAGAAGTTAAACTGACATTCTCATATTAATCATTTAACAAAAAAGCTCTCATCTAATATTTATGTACTGCGGAACCTACTCAATGCTGTTTCGGGGAGTGTTCTTCTCATGACTTATCATGCCCTTATTCAGTCCCACATTTCTTATGCCCTGCTCTCTTGGGGACATGCAGCGGAATCTGGGAGAATTTTTGCCTTGCAACGTAGGGCAGTAAGAGTTGTTGGAGGAGTGCCGTATCAGGCGGATTGTAGAGGCGCATACAAACAACTTAAAATTATGACTCAGCCCTGTATGTACATTTGTGAATGTCTTAAATATGTTAGGAATAATTTGAGTGAATATGTTAGGTTAAATGAGATTCACTCATATCAAACTAGAAATAATGATAACTTTTTAATCACATCCCATAGAATTAACAAATCTAGATTTGCAATAAATTATCATGCTCCTAAAATGTTCAATATGCTTCCTAAGAATGTAAAGGAACTAACACCAAAAGTGTTTTTAAATAAGATTAAGTGTTTTCTTTTAGACCAAGCATTTTACACCCTTGATGAATTTTATACTTTTAATTTTAACAAGTCTGATTGTAATCTTGTTTAATTTTATTGTATTTATTTCTGTTTCTGAACTGTTCTCTGAACTGTCTGTTTATTTTAAAGTAATTTTAGCTATTTTCTGTTTGACATTTGCTGTATTATAATCTTAATTAAGTACAGGCACTATATATTTCTTTTTTTTTAGGCTTAGTATCATATTGACATGTGCAAACATTTTGTAAAAGCATGAATAAATACTTTGAATTTGAAAAACTATCGCGGAGTAATCGATGTACAAACAAAAAAAAACATCTATTTTTTAAATATGCTTGCTATGGAACCACTCCGGCAATATCCTGAATGTCCTCTGAAAATGTCATCCAAATTGGTCAAACCATCGCGGAGTAATCGTTATACAAAAATAAAAAAAAATACATAGGGTGAAACTGATAAGCATTTCCGTTTTATTCATACCGAACGTTCATTTTTCGAAAATGTCAAGTAAAATACTGGATTCTGAGGTTGCACATTTTTAAAATTACCCTGTATATAAAGAGTCTCTTTATTCTCTTCTACTAAAAACCAACATAGTTTTATTATTTTATTATAGTCAGTCAAGTCAATGCTTTGAAGTGACGTTAGGCGAGATGCGCGTCGGCATACCGGCCTTGTAAGGGTATCGTGATTTGTACGTAAGAAGCGTATGTCTTGCTACGCGATTTATGTAGCAAAACTAGAACCAGAACCAGGGTTCTGGACCGTTGGTTTATTTACCATACGTGGCTGCACAGTGGATTTTTATTGTAAACTAGGTGAACACAAATCATATTCAAAAGTTATGACAGAAACATTTTTAAAACATTATGCATATTTCATTTAGCCCTAATCTGAAAATTTTTTGCATCCCAATCAAGTTCACACAGGTTTGGAAAGGCCGCAATTGTTTCATATAAACAAACGTTAGTTGCCATCAACAAACTGTTAGATGTGGTGAAATATATCGCTAATTTTGATGAATTTGATTTTAGTTGTTGGTCCTTTCGCTTATACCAAGTTGAAACAGTATTAGTAGTGTACAGTTGTGGATATATTTTTTGTTAAATCCAAGATTGTTTTAACATCAGTGCATCTTAGTAAAGGAAGGGACGGTAAGTGAAAACATAGAATGTTTTAAGGTTTCGCAAGCCAAAAAGTATATCAGTTGCACGAATTTCAAAAAAAGAGTTAAAGCGTTAAAAGCCACATTGTTTAAGATTATTTTCACACCAATTTCTCTTTGCGCTTATGCCATATTCTTTTTTTTTTGCCGCTATGACTAGAATCTCATGAAGAGAATTATTTGCCAAATGGCACAATTCTACTTCTTCAAAAAAAAAAATCGGTGTATTTTGTAAAAGAACGAAGTAAGTAAAGTATGGTTTCACAACAAACTACAAATCACTGAAAAATTATAATAAAACATTTTTCTGCAGGTCTTGAAAGAAAATGGGACATATCTCATCGGAAAATGGGGATATTCTTAATTAAATACAAAACTTAGCTGTATGAAAGAGACGTAATATTTGAGGATACCATAAATACAGATGAATTTACGAAAAAGAGCTGTTTTAATACGACCAATAACTGTGGGCGACCAAAAACCTCTCGGAGAGTCAAGTTTTTAAACAAAAAAAAGGAGAGTTGCGCATCTCTTAAGCACCTATGAGGAAATAATTTTTGCGGAAGTAGTTGCTGTTCGGTCATGTGGTAGACGAGATGCTTCCAAAATAGTTAGTGAGATATGTCAAACGCCTCCTGATAAAGCACCTACTATTAAAAAATGTTTAACTACAGAACGTCCTCGGGGATATACCAAAAATTAAGCTTTAGCACTTTTTGTTGACTGTAAACTGACTAAACAAGCATACAATATTTTAAGAAAAAGCTCTATAGATAAAGGTCACGCTCTCTATCATTTTTATTTTATGTTACAAAAAGCAAAGCTGAATGTTGTCCTGCCGATAAATTTCTAAACTCGAGCTGAAATAGATGCAAGCTCTTATATATCTAACAGCAGAGCGGCTTGTTTCAGTTTAGGAGACCGTAACAAAGCAAATAAAAAGAAACGCCTGCCATGGTTAAGTTCGAAACGACGACCATTCAAAATTAAACCCTACAAAAATGAAAATTGAAAACGTAACGTTAAATATTCATCTTCAGCTAATTTTGACAACACTAACTCTAGTCAAATCTGCTATATATGCGGAGCTACCCCAAAGACTATGCATCTAGATGTGGATCCAAAACTAAAAAAACCCGAATACTACAGTTTTGACCTGTCTATAGTCTACATGGGCATTCGTTTTTACATCAGTTATGTAACATGCACTGCTATAAAATAAAATAGTTTTTGAAAATATGGTTTTAATTTTTCATATCAAAGTACAGGGTGCAACAAATTCGAATTGTTGCATAGAGATCTCGAAAATTGTAAAAGTTACGAAGTTTGCTAAACGAAGTCAAATTTCAACAATTTATTTGTCAAAAAATGCTACTAGCAAAAAAATCGAAATCGCAAAAATCTGGAGTTTTGTAAAATCAGTTTTTCGAACCGGTTTCAATTTTTCCCGTATTTCTTATGATAAGAATATAAGTTTTACTACATGACATTCAGTTTTTCAAATAAGTACCCTCTTGTGATGTCCTACGAAATACTTCGTATTTCTTATGACAAGAATATATTTATTTTTTGTACTTTTTAGACTTCCTGTACATTTTTAAAATACGTCTATAATAGACCCATATCCAGTGCCAAAACAATATTTTTCTTAATTGCGATAATTTGACCGTAATCGCCCAAAATATTTAGATAACCCTGTATATTCAAATTCGTAACACCCTGAATAATTAACTGGTATACTTTTAAATTATTAGTAATAATTCTATAGAAACCTATTTCACACTTCATTTATAAAAAGGTCAAAAACTGCTCAAAAGAGTTATGTCCACCCAGTTTGCCAAAATTGCTCACTGGGTCGGTTCATTGAAGTATGAGGAAAATACATGGAAGGTACACAGTTTTCATTGAGTAATAATGATTAAACGCAACATAATGTTAAATAATGTTTTTACTTAATATGTGAAAGTTATTATATTTTACCAATACCCTCAAATAATTTAGCGCAGCATATTCTAATATGCTTAATGCGTAATAATTAATAATTAATATGCTCGGAGCAGTTAATACCTACATTTTTAAATTGACATATTTGACTGGATGTACAAGGATTACGTTAAACACAATCTGTTAGTTTTATTAAATTTAGTTTTTTAGTTTTGTCGTTTAGTTTCTATTAAATGTGAGCACATATTTTTAACCAAAGCCTACCTGAATTATGTTAAACAGATTCAAGGTGATCTATGTACTGTAACAGACGTAGTTTGAATTAAATGTAGACACATTTTTTAACTAGTCTGAATATGTGATAATAATTTTGTGAAGACTGATATTTAAGTAGTTCAAACAAAAATATTAGTTCTAAGAATTTGTAGGTCTCAGAATCTCGGATAATTTATTAGTTCTTCAAGTAGATATTAGGAATTCATTAAGTTACACGATTATATTTCAAGTTTAGATACTGAGATACTCATTACTTGCTGCATATTTTAACTAATAAAGTAAGAAATATTATAATAATAACAGCCACTTATTTTATTTGCTGACTGAAAATAGTATGATGAATTTTTACATAGTTAAGTGTAAAATATATAAATACGTATTCAAACATTTTTCGGGAAACGTAAAGCTATAGCAGTATTCATGTCCAGTAAATTAATTATTGAAGTCTCTTTGAATGGCATTTTAACATTATAAATTAGTCTTTCTTTTTACCCCTTTGTACGGCACTGACAGCAGTAATATTTTGCACTAGTACTCTCTAGTATCTTCTCGGATATTTCCAAAGACATGAAGGTGTAACCCCATTCAAAATCTAGAATAAAAAGATAGTTTCTTTGAATAGCACTCTAGCATTATATATCATTGCCCGTTTTTACAATTTTTTACGGCTCTGACAGCAGCAATATGACAGAAATACGCTGTAGTACCTTCTACAGTTATTTCTAAAGAGTTGAAGGTGTAATCCCATCCATAATCTGGTTTAAATATATAATGTTTCTTTGAATGGCATTTTAACATTATATATTCTTCTCCGTTTTCACCTTCTTGTACGGCACTGACAGCAGCAATATTTACAGAAGTACTCTTTAGAATCTTGAGTAAGTAACCCTATCCAAAATCTGGAATAAAAAATTAAAGTATCTTTGAATCACGTTTTGACAGAAATAATTTTTAGCCACTTCCCAGTTATTTTTAAAGAGATAAAGGTGTAACCCAGGGTAAAAAAAAGAATTTGACTCCTTGAATGGCATTTTAACATTATTTATTTATTATACTGCGTTTTCATCCACGGCACTGATAACAGTAATATTTAACACTACTTCTTAGTTATTCTTAAAGAGATGAAGGTGTAATCTCATTGAAAATCTGAAATAAAAAAAAAGTTTCTTTGAATGGCATTAACATTATACATTATTCCCCGTTTTTACCCCCTTGTACGACACTGATAGCAGTTATATTTACCAGAAGTACTCTTTGGTATTCTCTAACTTATTCCTGAAAAGATGAAGGTGTAGTCCTATTCAAAATCTGGATTACAAAAAAAGTATCTTTGAATGGCATTTTAACATTAATTTTATTTTTTACTTAATAATTGTTTTCAACCCCTTTTTGGTACATTTTTAGTGAGTGGCGTATTCTGAATACCTTCCTGGAGAGATTACATTAAGCGACTAAAAAAAAGGTCCTATGTTTTTGTTTTACTACAACGTATAAGCTTAACTCCCATGAAAGTCAGCGACGACTAAAAAAAACCTCTTTTTAAAATTATATGTCGAATAATATAAATTGTATAGATGCGGATGCCCTGCGAACGTAATTGGTCGCTGAAAACAGCCGCTAATTTCACGGACATCATATATTTTGGTAAATTAGTAGTCGAACACTATGAGTGCTTCATCAAAGGAAAACCGAATCCAATAACGAAAATCATTTAATTGAAACTGGTCATACTTTAGTAATAATAATTTTAAAATTTTACACAAAGAAAATAAGGGTCATACATTAAATATACTGAAACTGGAGCCTCTAGAAATAAATAAACTTAAACAAAATGTTTATTGAATGAGCAGATGGATCTGAACAATTCACCCTTTTGTAATATAGTTTTAAACCAGTGGGTTAATTTTATAGCTGGTAGGATAAATTTACTTTTACTGAAGAAATCCGTTTGTTAATTGTATTATTGCAAGTAGATATATAAATACATGGAAAGGTATACTTTTGAGGTTTGTTCATACGAGATGTTACGTGCTACTGGGTAGGGAAACATATCACGTCGTATGAAACAAATATAGTTGTATAAAAAATAATTTTATTTTTATATTTTACATAACACAACTCTTCTTAGTTTTTACTTCCCTCGTAAAAGGTATGTATTGTAATCGTGGAAAAATCACCCTCTGAGATTTTTTCAGATCTTCACGTTTCAGGGTCCCTAGATGACGAAAAACATGTTTTCTCAATTCCGTCGATCTGTCTGCCTGTTCGCGGCGTAGCTAAAAAACTACTCATCTCATTGACTTCAAATTTTGGTCAAAAATTAACCGTCGTATGGGGATGACCGGGTAACATTTTGGTAAAAATCCAATATGGCGAAATAAAATGGCGGCCTAGTAAAGTGTTAAAAAAATTATTATTAAAAAACTACTCATCCAATTTATCTCAAATTTTGCAAAAAAATCAAGTATTATGCTGAAATCAAGTGGTAAAATTTTGGTACAAATCCAAGATGCATTAAAGGGGGCGGAACAAAATGGCGGTATAATAAAATATTTAAAAATGCAGCCTGAAAAAACTACTTCATGGATTAATTTCAAATTGTGTGCCATAACTAACTGTGGTATAGGGCTGGCTCAACTAGTAAAACTGTGTTACTAATTCAAGATGGTGGAACAAAATTGCGGCCAAATAATTTTTTTGTAATCGTGAAAAAAATCACCCTTTCCGAATTTACAAATCTTCAAGTTTTAGCGTTCCTAGATGCCAAAAAACATGTTTGATCAATTCCGTCGTCCGTGTGTCGATCTAGACATAGCTTAAACGTTACCAGATTGACTTCAAATTTTGACCATTAAGGGTCATATGGAGATGGCCTGATAATATTTTGGTAAAAATCCAATATGGCGGAACAATGTTAAAAAATGTTTGCTAGAGTGGTGTATTATTTGGGATTAAGATCCAGTAAAAAAACATTTTTTGTAAATTGTCGACGTTTCACAAGTTAATTGTTGCATATATATATATATATATATATATATATATATATATATATATATATATATATATATATATATGTATATATGCAACCGATATTATCAGTACTTTTCCTTCATTGTTCCGCATATATTACCCAGATATTAAGTTTCTAAATGGTTTTCGTTAACAATCCTTTTCTTGTAATGTTGGAGTGGTGTATTATTTGAGGTTAAGATTCAGTAGAAAAAACAAAAGATTTTTTTTATTTCTATATCTATATATATATATATATATATATATATATATATATATATATATATCTAAAGAAAACTAACTTATTCAATTGCATAAATTAATCATCCAAATTTTAATTAAATTAACATAGATTCTTTGAGTGTACTGTTACAACTGGGTAAATAAAGCAATAAAAAATAATAAAAAATTTAAAGAAATAAAAAGTTTTAAGAAGTAAGTCTATTCATTGTAGGTCAGACACATTGTAATGGCATAATACCTACTTGACAAAATGGTGAATGTCAAGATATAGTTTATTTTCAGAATAAATCTAAACCTAAGATTATATTAAACATTAAGTTTATTTAAAACACATTACAGTAAATATTTTCTTCTTATGATGTAATCAGTCTTCTCAACTCACAAAGGGGTTGTTTTCACTTGCCTCGCCCCTGGCAATAACTGAATTAATGTAGTTGGTAAGAAGGCCAGATTTTAATCAATGACATACATACTAACTTTCTAGAGCTTACATCTTGTTGGTGATCTTATTACATAGTGGTCGTCCCTGGGCATACTAAAAATAAAGAATTTTCTTAATTACTTTCAAAAAAATTAATACTCTTATTTAAAAAAAAAGCAATGAATGAAATAGATATTGCACTACTTAGAAAAATAACCAGGTCCTGGTGAACTTATGCTATTTGAATTTTAAAAAGAAAAAAAAATTATATATTATTTAAATATAATATTACATATTATTTTTAAATAATGAGCCCATATAATTTCAAAAAAATTGATCATACTAAATGCTTATTTGTGGAAGTATTATTCTAGCTTTATCTTAGGCATGTTATAAATATATTTGATTTAATCAGAAGTTGTACCATCTATACATTTTTACATTCCGATAAAACTTTAAATTCTATGAATGTCAGTTTTTAAATGTTTAAAATCGGACAAAAAATGGCAGATCTATTTAGCTGGCCATGTCACAAATATTAATGCAAATTTTAACAGACTTCAAAAAAGGAGGTTATCAATTTGACCCTATGAATTTTTTGTATGTATGTACATATATTACTCTGCGATGGTTTCAACAATTTTGATGAAATTTTCAAGGAATATTCGGGATATTGCCCGAGTGGTCCCACAGCCAGCATATTGGCGGAATGACGCTATATTAAATATTTATTCGACGCAATAAAAGCGTACACTCTTTTATTAGGAATTTACATTGATATATATGGTTATTTGTTAATTATAACTTAAAATAAAACTCATATAAATTGAATTAAAAAGGATGAAATAAAAAACTGTATAAAAAAATAAAACTTCAAAAAATGCACCTAAAAATGGAAAATAATATTTTATTCCATCTGGAAAATTTTAGTCTGTGAAGTCAGCTCCAAATTAATAGAGATAGTAAAACATTATGCTCCTAGTATTAGACATCCAAACACTCATTACATAAATATAGTTTTGTGATTAGGTAATTAAGAATAAGTTTGGTTTCGATTTCACAGACACAAGGTATGGGATTCACTTCTGGGGCGTTTCTTCACAATTTCTACTTCAGAAAGCTTTGTTCTCCAAACAGAAATTTTTATAAAAAATAAAAAAACTTTCAAAAAAAAAGAAAACTAAAAAGTAAAAAATAATATTTTATTCCACATTGAAAATTTGACTTTATGAAGTCGTCTTCAAACTTATTCTTAATAACTTAATCACAAACATTTATATAATGTGTACCTACATATATGGGAATAAAATATATTAATATCTATTAATTTTTACATTCCGATAAAACTTTAAATTCTATGAATATCAGTTTTTAAATGTTTGAAATCGGACAAAAAATAGCGGATCTGCAGGCATTTTCTTTATTTTGTTTAGATGGCCATGTCACAAATATTAATGCAATTTTTAAAAGACTAAAGAAGGAGGTTATCAATTTGACCCTACGTATTTTTTATGTATGTACAACGATTACTCTGGGGTGGTTTCAACAATTTGGATGAAATTTTCAGGATATTCCCGAAGTGGTCTCACAGCAAGTTTATTATAAAAAAGTTAAAGAATAGCGGAATGACGCTAGATTAAATATTTTACTCGACGCGAAGCGTTCACCATTTTATCAGGAAATAACATTTTTGGCTTTAACTTCACAAACTAAAATTTTAAAGAGGAAATAAAATATTATTTCTCTTTTAAGCACTTTATTTAGCTGCCTATTTAACAAATTTTTCTAAAAGTTTTCTTTGTAAGAAAAAAATATTTTGAAAAGGAGAAATGCCTCATTTCTAATAAAATATCTAATTATTTTGACATATGAATTACCTCGCAGTTCTGTATTTATTCTCAGATGGATCATAGAACCATTCCTCACTGCTATGTCTGTCTACTCATAATTTTATATGCAAAGCTGATTTTCATTTTTTATTGTTGTCTAAGATTCATACCCCGATTTGCCAAGATGGAGTCTACTGTGGATGATACATCCATGAATTTACATGGTTTTCCTAATAATAATAATCATGTTATCAACCAAATACAAATGTTTTTGTTGAGGTTTTTCTTTTAACTAACATTTAGTGTGCACTATACATTAAAAACCCGATATATTGTAGGAAATCTGAAGAGGAACATTTAAGAAAAAAATGTATACCTACACAAAAAAAGAATCTAGGTGACTTACCAATATGAAATTTGTACATTACAATATACTTTCTGATTATTCTGATGTCCTAATATTGATAGTTCTTTTAAATTGCCGAATCTAACTTTCTAGTACTCTCGTTCTTGAAATCGCATTTGAATGGGCGAAGAGCTGAGAATTCAGGACGTATCCGGAACACAGTAAAAGCTTGCATTCTTGCATATTATTTCTGCATGTTTCACAACCGAACCAACTAACAATTTACATCATGTTAGTAAAATTTATTTTATTGTATCCCAACACTGATACGACGCAGTAAAATTAATACGTAGCTATTTGCTATTTTTATAAACAAAACTTTTTGAGAACGATTTAAAACTTATTATTTAGGAATATTAATAACATGTTATCAACCATAAATAAAAAAAACACAATATTATTTTACTAATATTTTCAGAACTATGTACTTCATCTGAACAATAACGCACTTTGGCAACAGTGACAGAAGTTTCTTACGTCATTGGCGTACATATTTATGTATTTCGACGTTTAAGGCCAAGGACAAATTCCATGCATTCCAATGTGTCGGGATTTCGACTGTTAGCGCCAGTGACGGTTATGTGTAATGTAGGTTCGGGCAAATGTCTTTTAGGGGTATTAACTGTTTGGGCCAGCGAAGTTTAGGGCCAAATACATCGAACCTATATATATATATATATATATATATATATATATATATATATATATATATATATATATATATATATATATATATATATATATATATATATATATATATATATATATATATATATATATATATATATATATATATATATATATATATATATATATATATATATATATATATATATATATATATATATATATATATATATATATATATATATATATATATATATATATATATATATATATATATCTCTATATATATCTATATCTATATATATATATATATATATATATATATATATATATATATATATATATATATATATATATATATGGTTCGATGTATTTGGCCCTAAACTTCGCTGGCCCAAAGCAAATAGCTACGTATTAATTTTACTGCGTCGTATCAGTGTTAGGATACAATAAAATAAATTTTACTAACATGATGTAAATTGTTAGTTGGTTCGGTTGTGAAACATGCAGAAATAATATGCAAGAATGCAAGCTTTTACTGTGTTCCGGATACGTCCTGAATTCTCAGCTCTTCGCCCATTCAAATGCGATTTCAAGAACGAGAGTACTAGAAAGTTAGATTCGGCAATTTAAAAGAACTATCAATATTAGGACATCAGAATAATCAGAAAGTATATTGTAATGTACAAATTTCATATTGGTAAGTCACCTAGATTCTTTTTTTGTGTAGGTATACATTTTTTTCTTAAATGTTCCTCTTTGGATTTCCTACAATATATCGGGTTTTTAATGTATAGTGCACACTAAATGTTAGTTAAAAGAAAAACCTCAACAAAAACATTTGTATTTGGTTGATAACATGATTATGACATATAGTTGTGTTTGCATTTTTAGGAAAACCATGTAAATTCATGGATGTATCATCCACAGTAGACTCCATCTTGGCAAATCGGGGTATGAATCTTAGACAAAAATAAAAAATGAAAATCAGCTTTGTATATAAAATTATGAGTAGACAGACATAGCAGTGAGGAATGGTTCTATGATCCATCTGAGAATAAATACAGAACTGCGAGGTAATTCATATGTCAAAATAATTAGATATTTTATTAGAAATGAGGCATTTCTCCTTTTCAAAATATTTTTTTCTTACAAAGAAAACTTTTAGAAAAATTTGTTAAATAGGCAGCTAAATAAAGTGCTTAAAAGAGAAATAATATTTTATTTCCTCTTTAAAATTTTAGTTTGTGAAGTTAAAGCCAAAAATGTTATTTCCTGATAAAATGGTGAACGCTTCGCGTCGAGTAAAATATTTAATCTAGCGTCATTCCGCTATTCTTTAACTTTTTTATAATAAACTTGCTGTGAGACCACTTCGGGAATATCCTGAAAATTTCATCCAAATTGTTGAAACCACCCCAGAGTAATCGTTGTACATACATAAAAAAAATACGTAGGGTCAAATTGATAACCTCCTTCTTTAGTCTTTTAAAAATTGCATTAATATTTGTGACATGGCCATCTAAACAAAATAAAGAAAATGCCTGCAGATCCGCTATTTTTTGTCCGATTTCAAACATTTAAAAACTGATATTCATAGAATTTAAAGTTTTATCGGAATGTAAAAATTAATAGATATTAATATATTTTATTCCCATATATGTAGGTACACATTATATAAATGTTTGTGATTAAGTTATTAAGAATAAGTTTGAAGACGACTTCATAAAGTCAAATTTTCAATGTGGAATAAAATATTATTTTTTACTTTTTAGTTTTCTTTTTTTTTGAAAGTTTTTTTATTTTTTATAAAAATTTCTGTTTGGAGAACAAAGCTTTCTGAAGTAGATATTGTGAAGAAACGCCCCAGAAGTGAATCCCATACCTTGTGTCTGTGAAATCGAAACCAAACTTATTCTTAATTACCTAATCACAAAACTATATTTATGTAATGAGTGTTTGGATGTCTAATACTAGGAGCATAATGTTTTACTATCTCTATTAATTTGGAGCTGACTTCACAGACTAAAATTTTCCAGATGGAATAAAATATTATTTTCCATTTTTAGGTGCATTTTTTGAAGTTTTATTTTTTATACAGTTTTTATTTCATTCTTTTTAGTTCAATTTATATGAGTTTTATTTTAAGTTATATTTAACAAATAACCATATATATCTATGTAAATTCCTAATAAAAGAGTGTACGCTTTTATTGCGTCGAATAAATATTTAATATAGCGTCATTCCGCCAATATGCTGGCTGTGGGACCACTCGGGCAATATCCCGAATATTCCTTGAAAATTTCATCAAAATTGTTGAAACCATCGCAGAGTAATATATGTACATACATACAAAAAATTCATAGGGTCAAATTGATAACCTCCTTTTTTGAAGTCTGTTAAAATTTGCATTAATATTTGTGACATGGCCAGCTAAATAGATCTGCCATTTTTTGTCCGATTTCAAACATTTAAAAACTGACATTCATAGAATTTAAAGTTTTATCGGAATGTAAAAATGTATAGATGGTACAACTTCTGATTAAATCAAATATATTTATAACATGCCTAAGATAAAGCTAGAATAATACTTCCACAAATAAGCATTTAGTATGATCAATTTTTTTGAAATTATATGGGCTCATTATTTAAAAATAATATGTAATATTATATTTAAATAATATATTTTTTTTTTCTTTTTAAAATTCAAATAGCATAAGTTCACCAGGACCTGGTTATTTTTCTAAGTAGTGCAATATCTATTTCATTCATTTATTTTTTTTTAAATAAGAGTATTAATTTTTTTGAAAGTAATTAAGAAAATTCTTTATTTTTAGTATGCCCAGGGACGACCACTATGTAATAAGATCACCAACAAGATGTAAGCTCTAGAAAGTTAGTATGTATGTCATTGATTAAAATCTGGCCTTCTTACCAACTACACCAATTCAGTTATTGCCAGGGGCGAGGCAAGTGAAAACAACCCCTTTGTGAGTTGAGAAGACTGATTACATCATAAGAAGAAAATATTTACTGTAATGTGTTTTAAATAAAGTTAATGTTTAATATAATCTTAGGTTTAGATTTATTCTGAAAATAAACTATATCTTGACATTCACCATTTTGTCAAGTAGGTATTGTATGCCATTACAATGTGTCTGACCCACAATGAATAGACTTACTTCTTAAAACTTTTTATTTCTTTAAATTTTTTATTATTTTTTATTGCTTTATTTACCAGTTGTAACAGTACACTCAAAGAATCTATGTTAATTTAATTAAAATTTGGATGATTAATTTATGCAATTGAATAAGTTAGTTTTCTTTACATTAAGGGTCAGTTATCCAAAAACTATTTAACCTTATTCATATCCTCAATTAATAAATACTGCACTTCTTCCCATGTATTACTGGGGAAAATCAAAGTGGAGTCATCAGCATAGGCAATGACTTTGGCCCCTCGAGCCAAGATTACAAAGAGTGTTGATATACGTGTTAAAAAGCACAAGACGCAGCACTGTACCTTATGGTACTCTAATTTTGATTTCTTTAGGCTGACTCATAGCTCCTCCTCCTACTTTAACATAATTAAGTAGATACATTCTGAAATCATTCAACACGGATTCACATTCACACATCATATAGCTATCCACAATGTCCAGTAACAAAGATATATAACTTTTACAAATATTTGTGATTAAATACACAAAATGATTTAAAGTATCATTTTTTAAAATATAGCTATTATTGTTATATTCAGGGTTAGGCTAACTCCAGACTGACTCAGAAAAATTCATAAAAACTCTCAATACATAAACTTAATTAAAGTTATCATAACAAAAACAGTTGTCTGTATTTTAAAAAGAAGGCAATCTATCTTGTTAATATTTTCAGAATTTGAAAGCTTGCTTGTTTAGCTTTAAGAAGCCAGTTATTTTGATAACTTCTTCAATTTGTTAAAAATAGTTCGTTCACACCTTAAATGTAGCTTCAAAATCCACCTAGCATATTTAGTCAAAGTAAGGGTAGCTGTAATTAATTTCTTATGAAATTATTTGTAATCACAGACTTAAATTATTCATATTGTTAAAAAGTGATATGATTTGTAGAATTTTAATCAAAACCAATGCAAACTAAGCTTCAAAAATGATCATTGGAAATTGAATATCAGTATTTTTTTATTGTAAGGTTAAAAAACTCACAAAATTATACCTGGCTTCAAAACTGTTTTTGTAAAATTAATAATTTTGGTCTGTTGCATTTGGAGAAACTGAAAGAGCAAAACATAATTATAGGCTTTGTTTACTATATCCGAGCTAGGCCCTGAAGAATGTTGTCACACCAACCAAGTTATTTGTTTGAAATTGTTTTTAAATAATTTTAATAAGAAAATTGGATTTATATTGTATTTAATAAATCAGTGGTTCACCTGCCCAGACAAATTGGCATTTTATCACCTTAACAAAAATATCGAACCTTATATTTTTTTTATTTGAATTAATCTGTGCAGGTAAATTTTACTCGACTTCCAAAAGGAGGTTATCAATTCAATCCTATTATTTTTTTTTATGTAGGTACATCGAGTACTCCTGATTTGACCAATTGCGCCCAAAACAAAATATCTTACATTCACCATACTATCAGGAAAAAAATATGCCTGTTAATATCATGATTTGAGTTAATGTCACAAAGTTCAATTTTACTGATCATTTTAAATTTTAATAGTGAATATAGCTAGTTTTCTATAAATGTGTAGAGATGGCACATTTTATGTAATATTAATATGGTGATTGTGGTTAGCTACTTATTTATTTTGGATGTCAATAAGCTTTACCAAGTTTAGGTAGGTAGTAGGTAGACCAGGTAGTATATATATATATATATATATATATATATATATATATATATATATATATATATATATATATATATATATATATATATATATATATATGATTACTATGCATCTGGGCACAAACATATTAATCAGTAAAATTATGTGTTTTATTTAAAAAATTACAAAACTTATTCCTAGCTATTATATATTATATTTATTTTAGCACTTAATTTTTTCTTTTAGGGTTAAACTTACATTTTACTTCTTTTAGTATCTGAGTTTTATTACCTGACTGTATTAAATATTTTAAGATTCATTACTTAACTATTGTTCTATGTTTTGTTCTGTTTGTGAGTATTAAGTGTATTTTCTTTTGTAAAATTATGCTTTTTTTGTATAATAATATATTAAGTAAAAACAAACATTGTGAAATTTTAAACTATAACAATAAAATATATTAACAATGACAGGCAAATAAATAGTATTTTTATCATCTACAATGATCAATTATCATCTAATAATGTACGGGAATATTGATTATAAATAGAACCCTCAATTTTTTTATGGGACACCCTGTCTATTATATGCCCATTAAATAGGCATCTTTTTGCTAATCTTAAATATGTTAGATTTGATACCTTTACCTTTAAAGACAAAGGAGAAAAACCATGCCATAAGAGGCAAGTTATTCATATCGGTGTTATGTTTTCTCTAACATCTCTTATAATAGGTATATTGTCAATTTTCTCAGTTGTGTTTCACGATAAATGTTTCAAACCAATATACCTAGTATAATTATAATTAGCAAGAAGAGACCCATTTGATGGACATATACAGGGTGTACCATCAAAACAAAAAAAAATTTGTCATGCTTTTCCGAAAAAACACCCAGTATAGATAGAAAATAATGGATTCAAAATCTATAACTTCTACATTTACCAATTTTTTTTACAAAAAAGTTAAATGAACGTTTAATTTATGATCAATCAAAATTCATATGTAATCATGAAATGCTTACTTCATTTTGAAGTATTCAAGATTTTTGTTTAATTATATAATATGATTTGCTCTTAAATTCCAATGGGATTTGGTTATATATTTTTGGCACCATTTATTATTAGTTTATTTTGACAAATAATGTCATTATGTCAAAGTCAGTTAAATAATATTTAACATATAATGTTTAAACTAGATGTCAATTAAAAAATATTTTTCTAAGTCGGACATTAAACAAGGCACTACAGGTATTATATGGGATAATGCTTTCAGTCAATGTCTATCCTTCTTGAAACACTGTCTCAACTCAACCTTAAGTATTATTAATCTTATAATATGATACCTTAATGTACAGCTGATTTAATTGTGATATGACAGAATCTATGTATAAAGCTATTGTAGGATACCTTTTTTACTGGTTTGGAACTATTTATTTAAAATTAACATTTACTTGAATAAAGACTATACCATAATTTTTTCAACAATACGCAGTCTTATAAGTTTGACAGCCAGTTCCCAACATATGGTAAAATCAACGATAAGATCTAATATTTTTAGGAAATTCTATAAGATTAGGCTATAAAAGTTTATATTTTAATAAGTTAATTGATAAAATAATTTACAAGATCTAAACTACTTTATACCAGTTAATAAACTTAAGAACCTGAAAGCATGAAATTAATTGAAGGTATCTTCGAAAGACTTTTGTTCTTTATAATTATATCATCTACCTAACTTTTTCTTAAGCCATACTTAGATTTAAAAAAAATTAAAGGTGAGATGTGCAATATCTTGCATACTTACTAAATTAACTTATTACTCAATTGTGTATACCAACTGAAGAAAATATATAAATAGGCCACAGTTAATATTTTTAAAATATGGGGAAAAAAATCTTCAAATTTCTAATCCACTTTAGCTATATATCTTTAATCAATATACAAAATATGTGAAACACTTTACAGTAACAAAAAAAATTATTAAAGATAAAATTAATAATAAAGTTGACCCTACATTTATCATATGGTGCATCTTTTTTAGTTCTTAAACTACACACTTTCTCAGCAACAGTAATTGTAAGTACTCAAGTATCACTATAATATACACGTCACTACTATCGGCAATGCACATATGAGCAGAACTAACTTCCTAAGCCTTGTCTACGATACCTATATCAAACATCAAGAAGACTTGGTCCTAAAACAAATTATAATTAATAAAGTACCTGCACGAATAACAAGCTTAGGGAAAATCATTAACAATCTTATAAAATACTAATCAATATGTCTGATAAAAACTGATTTTTAGATAGGTATTTGCTTGGGATCAGGATACAACATTAAAAAACTTAAAAAAAAAGTTGAAATTATGTGTCTCAAAAAGTTCACAAAACATATTAGTTAAAAGATACATGTTCAAGCATCAAGGCTTTTGTGGATTTTTATATGGTCTTTAGTAGACAACTTTGTTTTATTTTTAGGTAGGGAACAATATCCACATTAATAACAGATGGGGACTCAATCTTATATACTAACAAATAAGATTATCTGAGTGTAAGAGTCCAAAAACTGAAATGGTTGCAACTTTATACCATATTCACACTATTCTAAAATAAACATACTCACTTTATATGTAGAAGCCTTGTTTATGTATAGACAAGGGTAGAAGGTTTAAAATCATCTCAATGCAAACATGCAATAACCTCTTCCTGGGCTTTCCAACAATAATTTTTTTTTCAATATTCAATCTCCATTAGTCCATTAATTAGATATTATCCTGTGATAAACAAATGCTTTATAATAAACCAAAAAAAAAACAGTCAATATACGGTTAACAACAAATATATTTATTTTTATCAATAAAACTTGACAACACAGCAGGCCTATTTAAAGAATTTTTAGCCAGTAGCGTAGCTCGCCAATTCGGTATTTAAAGTGTCGGGCTAGCGGCGCATTCCACACATTCCAATCTGTCGGGATTTCGACGGTTTGGGCCAGTGAAGTTTCGGTCCACTAACTGTTTGGGCGGGTGTGGTTTAGGGGAAAATACGCACTACCTTTTTAAGGTTAGTTTGGTTAGAAAATTTGAGGTTAGGATGGATTGTAGGTTAGGTTTGGTTAGGATATGTTAGGTTAGGATAGGTTATGTTTGGTTAAGATGGGTTAGGTTTGGTTAGGATATGTTAGGTTAGGATAGGTTAGATTTCGGTAGTTTAGCGTAAAATATTAGTTTAATACATCTATGATTCTAATTTCAAGATAATCTCGAAAACGAGAAAATATTCTCACCAGCAATTTACTATTTCAAAAACATTTTTTCATATGTACCCGACAAAAACTGGGGAAAATTTACTCTTACCCGTTTACCCTTCTTTCTTAATCTTGCGATGTTGCCACATTTTCCAACTTCTTTACTGACGTGATTATTGTGCAATATTTAATATTTTTATACATTTGAGGTTATGTTGTTGAAAAAATCTAATTTTTCACGTGTAGAACTGCTTTCTTACTTAGTGTAGTATGTACAGAGATACTTCCTTACATATTATACCCCACCCAGCACCCCATTTCACTCCACGAGTCCCGAAAGTTTGTCAATTTTTTATTAATTAACGAAGCAATTTTTTTGAAAATCGCAAGTGGATTTGCAGTTTCTGTCAGCATTCTAATAAATGAGTATAAATATTTTTGCAAAAATCGATAAAATGGCAGAAAACCGGATACGGCACTGTTACCGTTTTTTATCTTCGTAATCGGCATCAGTAAAATTCCGACTACAAATAAAGATATTTTTCATGTTATCCTCCTTTATCGATCCTTTATATTTATAAATTTTTCACAGAAATTTACCAATTTCCTATCCGGCTCTTTTTTAGGAAACCTTAAAGGCATATAAAAAAGGAAACCTCTAAATTTTAATTATAGTATTGTTGAAACAAATGTATATGATACAAAAGAATTATATTAATTACCTATTTAAAATCGCATCATCTTTCAGGGGATCTCGACGAAGGATTTCTTTTTTCCTCCCATTATAAAATGAACAATAATACTTTATTTATATCGTATACTTACAATACGAATTGACCAATTTTTGTCAATAAATTTAATTTAATTGGTTTTAAACAGGAATGTTTAACAAGAATTTCATATTTTAAATATTATGAATCTTGAGAAATGTCAGTTTGGTAAACGTCAAGTTTCGATTCACCTATCACAAACAAGATATTCGACGCATGCGCAGTATTCACTGTGCTACGGAGACAATTGTTTCCATAGGCGGCGTTAGTTCCTCAGTTTTTCTTTAAAGCTCGCAGTATAGTAGTTAATATGTACCGGGTGAGTCAATGATTGAAAAAAGTAAATTTACGTCGAACAGGTACAATTTGGAAACACACTGTTTATGCTATGGGATACATATGTCAATCGCGCTCATTCTAAAAATATTTTGAATTATACGGGGTGCGTCAAAAAAGTAGGGCTGCTAAAAGTTGTATTTTTTTAAATGGGACACCCTATATTTGACTTGATTTTTAAATTCTACATAAAATTCTGACACTTTTTTGTATAACATGTTATATGGCTAAAATTGATACTTTCTTAAATATTTGGCTTTAAACGAAAAAAAATATAAATTTGATGCACATCTATGATTGGCAATATAACGCCTAGTTGTGCCACTAAAAATAAAATATTTTGCTTCTGCACAAAATAGGCATGGAGTAAAGGACTGCTTTCGTAATATTGAAGATATTAAATACAGGGTGTACAAATTTAAATGCCAACTTTAACATATTTAAACCAATTTATTTCAGTTTTTTTTAAATGGAACCCCTGTATATTTTTATTTATTCTTTTTAAGCATAAAAAATTTACAACTTTTTACATTACATATATTATATATCTATCTTCAATAGTTTTCACAATATTTTAAAATTTCCTTTTTTTGCGTAATTTAGAAAATTACCAACTCGATCAAAGTAGTTTTAGTAGTAGCTGTCAGTAAAACAAAAGTATTTAATATGAATACAATAGTTTATTATCTAAAATTAATCCAATGAAAATTTAGTTAATATAATAATTTGTTAATAAAATTGCTACAAAAACAAATTATCTAATTACCTTAAGATTTTAACATCAGAATCTACAGTGAGCAAGACTATAAGAAAATATAAATAACATCCACTAATTAACTTTCATATTACATTAAACCAAGAGTTACACGCTGAAGATTTTAAAATCCGTGTTAAGTTTTGTAACCCAATGATAAGGCGAGTAGGGCCATTTCCGAACTTTTTAGACAATATTATGTTTTTCGAATGAATCTTACATTTCAAAGCAAAGGAAAAAGGGGTCTACTCGTCTAGTTTGCAATAAGTAAATACACTTCAATGAAGGAATACATTTAGATAGTCGAAAACTTATTAATAGTTACTAATTTTTAAAGTATACAGAAAAAAACTCTTATCAGACTAAAAAAAAAAGCTTTTAAAAGTTAATCAACTGTTTTCATAGTTATATTTTAAAAGATGCTCAAATAAGCGTCCGCCTTCACGAATACACAATGTCGAACCTTTTAATAATATTTGGCCTAGTTTTAACTAGCATGTCTGGTGATATAGTGGCACATACATACCTGATTCGTTCCTGATGGTCTCCCTTGCTGTAGGTGGTTGGGTGTAAACACGATCTTTAATATAACCCCACAAGAAAAAAATCTAATGGAGTTATATCGCAAGATCTGGGTGGCCATTCGATAAAATCGCTACGACCAATCCATTTTTGACTAAAATTAGCGTCCAAAAATTCACGAACGTCCCGATGGTAATGAGCAGGTGCACCGTCTTGCTGCAGCCAAATGTCTCTTCTTTCTTCTATGCTAAGTGGTCTGAGAAGAATAGGCAGCTCAACGTTCAAAAAATCTAAATATCTTTGTCCGTTAAGTGGTTCTTTAAAAAAATACGGACCTATAATATGGTTTCCAATGATTCCACACCAAACATTTAATGACCAGTGATTTTGATGCTGTACCTCTCGTACCCAGTGGGGATTTGTTATTGCATAATAATGCATATTATGTCTGTTTACAGCTCCATTGCTTCTAAATGTAGCTTCATCTGAAAACATGATAATCGCTAAAAAGTCCGGATATGCTTCTATTCGCCTTATCATTAAGTTGCAAAAGTTAACACGCCTTTCAAAATCTTCATCGTGCAACTCTTGGTGTAATTCCATATGATATGGATGATATTTATATCTTCTTGTGGTCCTGCTTACTGTATAATGTGATGTCTCAGTTAAACTAGCAAGTTGTTGACTACTTAAACTGGGATTTTCTTCTATAATGAAGTAGAATTTCCAACTCTTCATCTTGATTTGTAGCAATTTTATTGACAACTGTTCTCTTCGAATATGCCACATTGCCACTAGCATCAAATCTCCCCATGACATTTTGAAGGCCACTTTAGAAGGAGCGCGTCGATCCGGATATTTCGCAAGGCAATTTTTTTGAGCTTCACCCAATATATAGACTATATCTATCCTTTCATTTTGTGAAAAAATTCGTTTTAAATTAGACGAGAATACGAAAGACGAAATACGATGCACTAACAACAACACGTTTTTGACATTTCATACATTTAGTCGCCAGTTGCTATAGACTGTTTTTCCATGGCTACTTTGATTGATCGAGTTGTTGATTTTCTAAATTACGCAAAAAAATGAAATTTGAAAATATTTCGAAAACTATTGAAGATAGGTATATAATATGTTTAATAAAAGTTGTAGATTTTTTTTATTCTTAACAAGACTAAATAAAAATATACAAGGGGTTCCATTTAAAAGAAATGAAATAAATTGGTTTGAAAATGTTTAAGTTCGGCATTTAAATCTGGACACCCTGTACGTGATATCTTCAATATTACGAAAGCAGTCTTTTATTCCATGCTTATTTTGTGCAGAAGCAAAATATTTTATTTTTAGTGGCACAACTAGGCGTTATATTGCTAATCATAGATGTGCATCAAATTTAATTTTTTTTTGTTTAAAGCTAAATATTTAAGAAAGTATCAATTTTAGCCGTATAACATGTTATATAAAAAAGTGTTAGAATTTTATGTAGAATTTAAAAATCAAGTCAAATATAGGGTGTCCCATTTAAAAAAATACAACTTTCAGTTGCCCTACTTTTTTGACGCACCCCGTATAATTTAAAATATTTTTAAAATGAGCACGACTTACATATATATCCTACAGCATAAACAGTTTTTTTTTCAGATTTTACTTGTGCGATATAAATTTACTTTTTCCAATCGTTGACTCACCCTGTATATGGGGCAAATCATCGAATAACCTCAATCCTATCAACTTAGCAGCGTTGGAACCATATATATAAAAAGCATATATCGCGTGTTCTGCCATATACTTGAAGCCAAGACTGTGATGTATACAACCTCGCATAAGTCTGTCCTTTATGCTAAGCAAGACCTAACTGCGCACGCGTCAAATATTAAGTTGTCGTTAGTCGGTTTAAAACCGTTGTAACCAATAGAATAAAGGGCGGTATATCTCGTGATTTAATTTTAATTGAGGCATATTTCATAATTCCATCATTTAAAACGACATTAGGACAAGTATGCAAATAATTGTCGTTATTTAATTCATTTTCGAAGATTTAACAATTAACCAAAACTTAACTAACAATTTTAGTATCGAATTCTGTCTACAAATAACATTAAAAATTGAAGGTATATTGTATAATCCTATCATGTTTAATTTATAGTAGGTATAAAATTTACATATATCTTATGTTTTAGGATACTCATTGCTTTTAAAGAATCATATTATTCCTGAACCAAAAGTCTTCATACAATTCATTTACACTATTTGTTGTAATACAGCAAATAATTAGTGTAAATAATACTGTTTTTGTCACTAATTTTATTTACGTAATTCTGAGCAAATTTAAAAAATGTTTTAATTTGAATAAAAACACAATCAATAATAATTATTTTATTATGCTGGATAATTCTCAGCCAAATTTAGATTCTTAAAAATTTTTATATGCTACACTCTTTTGTGAGATTTATGTAAGGGGAAACTGGTTATAAGAATGAAACTGACAATAATAAAAAAAATTAAGATTTTTTTTTGTCGTACCTACTTAAATATAAAATACAAGATCTAAAATCCTCTTTCAAACATCCTATATTATTTATTTTAAATCATTAAATAAAAATTATTCAGTTTAGCTCAACAGTATATTAGATATGAATGCAGCAAAAATTGATTGTGTAGTTACTTGTACTATAATAAAGTAACTTGCCAGTAACATTTACATATTATAAATGTGTACATTTTGAGTGAAAAAAAAATAGCCTTTAAGATATGCATTTCTGAAGGTAGGGATTAGGAAACATTAATATACACCATGTTTTTTTAAATAGTTTTATTTTCAAATATTTAACATTACAAAAACACAACTAAATCTAAAATTCAAAAAATAAAAAAGTACGATATCTAAAACTACAATAAATAAAACTCTGGTAAAATTTACTGGTGTTTAAATAGAATTAACTTAGTGTATTTTTGCCTAATATTGTCATATTTTTGTGACTGTGTTTTGGCTTCATGAAAAAACCTTACATTCAAAAAAGTTTCGATAATTAGTTTTGTTAACTGACTTACATGATTATCTAAAATATCCTGTGATAATATATGATCCTGCATTTCTCGAGAATTGAATGGTTGCCCTACACTTCTAAATATTTCTACTAGTAAATATTGCCTAATGTTTTTTTTACAAAAAGAATGTGTAAATTTTGACGAAAAACTCTCTCAACTGTAAGACAAATTTTACAAACATCTTCAGACAGAAATAATAGTTTTCCCCGGTTTTTTATTTGAATGAGCAAAGCAGATTCATTGTCCGTTGTCAAGTGGTTTGCACAAATTTGACACAGAGTTTTGCATTTCAAAATTTTCATTGTTACAAAACCAGCAATATATTTAACAAAATTTTCTACATAAGGTGTTAACTTCCATAATGTTGACACATAATCATAATCAAACAACTCAAAATTAGGATGTTCATTTTCTGTAATAGTATCTGGTAATTCTTTTCTTTGGGAAGTGGCAAATGAAATTTCAACACCATCTGCTAAGCAATTTGTACCATAAGTAGTACTTATTTCATGTCTTAATAATAATCTTTTACAAGCACTCTCAAATTGCCTAACATTGGGATTGTTATTAAATCCTCCACTACTTCTAACTGCACTAAACAAGGTTTCGAGAAAATCTTGGCTTAATTTATATGACAATAAATAACTTTGACCAAGTTCATTTAACTTTTTATACAATTCAAACATATTACGAAGACAAATAATAAGACCTAAAAAGCCAGTTTTGCGGTTACTCTTTAAAATTGGTATACCAGTGTCAGTTTTCAAACTAGAAATATACATCTCAAATTCTTTTGCATGCTCTAACAAATACTGCATAGTATTTTCTTCAATCAGAATATTTATAAATTATATTTATTTTTTTTTGAAAATTTATTTCTGCAATTAAGCATATCAAAAATATTATTAAAAATATGCCAAAATTCTGCTGTATGCATACAGCCTTCAAATTCAGAAATATGTAATGTATCCACAAATTTAAAAGCATTGTAGACTCTCTCACTAAGCGTTTGAGCAGCCAGTTTTACATTCATTCTGTTTTCTTGAAAATGAATATGTTTTTTTATTAATTTTGTGCCTGCATGTAAACCCTCATTATGCTGAAGCTTAAATAGATTTTCGATATATTCCCATTTGACTTTATTGCCATTTACATCAATGAGAATTTTTTTGTCACCCAGAGTATTTCTTATTAATTTAAGCATATAGCAAGCATCCCAAAACAACCATATTTTTTCACTTGTGGAAGGATTAATAAACCATGGTTCGAAATTAGTGCTACAAAAATCAAAATTTGCACCGAGCGTTGTACACATTGTTAAATTAGCAGGTGCGTCATCAAAAGTAATAGAAAACACCCGCGCACCTGTGTCTTTTATTAGTTCGAAACACCTGATTAACAGATTGGCTCTTTCAGGCCCACTAACTCCATCAATTAAAAAATAACCTAAAGGCACTTTCCAATGCCTGTTCAATCCAATAGCCATGAAAACTCGAGCATTGGTTGCCTCACGGAAACTATCTGTATCTTTTAATAAATCAGTTCCCATGTCCACTCCACCATAAAACTGACCATTGTCATAAACCATTTGTGACCTAATTGACATCTCGTCTTTCACAATGTTTAAATGGACGGGAGATACTTTATTTCTTGAATCAATGGCTGAAAGCGCTTCTTTGGAAAATCCTGGTTTCCCATTTACTACACTATACCATTGCCTAAGTGTGCTAGGATGTGGTAAAAGATTCTTCCAAGTTTTTCTTACATAATTGTATGCCGCTGAGGAATAAAACTGCACTACTGACGACCTTTCATTTTCAGCTGTGTGGAAATTAGCTCTTTAATTGATTCTGGGAGACCACTCTAAAAAAAAAAAAAAATAGGTCAACTAAAACACCACATCAGCGTACTTTTTATATAACAAGTGTGAAAAGTGGAAGTTTCCAAATAAGGAAGTATTTAGCATGAGGTGTTAACCTAGTGCAGAAATTTTTCGAATATGAAAATCATCACTTACACATTAATACTGCACACAATTTTTTCCCTGACCAAAAATAATCTTCCGCAGGACATTTTTTTAATTTACATTTCAACACTTGAAATAGTATATAGCGCAACAAGAACCGAAACATGCACATTTCATATGTGAGTATGAAGTGTGCATTTCGTACATGTTTCACACTATAGTCAAAAATTAAATTAATAATATAATTATGCTTACACACTGTGTAAAATATTATTTCACACAGTGTGACATCACATCGTGAGGAATGTTCAATGTAAGGATGCACATAGATTATATTCATTTTCATAGGAGTCGAAGAAAATCTATTTCTCAATTTGTTAAAAAAAATTTCAAGAAGTGTGATATAAGGTATTTTCTAGCCAAGTTATGAGTGTTTTTTTTGTCAGTTTCATAGGTGTCATAGAATAAAAATATATGTATAAAAAATAAACCTACGAAAACATACCACCAAAGATTCAGCACTATTTTTGCTAACAAGGTTTTTCTTCGTAAGATGCTCAATCAATCCTTCTAAATTACGTATTTTCTTTATTAGTCTCCTATTGCTTTGTTGAAGGATCTTAATTTTTTCCCCTTGTTCAAAAATTTTTCTTTTTGCTATGTTTAAGCATCTTTTGGCCCTTCTTGGAGTAGACACATGTGGACTTCTTATGTCTCCAGTATATCTTGGATCTTTCAGTTTTGGGGTTGGCTCCTGAGTTAGTGTTAAAATTGAGGGAATACTACCAGGTTTCAATGTTAACTTGCCTACCAACTTTTTTGCGTTAGGGTCTATGTAGTCAGTAGGTGTAAAATGCTCAGAACATATCTCTACATTGGAAACACCCTCTTCATTCAACTTACAAAATGCGAACCAAGCAGATCGAGTATTTAGGTTTTTAAGAATCCTGAAACAAAAACGTTTCCAAAGAACTTTACCTAATAAGAGGAAAATCTCTACATTCAGCAATAATAATTTCATTTTTAAAATCAATAGGTGTAAGAAACCTACCTATGAAATGCTACTCCCTTGCTTCTTTCTTTATTGCAAAGAAAGCAACGCTTTTTGCCACCCATTATGGTAGTAATGTAGATTTAAAACTGGAGAGCACTTGTACAAAAAAAAGTTTGTAAACTCAAAGCACTCGACTATACAAAAAACATGGTTTCGGTAAACTATGTTGACACTCTTAAATCTCGTTTATTTTTGTTTCTTTTTGGTTTTAAACACTATTCTAACAGTTCAAATTGAGAAAATGTGTGGAACACTCTCAGCAGCACTCAAAATTTACTTTAAGATTTAATTATTATACAAATCAAAGGTAATTTTGATTTCAAACATCTTTCCGACTGGTTCCATGGCCATGCTTGTTTTTAATTTGATGTGCGAAGTTGCCATATTCATAATTAAAGAAATACCTATAAGTTATAATACACGTAAAACTAAATTGTTTTATAACAAAACTTATAATTAATAAAAATGCGGATTAGGTTAGGTTAGGATTGGTTAGGTTTCCTGCAAAGAAGGCGCGCGCTAGCGCGCCAACCGAATTCCGAGTCTATATTGAAAGGTCGATGTTTCTGTAACAAGAACTATATTGTTAAGTGAATCTGTCCCGCTAACGTTAGGTTAGCCCAGGTTCGTCAATAAAACCTTCATTAAAACTATAATAATAACAATAAATAATTATAATTCTGTTGACCAAATAATTTTTAATTGGTCATTTCATTTCCTTTAATAAATTGGTAAATCTAAAATCTGGCAACATTGCTAAATTTTTCGTTTTAAGGCTGTTAAATTGTGACCAAGTGTGATTTTTAATTAATTTTTTTACGAAAACTCTTGCATATCCCGCAATTTTTATTTTTGAAATGTAATATTGCAAATGGTTACTTTCTGGAAAAAAAAATGCAAAAATCGACTGTCTGGATAGTTTACCGGACCCAAAATCATCGTTCAAATAGTATTAATAATCACACAAAAATATTACAATTTTATTATTCACAAATAACAAAACGGGAAATCAAAAACGAGAATAAATGACACAATTCAGTTGACACATTCGACATTCGATCGATAATCTTGGGGGTGGCGTCGATCCCGTATCCAATAGAAATCTTGTATTATAATCATGCTCAGAAGGACCTTGCTCAACATAAAGGACAGACTTATGGCAAACTCATTTCCCTTTCACCATCCTTACTTCAATTTTAGCTCATTGGGGATTCTTATTTATATATATATATATATATATATATATATATATATATATATATATATATATATGATTGGGGAAATGGTAAACACGCCATATATGCTTTTTATATATATGGTTGGAACGGCCGGAGCTTACATTTCCAATCCAATATATGTTTTTGGCACTGCACTTCGCAACTTGCCAGATTGCTCCCCGTCCGGAGCTTACTCGCTTTATCCGGCGACCCTCGGAGCGAGATACACTTTATTCCGGTTTGGGGACGTTATCGGTGGGATGTCCGGATGGCGAGCTCTGGGCTCCCGATCACCCCGTGTATTTCAAATCTTTAAATTTGACTTTCTTTAAAAACTTTTCTAATGCATCTTGGCTTCCACTAGATGCCCCTTGAGAGTACTACTGGTCTCACGAGATAACCTTTTCTTTCAAGCTATCCCCTTACCCCTCCCACTCCCGCCACATAGCGGCCATTACGCTAATATTCTATGTAGAACTGCGGCAGACGAACGGGATAGAATACAGGAACAACTAGGCCTCACACGTTCACAGCGTCTGCTCCCTTTCTAGCGGGGTCGTTAGTTTCCACTCTGAGCGGTTGAGTCTCCCGTTTCCCCCCGAAATAAAGCAGCAAAACCGAACACGTGGCACCACTTATGTTATCAACACAGAGGTCTGCATTCGACGAGACGAACCGGAAGACTGGAGCTTAGATTAGGAACTCTCTTTCCTTGTCTAAGGGCGGAGACTGGCATTCAGTGTTGCCAGGTTATTACAATTGTAACAAGTTATGGGAACAGCCAACACAGCACCTTATGATGGGAACTGTAACGATGAGATGTTCCACGGAAGATGAAAACCGCTGACATACAATTATTCACATATAAATACTTTTTGTAAACATGTTAAGGCGTCTTTAAGCCACTAACTGTCGTACCAGTTAATTAAAGTCCGTATTTTTTCAAATTTTGAGTTTTTTTAAAAAGTCATTCGTACAGGTAAAACCTAAAACTGGCGCAGTCTGTAGGATTGTCCAAAGCGTTTAATTAACGGTAAGACGGTTAATTTGGACATCCGAAAACGCGAGTGACTCAAGAAATAACCAAATTTGGAAAATAAAAACAAGTCCAGGGATCAAGAGACACACATCGCTCAACGTCCTATTGGCAAAACTTAGGATAGGAAGTCCAGGGATCAAGAGACACACATCGCTCAACGTCCTATTGGCAAAACTTAGGATAGGAAGACCAGGGATCAAGGGACAAACATCGCCCAACCTCCTATTGGCACCCTAGCTTTAAGAAGAAAACCCTAGCTGTAAGAAAATTCAAGACAGAAAAACAAGCATCGTTTCAACCCTCGTAGGCTAAGAAGAAAATCATCATCACCCTAGAAAATAAGTGCTTCAGGAATGGAAATAATAATATTCCTAATGTAAGTCAAAACCATTTTGTATACAATTTTTGCTCACGTGTATATATTGCTCATATTTGCGTATTTTCGTAAAAAAGTGAATTTTAAATACATTTTTCAAATTTTCGCTTTTTCACAAAAATCTATTTTTTTTTAATTTTCCCTAATTTTAATGTCTGATTCTGAACAAGAACTTGAAGATATCATAAATTTGTTTAGACTCACAAATATTACTAATACTAATTTAAGAAATAACAGAATGGAACAACCACAAAATGCCGCAGGCGTAAACTACCAACTATTACGTTTATATATAGATACAATTCCTACGTATGATGGTGACCCACATACACTTTCAATTTTTATAAATAATTGTTCTAGCTTAATAAACAATTTTTATAAAGAAGGCGATAACGCACATAACAATTTTATAGTACGAGCCATCATTGGTAAATTATCAGGTCGAGCGTTAAGTCTAATAGGTTCTAGGATTCACGAATTAAATACGTGGCAAGACATAAAAATTGCATTAGAATTAAGTTTTGGTGATCAAAGAAATTTGGATTGTTTAGTACAAGATTTAATAACATTAACACCTCAAAAAAATGAAACACCATATAATTTCGGTATGAGATGCCTAGACGCACGCTCTTTAATTTTTTCAAAAATAAATTCAATAATTATGACTCCAAACGAAAAAAGAGTTAGAGTACAAAACTATGAAGATTTAGCTTTAAAAACATTTATAAGAAGCTTAACAGGCCAACTACAAAATAATGTTAGATTAAGAAACCCAGATAGTTTAGAAAAAGCAATGTCTCTAGTAATAGAAGAAGAAAATTTTCTTTACAGTCAGAATCGTAGTCATTCATTAAATACACAAAATTTTCGCCCAAATCAAAGAGTAACGCCTATAAATGCAAATATAAATTTTTCAAAACCCATTAATTACCAAAATAATCGAAATACAAACTCGATACCAAATCCCACACAACCAAACTTTAATTATTTAAGACCACCGCTATTTAATAATAATTTTTTCAGACCACAATACCCTAATTTTCAACCAAGACCTATAATACAAAATCAAACACCATTTCAATTTAGACCAAATAATTTCCCAACACAAAAACATCCATATTTTATGCAAAGACCTAGTCAAATAATTAGAAACCAACCGATAAATAATCAACCACAATTTAATTACAATAGAAACCAAAACCAACCCCGAAATCAAATGCTTGATGAACCAATGGACACATCATCAACCAACACTAGACAAAAACCCAAATTTACTGTAACTGAACTACATCTGCATGAAAATCAATATTTTGAACCAAATTTTTATTATCCAAATAACGAAATTGAAAATCAATATTTCGACCAAAATTTTATTAACAACGAAAATTATATATACGAAAATCAACCTGACCTACCCTATCATAATTCTCATTACGACGGATATTATGACCATGAACCTCAGTATTATAATTATTCCAATGCGAATATGAATTGTTATTCAAACGCAGAAAACCCACCGAACGATACACACGTGCAATCTAATATTAATAACTTAGATTATATTTCACGAGAAACTGACAACAGTAAAGATGTAAATTTTATTACGGAGAGCCGAGCAAACTCGATACCTTAATAAACACTAATATTACGACAGCTAATCTGCCTCACATATATGTTCCTGAATTAAATGCAAACTTTTTAATAGATACAGGGAGTACCAAAAGTTTAATGTCTCCAGAAATTGTTCAAAAATTTTATAAAAATTATATTTTTAATGAAAATTTTCAAATTCAAACAGCTCACATGATATCAAATCATAATCAAGTAATTTTTATTCCAGTTTTTAAATTATTTAACGTAAATGAAAAACACAAATTTTATATTTTTGATTTTAGTAAAAAATATGATGGATTAATAGGAGTAGATTTATTAGACCAGTTAAAAGCCGTCGTAGACGTCAATAAAAGACAAATTATAACACCAAATGTTAAGATACCAATAATTTATGAACGCGAGGACGAATCAAAAAAAGAAAACGATTACACACTAAAAAACTATTTCATAGAAATTCCAGCAAGAACAAAAAAAATTGTTAAATTACCCGTAAAATACGAAAAAGGTTTATGCCTTATTGACTATATTAAATTTAGCGATCAAATCGAAACCCCACAAGCTATTACCAATATAGAAAATTATTTTGCTTTTACTACAATAACAAATGGACGCAACGAAGATATTAAGATAAATATTTTCGAACCCCTAGATACCGAACTTTTAAATTGTAACGAACTAAATTTTATAGAAAAAATGGAAATCGATAATGACATCGAAATCAATCAATCTCAAGACAATTTATTGAAATCTAACTTAAAAAATTTGCGATTAGAACACTGCAATCTAGAAGAACGTAAAGCTATTAGAGATTTATGTTTTGAATTCCGTGATATATTCTATTGCGATCAAATACCTCTAACCTTTACAAATCAAATCCAACATAAGATTAGATTGACTGATGACTCACCAATTTTTACAAAAACATATAGGTACCCAGAAATACATAAAAATGAAGTCAGAACACAAATACAAAAAATGTTAGACCAAGGTATTATACAAGACTCTGTTTCCCCATGGTCAAGTCCAATTTGGATCGTGCCCAAAAAAATGGACGCTTCGGGAAAAAAAGTGGAGGCTTGTAATCGGTTATCGTAAGCTCAATGAACGCTCAATTAATCGATATTCTCGATAAACTTGGCAAAAGTCAGTATTTTTCAACCCTCGACTTAGCCAATGGATTTCACCAAATCGAAATGAGTCCCGAAGACATTCAAAAGACCGCATTCTCTACAGAAAACGGGCATTACGAATTTAAACGCATGCCCTTTGGCTTAAAAAACGCGCCATCAACCTTTCAAAGAGTGATGGATAATATTTTAAGAGGTATTCAAAACGAAGAATGTCTCATTTATCTTGACGACCTTGTAATATTCAGTACGTCACTACAAGAACATATTCAAAGACTAAAAAACGTATTTACTCGATTAAGACAAGCAAACTTTAAAATACAACTTGACAAATCCGAATTTTTACGAAAAGAAGTAAACTATTTAGGACATGTCATTACCCGCGAAGGAGTAAAACCAAATCCTGACAAGATCATTGCAATCAAAAATTTTCCCCTTCCAAAAACCCCTAAAGACATAAAAAGCTTCTTAGGACTGGTAGGCTACTACAGGAAATTTTTGAAGGACTTCGCCAAAATAACTAAACCCTTAACCCGTTGCCTAAAAAAAGGTTCTAAAATAATTCACGATCAAGATTTCATTGAATCATTTAATACATGTAAAAATCTATTAATTAATGCACCCATATTACAATATCCTGATTTCTCGAAACAATTTATTCTAACAACCGATGCATCAAACATAGCCCTAGGCGCTGTTCTATCACAAGGAACTATAGGTTCTGACAAACCTATTGCATTCGCCTCAAGAACCCTTAACGAAAGTGAAACTCGATATAGCACTATCGAAAAAGAATTACTCGCAATCGTATGGGCATGTAAATATTTCAGACCATACTTATTTGGCCGGAAATTTACTATATACACAGATCATCGACCCCTTGTTTGGCTATTCAAACTACGAGAACCAAACAGTAAATTAGTAAGATGGCGATTAAAACTAGAAGAATTTGATTATGACATAATTTACAAAAAAGGCAAATTAAATACTAATGCCGATGCCCTATCTAGAATCCAAATCAATGCCATAGAAAACCAATCAATGATTAATAATCCTGGCAATTTTGAACAGGATCAATTCGAAAGTCTAGAATATCTGCGTACTATTGCCGAAAGTTTTAGTACCCTAGAATCAAACCCTCCTATTCAAAACCAACCTTCAACTAGTAAAGAAATAAACAAAAGTCCAAAAAAAATACAAATCTTGTCTGATATACGAGTTAAACCGCCGAAAAAACAACATGAAAATAATTCTGATTTACAAACACAACACTCTACTTTCAACGAAACAACTAATAGAGGAATTAGAATTTTAGACGAAATCATAAATAATAAAGTAAGCCAAATTTTAGTTTTTCCGCATGTATATCCTAAATTAGATGTAAAACAAGAAAATTATGAACATCATAAAATAATTACTGTAAAAATTCCAAACACCAACAATGAACAATTAATTTTACAATTTTTACGAGACTACACAATGTCCGAAAAAACATATTGTATATATTTTCATAGACCCGAACTATATATAAAATTTAATGAAATATATCTTAATCATTTTTCCGAGAAAGGACCAAAATTAATACGCTGTACCAAAATGGTTAACACCATAACTGACAAAGAAGAACAACTTATTCTAACAAAAAATCATCATGAAGGAAAAGTAAACCACCGCGGAATCTTAGAAACTCTAGAATACCTTAAACGCAATTATTACTGGATAAACATGAAAACAACTATTTCACAGTACATAAACTCATGCGACATTTGTCAAAGAGCAAAATATGCCAGAAAAAAGCCTTATTCACCACTAATGCTCACAGAAACGCCTTCGAAACCCTTTCAAGTCGTACATATAGATGTTTTCTTTTACGACAAAAAACTCTATTTAACCCTAGTTGACTCTTTCTCCAAGTTCGCACAAGCGATACTAATACCTGGAAAAAATGCAATTAGTATATCTAATGCCTTAATAAAATACTTTTCTTATTGTGGCATACCTGAAAAACTAATTATAGACAATGGAACCGAATTTAACAATGACACAGTGAAAGAAATATTAAATCTACACAAAATAAAAATTCATTTTACCACCCCACAACACCACGATTCTAATAGCATTGCAGAACGCTTTCACTCAACAATTATCGAACATTTAAGGTTACTAAAAGAAAGTTATCCAAATGACAATGACAATTTAATGGATTATGCAATAATTGCCTATAACAATTCAATACATAGTGCAACAAACTATACGCCATTCGAACTAACTCATGGACATACAAGTTCACGAGACGCGAATGAAATATTTAACCAAAAAGAGTTTTTCTCAGATTACGCTGAAAACCATAAAAATAAATTAAAACATGTTTACCAAAATGTCCAAAATAATTTGGAAGCCCAAAAACAGAAAATAATTTCAAAACATAATTCCGATGGTAACGAAAATAAAGACTTTACCTTAGGACAAACTGTATTTAAACAAAACCCCCAAAATAGAAGTAAGAAAAGTAATAAATTTTTAGGACCATATAAAATTACCAAAATATTAGAAAGGAACCGCGTTGAAATTACACAAAGTAATAACCCTAACAAAAAAGAAACAATACACATAAAGGAACTTAAGAAACCTTCTCGTATTGTTTCAGACTCTTCACCGGGGCCTTCAGCAACCCAGGATACGTAGTATTCGAGAACATGAAAGACAATCCGGGACTATTCCCACACAAACTTGGCAATGCCCAAAACCAAGAAAATATATGGTCATTTATTCAAATATTTGATATATCCAACATAATAAGTCAATTTAATGCACTTCAGTCTCAATACGTACGTACAAAAAACGCATTTGAAAATGAAACTAATATTTCTAATAGCTATAAAAATAATTTCTATAATACCTACAACTTGGCATTATCTTACGAAAATAAAATAATAAGTCAAATTACCCAAATTAATCCTTTATTTAAAAATAGACAAAAACGAGGTCTTATAGACGGATTAGGATCAATAATAAAATCAATAACCGGAAACCTAGACCAAGAAGACGCTCAAAAATATGATAAAGCTATAGAAACTCTATCTAGTAATCAAATAAAAATAAAAACACTTGTAAAAAACCAAATTTCACTTCTAGAAAAATCAATCCAAACCTTCCAAAATGATATCCAAAACTTAACAAAAAATCAAATAATTCTCAAAAATCGAATAAACCGAATTGAAGAATTATTACATACCATGGAAGTCGAAAATATAGGAACCTATTTTTACTTTTACACCGAAATGATAATTTCCCAAATAATTACCGAATTTCAAATAATATACGAAATATTAGAAAAAATACAAATCGCAATAACTTTTTCCAAACTAAATATTTTTCATAACTCTATAATTGAGCCTAACGAGCTTCTAAGAGAAGTAGAATTAATCTCTAAACACTTAACAAATAATAAACTACCATTCGAAACAAAATTAGAGAACATCTTACTTTTTGAAAAAATAATGGAAATAAAAAGTTACAGCAAAAAGAATCAAATAATATTTATAATCGAAATTCCAATTGTTGAAAAAAATAATTATAATTATTTTCACCTATACCCTTTACCGATTCCACAAAATAACTCTTTTAAAACAATAATACCGAATTCTCAATATTTAATAATTAATGAGCAAAACCATATCTTTTTCAATAAAAAATGTAAAGAAATCATTCCTGAAGAATTTATCTGCCAAAATACAAATCCCATAAAAACCACAGAAGATTCCCCATGCGAAACGCAACTTCTGAAATTCTCAAAAAACCTATCCAATTGTCGATTGGTTCCTGTCAAAATCGAGAAGGTCAAAATCCAAGAACTTGAGAATAACAAATGGATTGTGCTTTGTCCCGAATACACAGTAGCCAAGTCAAAATGCGATGAAAATAGTGAAAATATACCCTTACAAGGAAGTTACGTATTAGAACTAAAATATAATTGTGAAGTGCGTATAAAAGACATACTTATTCGAAACTTCAAAAATTCCAAAAACAATTACAAAAATATTTTGCTTCCAAAAATTAATTTTACACACCCGGTATATAAATCCGCGATAGACTTAAAACCATTGAAACTAGACGATGTAGATCTAAAAGACATAAGTGTTATTAAAAGTGCTTTAGAAGTTGAAAAACAAGAAATCAACTCCATCGAAAACACTCCAATTCATTTTAAAACTATTAATGGCTGGACAATACTAATTTACATTATTTTAATTTTACTAATACCATTTTTTGCAATCAAGTTTTATAGAAGGAAAACGAGAAACTTCAAGAAAGAAGAAAATGAAGAAATGAAATTAGAAGAAATCCCCAGCCATGTATCCCCGAATTCTGTAGCCAACCCCAGAATTCTACACTAAGGGCGGATGAGTTATGGGAACAGCCAACACAGCACCTTATGATGGGAAACTGTAACGATGAGATGTTCCACGGAAGATGAAAACCGCTGACATACAATTATTCACATATAAATACTTTTTGTAAACATGTTAAGGCGTCTTTAAGCCACTAACTGTCGTACCAGTTAATTAAAGTCCGTATTTTTTCAAATTTTGAGTTTTTTTAAAAAGTCATTCGTACAGGTAAAACCTAAAACTAACAGATCTGTTACCTTTTGGAGAGATTTATTACTTTTTTACCTTCTGATGAAATCTATTACCTTTTTACGTAAGGCTCGAAATAAAAAAACTAACCTTAATAAGCAAAAAAAAATTATTTAGGAGAATTGCTGAATGACCGAATCATCCTGCAAAAGGAATAAACGCAATTTTTTTTTTTTTTGTAAAGAGCAATGTTTCACTAAAATGGTCTTCAATAAGAATTTGTTACCTTCAAAATCTATTACCTTTTCGAACGCCTCTCTATTACCGTTTGTTGAAACGTTCTGGCAACACTGCTGGCATTATAGGGCACTGCACTGCAACGATCTGTCAGTTGAACGTCACCGATCAGTTATTTTTGACGGGCGTAGGACAAACAAATCGAATTTTTACGTGGTAGTATATGGAACTTTTGTTATTTATTTTTATCTTTTTACCCTAAAATGCCTTCTTTTTGTTGTATTGCAAATTGTGGATGTAGAGGTATTAAATACAATGTTACTTTTATTTGTAAGTTTCAAGAATTTTCGATTTTAGATATGAAAAACGATTGAATGAACTTTCGTCGATGTGGCTGAAGTGGATACTGCAAGAAGAGGATTTACGTACTACTAAATTAAATTAGGCCTAAGTGTGTGCAAAACTTTTCATATTAATCATTTATTAAAATTTACTATTTACAATTTGTACTGTTACATATTTCAATGCAGTATTATTTTTTTATGTTTTAGGGGACTTAAATAATTATCAGTATTTCTATGTACCATCTTGAAAGAGATTTGTTTAATAATTTTAACCATTATTCAACTCCGTAATTATTTTTTTGTTTGGGAAAGCGGGGTAATCCGACTTAAAGTTAACTATGGCCAAATTGCGTTCATTAACCGTTTAGTATGTAACTATAACAGCTTCTTTTTTGACTTTGACATTTTCTCTCTTAACCTATCTGGTATAAAAAGAATTTTAAACAATTAGTAAATCTCTATAAAATTTCATTACCAATATACTGACTTAAAATTTTGCTTGTCTTTATACATAATCACATGCATTATTTAAGTAGGTTTTAATAGTAGTTTGTACCAATTAGAATGTTTCTTTCTGTAGTGTACTTGAGGGAACAAATAAATAAATAAATAGTTCTTAACTTCATTATACAAGTAATAAATATTTTTTTACATTCTATCTTAAACTTAACGAATTCATCATATGTGGAAGCTAGAAGTTTATTACATACTTGAGGAACTAAATAATTAATGTTTTTTATATTGATATTATCCTAGTACCAGTGTGTTAGTTGTGGTCTACAGTTTTTACAATTTTTTTTTATGCATAATAAATGAAGCTTCGATAACCATATACAGGGTTATTGCTTATGTAATACTAAGATTTGCCAAAAGTGTCTGTCAGTTTCAATTTCTCGATAAGTTCTGAAAAAAATAAGACAGGAACAAAATGTAACTATTTTTTTTAGGGACTCCACGGTATAATCTTATCTTAGAGTGCACATATATAATAAATTTTTTTCTAGAAATAAGTAAGGTTGTCTATTAAAGAGTAAAGGTTTCATGATGCTGAAAAAAATTGAGTTCTTGTACACTCGTCTTCAGGTTTATTGTAAAGACTACTTTTTATTCTTATTATATTCACTCTAAAAATGTTACATATTGTTTCACTCTGACATGCATGACAATTTATTTAAATAAAAACATGATTGTTTTATTGATATATGTTTTATTTATAAAAAAAAGTATATGTACTGGGTGCAGTACAAAATATTAAACACACAGATTAAACTAAGTTTAACTTGGATATACATAATTAAGTTGAACAACTAGGTAACTAGCAATGTCCATATTTGTCATTTGAGAAAAGTCTTTTGGATCTACACTACAAAAGGATCTAATTTTTAATTATAAAAATATTTTGTTTGCACCACTCGGCGACTTCGGCGTTCTTATTTCGAAGCTTCAAAAAGTATTCACTTGTCATAACTAAGTTTAAAGCAAATACACGATTGTAAAAGAATGGTCCTGTACAAAAAAATGCACTAAATATAAATAAAAATACTTGAAATTTGCTTTTAAATTATCACGGACTCATATGGTAAAAAACCAATTTTTGTCCTACGCTTAAACAAGGACTTTTTCATTGTCTAAGGCCCTACGTCAACGCCAGCCATGTTGACAGCAGTCAGCTGTTTTGTTGGACCCTTAGACCTTGTCTAAGGTTGGACCGCCTAATTGGGCACTCCAACGATCTGTCCGTTAAACGTCACCGATCAGCTGTTTTTGACGGGCGTAGGATAAACAAATCGAATTTTTACATGGGAGTTTTGTTATTTATTTCTAATTATTTCTATTTTTTTAACTTAAAATGCCTTGTTTTTGTTGTATTGCAAATTGTGGATGTAGAGGGACAAAACACAATGTTACATTTATTTGTAAGCTTCAAGAATTTTGAATTTTAGATATGAAAACGATTGAATGAAGTTTCGTCGATGTGGCTGAAGTGGATTACTGCAATAAGAAGAGGATTTACGTACTACTAAATTAAATTAGGCCCAAGTGTGTGCAAAACATTTCATATTAATCATTTATTAAAAAGCTAAAATTAATCTAGCTAGTTAACAATTATTATGATTCTCCATCGAGACTGATTGAAAATCTAATCGTTTGAAAAAGTTATATTACATTTTGTACCGTTACATATTTTAAGGCAGTATTATTATTTTATGTTTTAGGGGACTTAAATAATTATCAGTATTTGTATGTACCATTTTGAAAGAGATTTTTTTAATAATTTTAACCTTTATGTAATTATTTTTTTGTTTGGGAAAGTGACACTAACTAAAAGACTAAAAGAGAGTTCTTAAATTCATTATACGAGTAATAAATATTTTTTTATATTCTATCTTAAACTTAATGAATTCATCATATGTGGAATCTGGAAGTTTATTATGTACTTTAGGAACTAAATAATGTATGCTTTTTACATTGATATTATCCTAGCATGAGTGTGGTCTACAGTTTTTATAATTTTTTTAATGTATAATAAATAAAGCTACGATAACCATATACAGGGTTATTACTTACTTAATATTAAGATTTGCCAAAAGTGTCTCTAGGCAAAACCTATGACCGAATAAAGAAAGATCTTGTTATGCATTCAGGACAGAAGTTCTTAAATTATGAAGGGTGAAAATTCCAGACTCAGGATTACAAGTAGGATAAAGGTTTAGACACTACAAAATTTTTGATTTTCTCGATAACTTCTCAAAAAAATAAGACGGGAACAAAACATAACTATTTTTTTAAAGGCTCGCTCCATGGTATAATCCTGTCCTAGAGTGCAAGTATATAATTGTTTCTAGACACAAGTAAGTTTAAGTCTAGTAAAAGGTAAAGGTTTCTTTGTGCTGATAAAAATTATTGAGTTTCTTTACACTCATCATCAGGTTTATTGTAAAGACAGCTTTTCATTCATATTCTATTCACTCTGAAAATGTTATATATTGTTTTACTCTGACATGCATGACAATTTATTTAAATAAAAACATATTTGTTTTATTAATATGTGTTTTATTTATAAAAAAAATATATGTACTGGGTGCAGTACAAGATATTAAACACAGATTGAACTAAGTTTAACTTGGATATACATAATTTTAATTGAACAACTGGGGAACTAACAATGTCCATATTTGTCACTGGGGGAAAGTCTTTTGGATCCACACTACAAAACTAATTTTTAATTATAAAAATATTTTGTTTGGACCACTCGCGACTTCGGCGTCCTTATTTCGAAGCTTCAAAAAGTATTCACTTGTCATAACTAAATTTAAATCAAACACACAGTTGTAAAAAATGGTTCTGAATAAAAAAATGCACTAAATATTTATAAAAAATGCTTGAAATTTGCTTTTAAATTATCATGGACTCATGGAACAAAGCAATGTTTGTAGTGATGGCTGACATCGGACTTGTGGACTCGATCCGAACCAGAATCTGAAATAAGTACGCGTACCACGTCCACAAGCAAGACAAGCGGCGCAACAAATTCAATACGGAGCGGAGTCGATCGCCGACTGCCGAATGCATCCAAGGCCAAGGATCCAAGTACATCTTAACCCGCATTTCTCGCAGAGCGCGTTGCCGCCCGGGCTGCGCCATAGCCATTATGAATATTTGCAGTTTAATTGGCAACCCCGCGTTCCACCGATACACAGTAGGGGAATTACCGAATTACAGTTTGCTGAGTTTGCAAATTTTGTTTTGTTTTGTGGTTATTTATTTACTCAGTTTGGTGGTTTATATAAAAAATATGTCTAAGAGAAGTCCAGTTTGGCTATATTTTAGTGTTGTTGATGAGAGTAAGAAAATTGCCAAATGTGATGTTTGCAAACAAAAACTCTCATTTAAATATTCAGTTTCAAACTTAAAAAAACATTTTACACGGAAACATCCAACTTTAAAGATTAGTTTTAACACCCAGAATGTCAACTCTAATATTGTTCAGGATGATAATGAAAATAAATTAAATAAAAGTGATGGTGACACTCCAGATGATACAGAAGAACCGGGCCGGAGTGGCCCAATTTCAGAGTCAGAAACTGAACGCTCAACCATCAATTTGGGTCCTAGTGTTTCCGGTGTTAATAATAAGTCTGAGCATTCTAAGCAAGTGTCCAAAAAAACCCAGGGTACTATTTCCTCGTATGTTACTAACAAAAAATTATCTGCAAATTTAAAGAAAAAACTGGATGATGCTTTATTAGGACTATTCATTTATGACTACCAACCATTCAGTGTAGTGGAGGATAGGGGGTTTCGAAATTTTGTTAGCACACTAAATGCTTCTTATCAACTCCCAAATAGGCACACTATATCTGGTAGCCAAATTCCCATGGAATATCAAAAATGTCTGAAAGAGGCCGAAGATGAGGTTAAGAAGATACTGAATAACAACAGATTGTTGGACTTCTGCCAAAAACGAAAGTTTTATGGCAGTTACTGGCCATTTCATTGATGAAAACTTTAAAATGCGTTCTGTATTGTTAAGTTGCGACGTAATGCGTGAAAGTCATACCGCAGTAAATTTGGCAGAAAAACTTAAAGAAATTGTGTGCAAATGGGGTGTAGAAAATAAAATTATTTTAGCCGTGTCCGATAATGCCAATAATATTAAAAGTGCGATAGCCAATGAATTAGGTTGGACATTCTTTGGCTGTTATGCGCATACATTAAATTTGACGGTGCAGGATGCTTTATCGTTGGAGACAGATATTATCCAAAAAGTTAAAACTATTGTTTCCCACTTCAGAAGAAGCACCAAAGCTAATACGAAACTTGAAGATTTTCAAAAACAATTTAGTATAGATCCACCAAAAAAAATGATACAGGATGTGGTTACGAGATGGAACTCTACCTATCACATGTTGGCTAGATTCATTGAATTAGAAAATCCTCTCAGGTCCGTGTTAGGTCTCCTAGATGAACGGTTGCCACAACTTCTCTCTGAAGAATGGGTGTTTCTAAAAGAACTTTGTGAAATATTAAGGCATTTTGAAGATGCTACAAACTGTGTTAGTGGGTAAAACTATATATCGGCATCTCTGGTGATTGTTTTACAAAGGGGACTCTTAAATATTTGTGAAAAACTAAAAGCTAATCAACTTTCTGAAAGGGCGATCACAGTTATAGCACAGCTAATATAACATACAGCTCCACATCTCTCTTAGCGGGAATGGTTTGCGCCGATCCCTTCGCGCACGGCGGTTGGCAGCCATTTGGTGGGAAAAGACGACTGTGGCGTGCATGATTCGCTTCGCATTAATATTTTGCGTTCAGCAGCCATAGTCGTGCGTTGCGAGAGTTTAATTACATAGATATTTTTAAATTGTTTTTGCAGTATAATGAGTGAAAAAAAGATTGGACATCATCATGTTTGTGCAGTGCGATCCTGTTTTAATAAAGGCTATAACTCCAAGAAGAAATTTTTTGGATTTCCCAAAGAGGCTGACCAGTAAGTACTTATTAAAAGTTTTCCGGGCTTTTGTTGGCTTTTAGTGTTACTGAATTAGACAAATTTGAAATATGTTTTTGAAGCATTATCTTTTTTTAATGACTGTAACACACAAAAATGTATGGATGAAAAAACACTTTTTCACATTGCAGCCACGAAAGCTAAGTTTTTGGAAAAATGAAAAGTTGTATGAAAGATATTGTTAAAAACATATTTTTCATAAAATATCTCTTATGGAATTTGCAAAGAACTGATGCTTTATAACACTAATATCGATTATCTTTAACTAAAAAAGTATTGTTTTTTGTTTTTGAAAGTTCCTGCCTTCTAATCCAGTTCAATAACTCAAAATGGTGTTTATTCTTGTTATTGCTTCTAAACATATGCGCAAATTAATATCGATATTGGATTTGGAATTACGTCACATAAACACACATAACATTAAAGATATTAATAAATTAAGATAAAGAAAGAAGATTTTTGCAAATAACTCGGGATCTATTAACATTTTATTGATTTCTCATAAAAGGAGTCTATTTTTAATTAACAATTTTTTTATACTTTTCGGTAATATTTGTAGTCGGATAATTATTGTAAACAAAATTAAAATGATTTCGCTATACTATATTATTAGATTGAATTTTTGGAGTTCGCGCTTTTTTATTGGAAATTTCTTTCTCTTTAAGAATATTTCTAAATGTTAGTAGTTTCCGAATAATTTGCAATACACTAAACTACCTTTTTAAATAATAATTTGTTATTAGGCTCTGAAATTGTTTACGTGATAGTTTGAAACTTTTTCATATTTTTCTAGACGTCAGGCGTCATCCGCGCCATTTTTTTATATCTACTTTTGGTTTATATTTGATGGTTACTTGTTAAACAAAAGCCATGCATTTAAATGATTTCGCTTTGTGGAGACTTTACCACAACTGTACTAAATTATGAGATTAAGACGATGAGAGGTTATTAAATTAAAATTACTATTAACAGATTTCTGGAGTCCATGCTTTTTATTAGAAATTTTTATCTCATTAAGAATATTTCTAAAAGTTAGTAGTTTCCGGGTAATTTTACAATACATTATTTTTTAAAATCTTAATTTGTCAATAGACTCTGAAATTATTTACGTGATGGTTTGTTGAAGATAATTAAAGTCGTAAATAGTGTTTTTTATAGTTCTTTACGTTTTAGTTACCGCATGGGTTGACAAAAGTTTTAGTTTATTCGCTAATTTTTCCTTAAAATAATTTGAGGTTTCTTTTATTTTTCAATTACTTATAGATTTATAAAATGTTTCGATTAAGACAAATAAACCCCTTGGTAATACATCTAATCAGTTTTTCAGCCTAAAATGAAATTTTATTTATTAAAAAATCGGATAGGCGCCTCTTTGAAAGTATAGAATATGAATTTATTATTTTCGAACTTGGTTATTAAAATTTTAATTTAGGTACTTAAATAAATCTTGCAGGTAAAGGAAGATATATTAGATCAATAAAAAGGCTTTTATTTGGTGGGGCAGGTAGAGTAGATTTTTTTCGAATAATATAGGCCATACTTTGAAGTAATTAATGGTCTGGTATAGTAAAATGCAAATGACAACCCCGGCCGGCGCCTTTCGATCAGATAAAAATATTTTCTTGGTAGGTATTTCCAATGGTCAAAATCGAATAAAATTTGCATGAATATAATATGTCCTTTAGAAAAATAAAAAAAGCAATATTTCTCATACAGATTTATTATCCCGAAACTCCAAAGGGCCGGCGACTGTCTTGGTTTATGATGTTTTATTGCTTTTAAACGTGTGGTTATATAATTAGTACGAATGGAAATAAATATTTAGGTGCAAAAAATGCACTATGTCCATTAATTATCGAATGCACTGTTGTACAGAGTAAACGGGACAGGTGAATTTTTAGGTAAAATTTGAATATTTTTAAAACAAGAGATATTGAGATGCGGTTTTCAGCTATTTCTTATCTTGCAAATTTTATTGAATAATACCGATTTAGGAGTAAAACTCGCTTGAGCCAAAAATTTATTTATACAGGATGTTAAACAAAATGGCAAATTTTTCAATTATTTGTTCTGAAAATTTAGAAAAAAGATTTTTTATTCTGATTGCGAGATTAGCTTAGTTTTTTTAAAACACAATTTTAAGAGTTTTAGAATTTAAAAAGCAGATATTACTTCCACATCTCCAAAAGACGGGGAAGTATAGTATCGGCTTTGGTGTCGGCAAAAAAATGTCCGAAAAATTATTTTCGCTAAATCGATTTAAAATTACTCAAAACGTGTAAAAAACCTAATTTCGGCGAAAAAAATGTTTCTGTCTGTCGGTCTGTTTGTTTACCCGATAACTCTCGAAGGAATTGTGCTATCGAGCTGAAATTTGGTACACAGGGAGGGGTTCATAGGAGAATGGTTCGGATTGTTTTTGGGAAAAATCGGCTTAGGGGGAAGAGGATGTAAATCGGTAAAAAATAGTTATTGATTGTAAATTGCCGAGTTTAAATGACTCAAAACCTGTAAAAAACTAATTTCGGCGAGAAAAAAATCTGTTTGTCTGTCTGTCTGTATGTCAGATTACGCGATAACTTGGGCTATTGCGCTGAAATTTGGCACACGAAGAGCAGTCCATAGGAGAATGATTCTGATCGCTTTTATGCAAAAACGGCTTAGGGAAAGGTGGGGTTAATCGGTAAAAAATAGTTATTTTTTGTAAATGATCATGTTATATGTCCTGCTTGAGATTTCTGTGAAAATAAGGGGTTTAGGTTATGTTAGGTTAGGTTAGGGGATGAAAATTATGCTGTTTAAAAAATCGAGTGTTACGTAGTTCTATGGGTTTTTGAGGGTATTGATTTCAATTTCAAAACTCGTTCATCATTTTAATAAAATTTTAGGGGAGGAGAGTAGGTTGAAATTCTAAATTTTATTTTTTTTTCGTCTGAAAACAAGGGTCGGGTAAGAAAATATATAGGTACTAGTTTGACACGATGTGGAAGTAGTGATTCCATTGGCAGCGGTTTTTTTTGAGGTATGTGTGTTTTTTTGAAAAAAAAATTTTTTTTTTCATAGTACATAGTCATAGTTGTTTTTTACTAGAAAGCCCCTAACTTTGATTTTTTTACAATCTATAGAGTCTGCACTACACAAAAAATATATAGAACGTGCACAATAAATGACAAGATTAGTTAAAAACCTAGCGATTCTAACGATCGTGTGCGTATATTTCGAAGAAATTCAAATTTAAAAGATGTTTAAGTTCTAAGAAGTACTGAATATTTTCTGCAAGCTGGGGTCTTTATTTTCCCTTTAACTTTATCATTTTTGAAAATATAGGTGTTGCTTTTAGAACCAAGTTTGCTGTGACCGGGTGATACATGAGACAAGTAACAAGCTGATATTTTTGTGGTCTTAAAAATATCTATTTGAAATTTGAAACATTTGTCTAATTCCATAAGAGACAAATTTCCGATGCAAAAACAACTAAAAGTTACTTCGAATTTTGCCGGAAGTGACTCTGCTTTTTATTTAAAGAAAAAAAACCTGTATATTTTTTGCACTATTTTATTCAGCCTATAATAGTCTTCTACTATATTCCACAAGTTAACTTTTTGCAAAATGGAGGCTGGACACCTATTTCAAAATTCAACATTGCCGCATTTTACAAAAAATACAGGCGCTATTTATAAATATATGTTTTAAATAGTCCAAAATAAACTTATTTTTTTGAATTTTTTACTTTTCTTTAATCGAAAGAGCATTTACTTTAATGGTACCTTGTATATTTTATAAGTCATTTTCGCCATAAAATTACGTTTTTAAAGATGTGTCGCATGCTTAACTTTATTTTCAAGATAACGATATGCTAGACATCCTTGACAAATCAGGTAGCCTTTCTCTAAAATAAATGGCTATTTTATAGTCATTGTGAAGTGTTCTAAAAAAAAACAAAACAGTTTTAAATTTTGTACTGTATAAATGCATTTTTTTTTTATAAAGCGGCAATGTTGAATTTTCAAAAAAATTGCTGTCTAGTCGCCATTTTGAAAACAAAAATTAAAATATCGTTGAAAAGCTAAGTTTAGGTTGAATGCGATAGCACAAAAAAATATATACAGAGTCCTACTTAGTGTTTTAACACCTCGGAAAAAACCGGGTTTTTCCCGAAAAAATCCGTTTTTTTCCAAAAGATTAAAAAAAAACAAAATATGGAAAAATACAATTTATAATTATCCTAGTTTTTATTTTTGTTAACATGAAAAATAAGTTAAGAAACAAAAAATGTTCTTCCTTAAAATTAGTAAAGAAAATTTAAAAAGTTAAAAATAAAGAACCAAAATGTATTAATTAAAAACTTTAAAATTAAATTAATATACTTCCAATCGGAAAAAAGCCGGTTTTTTTAAAACACTAGTTCTACTTAATTAAAAAAAAAATAAATTAGGGGGTCAATTCCGGTAAAATTGAGAGCCAAAAGGAATTACTAAATAACATTTTTATTTTTTTATACTATCTTCGTTTTTTTTTAAATTTTACAGAGCTAAGGTATGGGCAATGAAAGCCAATCGAGAGGATCTGTTAGACAAATTGGAAAAAGCTCATAATAGCTACACTCTTTGTGAAGACCATTTTGAAGAAAAAATGTATACTAGTCATCTTCATACACGATTGAAAGCCACTGCAGTTCCTACATTATTTCCATCTCTTGAAGGAAGTTCTAAGAGCATTAAGGGTGACCACGCATATAGTAGACCCTTGCTACTTCGTGCGAAAATCAGAGTTCTGGATGACAGAATTTTAGTTCCAGCTATCACAAATACTGACCCAGGTATTTACGATATTCTATAATTTTGTATTGTTAAGTTGTAACAGCTAAATAAAAGTGTAAGGATCTTTTTTGCGAATTTTGCACCATGGTTGGTGTGAAGGAAATACGTTTTTTCTACGATCTTTGAATTATTTATAAACTGATGTTATTTTCTTCTTCTAGTAGGTCAAACAAACATAGTCAGAATCAAGCCTACAACCACGGCCAAAGACAAGGTGGAAACCGAGGTCCAAGTCGAGGGTGAAACTCAGGACGACCGCGACGTAGACGTGAAAACCGAGGACGAAATCGAGGTGGAAACCGAAGTTGAAGTTCCAGGGAAAACCGAGAATCAAACTGAAGCCAGACCCTTCGATGCTAGTAGTCCCCCTCTGATGTCTCCAAGTTCTACCCAAACATCAGCCAACTTATCTTTTGATACTCCGAGGAAGAAAAAATATAGACGCAACATTAAATCTCTTACTACAGAAAATCAATATTTGCGAAAAAAAGTTCAGACACTCGAAAGACAATTAGATAGTCAGTTAGATAATATAACTTTAAATCAATATATGTCTCTGACATTCAAATTTTGCAATTCGGTCGACACTGCTAAAATTATTAATATGCAGATATCACAAGGGCGAAAACATCCAAAGGGTAGACGTTATAGTAAAGAGTTCAAAACTGAATGTTTGTCCATATATTTTGCCGGTCCCCGAGTTTATAAAAAATATTTAATGCATAAATATAGCCTTCCAGCTCCCAATACATTGTTAAAAGAAATTCGAGCTATTAAAATAAGACCAGGATTAGAAAACGCTGAATTTTATAATTTGTTAAAAAAAAAGATTGACGGTTTTCAAGAGCAAAATAGGTATTGCCTACTATGTTTTGATGAGATGTCTATTAAAGCAAATTTGTTTTATGAACGGTCTCAAGACTGTATAATTGGACTGGCCATAGATGACAAAGAAGAGAAGATCTTTAAACCAGCTTTGACTGCATGCGTGTTCATGTTAAGAGGACTTTATTGCAAATGGAAACAGCCTCTCGCCTATTTTCTTTGTCATACTTCTTGTCCGGCGCAATTATTGCACGAAAATTTAAGTAAAGCTTTGCAAAAATTGAAAAATATTGGCTTAAATGTTTGTGCAGTTACTTCTGACATGGGTTCTAATAATATCAAATTAAGTAATATTTTAAATATCTCTATTCAAAATAGCCGTTTTTGCCTTCAAAATCGTTACCTTTATTATATTTTTGATGTGCCCCATATTATAAAAGCCATTAGAAATATGCTAATGAAGTATGACTTTTACGTTGATGGTAAAAAAATTTCTTGGCAGTACATAATTGACTTTTATGAAATAGATAAAAAATTTCCGGTTAAAGCAGCACATAAATTAACTGACTCACATATATATCCCACAAATTTTCAAAAAATGAAAGTTAAACTTGCCACACAAGTATTTAGCAATTCTGTTTTTGTAGGCATGAGTTTTTACATCAGATTTGGTTCTCTACCTGCAGAAGCCACGGAGACTGCAGAGTTTGTTAAGAGAATAGACCAGCTCTTTGATATTTTAAATTCGTCACAAACTTCACCCGGTAAAAGGTATAATGCAGCCTTCAAAGGGGAACCCTTTCAAATGGAGTTTTTGACTGAATGCCTATCTTTTTTAGAGAAACTTGAAGTTAGAGATAGAAATAATGTAAACTTAACGAAAAAAGTTAAATTCATTAAATGTCTTCAAATTTCTATCAATAGTATTCTAAATTTATTTAATTATCTTCGTGAGAATGCTAGTTTTGATTATTTATTTACCCGAAAATTAAACCAAGATTGTCTTGAAAATCACTTTGGTAAAATTAGAAGTGAAAACGGCAAATGCATCAACCCAACAGCCATACAGTTTCACAGAACTTTTAGAAAGTTGCAGTGCGTTAACTTACTTAACTCAGGTGCAGAAAATTGTGAGGCAGATGCAGATCAAATGCTCTTAAGGCTTCCCGACTGTAAAGACGATTCTATACCTGAGGAAGAGACCAGTTCACTAAAAGAAGTAAGCCTCGAAATTAATAAAATAAATTATTCCCGAGATGAAATGTTAGAAAAAAATTTTATAAGGTATGTGTGTGGATATCTTTTAAATAAATCCCTTCGAGTTCACTCTTGTGATAATTGCATTAAATATAGCAAAGACCACAAAGATTTAGATGATTCATCCGTTTATTGTTTTTTAAAAGCATATGAAAATGCCGACAAAGATACGTTTGGAAACCTACAAATGCCAAATGATAAATTTGTAGAGTTTATTTGTAAAGTCGAACTAATATTTCAAGAACACTTTGAAACACTTGCAATAAAACCTAACCTTTGTAGCAATCTTTTTGGTTTAACTAAATCATTGCATTTTATTCATCCATGTGAATACTTTCCCAAAGAATTTGTCATTAATCTATATATAAGAGTAAGAATCTATTATACGCTAAAAACAATAAATGGAAACTTCAAAAATATAAGCAGGAATAAATTAATAATATGGAAAAATTTATAAAAATATTTCTGTTTAGTTTACTCCATAAGCATTTTTTACTATTAAACATTTGTGTAATTTTTTCTTTTTCATTTACTTAATAATAACCATTGAAATCATAAAATCCTTTATCTATTAGTATACATACCAGGTGTCAACGAACATATTGGACAGGCCATAACTTGTAAAGTATTAGATGTATCAAAACGAAATTTCATATAGTTAAATGGTACATAAAGAGGAGAGTTCTCGTATATTTTTCACTTTTCAGTCATTTCCGGTTTCACCGGAAATGACTTCAGTTTCAGTTTTTTTAATGGAACACTCTATATATTTTTACATTTTTGGATTCCTGAGGCAATTTTGAATCAGATTATGACATTTTAAAAAGTTTTGACGCCTACTTGATTTTTACATCCATTTTTAAAATTGCAACTAGGTGGCCATGGCCGGACGCTAATAATTAATCTAAGGACCTGAAATGATGACAGAATAATACAATCGCTAAGTTTTAGTTATTAGTCTGATAACTAGGAGCAAAAGAAGTTGATAATAATCAAATTTTTGTGTCTAACTATTTTTTTTCCAAATGGCGACCCTTTTTAGACAAGCACTTTTTGAAAAGAGGATTTTTTTGTGAATCTAACGGTACTAACTTTTTTGCGATTGGATTAAACATAAGCTCAAAAATTAAATATTACTTAGAAAAATACTTGATAATCAATTATTAAATTTTATCAAGTGTGCCATGGATAGCCATGCTGGATATTAAGTAGAATTTTTTGTTTGGACAGTGACACTCACCTATTCTTTCTGAGCAGACATACGATTGTGTCACTGTCAAGACAAAAAATTTTACTTAATATCCAGCATGGCTATCCATGGCATACTTTTTCCTAAGTTATATTTCATTTTTGAGCTTATTTCTAATCCAATCGTAAAAAAGTTTGTTCCGTTAGATTCGCAAAATAATCCTCTTTTTAAAAAGTGCTTGTCTAAAAAGGGTCGCCATTTGGAAAAAAAAGTTACGACTCAAAAATTTGATTTTATCAACTTGTCTTGTTCCTAGTTATCAGACTAATCACTAAAACTTAGCGATTGTATTATTCTCTCATTATTTTAGGTCCTTAGATTAATTTGCGTCCGGTTATGGCCACCTAGATGCAATTTTAAAAATGGCTGTAAAAAATCAAGTAGGCGTAAAAAGATTTCATATTCTGATTCAGAATTGTCTCAGGAATCCAAAAATGTAAAAATATTCAAAGTGCTTCATTTAAAACATTGAAACTGAAGTCATTTCCGGTAAAACCGGAAGTGACCGGAAAGTAAAAAATATGCGAAAACTCTATCCTTTATGTATCATTTACCTATACCAAATTTCTTTTTGATACGTCAAATACTTTACATGTTATGGCCTGTCTAATAGAATCGTTGACACCCGGTATATACAACTCTACGCTACTCTTTATTAAGACTATGTCGGTTATTGGTTTTCAATATCATTAATAATATTCTAATTATTCAATTAAATCGCTTTACAATAACCATATCAATGTAAATTTAAACATTGCCTACTCCGGTACTGTCCGTCACAAACTAGTTATTTATTACAATATTCAAAATCAGTTTAGTCTGGCTCTGACTTTTCCCACCAGCGAGAAAAGGAAACGACAATTTCATCTCACTTGGTTTTCGACCGCCAGAATAAAGGTGCCGACCCTAAGAAGGGGAGCTGTATGTTATATTAGCTGTGGTTATAGAGTGCCTAGAAAATGGTTTAAAAAAGCGGGTTGGAAATGTAGAATTTAGTAAGACTTTAGCTATATGCACGTTTTTGGACCCGCGCTTTAAAATATATCCTTTTAAACATGCCGACGCCGTAGAAAACATTAAAAAACACGTAACAAACATTGTCAATGAAATGGTTAGGAAGACGGCTGAAAATGAACATGCCAGTGGTAGTAGTGTAAATAAAGACGTCGAAGGAAATAGTGAACAAAAAACACTTTCTGTGTGGGATTGTCTTGACGAAAAATTAGCAGCAAATAAACCTAAAAGTATCAATTCAAGCCAAGCCATTATTGAAATCCAGCGCTATTTAGAAGATGACGTAATAAATCGTCAAGAGAATCCCCTGGAATGGTGGAAAAAAATGAATACAACTACCCATATTTGAGCAAAGTAGTAAAAAAAAATGTTGCGCCCTTGCCACCTCCGTACCCTGCGAGCGGCTCTTTTCTAAAGCAGCCTATTTATTAGGAGAACGCCGCACGCGATTATCCCATAAAAAATTAAGTCAATTATTATTTTTAAATACTCATAAATTGAGATTTGAAAAGTAACATTATTTTTTTAACTGTTCCGTTAATTATTATATTTGTATTCTACTTTTTATTGTTCATTTGTTGTTTTTCCTGTTGTCCTAGACATAATTAATAGACTAAAAATTTTCAGGGATTTATTTTAGTTATTTTAGTTTTTATCTATTCTTTAGTGTCGGCCAAAACTTGCACATATAAGTTCTGCTTCTACTCTATTACAATAACTTTTTTATTTTCTTCGCGTAGTAGGGGAATGTACATTTATAAAAACAAGTTAACATGTGAAAGAAAAAATGTGAAATTCGATCCATTAGAAAATAAAAAAATATAAGTAAAAGCGTTATAAGTTATTTTTTGGCCTACACTGTATATATGGGTGTTATTTTTTACCTTTAGAATTATTTTTGTGTTCGTTCGGCTACTTATAAAAAATAAAGTATCATTTTATTCAAGTTTTTAAATCTTGTTTTTATTGCTAGTAAGTAAATTTTATATTAATAAATAATACCTAATAAGGTATTATTTTATAACTACAAATAAAAAATGATACCCGACATCATTGGCTCATATACACTGCTTCCGCGGCTCTCTGTTTTCAAAATTTTAATAATAAAATCAAATTCCAATACATTTCAGAACTGAAAAATGGATTATTACACGAGCACACCGGACCGAAACATACGTGGGTATCAAATCGAGCGATCCGCGTCCGCCTCGCACCCGCTTTGATTGGCGATATCACTGAGTCCGCGGACTGCCCCTTGATCTCTTGCCGCTTGCGGAACATTTTGTAAATCGGTATCGGTTGCGGACGCGATACTGGAACTGATCCACGGACTAGATATTTGCTTGGATCAGATCAGGTCCGGACTGATCCCAAAAAAATTACGGATCAGCCATCACTAAATGTTTGTCCTACGCCAGGCATATTGACAGCAGTCAGCTGTTTTGTTGGACTGCCTAATTGTTTCAGACGTAGTCGTGTGCAGTGGCGGCGTTTTGTGTTCTTCGAAACGACGGCAGTAAAGTATAAATTAAATTTAAATATCTAAAGACTATTAGATATTATTTTTTTTTTTTTTTATTATTAACATCCTTTATTTAGACATTTATCCATATACAATATACATATATACATATAAAATACATAACTGTCCAAATATAGGTAAACTCCTAAACAGTACCTAGCGAGTACTGGTACCGGAGAAATAAATATTAACAACACTGCATAAGTTAAATGAAGCACCGATGTTTACAGACCCTCAATTCTTAATCAAAATGTTTTTTTAACTTTTTTACAAATATGGCAAAACTATTTTCATTTTTAATTACTGAAGGCAGTTGATTAAATATATTTGAGGCTACGGCTATTGGGCTCAGTAATGCCTTGTTTGTTCTGGCGTTTTCCAGTCTAATGTCATTTATATTTCTTAATTGATGTTCATGTATCTGGTTAACGAATGTTATTTTTGTATTACTTTTTTGTTTATTATTAATTATTTTATATATAAGTTTAGATTGTTCTATTTTTAATATATTTGCAATTGGTTGGACCTTTAATATCTGATATAATACATCTGTGTGTGTTTGATTATCAAGTTTAAATAGCAATTTAAGAATTTTATTCTGAATAATTTTTAATTTATTAAAGTTTGTTTTGCTACAATTACCCCAGACTGGTAAGAGATATCTTATCACTGACAGAAAATAGGCATTATATACTTGATATTTAGCAGTATTACTTAAAAAATCGTTACATCTATGTAGAGCACCTGTTAATGAAATTACTTTTCTTTTGACATGATCTAAGTGTGCACCCCAATTTAACTGTTCATCTAACACAAGACCCAGATACTTCATTTTATCTGTCTTTTGTATATTATTATTATGTATTCTTATTTGAATTTCACTTATATTTTTATTTTTTTGTTTAAAAATAATGTATTTGGTTTTATCTAGATTGATCTTTAGTTTATTTTGTAAAAGCCACATGTAATATCTATCCAAGTCATAGTTACTTATTTGAGCTAACTCCTCTATGTTGTTTGCTCTGTATACTAAGACTGTATCATCAGCAAAGGTATAATATTGTGCACGTAAACCAGAGCAGCGTAGGCTCAGGACAAAAATAATAATAAATAATATCAAAATATAAGCACTGTCAGAAAAGTCAGTGGTATGGTGTGTGCTGCCAAATACTGCAAAATTACAAGCTACAAATCATCTCATAGCTTATTTAGATTTCCCAAGGATATAACAAGACAAGTTTTTTTTAAAATGTTATATAGTTTCCGACATATAATAATAATTTGTAAAAACTTTAAGGTAAATACGCTATACTAATTCATATTTAAAAACAATTAAATAAACTTCGTTACTAATTGGGAAGTTGCGGAAATTACAAAGTAGCCAATAGCCATCGAACGATCGATACGCGATGTAAGTGAGAACGTTTACATCCCATTTCTTCCGTGGCATCGCGTTATTGAATGTAGGGAATTTTCGAGATCGCGTTATTAATCCCCGGATTTTCGAAACTGTAAACTGATTCCGAGATAACGAAACAGAAAGCCGTAATTGCAGGAATTATTTTTTCATTCCATATGCCTACTTAGAATGTAAAAAACTTCTATTAATGTTTTTACTTCCCTCGCAAACAGGAAGTATTGTAATAAATCACCCTCCGAGATTTTTTCAGATCTTTACGTTTCAACTTTTAAAATCTTGGTAATACAAGATGGCGGCTTAACAAATTATTTAAAAATTCAGCCTGAAAAAGCTATTTAATAGACTGATTTCAAATTGGATGCAATAAATAACTGTAGTATAGAGATGAACTAGTAAAACTGTGGTACTAATTCAAGATGGCGGAATAAATATTTATAATCGTGAAAAAATTACCGTCTCGTGCTTTACATATCTTCACGTTTTAGCGTTCCTAGTAACATTTGGTATGAATTTAAGATAGCAAAACAGCTTTATTAGGCACGGCCTAATAAAATCTCTAAAAAATCAGCCCGAAAAACTTCTAATTAGGTTAATTTCAAATTGTGTGCGAGCATTAAGTGTAATATAGAGACAAATTGGAAAGGTTGTAGTATGAATTTCAGACGGCGGAACAAAATGGCGACCAAATAATTTTTTTTTAAATTTACGTGGTTCTTATTCAGTTGGCCTTAAATTTTGCAGAAAAATTAAATGTAATATAGGATAAACTGGTACGAGTTCAAAATAGGGGTATGTGTCAATGTAAAAACTACATATTGAATTGATTTTAAATTATGCCCAAAAATCAAGTGTGGTATAAGTAGAAACTGATAAAATATTGATAGGAATCCAATAAGATGGAACAAAATGACATGGAAAAAAGTGTTTGGGAAAGATAATATATATATATATATATATATATATATATATATATATATATATATATATATATATATATATATATATATATATATATATATATATTGCTAAATGCACACATGCAAACTATGCACTGAACTAAATTGAGTCACACTTCACTATTCCCAATAAAATGAAAGATTCATAATGAGGAAAATTCCGAGTAAAAGAAATTTATCGATTTTTTAATTATTATTTGTATGTCATGTAAATACGTATTGTAAAATTTTCATTCACTGGTTTAAATTTTTCTTTCAACAAACTTTTATTAAGCTCATTTATATGTAAGTAACTAGGTATATAAATAAATGACCGATTTTAACCTACTTCAGATTTTATTAACCTACCTCTAAATGTTATGAAGATTTGAACATTTTCAAGCCTACATAATTCGGATCATAATATAATAATGTGCCATAGGGCTGATCGATGTTAGCAAATGGTACCGATCGATTTTAACCTACTTATAACGGTATCGATTTAAAATTTTGTAACTATATCTAATTAGGATAATAATACAATTTGGCACAATCGAGCTTATCTAATCAGCACGATAATACCAATTGATTTTAACCTACCTCCAATTGTTGTGTCGATTTGGAAGTGTGGGTAATTCAAATGGCAATATAAAAATTTGGTAGGAGTAAGCTGATCTGACCAGCTCGATAATACCAAATTCTACATATGGTCCCAGCTAGTAAACCCCTCTTGTTTGGGCTCATTTGTTTGTTGTTTGGACGAGTCCAATTTATAATTTGGTACCACCGAGTTGATCTGATCAGCTCGATGATACCGATGGTCATTTGGTTTGTTTTGACGAGTCCAATACATAACATGGTACTATCGATTCTAAAGTTTGGGCTAATATATTTTGTTTTGATGGGTCCAGTAAAGTGTGTAAAAAGTAAAAAATAATTTATAGTTTTAAAAAATCTAGAAAACAAGCTTTTGTCATTAAAGCACTAAAAAGTACAAAATAACGTAGTATTGTGGAATTAATGAAACGTACATGTTTCTCAAAGGAACGAAAAAGCGAACACTTTTTTATATAGTCATTGAACAAAATATATTTCAAGAAAATTACATTATTTTATACTTTTTTGTACGTTACTGGCAAAAGCGTGTTTTCTAGATATTTTAAACTATAATTTTTTATTGAACCGAGTATGGTTTTATTTATTGGCGTTCAGTGTTGCTCGCATTGATAGCATAAAGCATGTTTGTCATGTTAGCATTAAAACTATTATTTTTTATCTAATCTTAGAGCAAGAAACTGGGTCATGACTTGCAACAGAGAAGATATTTTAGATAAAATAATCGATCTGCATAAAAGTCAGAGGTTATGTAGCTTACACGTGAATCATCCTCTTACTTATATATGGATATTACAAAAAATATTAACGAACAGAAAAATTGAAACTGACCACAAAAACTGTGAAAATCAGAAACATAATATTTCATTTTTTGTGATGTTGTGATTATGCTAGTATATAATATTTACGTTTTTCACACGCACGCCAATGGCAGAAGTCAAATGAATATATAACATACGCTAAAACCCTTTCTACATGATACTAAAACACAATGTTTTCAAGTACAGCGATATAATTGACAATAATATTAAATTTCACACGGTCTCGTATTAATTTTAAAGTATTCGGATTAATTCGGATATTTTAATACTGGAATTTAACGGATATTTAAATCTGTATTCTTAGATCTTTAAATTGCATAGTGTTCCAGGCTTTAGATATTTTTAGTGCTCCGGTTCGCCTGATTGCTTCGACACGACTTAACGGTTTGATAACTGGTCTGTCAAATTGCTAATTGTCGTGAATATGGTTGCAATTGCACATTTTCTATTCTTAAACATCTGCACGAGTCCCGACGCTTCAGCCAAGTCTTTCGTTTGACAATGCCTGCTTTAATATAGATACACTTTTTATATAGATACGCTTTTTTACATCATCCCAAAAAAAAGAACCTTATAACGGCTAACCTAAACGCAATACGCTTTTTAAAACACAATTGTTTTTGTGCCAACAATAAAAAAAAATATTTCAGCCAAGACTCAGTAAGTGGCGGGACTCGTGCTGCTGTTTAAATTTATGAATCGATAGAAGGTGCTGAGAAAGTAACTATCCGGTACTCGACTACTCGTTACTTCGTTACATTGAGTACTTCGATTACTTTCGGTAATCTGACCACTCTAAATGCGGATATTGTACTAATACCGATACCGATACAACATGCGGCCAAGGAGTCAGTCGGGCTGCTGCTTGGCAATATTTGCATCGATATAGAAAATATTAACCCGACAAGAGAAGCCACACAGACTAATTTTTTGTGGATTGGCCACCGCATTTCATTTTTGCCGCTTCATGTCAAGTTCAATATTATCTTTGGTCTTCCGTCTTCGGAACTAGACTGGGGCTGTCTTTAAAAATTCCGTAGTGATAAGACAAAGTCAACACTGAAACAAAACGGCGACTTAATAAATTATTTAAAAATTTAGCCTGAAAAATTACTTAATAGATTTATTTCAAATTTTGTGCAATAATTAATTGTGGTATAGAGATGAACGGGTAGAACTATAATACGAATTCTAGATGGCGGCCAAATGAAATATTTGTAATGTGAAAAAAAATCCAGGTTTTACATATTTTTACATTTTAGGGTCCCTAGATGCCAATAAATATGTTTTCATTTCCATTAATCTGTTCGGGGCGTAGCTAAAAACTACTTACCCGATTGGCTTAGCTTCAAATTTTGGTCAAAAATGACGGGTTATCCGGGGATGACCTGGTAGTATTTTGGTAAAAAATCAATAGGCAGAACAAAACGGCAACCTAGTGAAATGTTTAAAAAATTATTATTAAAAAGAAATTATCCAATTTATCTCAAATTTTGCACAAAAGTCAAGTGTTACGGGAATCAACATGTAATATTTTGGTAACAATCCAAGACAGCAAAACAAAATGATGACCTAATTAATTATTTAAAAAAGCAATCTGAAAAACTATTTATTAGATTAATTTTAAATTTTAGGCATCCATTAATTGTGATATAGAGATAAACTGGCAAAATTGTAACGTCTAAAAAATCAGTGTAAAAAATCTTCTTATTTAACTGACTTTATATCTTGCAGCAAAATTGAATGTCATGCAAAGATTAACTGGTACGAATTCAACCAAAAAATTCAATCAAAAATATCGATACAAAATATCGAGTATCGGGCAAAAGTATCGATATCCTAAAATATCGGATCGTACCGTGCATCCCTACCTCTGATTTGTATTTGATTTTGAATATTTTCTTAACAGTCATTTGAGAAATGCTAAGTGCTAACTAAAGTGATTGTAGTTTTTTATATTCAAAGTATTTGTCTAGAATGTCTCAATTTAAGTTTTGGAACGATGTAAATAATATTCTAAGTCTAGATGGACCAATAACAAAAGGCCCACAACCACGATACGAGCGAAAAAAAAACGGTAATCCTCTTTCCAATAATAGCAGCTTAAACTCATCCAAGCAAAGGTCTCTTTCGTCGTCTTGCATGAACTTATCAAAAACACCATCAAAGAGCATCGAAAATGAGGGTTCACGCTGTAAAACTCCCTCGAGAACTCCATTACGAAAATCAAAAACACCAACTCCCAATAAAGGTTCAAAAACACCAGGTGCGGATAGATTTATCCCTTCGAGAGTTGCAAGCAATTTGGAACTGGCCCATTTTAAGCTCTCCCAAGACGAAAACCAAGAGCAAAGTCCTTCAAAGAACGAATTAAAAAGAGTAATAAAAGAAAACCTTCAAGGTAATCAGAGGGTTCTTTCTTATATTCACAAAGCTCCAACAGCTCCTGAAGGATTTCAGAATCCCATGAGAGTTTTATATTCCCAAACTAAAACTCCTGCCTCTACCAGAAATACAAATCGTTATATACCACAAGCTCCAGATAGAATTTTGGATGCTCCTGATATTGTTGATGATTATTATTTAAATCTGATGGACTGGGGAACTAATAATATTTTAGCTGCTGCTTTGGGGTCCCATGTGTACTTATGGAATGCAGGTAAGAATTTTTTTACAAACTAGAGATCTGTTTTTTTTTTCTTGGGGTTTTGTGTCTGGGTAATATAACACAAACAGTAGAAACACCACATTTATTTTAATTTAATTACTTAGTTTATAGAATAAGGTCATTTAGGGTTACTACTGAAAATATTTTTTTAAAGTTATAATGTGTTAAAGTTGGTAGGTATTTATCAATAGCATATGATACCAAAACTATGATAATTGAGAGGAGTTAAGTAGAAAATAAAAAGTATTAATATTGCAAATTAAGAAATCATGGTTCTTGGGATTAGACTGTGCAAAAATTGAATTACTTTCAGATGTTTCACCTTTGATTGCAGGAGGTATCTTTAGGGATCTTTACTTCATGAGATTGGAACACTGAATGAGCTTGGAGAGACCTAGGTCGGCTATTTATAGTCAACCTGTGTTCACCAAACCGTGAACTGGTGTAATGATCGGATTCCAAGTATGTTATAGACTGAAGCCGCTATCTCTATTAAAATTCTTAGGATGCTTATAAATTTCAATAGATTCTCTAAATGTATACATCGTTCATCTAGCAGAAAGACACAATCTGCTGTATCTGAACAACAACATTCCATTGGATCATAAATGTAAAACAAACCAAAGTTCTTGCATCGGTTTTGGGATTTGACACCATCTAATCCCAACAACCATTATTTCTTAATTGACCACAGCCAGTAAGCATCAGTGATGAAAAAATGGTCAAAAGAAATAAACCATCTTGGATTTGTTTTTGATGACATATATATATATATATGAATATATATATATCTATATATATATATATATATATATATATATATATATATATATATATATATATATATATATATATATATATATATATATATATATATATATATATATATATATATATATATATATATATATATATATATATATATATATATATATATATATATATATATATATATATATATATATATATATATATATATATATATATATATATATATATATATATATATATATATATATATATATATATATATATATATATATATATATATATATATATATATATATATATATATATATATATATATATATATATATATATATATATATATATATATATATATATATATATATATATATATATATATATATATATATATATATATATATATATATATATATATATATATATATATATATATATATATATATATATATATATATATATATATATATATATATATATATATATATATATATATATATATATATATATATATATATATATATATATATATATATATATATATATATATATATATATATATATATATATATATATATATATATATATATATATATATATATATATATATATATATATATATATATATATATATATATATATATATATATATATATATATATATATATATACATATATACATATAGCATATTAGTTATTTAGCATCTCAGGCGTGACCGATCTAATCGCAAGCGTTATTCGTCTTCTTAAGTCAGCTCCACCGCGCTGGCCATTCTATCGATCCTCGTCTCCCTATCCACCGATTTGGAAATATTCCGTTGAGGTACTGCCGGACATTAATTTGGTAATGGGGCGGTGCTCCATCTTGCTGAAACCATATCATATTCGCTGGAACTTGTGGGTTTGCTGGATCCGGATACAAATTTGTCAAAGTTGGCACGACATTATTTTGGAGCAGTGCTAAATAATTATCGCCATTCAAATTGCCGTCAATGAAAAAGGGGCCTATGATATGATACCTAACAATTCCTGCCCAAACATTAACCTTTTCAGGATATTGAGTATGTTCTTCGCTGATCCAGTGAGGATTTTCCCTAGACCAATAGCGGCAATTTTGACGATTTACATGACCGTGAAGTGTAAAGGTGCACTCATCCGAAAACAAAACATGTTCTAATTGAATAACATTGTTATCTAACATAGCCATCATTTGTTCACAAAAATAAGTTCTCCTATCATAATCGTCTTCCATGAGCTCCTGAGTTGGTATCACTTTATAGGGATGCATTTTATTTTCTTTTAATGTTCGAATAATCGACGAATGGCTAATATCGAACATTGCGGCGGCTTGTCGACTAGAAATATGTGGGTTTTCCTCAAACTCAAGTATAATATCCAATTTAGTATCATCATTTATTGAATTGGCAGCTGCTTTTTTTATCTGCCTCACATGTCCAAGCTCGCGAAACTGCTTTTCTATTTTACTAATTGTCCCTTGGGATATATGCGGCAAATTTGGAAATTTTTCATGAAATAAGCGAGCAACTTCCACTTGTGTTCGTGTGTTATCTCCATAAACAATCATTTGTAGAATTGTTATTTTATGCATTTCTGTTAAATGAACCATTTTTCTGATATTAGGTATTATGCAGTTAACGAAATTCAAAAGACTATGACACTGACACTGACAACTACTGTCTTGCAAAGAGAAAGGCCAGGCATTTTACACAAAAGTAAACAAAACTTAAAAGTAAACAAAACTGGCTCTTTTTGTTCCATATCAATAAAAAGGAACGCTAAAATGGTTTTTGCTTACATTCTTAATATGAAGACCTAAATGGTAAATAAGTATTGAGTGTGTTGTAGCGAATTTTTGTAATCAAATAAATAGTTCAGTAGCCAGAGCCACTTTCATGAATAATAATAAATTCGAAATAAATAAAATAAAAATAAATTTGAAAACACTTAATATTGCCGAAATAGTTGAAGATAGGTATAGGACATTGAACATAAAATATGTTTAGAATCTCCTAAAGAATCCAAAAATTAAATAATATCCGGGGTGTTGCATTTGAAATAAGAAAGTTGGTATTGACCACTGTTACAGGACACACCCTGTATAAAAAGTTTTTATTGGAGAAAATGAGCAACTAAAAATACCAATCGACGGGTCCAAGGGTTTTTCCGAACACGCCCCCATTTATTTATTATCGAATTTATTCCATTTGGCTGATACACACTGTATGTATATATATATATATATATATATATATATATATATATATATATATATATATATATGTATATATATATGTATATATATATGTATATATATATATATATATATATATATATATATATATGTATATATATATATATATATATGTATATATATATGTATATATATATATATATATATATATATATATATATATATATATATATATATATATATATATATATATATATATATATATATATATATATATATATATATATATATATATATATATATATATATATATATATATATATATATATATATATATATATAATATATGTGTATATATATATGTATATATATATATATATATATATAATATATATGTATATATATATGTATATATATATATATATATATATATATATATATATATATATATATATATATATTGGTCTATTTATTGAGGTTATGGAGAAAGGTATGTAATTTGTTTTACTTATTAGTGTTTATTTATCCCATTAGTGTTTAAGTACAACGAGTTTATATAGCTAATGAAGAGAACTGGATCGAGAATTGTCCCTTAGGGGTATTTGGATTTTCAAGGCTCACTGATCTCGCTATTTATTCTAACACGCTGCTCCCTATCCGTCAATAGCTCTCGAAGACATTTTCTATTATTATTCAGGTTATTAATAATTTCAGAGGTCAAACGGTACATAGCTTCAGTCATACCGAGTCCTTCCATAAAACCAAAATTTTCGACAGTATGTCAAAAGTATTCTAAAATTTATTTAATCCGAAAATTTCGAAAATCGCTTGGCCTATATTGAGAAAAGTTGTTGTTTGAGAACCTTAGTAACCTTGCAAATTTTGGCTGACCTGCAATGTTTTCTTCAGCTGCTCAAATAAATATTACTACTAAGTTTCTTTGCAACAGCATCTGCCTGCCGGCCCCAGTTCAATTCAGAGTCTAAATCAACTCCTAGGAATTTAACAGAGCTTACAGTACAAAAAGGTGTCTCCCTCACTCTGCACAATGAAAAGATCATATAGTTAGTCTTGTCTTTGTTTAATATTAAACCATTGCTCTGAAACCACCACTGCACCGCACAACCAGGCTTTGAAGGCTATCATCAGTAACCGAGGCAGTTGTGTCATCGGCAAACAAAACATAACGCCCCACATGATTTTCTAGGGGAAGATATTAATAAAAATTAAAAAAAGTAAGGGCCCCAGAATGGAACCCTGGGGTACCCCGATAGTTAATGTCTCCCTCGCCGATGTCACGCCGCCATTGCTTACCACTTGAGTACGGTTACTTAAATATGATTTAATTAGGCTAGCTGACTTCGCCAAATCCATATAGTAATAGTCTTCTAATTAACAGGTCATGTGGGATGCAGTCAAATGCTTTGCTCAAGTCACAGAACATTGTGCTGACATACTTTGTACTATGAAAGGCATCAGATATAAATGTAGTCAGATCTAAGATAGCTGAAGCCGTGCCAAATCCCTCTCTAAAACCAAACTGTCTCTCAGATAATAAGTTGTTAGTTTCTAGATATTTTGAAATTCTAGTAGCGATGGATTTTTCTATGATCTTTGACAGAACCGGTAGCAATGAGATTGGCCGATAATTGGTTAGATCATCGTGATCACCCTTTTTTAGAATTGGGATTACCAGGGCTGTCTTCCAGATACTGGGAAAGACAGACTCTTGTATACATCTGTTAATTAGTTTAGTAACTGGGGTGATAAGCAGCTCACGCACCCCCTTCAACAATCTCACAGACATATTTAAATCAGGTGATCGATCTGATGTGAGTAATTATAGACCTGTGGCTTCTCAAAACTGCTAGAGATGTTACTCCATAGTTACCTGTATCCACTTACAAGGCATTTAATATCAAGCAATCAGCATGGATTTATGAGGGGACAGTCACCAATTACTAATTTGGGTTGCTTTGTAGAATATTTGTCAAAAAAGCTGAGCTGTCCTAAATCTCAAGTAGACGTTGTCTTTACCGATTTTTCAAAGGCATTTGACAAGATCAATCATTCTGTAATTCTCCATAAAATGTCATGGTTTGGTTTCTCTGAAACTCTCATTTCTTTTTTCAGTTCATATTTAACTGATCGATATCAGGGTACTAACCTTGGACCTTACCTTTTTCTCCTTTTCATTAATGATGTGTGCGATGTATTGGATGTTCATAGTTTACTGTTTGCGGACGATTTAAAATTGTATTCCTCAATAAAGAGCTGTGAGGATTCACTTCGTTTGCAGAGTAACATTGACAAGTTGCAGAGATGGTGTGAGAAAAACGACATGGGCCTGAATATATCTAAATGTAAGGTTTTAACTGTAACCCGACAAAGAAATCATATCAACTTTTTTTACAACATCAATGGTTCTCTAATATCCAGGTGCAATTCAGTAAAAGATTTAGGTCTTACGATCCACTCTAAACTTACATTTACAGAACACATCACCAAAGTGACACCTGAGGCATCCCGCATGTTGGGATTTTTGATGAGAAATTGTAAAGACTTCACGAACATTTCATGCTAAAAGTCACTATACTTTGCCCTAGTTCGAAACAAACTGGAGTATGCTAGCATAATATAGGAACCTTATTATGACAGGTATATATGTGATATTGAGAAAATCCAGCGTAGGTTTTTAAAGTTTTTGTGTTTAAAAATGGATGGTGTGTATCCCACATGGGGAATTGATAACCAATACCTTTGTTCTAGATTAAATGTAATGACATTAAAATCCAGAAGATTTTATATGTGTTGTATGTTCTTATATAAAATGTTAAATAATAACATTGATTGTAGTGAGCTTTTGAGTAAACTGCCATTTTATGTTCCTAGAATCACTAGTAGAAGCACTGATTTGTTCTACCTTCCCACGGCAAGTACCAACAGTAAATATACATCTCCAATTTTTAAAATATGTTACTGCTTCAACAAAATACATTGGCATTGGTGACTATACTATATTGAGGCCCTCTAAATTTAAAGCACTTGTTACATCTTATTGTATGGAACTATTATAACTGTACTTTATTGTGTATGTGGCTTTGTATTGAATTTATACTATATTTTCATTCTTTCAAAGTGTACCACTTAAGATTTATGTTTAAAATTATTTAAATTTAATATTATACCCTGTTATTGGTTGTTATTGTTGGGTGTTCAATAAATAAATTTAGAGAGCTAAATAAATTTAGAGGCTTTAGAGGAGTAACTGACCGCCTGGTAAAAACCTACAATGATTTCTATACTAACTGTGATATATTCGGCTGTTCCTTTGCAAATTTTAAAAATATTATCTTAAACACTTAATTTTTTTTTTCTCATTAATTTATTATTGGTATTAACTATGCGGTATCGTTTATATATGTTAATGCATTGTACTTGTTTATGCATATTGGTTCATCATCGTCCAGATTTATAGTATATTAATTTTATATGTATATTGACTAACTGAACTGTTTTGTATGTTTTTGTTTTATATTTAGTTTCTGTTCAAACGTTTTATGACATGTTATACCATTTGGAGTTTGTTGCTCTGTAGTGTATGATTTGATAAATAAATAAAAAAAATAAAATAAATGATTATTATGATAATTTCGTTTAGCATTAGCAATAGCTTCCTTGTAAGTTTTATTAAAGTATTTTTTTGTTTGAATATTTGATGTTGCTGGGTACATTTTACATATATCACAAAGAAATTTTAAGTGCTCGCGCATGTTTTTTAATTCCTTATTATACCAGTGTTTCTCAGGAAATAAAGTTTCTTAGGCCTTCTGAAATTTTGAATTAAAAACCTCAGCACCTCCTCAACATTCATGCTCATATCAGATATAAAATCCCAACAAGTATTCTCCAGTATTCTAAAAAATTTATTTTTACCTATTTCGGTAACTGGTCTAAAAGTTGTTTTTATAGTTTTGTTGTTATTGGGTGTCAATATGGGAACATGTATTGGTGTGTCTAAGTATAGTAGGTAGTGAGCTTGTTTACTTTGTATTTGTGAACTAAAAAAGTTAGACGCCTTTATGTTTTTTCGTGCGGAAATAGTGAACAACTATAGTTTTGTGTGGTGTCATTTTCACCAGTGGAAAATTGTGCTTTTTTGTAGAAGAAAAAATGTAGTAAACTCCTATTAAGGAGGAAGTCTTTGAAAAGAACTTAAATGTAAATGATTTTAGTGCTAAATATACAAAACCTCGTAAACAGCAGTAAAAAAAAAAGACCAAAATAAATTACTTGCTATCAGTTAATCCGTTTATCAGTTGAAGATATTGGCTGGGAATCCCTTTTTTATAGGGTTTTGCATGAAATGTAAAATCAATAGAACTTACTGTTTGTTGGCGAGGACGTTGAACCTTTAAATATTGTAGTACCGTTTTATTTGTAAACAAACAGATACACATGCTCTTCTGTGTCATTGACCTGTATTGTTATTGTTTACTGTTGTTGTCAACTTTGTGCAGGGCCGTACTATTGCTTTTCTTTTTTTTTTTTTTTGTACTTGATAAAGATTGTTCATCATGCCGGATCTGGAATGTATGTTCAAAAACATATTGTCAAATCTTAAGTCAAAATTATTTAGTTAACAGAAACTTTTAATTAGAAATAGGTTTAAAATGAATACTAAAAACAACCTGGAAATTAAACATAAGTTCAAGTGTTGCGCAAATAAGACTTCCAAAAGCTACTTTTGCATAGTCTGTCATAGCGTTTTTCATCAGAGCTGTTTGGAGCGGGATTTTAAGAGTCACATTAAGGTGGAAAATCATAAAATTTATTGTTCTGAAAAATGCAAAGAAAATTTCTCTAATCCAAATCTGAAATTATCTAAAAGTGAGGAGATAATTGATAGTTTGCAGTTAAAAAATTGTGAACTTGAATGACAATTAAAAGAAATCGCTGCCAAATTGGACGACTTAGAGTTGCAGAAGGAAGAGACAGTTCAGATTCTCCGTGAGGAGATTGCAAATCTAAATGAAGAAAAGCTAAATCTGGAAAACCATTTCAAGATGCAACGTAGGAAAACCCAAGACTTCGAAGATGAGGTATATGAGTCGGAAAGAAGAATGGTGGATGAGTTGAATAGAAAACTCGATGAATTGACAAACGCACAAAAAGAATTAAAATCTATTACAAAAATAAACAGATCACTGGAAAGCCAAATAACAAACCATCTTGAAACAACAAATAACCTTCAATTTGAGATAAGTGAGTTAAATGAACGTATTCAACTTATGGCTATGTCTATTCGCAATCTGGAGAATGGAAATCAAGAGTACTATGTGCAGATACCCAAATTTAAATCTAAGCTTAACTCTGCTTTACATATTACAGAACCTGTAAATTCATCATTAATTCATGAAGAAAGTATTGTTCTCTCCCCTAGTCCAGTCAAAAAGCATCCAAAAATTAAAAGAAAAATACTTATCATTGGTGATCAAACCGCTAAGAACTTAGACAATTCTTTACGACAATCATTAGGCGATGATAATGAAATCTTAGCGATCATTAAACCAAATGCAAAGTACATGCAAGTTATTGAGAATATGGGCAATCTTGGGAAAAACCTGACTTAGAGTGACCTTGTTATTGTGGCTTGTGGGACTAATGACCTGTTATGTGGTAAATACCCTAGACTACACTATATTAATTCTAAGCTTAAGGAATGTACTCATACAAATGTTTTATTTTTGTCATGTCCATTATTGGATAAGAAATATTTTTGTACCTTTTCATTTTTTAATAGAAAGTTAGAAGAGTTTTTATTACATGTTGATAGATGTACCAAATATAATGTAGCATTTTTAAATATCTGTAATGATAGGGGTTTTAAACTAAATAACTATGGTCTCTCTCGATTACTGCAGAATGAAATAAATGTCGTAACTCGCCTTAGACAGAAAAATTTAATTCATGTAGCAACACATAGTACTTGTTTTCCTATATCCACTTTGCAAAATCAAGAGACACTGGATTCAGTTCCTGAGCCTGGGGGGGGGGGGGGGTTGGGTGATTTGCACATCATTGGAGCAATTGATAATGGCACCATTGATGGTAATACATGTGAAATTTGTTGTGACTCTGATGACACAAATTTTCTATTGGAAGGGAGTCATCTAGAGATAACTTAAGCCTTGTAGGTGGAAAGGTGGAATGCTTGAAAAACCAGCTCTCCGTTCTATTATTAAACATTCAATCCATAAGGAAAAAAGGCGATGAATTGGCACTATTTCGGGATGAATGCAACTTTCCTAATTTTGTGTTTATTACTGAGCATTGGTTGAAACAAGATGAAATAATACATGTTCCAAACTACTCAGTTTTATCAATTTTTTGTAGGTCTATTTCAACCCATGGGGGCAGTTTGATTTTGGGAAACAATTTTTTAAAAAATAATTTATTTCAAAATATTGATAAGTATAATGCTCTATTAAATTCAAATTCAAATTCTTTTATTGCCATTAGGATTATTACAAATATAGGGTCGTCAAAAATTTAGTAATATATAAAAAAGAAATAGAACTTACAAACTACTATTAAAATCAAAATTAAAATTAAAATTGGTCCCCAGGCCAGTCCCATATCAAAATATCAAGATAAATAAATGAATGAATAAATAAACCCTGAGGAGGATTTATCTCTTCCTCCTGAAAGGAGTCATACTCTAAACTCATCGGTACTGCCCCAGACACCGTCCCTGAAGACATGAAAAAACAAACAATTTAACACAAGTAAGAGAAACACTAACAGTACACACAGTGGTAGCCAAGGATATTGCTTCTGCCATCCTGGTGGGTAAAATATTCGTTTATTGAGTAAAACGGATGAGAGCTAAAAAACTTTTTAGTTTTTAATCTAAATCGGTTAAAGACGGTTTCCCTTCTTATTGATAGAGGAAGAGCATTAAATACCTTTATGCCCAAATAAAATGGGCCTTTTTCATAAAGAGTTGTAGAATGCTTTGGTACCACCAAATCGCTCCCATGCCTAGTTTGAATGTCAGTTGAGCTGACAGTATCATTAGATAGAAACCCTTCAATATCTCTATGGACGAGGCAACATAAGTGAAAAAGATACAGAGAGAAAACCATCATAACTCGCTATTTATAAAATAGTGGAGCACAGTTCTCTAAATACTCAGCTCTACAGAGAATTCTAATAATTTTTTTTTGCAGCAAAAAAACACGAGACGCGGTTTGCGTATGCGTGCACCAAAATACAATACCATATGCTAATCTTGATTGAACATATGCATAATAAAAAGTTACTAATGCGTGGTAAGTAACAGTGTCTCTTAGGCTATAGATTGCAGAGTTTGCAGACGAAAGCTTTCCACATATAAAGTTACCATGTTCATTGTAGTCAAAACTCTCGTTCACAGTCAGACCCAAGAGTTTAACATTACACACCTGTTCAATGTTATTACCCCCAATATTCAATGAGAGATGTTTTTCTTGCTTAATTCTATTTTGGTAGTTCATAAAATTAGTTTTACTTGTATTAAGCACGAGGAGATTTTTTTTACACCATTCTTGCATTTTATTACCTGCTGAATAAGCTAGTTCAAGAGCAATTTTTTCACTTTTATGTGATATGGCAAGTGAGGTGTCGTCCGCAAACTGTACAACCGATACACCAGGGGCGTCTATACAAGCATTTAGGTCATTACAAAAGATTAAGAAAAGTAGAGGCGATAGCAGAGATCCTTGTGGAGCACCTGTTGGTGTCAAGGTAAAATCTGATTTATATGTATAATTCGAAATGCTATCATTTTTCCCCTTACTGTGAACACTCTGAGTACTGTTGTTCAAAAACGACTTAATCCAATCAAAACAACATCCCCTTATCCCAGCTCTATCAAGTTTCCAGTAGAGAGTTTTATGATCCATTATGTTAAAAGCCTTGCTTAGATCGAAGTAAATGCCCAAAGTTGTATTACCCTTATCAATAGATTCCAATAATGTGGTTATATGGTGAAAAAGTGCTGACTGAGTTGATTTGTTAGTCAAAAAGCCATGTTGAGAAGGACTGAAAAATGAATTGTTTTGTAAGAAAGTTAAAACCCTTTCATACATTGACCTTTCAAAAATTTTTGAGAATGCAGATGGAATAGAGACGGGTCTATAATTATTTATGTCTTGTTTAGAACCTTTCTTATGTATAGGAATCACCTTACTCTTCCTCAATATTGCTGGAAACTGCCCTCAAGAAAAGATGCATTGATTATGTGTGACAATGGTTTTGATATAAGGCATGCCGCCTTTTTTAATAAGCTGCAAGGTATCTCATCCAAACCTGCAGACCTCTTGCTACAAGATTTATTAATTATTTGCCTAATTTCAGCTTCATCTACGGGGGTTAGAAAAAGAGATCTAGGACACCCATTCTGGAAACCACAGAAGTTCTGCTCATGCCCATTGATATTGTCTAACTGTGGGGTTTCACTAAAAAATGTATTAAATATATCACACATTGAGCCAACATCAGAGACTGTCACCCCATTGCTCTCTATTTCAAGAATAGGTTCTTTTCTAACCTTTCCAGTTTCCCGCCTTAAAATATCCCAGACACACTCAGTTGTATTATTTGAATTAAATATGTGATTATCATAGTATTCCTTTTTACGTTTACTTAAAAGATTTCGTATTCCAATTTTTTTTGCGTGTATAGTTGTGAGGTTTGATCAGAATTAGAGTGAATTTTGAGCCAGTGCAATTTTTTCAGCTCTTCAGAGAGATTCAATATATCTTGGTCTAGCCATTTTTTTTATTGTATTTATTATTATTGTTATTGATTTTTGTTGGAAAAGCCTGATTAAAATAGTGCCTGAATAAGGAGTAAAAGGCTGTAAATTTGTCATTAGTAGTTTGTTCATTATAAATAGCTTCCCACTTTTCCGTATTGAGAAGTGAGTAAAAATAATCTTCATTATACGGTGAGAAAGATCTGCAGACCTTCATGCAGGCCCTCTCCTCCAGATCTGATCCACTTAAGCTCATCTGCAGCTCGAGAGCCTGATGATCTGATAAACCTGTTTCAAAAACTCTAGTACAAAATAAGGCATCAAAGTTAACATAGAAGTTATCAATCACCGATGCTGATCCATTATGATGTCGAGTGGGTTCCAGTATAAGAGGTCTAAAATTATAAGAGAAAAATACATCATTTAGATTATCTTTGCATATGGAACTACTATTAAGGTTTACATTAAAATCTCCTGCAATTATTACATTAGTACAAATTTTCGTGAGTTTACGAAGCAGAGACTCTAACTTCAATAGAAATGTCCCTAGGTCTGACTGAGGTGAGCGATACAGACTAGCAATAACAAATTTTTTATTATTTGCAGTAAACCTACTCACACAATGTTCAAAAACTCGCTCAACATTAACAATCTTTGTAGACAATGAGGATATAGAAAAATTATTATTATTTAAAATTAGAGTTCCCCCACCACGCATGTTTGATCGGCAGTACCCACTACATAGTTGAAAGTTTTCAATTGCATAGACCTCCAGTTCCTCTTTACTCAACCAATGCTCACACAAAGCAACTACTTGATATTGATTTTCATTTACAAGCTGCTCTAGTTCTAGATGTTTGGACCGAGCGCTTCGAATGTTAAAATGTAAAATTTTAATTGTGGGCGAATTTCCGCATTCCAAAGAAAAACCTCTGTCTACCATTCCCACCCTGTGGGTAGTGCCTTTGACCTTTTCTAGAGGGTTCCCTTCGAAAAAAGTAGTTTTCCACCTCGATTCCGCGTGGTTAGAAAGACGGGTTCAGGAGTTCGTTCTTTAGCTCAACATCAACAGCGACCTTAAAAGAGGCAAAGGTTTTGTGATTATTGTGTGCCTGCTCACAGAAAAATTCATGGTTGGGACATTTCGCTGCAAGGTATTTGCTTAAATCTTCAGTAGTATAAGACGCCCGATATTTAGAACCAAACAGCCAACATTTTTCTTTGGCCGCTGCAGCCACTTCTGCGTCGTCCGTTCCGATAATTTTATTATTTCTACTTGTTTGGGGTTGCGTCTGTAGGTTATGAATATCATTCATAATCACCCTTTGGTTGGCGATTTCAACCGCCGACGATACCTGTTGAATAGTAATTTGGGCCGCATTTTTTAGTTTTTCTGTATTTATGTTTTGTTTATTACATTGGTTAGGTTGATATAAATCTTCTTGTACAGTTTCGGCTATTTTTGACGTGCGAGTTTTTCGTGCATCATGTATGGGCGCCGGATTTTTAACGAAGTGGACGGAACTTCGGTTTGAATTCTTTTCTTCATTTTTCTTATTTATGGCTGGAATTTCGTCGGAACGATCAATGTTGTTATGAAGTTTTGATCTTGACTGGTTATTTGTTCCACAATTTGTTCGAATTGTGGATTTTTGTTCGGTTGGTATCACTGCCGCTGAATCTCTAATTGGAGCAGTAGAGGGGTAGGACGAGGAAACGATATTTTTATTGGCAATTGTAACCTCACTTTTTGACGGATTTTCTAGTTTTTCTTCCAAAACCATGATCCTCTCACGTAAAAGATCGTTATTCTCAAGCAGATTTAACACCATCATGTTTAAAAGTCCGTTGTTCTTGGAGTAAAGCTGTAGTTTTTCGTCGGTAGGCAATATGTGGATGTCATTGCATGTCTGGCAAATAAGTCCATGATCACCAGTTATTTGAAAGCCTGGGCGCCGCACCACACAAAAACTATGAAAACACTTTTTGCACTTTTCACAGGATATCATATTTACTACTTTTTTAATATTTTTTGAACAAATATCGCAATTATTTGGTTTAGCAACCACACAGATTACTTTCGCTCCGCCATCTTGCAACAAAATTAATGGAAACTGTTCTGGAATTTTCTATTATTTTTTTCAAAAGACTGAAGCTTTATATCATTTGCATTTACAGGCCTCCTTTGTCAAATGTTGATGATTTCCTTACTGGATTGGATGCTCTATTGTCCGAACTATCTAATAGTTCTTCCTATATAATATTATGCGGCGACTTTAACATTGACTTTGGTAACAAAGGTTCTGTTCCTACCCTTAGCTTAATTCATTTATTAAATTCTTATAATCTGCATATGCATGTTGGGTCACCCACTCGTATTTCACAATTTTCAAGTACTACTATAGGTTATATTTGCTCTAATTACAGTGATAACTTGGTTACCTGTGCTGTTATTAATGCTGCCCTATCAGATCACGAAGCTATTGAGTTCTCCGTATCAATCAGTGTCAACTGTCCTGGTCCAAAGCATAGATATGTCAGAATTTTCAGTCGAAACAATTATGAAAAGTTTCACCAATTATGCAATGATGCAAATTGGGAGAGTATGCATATCGCTTATGACCCTATTAATACATTTCATGAAAAAATGGTTGCTATCTTCAACAATCCATTTCCTGTTAGAAAATTGAAGAACAAAAAACCTAAAAAGCTATGGTTTACTGTTGAATTAAAAACATCTTCCAAGAATCTCAGATCTCTACATCTAATCAGGAAGTTTACTAATTGTCTATTATTTCACCAATATTTTACTAGATATCGAGCACTCTATCGTAAATTGGTTGCTGTGGCTGAGGCAAGTTTTTATTCAGATCGCTTGAACATGTCAGCAAACAGGCAATGAGAAAGCTGGTCTATTGTCAATGAAATTCGGCATAGTAATGGACATCACATTATGGTCGAACCTGACCTGCCTCCTGATGATATTAATAATTACTTCTGTTCTATAGCAGATTCCCTCACTAGGAACCTTAATCCAGTGGTCGAGCCAATTACTTACTTGTCATGTGTAACTATACAGAATTCTTTTTACTTTTTACCAACCGGTTTATATGAACTAAAAAAAGTAATAACCTCTATAAAGAATAAAAGGTCTTCTGGGGATGATGAGCTGTCTGTTAGAATATTCATGTAACTTCCTGATGCAGTTCTGGAGGGCCTGGTTTGTGCTATTAATATGTCGTGGGAGAGGAGTTTTTTTTCTCTTCATGTCTGACCTCTGCTAAAGTGGTTCCTCATCACAAGGGTGGCGATTTGAATGATCCATCCAATTTCCGTCCAATCGCGCTCTTGTCTACCCTTTCTAAAATCATCGAAAAGCTGGTTAAAAGTCGAATGGTCTCATACTTGGAGCACAACGCCATACTTTCCAAGGTACAGTTTGGATTTCAAAAGAATAGTGGTACAAATGATGCCATGTTTAGCCTACTTAAAGAATTGTATTCTCACATAAATGAGGGCAAGTATTCTGTAGCTGTCTTCTGTGATTTATCTAAAGCCTTTGACTGTGTGAGTCACAGAATTCTGCTGCAGAAACTCCATCACTATGGTCTCCGTGGTGTGGCCCATTCTTGGTTCGAGTCGTATCTGACAGGGCGTCGGCAGCGTGTGGTTTTGAGTGGCAATTGTTCTTCGTCAGGATCCTTGAACTGGGGAGTTCCGCATGGATCAGTTCTGGGCCCTCTTCTCTTTCTATTGTACATAAATGACCTTGCCAGATTGGATGTCCGGGGTAAATTCACAATGTTTGCGGATGACACTACCATTTTCTGGCACGATGCAGACATTAACTCCCTCTCTGCTTCAGTCTCATCTGACTTGAGAAGGGTGAAGGAGTGGTGTGACTCTAACCTGTTGTCGCTGAATGTTAACAAAACTAGCATGATCTGCTTTAAATGTGATCTAGAAAACATAACAATTGGTAGTGCATCTCTTGTCAGGCAGCAGAATTCCAAATTCTTGGGCCTCATCATTGATAGTGGTCTAAAGTTTGATAGCCACATAGTCACACTTGGCGGAAAATTGTCGTGCGGCTGCTTTGCAGTAAAAGTCGTAGTCCAGGAGTTGGGTTCTGATTTGGCTAAAACTGTTTATTTTGCACTGATTGAATCGCGGCTTCGATATGGCATTGCTTTTTGGGGCTCGGCAACTAAACATCTGTTTGACATGTTGTTCGTGATTAAAAAGAGAACAATTCGATATCTATGTCATGCTCGGCCACGCGACACATGTAGGCCCCTGTTTGTTCGTCTGCGGATTCTTACTCTTCTATGTTTGTATATTCTGGAAACTGTATGTCTTATATATATTAATAGAGATCAGAGTTGCGGACCAGAGGTACGTGACCCGTCGGCAAATGAATTTACGTCTACCTATCCCATCATCCAACTTAATAAAAAAATCAGTAATATATGAAGGTATAAGGCTTTATAATCACCTGCCAGATGTTGTAAAAGGTTCGCCTACACTTAAAAGTGTTTAAAAAACGTGTTCGTCTATTGCTAATTGACAAAGCTTATTACCAATTGGATGAATATTATGGAGATGAGTTATAGTTTGCTGATGGTTTATGTTACATTCTTGGTTGACTATTTTGTTGACTTAATACTGTTTATTTAATTTTTGTGTTTTTTTTTTACTATTCAACTAAATGATACTTTCTTAGGTCATTTCATGTATGTATGTGTATGTGCATGTGTATGTTCATATGTATATGTATGTATGTATGTGTATATGTATTTATGGTATTTTTTTTTATTATTTATTATTGCTAGTGCTAATACGTAAATATATATATACAATGTTGTATTGTTTCTAGTGGACTAGTGTCTAAGTGTTATTACATTTAGATACTTCTCTCTGTATGTAAATTGACCTTTTTATACTTTTTTGTCTTTTTTTTACATGTATAAATTGTATACATTTCTTTCCTTTGTTTTTATATTCTCTTTTGTGTATATATTTTTGTTTTTGTGTTTTTTTTTTAGCTTTGTAAATAGGAAAGTCATTCTTTATACAATAAAGCTTATTGACTATGACTATGACTATGACTATCAGTTGCACAAAATGGTCAGAACAACCTGGATCCATCGTGCACACAGAAGCCACATCAACATTAAAATTGATAAATATATTGTCAATGCAGTTGTTATTTCTAGTTTCTGAAAATATCATCTGCCTCAGGACAAGAGAACTCAGCATGTCACTCAGTGCACCTGCATCACCCCGGTCCGAGCCAAACTGTACATTAAAATCTCCTGCCAAAATTATATTCTTTTCAATACCTATTTGTGTAATGGATTTTTCTATCACTTCTAAGAATGTATTCAAATTGCCATTTGGTGATCTATAGGCACAAAGTATATAAGCATTAAGATCGGCCAGCAGAATGCCAGACAGTTCTACAGATTTCTCAATCAATATCTCACTTAAGTTGATAATAGGTTTAAAAGTTATATCTGCCTGTAAAAAGATAGCAGCACCCCCACCCCTTGATGTTTTTCTACAATATGACGCCCCAAGTACATAGTCTTGAAGTTTGACCATGCAGATCTCTTCTTCTTTTAACCAATGTTCTGTTAGACACATCACCTGGTGATTCCTGTCCACAAGGAAAGCGTCCAACAAGTCAGTTTTAGTTTTAATACTTCTTACATTTAGATGAGCAATGGAGAATGTTTTAATGGTATGGGTAGAATTTGGATGAGCTGCTACCTTCCCAGATGGTCTTTGCTTGCCGTTTCTAAAAAAGATGTGGGTTTTCCATTGAATGAAGTACCAGTTCTCTCAGTCACTTGAGGAGAGGCGCATGAAATGTCCACAATTTTCTATTTCAAACCATGATTTACATCATATGTGGCTACAAATTTCATGATCGGTGGTGGTTTTAACAAGTCAAACATGCGAAATTCGAGAGACTGACTGATCATGTTGGAGTAAATATGGCCAATTAAAGCTGTTTTGGAAATTGTGGATAGGAGTCCATGTTTATGACGGCTGAATTCATTAGATTCCACGAAATTTACCTTAGCTCTACCTGTATAAGTAAGTATGGATGACAATATCGACACGTTCAAATCAAAGATAACAGCATTCAAGTTGGAGTTTAGGGGACAGTATGATGGAGGAACAATTGTCAGGTTGGCATTTAATTGATTGAGGAAGGAATCAAAGACTCCAGAATCCAGTGATCTACAGGAATGAGCATTCTCTACACCACCAAATATTACTATGAAGTCATGGACGGTAAAATTCTTGGAATAGAGTGCGGCCTCTTTTAAAATTTCCTCAAGATAAAAACCATTTCTAAGTTGGAAGTTAATGTCAAAATAAGTACCCGATAGTTTTTCACAAAGTAACCACAGTTCCTAGCATTGATGTCTCCTATTATTAGAAGTTGAGGTTTCTTTTTTCCTTGGGTTTTATAGGAAGAAACCACTCTTGAGCCCTGGTTTATACATTCTGTTTTGCTGGACGCTATAGACTGACTACTTTGTGATGACGGATCATTGGAGTCAATGCTTGTTCTCAGTTTTGGTGAGTTTTTTACAGTGTGATGTTTCAGCTGTTCTTTTTTGTTAATCTGTTTGTGAGTAAGTGCTTTGGTAGAAGTTCCTTGATTCATTTCAATGTTTTCAGTTTTCTCACTTGAACCATTCTCAGCCATACCGGCTTGTAAACCTTTAATTTCTTGGAGGTAGACTGAGTTTTCTTTAGACAGAAGATTAATTTTATTGAGTAGCTTTGCATTTTGCTCTGTTAACTTTTTTATTTCTGAGTGGAATTTTTCTCGTTCATCATTAATGTTTTTATTGTGCTTTCCAATTTCTTCTTCATGATTGTGTATTTCACTTTGGAGTGCTTCTATGATGGCTAGTTGGTCCGCTATCTTTTTTTCTAGATCACTCTCCGCGGCATATGCATCATTCTGAAATTCTTGACTCATACGAGTTAGACGATAAATGTGATTAGACTTGCTTTTTACTTCTTCATGCAACCGCGAATTGTCATCTTCTAGAGTATGAATTCTCTCCTCTACAACTTGTACAATTTTATCTCTTTCCTCCAATTCATTTGCTAACCTTTGTGCTTCTGCTTTCAATATTTGCAGTTCATTATGTTCAGCCTCTTTTTCTATTTGACAATTTTTTGAGCAATATATTTTGTGTTTTTCCAGTAAAGAAAATTATGTTTTCCTTTTAAGACAACTGGGGTAAAATACATATAGGCAGTTTGCACAGACATTGTTTTGAAATTCCTTTGTCTTGCATTATTTGAAGGAGGATACAAAATTATTAATATCTGAGTTTGGCATGACAACCAGAGAGATTACTTATACTTTCAGAATATGTATTGTATTATTTAAATTTCTTGCAACTTGAGCTCAGTGACCACTTCCCTACTCAGTTCAAGGAGTTAGAATCCCCGAAACACAAGCAGCAGAATAATGGCACACTTGCGTTGTAAAAGCTTAACTGTTTCAGTATGAACTATTTAATTATTATTTCATTAATATAAGATTATTATTTAAGGTTGTCTCTGCTAACATACATTAAATAAAGAGCATTGCTAAAACTCTCAAGAAATCTGTTCAGCTTATAATTTGAATATTGGTGGAAGCAGAGAAAAAAAGAAAAAAAAAATATTCCAGTTATAAATTATTCACCAAGTTTATTTCCCAGTTAACAATTAGAATAGATAAGAATAAGATAAGAACTCTCACTTGGCGATAAGAAGCTCAAAAGTACTTATTTATTATAGACTTTTTTACTAAAGGTATTTAAATTAATTTCAATTAAATAGTCACAATTTGGCAGGTATTTTCACTTTTCTAGGCTTGCTGCTAATCTTTCTAAAACACCAGTTTGTTCATTGTATAGTACAGAGTTCTCCCGACATTTTGAGACGTGACACATGAATATTTAATGTCACTAAAAACGGAAAAAACAACGAAAACACGACCAACAAATACACACGTTTCACACCGAATCTATTTTTTTTGAGTGAGTGAAATGATCATCAAATGACTTTTTCTTAAGAAAAGTAAAATAAAACAAACTAGTCTACAACATATTTTGTTTCTGTTTTTAATTTATAAATTGTCCTCAATGTGTGTATTATTTAAAAAAAAACTGATTTTATTTGGTTTAGTGTTTTATATTATTTAAGTGTATTTTTATATTTTATATTATTATGATGTATGTAAGCATTATTAATGTAATGACATGAAGTGAGAAATAAATAAATAAAATAAATAAAAATTATTGTTAGTGATTTGCCAGGTTACATATGTATGTTTTATGCAACTCTGTATTTTTTTGTTTTTGTATGTATAGGAGGAAGCCAGCTGTATGTATAGAAAATTTAAGTTACCAGTTTCCTGACTACAATAAATCTGTAGAATAAAGTCTATATTTATTTAAATTATTCTCAAAATATATTTTTATTATTGTGATGAGGATCTGAATTTACTTCAGGAATGGCCATTTCTTTTTTTGTCTGGGTGAATTTTGTAGACGTTTGTATGTGGTTTTGATGTATGTAGTTGGCTAGCTGCCATTTTCCATAGATGTTAATTGTTCCATTTTCTGTATGATTTGGCTTCAAAATATTATTCCTATCAATGTATGTGACACCCATTTTGGTTTTTACATAGTTTTTTATTGTATTATTTTGTGATTGAATAAGTTGATTTAGGGCCACTTTTCCTTGTACTAAACTTGCTCCAACAATTATTAAGTTTGTGTTCTGTGAAGAATCAATTACTTCTCCCAGTGAGTCCTCTGTGATTATCTTGTAGTAGGATTTATTGAATTGGCGCGAGAGAATGTCATGACCTTTTATTGTTTCTAAATATATTAATTTTGCTACTCTGGCAGTTTGTATCAAATTTATTTTTTGTTACACTTTTTAAGATTTTTCCATAGTTAAAATAATTTTTTCCACCAAATATTAATATTTGTGCCTTGCGAATGCGTTGTTTTTCTGTTCCTCTATTGTGGTAATTGCTTGGTGCTTTTTCATTAACTAATTGCTTTTCGAAGTTTGCTTTAGTATTTTTACTTTCTTCCTCAAATTTCTGAACAGATTTTTTTAAACTTTCGTTCATAATACTCATTCTCTTTATTTTCCTCTTTAGCTAGCTGTTCTATATCTTGCTTGTATTTCTCAGTGTTGTTGTAGTAAAACTATTTTTCCTTATTTCTCTTTTCAGTCAGATCTTTTAACAGGTCTTGATAGCGTTTTATTTGGCATTCATATTCACTTACATCCTTCTTAGGTTCTTCATTCAAGTCTTTGTGCTCTCCGTGCTCATGCTTTGTTTTAGATTTAATAATTTTTGTTGCAGTTTTTGCTTCTCATCAGTAAGAATGGAAAGTTGATCTTTATAATCCTCACTTGCCTTATCCAGTGTCTCATTTGTTTGCTTCAATTCTACTGTTTTATGTATTTCATCAGTAAGCTGTTTTTTCAAAGTTTTAATTTGCTTTTTATAAGCTTCAGTGTCTGTACATTTTTGTTTTTCTGACGATATCTGGTCCTGGATTTTTTTGATATTCTGCTTGAAGCTCTCTATTTCATTCTTGTGTTCTTTGTCCATTTTTTCAATTGCTTCTTTAGATTTTTTGTTTTCAGTTTCCCTGTTTAACATTTCTTCTGATAATTTTGATTTTAATGAATTTATTTGATCTTGTTTCTCCGCTATGTCTTCCCTATATTGTTGTTCAGCTTCTTCCACGTCACTTACAAATGCCAGTGAATTCCGTTGTTTTCTCTCCATGTCTCTCGTTTTTTGTCTTACTTTGTCATTTAGTTCTCTTATTATTTCCCGCAATTCTTCCATCAACTGGATTTCTTTCTCTTTAAAATCTTCTTGTGTATTCTGTTCACATTTTTTGCTACAAAATATCTTAACTATGGTAAAATTTTTACGTTCCACACAGCTCCGATGTTGTATTGTTTTACAAGATAGACAATAATAGTATATAAGGTCTTTATTGTTGCAGCAGCCAAAATTTCCGAGAGATTCCGATTTTTTAGCCATTTCTATTACAAAGTTAGTTCTCCACTTTCTGTAGTGCGTATTGAATTCTATAATGTAGGTACTCAGTTTTAGTAGTTGATATGTAGTAAACCCCTGAATATAAAATCAAAACAAAATTTTGGGGTATTTTCCGTTTGTGTTTATAGTGTCCTGTCTTCTGTTTTCATTTGCACAGGTATTCAGGTTCCTAACAAGTTATTTTACACTCACAAATACAGTACTTATATACGTAGCACATCAAAAAATCAAAATTTACAAGACGCGAACTGTAGACAAACAACAACAACATAATTTGACATGATCCGTTCATCTGAGATGTTGATCAAGGATAATACCCAAATATTTAGTTTTTGTTACTGCATGAATCTCTATAGGAGGGTTATTGTTACAATGCATTGTAAGAAAATTTGGTCTGTTTGCATTTGAAATGGAAAAAGGTATATAGTTTGTTTTCTTAATATTTAATGATAGTTTATGCACATCCAACCAGCTTTTAACTTTGTTAAGCCCATTTATTGCCTTTTCTTTTGTCTGTTCCCATGAAACACCTGAAAACACAAGAACCGTGTCATCAGCATATGATATGGCTTTACCATTTATGTTTATGTTTAGTAATGACTTTATGTAAGTAATAAAGAGGATTGTTCCCAATATTGTACCTTGTGGGAACACCCATTTTTATTTTTAAAGAAGAACTAATTTGATTATTTATTCTCACGCATTGATCCCTATCTGTAGGTGACTCTCAAAAACCCTCAACAATACACCCCTGACTCCATAGTGGCTAAAAATTTCAATAAGTCGGTCATGTGAGACAGTGTCTAAGGCCTTTGACAAATCCAGAAAAACTGCAAGACATCTTTCATCATTATTCAATTTAGTAATTATTTCAGAGGTCAGACAATATAAAGCATCCGCTGTGCTATGTTTTTCTCTAAATCCGTATTGGTTTTCATGTAATATTTTAAACTCTGTATAGAATTTAATCAATCTGTTTTTCAAACATTTTTTAAAGATCTTTGTAATATTGTTAATAATGGGTCGAAAATTCTCAATGTGCCTCACAGAACCAGACTTATGTATAGGTACAATAACTGACTGCTTGAAGTCTTTTGGCACATTACCTGTTTTAAAAATCAAATTTATAATATGAACTAATGGTATTGAAATTTCTGACTTGACAATTTTTAAATGTGTTCAGATTATTTGTTGCGTATAGATTGACAAACAAAAATCTTTTTTGGCTTTTTCGCAACTGAATAAAAATATTTAACTTTAAATTAATTGATAGGATGAAAGTATTTGTACAATTACTATGTGTCTATAAAAACTTAAGGTAAATGATATAATTTCTTATGCTTGCTTAAATAATATTGTTTATATTATGAATCGAAACATTCCGTAGACAGACTAGTCTACATGTTGAGGTATGTAATTATATTAAATATTTGCTTCAATTAATTTAAAGTTAAATATTTTTATTCAGTTGCGAAAAAGCCAAAAAATATTTTTGTTTGTCAATCTATACGCAACAAATAATCTGAACACATTTAAAAATAACATTATAGATGGCTGCAAACTATCATTTTTTTCATATCTAGGTTACATGTCAAACAAACTGACACATTTTAAAATTTTGAAATGAATTCTTTTCTATTATTTAATGTTTTTCTCTTACGATCGGCGCACTGATGAGTCCCGATAGGATGAAAGTATTTGTACAATTACTATGTGTCTAAAAACTTAAGGTAAATGATATAATTTCTTATGCTTGCTTAAATAATATTGTTTATATTATGAATCGAAACATTCCGTAGACAGACTAGTCTACATGTTGAGGTATGTAATTATATTAAATATTTGCTTCAATTAATTTAAAGTTAAATATTTTTATTCAGTTGCGAAAAAGCCAAAAAAGATTTTTGTTTGACAATTTTTGTTAAATTGGGACATTATAGAATATTCTGTTCCTGAAATTACCAAACTCAACATCTTAAGATTGAAGAATCTAAAAAATATTACGAAGCTAAACTAAGAGCACTTGAGAAAGAATTGAAAATTAGACGAACATATTTCACGAATCAAACGCTCTAGCTCGAGTTTCAAGAAAGAAATACAGACACTGGAGAGAAGTTCACCACTCAATTGAGAAAACTGAATGAATGTAACAAGGCATTAAATTAAAAAAAATTGAACTGAAAAGGAAAATGATGTTGCCAATCAGTTCTCCACTTGGAAACAAGAAAGGATCAAGGTGGAGAGAAATATCGAGGAATTGACGAAGCTTAACAGGAACCTCATAACTTCTGTGGAAAATTGAGAATTGCAGCTACTCAAATGATATTAAACTGCTACAACAACAGGTTGCTGACCTTAAGGATGCCAATGCAGTGGCTGTGATGGATCAGGGCTCTGGCAACGAGGTGGAAAGACTACAACAGGAGACTGGGGCCCTCAACGTCAAATTGTCTGCTACCAGTGGTAATCAGCTCAATTTCGTGGGATAAAGTTGAGGGGGCGTTGGCTTGTCGTTGGTGACAGAAGTCAAAGTCAAAGTATTTATTCATGCTTTTACAAAATGTTTGCACATGTCAGTATGTTACTAAATCTAAAAACAAAATAAAAAAAAACTTTGATAATATCTGTACTTAATTAAGATTTTATAATTAAAATTTATCTAAAAATCAAAATAGAAACTAGCTAAAATTACTCAAAAATAAATATACCTTTCGGATTAGAGTAACTTTGTTATAAAATACAGATAAACAAGGTTACAATAAGACTACCTAACGAAACAAAATATCAGAATAAACTAGTTAAAATGTGTTTTGTCAAAATTAAATGTGTATGTGTAATATTCATGAAGCGTGTAAAACATTTAAAAGAAAACACTTAATCCTATTCAAAAACACTTTTGGTGGTAGTTCCCTTACATTCTTAGGAAGTATCTGACATGTCATCAGTTGAATTCCTTTTACTGCACCATGGCCACCAACTTGTCCTCTCATATAAATCCCACAAAGGATCCTTTGACCTTCCTTGATGATATACAGGTGAGAGTTACATTATTTTTTGTTCCAACTGATATAAATGAAATTAAAGATACCTTTACAGCATTAAAAAATAAAAATACATCTGGCTAGGATAATATTTCTTTGAGGATACTTTTACATTTGCCCGCTATCGCACTAAAGACGGTTGCAGAGGCAATAAATTTGTCTTTTCAGAGTGGTACTTTTCCCCCTTCCCTAAAGCGAGCAAAAGTTATTCCACTTTTTAAAGGGGGTGACCGTGAAGTGCCCTCTAACTTTAGACCTATTTCATTGCTTTCAACATTGGCTAAGGTTATTGAAAAGCTGGTGAAGAGGCGAGTCGTTGTGGCGCACAATCTTGTTAGCAGTATTTAGTTTGGTTTTCAAGCTTCCAAAAACTCAAATGATGCATTTTTTTTCTTTCCTTAACAGCTTGTATACAACTCTGAACTATGGAGAAGTTGCCGCAGCAGTATTCTGTGACCTTACCAAGGTATTTGGCTGTGTGGATCATAGAGTGCTGTTGCGAAAACTTGAAACATATGGATTCAGAGGTGCAACTTTGGCCTGGATAAGTTCTTATTTGTCTGGGCATAGTGTTTAATGACAAGGAATCAAGTGAGAGAGAAATTGTTTCTGGTGTTCCTCAGGGATCTGTTTTAGGCCGTCTTTTGTTCCTCTTATATGTCAAAGATCTGTCCAGACTGAGCATTTCGGAAGTGTTTACGATGTTTGCTGACGATTGCGACAATTCTCTGGCATAATAAGGACGCTAATCTGTTGGAGCTTGCCATCAAAATGAATTTTTTTTTGAAGATAAAGGAATAGTGCGATTCCAATTTCTTAACTCTGAATGTATCAAAAACAAATATTGTTTCTTTTAAATGTCAGATTGGTGAAATGTCTCTTGACTCTCAGGTTTTGGGAAATTTGAAAGTTAATAAGCTTCTGGGTTTGTATATAGATGAAAGATTAAATTTTGAAGCACATATCTTCAGTATAAATATTAAATTAGCTAAGGGATGTTTTGCCTTGAGGGTTGTTGCTCGGGAGCTGAGCATGTCTATGACATGGAATGTTTACTTTGCTTTGATTGAGTCCCATTTACGTTATGGAATATGCTTTTGGGGATCTTGCTCTAATCAGTTATTTAATATGGTCTTTGTACTGCAAAAACGTGCAATTAGATGTATGCGTAAACTACCTTTCAGGGAGTCATGCAGACCTTACTTTGTAAGTCAGAAAATTTTAACTTTACCCTGCATATTTATATTAGAAACAGTCTGCCTTGTGCATGTTAAGTTCGGGTATGAGATTGAGTCAATCCGAGCTTATGCAACTCGAAGCTCTCGACTCACTTCCCTGCCTATTCCCTCTTCGACTCTGACCCAGAAATCTATCATTTTTAACAGCAAAAAAATATTTAATCATCTACCCTCAACTATAAGGGGCATTTCTAATCCAAGACATTTTAAGCGAGATGTGAGAAGCCTATTGATTGGAAAAGCCTACTATTCAGTTGCTGAATTCTTTGACAAATCATTTAACTGAATATGTAAATACTTTTTTTAGGATTTTAATGGTTATTTTTGTATTTTATGCTTTATATTTAAATCTGTTTTGTGTTTTTGTGTTCATGCTGTGCTATGTTTTTTATACATCTAAGTACTATATGTTGAAGTTTTAATTTTATACTTTTTAAACTGAATATAATATGCGTTATAGCAATTTATATATTTTTATATGATCATAGTTTATTTTAATATACAACTTTGTATTTGTTCTTTGCTCATTTACACAGTTAAATTGACTTGCTACTAGAGTATATATTGCCAAAAATGACGGGACTTGTTTTTGTTGTTGCTTAGTTTAAGTTTGCTTGCTTTGTGTATGAGATTTTTCTGAAATTACAATAAAGCTGTTTTTGACTTTGACTTTGACTTGACTATATTGAACATTTTAGGGGCATGATAATTTATTGCAAATCTAGATTGAGACCCTCAATTGTGTGTCACCTATACTTCTCTGCAATCCCAAAATGTTTTTTCCTGATACGGCAGCAGTGGTATCGTCTGCAAACAGAATAAAATCTACAGTAGGGTCACAAGCGGCTAGATCATTCACATAAATGATAAATAGCAGCAGATCTGCACCAACCCTTGTGGTACCCCATATGTGACTGCCCGATGTTCTGTCATTGCATTCTACCTGTTGGTAACGACTTGTGATATATGAATAAATTAGATTGAGATTGTTTCTGCAAAATTATAATACCTTAATTTGGCCAGGAGCAAGTCAGACGAAACACAATCAAAACCCTTTGTTAAGTCACATAGTAGTACAGAAGCGAATGGTCAAAGCATTACCCTAAACATCGAACAACTTTGTGTGAAAAGTGTACATTATATAGTAGTTTTAAACTATTTAATAGTCTACCATGTAACATTAAATCTATCGTTGATGAAAATTTCTATCAACTTAAAAGAGCTTCTGTGTTTGGTGGAACCTTATTCTATCCCAGAGTTCTTGAACTTAATGAAAACTTAATGAAAATAGTGTGTTGAGTTGTTACTATATTGTTGTCTTGATCTCATTGTAGCAACTGCATATTCATATTCATTAAATGTTTTTAATGTTTGTTTAAGCTAATTATTGTCTGTTTTTTATGTATGTCTTTGTTTACACCTTAGCTCGACAAATTTAAAAAACAGACTTTTTACCATTTTTAATGACGTATTTCTCAGATATATTTTTTTATCTCTTTGTATTTGCTATGTCTGTAGAAATAAAAAGATTTCTTTCTTTCTTTCTTCTTTTTTTCATCTGTAATTATTGAAATAAGGTTATTAATTGCCATAACTGTAGGCATTCCCTGCGGAAACCCAAATTGATGCTTATGGAATAAATGGCTCCTATCAAAATGGTCTGCAATCTTGTCTTTATTTATTTATTTACCAAATACACTACAGAATACAATAATGATTCTAAATGGTATACATTGTCATAACTATGAACTAAAGTAGACGCACATTAACACTACAAAAATGACAGAGAGAAAAACAGCCAACAGAGTTAAAATTAGGCAGTAGATAAACACAATATAGAAGGAAAAAAGAAAACAAAATAAAACACAATGGTCAATTTAGTTAGTGTCTTAATGACAAATTTTGCTTTAAGGACGACTGACTCACACAAAATAAATCACACTCGGAATAAAATGTATTAAAGTTATTAACCATACGATCAATGAAGGCACTTTGACCGTAATTGGTTCTGTGTGTGTGCACATGAAATAATTGAAATTGCCTGGTCCGCCTGCTGGGAACTCGAAACTGTACCAGACCTAGTAAAATATCACAGTTTATAACACCATTTACAAGTTTGTGTAGAAATAATAACAGGGCTTCATTACGTCTGGTCTCTAGACTTTTTAAGCCACAAAGCAATAGCCTTGTTTCATATGGTAAGTTATGGTAGGGAAAACGAAACTTATACAATAAATATTTCACAAATTTATTTTGTACTTTTTCAAGTCTAATTATACTACGGACAAGGCAGTTATATAAACATACAAGTGCCTTCGTATCACTGATATGTTTGGTGTTTCTCTTAATAAAGCCCAGTAACCTAAAAGATTTGGTAACAATGCTGTCAATATGCTGGTTAAAGTTCAAATCTGTATCAAAAGTTACACCCAGATCGTTAATAAATTCGACCCTTTCAATATTTACATTATTAATGGTATATGATGTTTCTAAGGGATGTACACATTTATAAAAACTAATAGATTTACATTTAGCAGTATTAATCTTTAGGTGATTTACTTTACACCATTGCACAAAGCCATTAAGATCCGACTGCAAATCATCAGGACTAGAATCAACAGTATTGTACAGCTTTAGGTCGTCTGCATATAAAAGATATTTACAAGATCTAAAACTAGACTGGACATCGTTTATAAAAAGCAAAAACAAAATGGGACCAATATGAGATCCTTGTGGCACTCCGGACGTCACTAACACCTCTCGAGAAAATGAACCACACACATTAACCTGTTGGCGACGATCAGTCAAATAGGATTGGATCCATTTCAGGCAGCTTCCAGAAACCCCAATATCGGACAGCTTCTTGATCAGCAGAGGATGACAGACGCTATCAAAAGCTTTTGACAGATCCGTGTAGATGGAGTCGACTTGTTTACCAGACTCAAGGGATGATATCAGAAAGTTCTGAAATACTGCCAAGTTGATAGCTGCTGAGCGGCCCTTGAAAAAGCCATGTTGTTCGGGTATGATGTAATTTTTGTATGTGCAGAATACTTCATCTGCAACAATGGCCTCAAAAAGTTTTGGAATTGCAGATAGCAATGAAATCCCTCGGTAGTTCTGAACATCCTCCTTGTCCCCGGACTTAAAAATTGGCTGGAGATTAGATTTCTTCCATATTGATGGAAAGAGGCCAGTATCAAAAGATCTTTGAAAAAGGGCACTAAGAGGTCGGGCAAGAGACTCTGAACAACTTTTTAGGAGAAGTGGTGGAATACCATCGGGCCCAGTCCCCTTTGACCCGTCCAATTGACACAATTTACTGTTTAATTCCTCTGCGGTAAAGTTGTGAGTTGCAAGCACAGTGGAAAATTTCACTGGGTTAACATGAGATAATACAATCGTGGTGTGATCAGTATAGCATGATTGAAAATGCGATGCAAATGCGTCTGCGATATCTCCGGAGCTCTTCAGTTCTTGGTTGTTGAATACCATTTTGCTTGGGAGGCCAGAGACATTTTTAAGGTTCTTAACGAATGACCAAAAATATTTCGCATTTTGTGGTATAAGGTGTTCAGTGTTTGTTACATACATTAGGTAACACATATCAGTGCGGAACTTAACCTCGCGTCGAATGCTGGAGTATTCCTCATAGTGACACTACAGACCAGATTTTTTATATTTTTTGTGGACTCGGTTTTTGCGCCCGATAAGTTTTCGGAGATCGGCATCGAACAAATCGAATTTAAGAACCTTTTCGAAGATTTTACTATATAGAGGCACTAATGAAATAGGGCAATAGTTAGACACCTCATTTCGATCCCCCTTATAAACTAGTATAACATGGGAAACCTTAAATACTGATGGCTAGAAACCCTGTTCCAAACCAAGATTAATAAGTTTGGTTAGTGGATATACAATAACGTTGACAACGCCGCACTTAATCATTCTCGCGTTAATACCGTGATAATTCCAACTAGGAGTATTTCTAAGATAAAAAAATGATGTCTCTTATCTCTATGTGTGTCACTTTCTGAAACTCTAAGGAAGGCAAACCATTCAAATTTACCCTATATAAATTATCAGTGGATGAGTTGACTGAAATACTATCAATTATATCAGAAGCAACATTAACAAAGAAATCATTGAAGTTTTTGGAATTTAAGGTGCAAACATGGTCCTTTTTAATGTTTTCATATCTCAGTTTCAAATTTATTTATTATCTTCCATGAAGGTTTAGAAGGATTTCCAGCATTTTTAATAAACCTATCATTTGCTACTCACTTTCAGTCTTGCTATACTTACCACCATAATTTAGACTAAAAATGATCCAATAAGTTATTCAGGAAAGATACTATCAACATATTGTTTTACAGAGGCAGAAATCTTTAATAAATAAAAGGACCTTGATCCTTCCAAGAAGGCTGGCCCTGATGGAATTCCTACTATTCTATTGCAACGATGCTGTGAGCCATTGTCTAGGCCTCTATGTATAATTTTTCAGAGGTCCATTAATCTGGGTTCCTTTTCTGAATTTTGGAAGTTTTCTACCCTTCTGCCCATTTTCAAATCTGGTGATAAGAGTGATGTAAAGAACTAAGGAGGTATTTCTTTTCTTTCATACATACCAAAGCTCTTTGAGGCAATTATCACTGATCATATATTTGAGTCTTTAAAACACTATATTACGAGTATGCAACAAGGTTTTTATCGTGGTCGTTCAACAACTACCAATCATGCATTATTTCAAAACTACTTAGTGACATTGGTTGAGGCTAGCAAACAGAACGATGTTATCTACACTGACATATCTAAGGCTTTTGACAGTGTTTGCCATAAGCTTCTGTTATGGAAATTGGTTTTTGTGGAAAATATCTTGAGTGGATCAAATCGTATTTATTTAATCGTGGCCAGCAAGTCAACATATGCGGTTTAGTTTCCAGGGAGATTCTTGTGACATTAGGTGTTCCGCAGGGTTTGCCTGTTGGTCCAGTTCTCTTTCTGCTCTTTATAAATGATATAATATCTTGTTTCGAAATTTCTGAATGTCTTTTATATGCAGACGACTTAAAATTCTTTTCACCAGTCTCCTCAGACTCCAATCCTCTGCAGTCTGATATGGAAAGGCTCGTCAAATGGTGCAGAACCAATTATCTCTATCTTAACATCTCGAAATGTAAAGTGCTCCGTTTTTACAAACGTATTAATCCCATACCCTCCACCTACTTCATAGATGACGTAAATCTTGAAGTTGTTAGTTCTTTCACGGAGCTAGGCGTTATTTTTGATGAAAATCTAACTTTAAATCTACATATTGATAACATTGTACTTAAGGGTTTTAGACTACTGGGTTTTATAAAGCGACATACGAAACACGTAACTGATACCAAAGCAATTGGGTGTTTCTATAACTCATTGGTTTGTAGCGTTCTAGAATATTGTTGTACAAAATGGAGTCCATCATACCAGTGTCAGATCGACAGAATTGAAAAGGTGCAAAATAGGTTTTCAAAATACCTCTTACATAAATTGCATTTCCCATATCAAGGACTGTCATCTGATACTAGAGCTCTTCTTTGCCGCCTTCAAACCCTTGAATTTAGAAGAAAAAAGGCACTTCTGGTCTTTTTGCATAAATTGGTCAATGGGGGGATTGACGGTGAAGTGCTGCTGGGATCAGCCCCGTTTTTAGTTCCTATTAGAAGAACAAGACAATCTCAGCTGTTTGTTGAAAGGTACCACCGAACAAATTATAGGTTTAGCTCATTTGTTGACCGACTAGTTCACAATTACAATCGTCACTTCTGAGAATATGATATTTTCAGACCAAGCACTTTGCAGCTAAAAAGGCAGTTAACCGGATTGGTTTTGTAATGTTTTTTGGCCCATATTGATGTTCGTTTTTGTTTATGTAGTTGTGTAGTTTTATTATTATTCATATATTATTTTACTTCAATTGAAAATCTTTCTTGTTGGTAATTTTTGTTTTCTGATCTGACATATTTTTCCTTAGTTATTGACTTCATTATTTATTTATTTTGACGTTATTTGCGAATTCGTACCATTTGGAATGTTTAGCATTCTGTAGTGTATGTTTTTGGAGGGCCACTTGTGCGTGCATCAGCTACGTCCTTACATTAATTAATTAGCATTAACTTTAGCTTCTCTAATTTTGCTTTTATAATTGAAACGATATTCTCTTATGTCCTTTAAAACATTAGAATTTGAGCACTTATAAACTTCAAGCATTAAACCAAGGGTATCCCTCATCTTTCTTAGTTCATTATAAAAAATTTTATTCGGACATCATTTTGTTTCCTACAAAGTGTCTTCAGGAAACCCACTAAAACATAAAAATCGGACAAACCTTGCTCGCTTATAGGCCTACAGAATAACAGTATAAACGGTTGGATTCTTGGATCAATGTCTAATTCAATGGCCACACCTAGATGGTCATAAAGAACCCAATCAAAGATAAAAGAAGAATAATCTCCCACATCCAGATTACAAAACACTATCCAGACAAGCATTTGCTCTAGTAACAGTGTTGATAAACAAAGCAAACAAACAAAAGTATGCTTTATTGTCGCAGGAAAATTGATACAATTTTATGGACAAAGCGAAATTTGCCTTAAAACAAAAACAATGAAAAAACGAAATATTAACAAAAAAAAAAGATATTTTTTGATAGGTTAATGCAAATACATAAATTGTAAATATAACATTCGTTATATTCGTAACATTGTCGTAAAGCGGTTAATGAATCCAAGTGACCTGAACAAAAGGTAATTAACATTACATATGCGAGGTGAATAATTCGATGACATTGAAATTAAAATTACACGACCTTAAACTCTATTTTGTTATCGTTATACAAGGAGAATAAGTTAAACAAAGAGTGTACCGAACTAATATAGTAATTTAAGTGTATTATAAAAAAAAAGAAAATGTATAACTTTAATAAGTAACAAAAATAATTAATGTTAACGGACTATCAGATATTTCATTCCTTATAAAATATTTTCAAAAGCTAAAATATTTAAGTAAACAAGCAAATAAAAAACATTTTAATGAGGCTTATTTATTATAAAAATCATTAACGCAGTAAAAAGGTCTTTCAATGATGTACACTTTGGTTTTTTTTTCGAAGGGGTGCAAACATAGGGATTGTCTTTAAATGTTCTGGAAGGTGATTGTCAAGTTTTATGGCGTTGTAAATAATTGATTTTTTTATTAATTTTGTGGAAGTAACTGATGAGTCTAGTGTTAACCACTCATTCAAATATTTTTGATAGTATAGATAAAATAGAAATCGGTCGATAGTTATTTGCACAGTCTTTTTCACCATCCTTATACAGGGGTCGCACCTTTGCAACCACTATCTTGCACAAGATCGGAACCACACTGTTCCTACACTGCTTTAGAGATCTTGCATCGACACCATCCTCACCTACGGCTTTTGATGTATCCAGTTTGTCAATCAGTTGGCATATCTCATTTTCAGTTGCGGGCATGAAAAACGTCTTGTAACAACTCGAAAGGTAATCTGGTCACACCTTCATAAATGGGGTATCTCTAAGTCTAACAAATCTTCTAAGATCCTCGATGATCTTTTTATTGCAGATGAAATTAACCTGCATTTTGTTGGCTCGTCTCATGCGCTCTCGGTTGGAACTCACAGTTTGGCAACTGTAGATTCAAACTTAGACCCTGCACTGTCGACCAAGTTAAACTACTGGTTTTAAGACAGAATCCACATACTTACGGCGCGGACCTTATTTCAGCGAAAATGCTACAACTCTCCTTGGAAGTAATAGCAGACCCGTTAACTCACATTATCAACGTATCTCTTTTGTCTGGCAAATGTCCCTTACTCTGGAAAACAACTTACGTGAGACCTATTCCGAAAAGTCCTTCCGTGCCAATAACTTCTCTTAATGATCTTAGACCTATTAGCCTCCTCTGTCCCTTTAAAGGTTGCTTAAGGAGTCTTACACGAAGAGCTTTGTAACTGCTTGGATGAGAGTGGAATTCTCTTAAAGACTCAGTCTGGTTTTCGCAAGGGATTTGGAATGGTCACGGCTCTGAGCCATCTTGTTGATGATTGTCTGATTGCTCTGGATGATCGGAAGGTGGTCTCTCTTACATGTCTAGATATGTCCAAGGCCTTTGACTCTGTTAGTTTTGAATGTCTTCTGGCGAAACTGAAATAGTATGGCATAAATTGCCACACTCATGATTGGTTGAATAGCTATCTCCATGGACGCGAACAAAAAACATTTCTTAAATGTGCGGGCAACACACTGGTGTCGGATTCTGCTCAAATAATTTCCGGAGTTCCTCAGGGATCAGTGCTAGGACCCCTTCTGTTCTCCATTGCGGTGGCTGTAGCTTTGCCTCCAATTTCCATGAGTGTCGCTGGTGAGCTGATTAATCAGTATTTGGATTCAATATCTTCTTGGACAAAAACAATGGTTTAATACTGAGTCCTGAGAAGAGTCAGCAGATGTTGATTGATTCGCCTTATTTTCTGCGGGATGCGGTTGGACTGAATCTGAGGATCCATGGACGTGAAATCCCTTGTAGTAGAGTTATTAAGAGCCTTGGGCTACTACTACTACTACTACTACTTCGGATGATCAGAGTGACAGACAGCTACCTTCAAAGACTACATAGTTATAGTCGAATGCGGTCTTATCGTGCGGGTCCAAAGGTCACCAACATTATGAATCAAATCAGAAAACACAGTGAATACCAAAATGTGTGATTCTTTTATCGAGCTATTAAATCTCGATGGGCTATTTACAAATACACATTCTTGTGTACATGGAGAAAGAAAATAGTTTTTTTTTTATTATATTACCCAATATTATTAAGATAGCACTTAATATTATTTTATATATTAAATGCCGAGGGACTAAATAAGAAAATTCGCTAAATATCTATTTGGTTAAAATTTTTTGGTTGCCAAAAACAAAAATACACAAAATGGTTCGAATCAGTGGAACAATCAGGATATGTTCTGTTTATACAGCCACTTAATGAAAGTGAGATTTTTTTATCAATCACCAAAAATTAAGAGCCCCGCTTGACCTAAAAATCTAACCACTTATACAGTGTCATTTATTTAAATGCGGGCCACCCCTGTGCAAAGAAAACTTGTTTTTTTTTGTATAGTGATAACAAAAAAATTTTATTTTGCAAAAATATTATACACTTTTGTTAAAAACACCAGATAATTAGTTATTACTTTATATATAAATACATAAATATATATATATATATATATATATATATATATATATATATATATATATATGTATATATATAAAATTCTTAGTAAATAATTTAAATAATAATGGAATGTGACGTCTGTAACTTAAAGGAATCTAAACAAGACAACATATTTGCATGTGATGGTTGTAAAAGGGGCTACTGAAAAATTTGTGCTAAACTATATATATTTATATATCTATATAGTTATATATATATATATATAATATATATATATATATATATATATAGAGGATGTCAGAAGTAAATTAGTTATTTATTTGACCTACAGACCGCATACCCGATATTAGATTTTTTTTTTATATATATATATATATATATATATATATATATATATATATATATTTATATATATATATATATATATATATATATATATATATATATATATATATATATATATATATATATATATATATATATATATATATATATATATATATATATATATATATATATATATATATATATATATATATATATATATATATATATATATACAGGGCGTCCCGAATTGCAGTCACCAAACTTACACAGCGCATTCTGCATTCAAAATAAGCCCTAATTTACTATATACACATATATCGGCAAATGCTTCGTTTTCGAAATACAGGGTGTTAAAGTTTTAAGAAAAAAATTGTTTTTTAGTCGTAACTTTTTTATTACTTGAGATATTGTTATTAAATTTGGTATACAGCCTTGGAGTAACAAATAATTTTTTGATTTGAAATATTTTTTAATTTTTTATCAGTGGCGTCCGTACGGGATTTTTTATTGAATATTCTTGAAGAAAAAATGGTACTCTACTGCTTTTTCTGAAAACAAAAATCATTCCTAAAATCCCCTCTCAGTTTGGAGCAAATTTGATCCCTTGTCTTTTTTTCGTGCGGTGTAAGGATTTCGAGTAAAAAACTAAAAACCATTTTTATGTATGGCATAGTTAAAATTTCCATTATTGTTAATTTCAGTAGCAAAACCTTTAAGGTGGGATTGTAACAGCAAGTTTTTAAACGTCATCGACCCGTTGTAATGGAGATTTGCATTATGTTTGGGTTATCAGGGTGACATCGCAGAAGTTAGCAGGCAACCTATTAAAATCTAATGTCCTTGGTACTTACCATCATTCCTTCATTGTCCACTTGGTATGCCATGATTGCATTTTTGTGATAATTGAACAATTGCTAGGTTCGTCTTTAAAGTATGACAGATGAGTTTATAATTCTAAAATCGTCGATTCATTTTGTAAAACGGTAATTAGAATTAATTCCTAATTTTTACAGAAACTACTCTTTATTAACTAAGTTCGCAATTAATTTTACAAAAACTAGAATTCATAACTTTTATTAACTTATATCGTGAAAAAAAATTATAGAGCACTTTAAATATCATTAAGGATTAATGTGGGCCTTAAAATTCACAATAATTGCTCAAAATGAGCTCCTCTAACTTCGACACATTTTTGGCATCTGCTCTTAACTGTGTCAGTGGCATGGCGTATAAAATTCGTATTGGCTCGCAAAGTTTCACAGGCTTGCTAAATCCTTAGAATCATTTCTTCTCTTGTATGAACTGGTCTGGAATAAACTAAATTTTTCAAATAACCTCACACAAAGAAGTCGACAGGTGTGAGCTCAGGGGAACGTGGTGGCCAGGCTGTAGCTCCTAATCGCCCAATCCACCGTTCTGGATAATTATTATTTAACCACTCGCGATTTACAAGTGCAAAATGCGCGGGAGCCCCGTCCATTTGAATCCAGAATTCGTTTCTCAGATTTAGAGGAATATTTTCTAGATATTGAAATAACTCATTTTGCAGAAAATCATTAAATAACTGTCCGTCTAGGCGTGGTGGTAGAATATGGGGCCCGCAAAAAATTTCATTTATTACACCACACCAAACATTAACAGAAAATTTTTGCTGAAATGCTCTAGTTCGTACAACACGTGGATTGTCATGGCTCCAGATTCGTAAATTATGGAAATTTACTGAGCTGCTTCGGGTAAATATGGCTTCATCAGTCCATAAAATTTTTTTTGAGAAGTTCTCGTCTTCCTCTATTTGGTGCAAAAACTGACACGTTTTTCGGCATCACCAGGTTGTAAGTTTTGAACTGGCTGCATCTGAAATGGCTTCCTGTGATCTTTCCTCAAAACGCGATGAACCTTATTTTTAGAAACAAAAACTGCGTTGCCTTGTAAATTATGAGCTGCTCTTCGTAGGCTTAATGTCCTATCGTTGTCAAACTTATTTAAAATTACGTTTCGATATTGTTCATTTCTCCTACCTTCGTTTCTCGGATTCTTTTTGAGTCCAAAATTCCTAAACATTAAAGGCATTTTAATGAAAACTTGTTTGCAAGGTAATCTTCTATTTGGAAATCTTCGTTGGTATTCCCGTTCTGCTGCATTTGCATTTCCATTACAGAAACCATAAACGAAATGAATATCAGCATACTCAAAGTTACCGAATAACACCATCTTGAAATCACTAGTTAGACTGATAATTACCTTTTTGTATAAACTGTAATGTACCTGACATTTATTTACTCTAAAAACTCAAATGTCACACTTTAAAGACGAAACTAGCAATTGTTCAATTGTCACAAAAATGCAATCATGGCATACCAAGATGTTAAAGGTTTTGCCACTGAAATAATTAACAATAATGGAAATTTTAACTACGCCATACATAAAAATAGTTTTTAGTTTTTAACTCGAAATCCTTGCATCGCACGAAAAAAAGGCAAGGGATCAAATTTGCTCCAAACTGAGTGGGGATTTTAGGAATGATTTTTGTTTTCAGAAAAAGCAGTAGCGTATCATTTTTTCTTCAAGAATATTCAATAAAAAATCCTGTACGGACGCCACTGATAAAGAATTAAAAAATATTTCAAATCAAAAAATGCCTTTTGTTACTCAAATGCTGTTTACCAAATTTAATAACAATATGTCAAGTACTAAAAAAGTTATGACTAAATAACAATTTTTTTCTTAAAACTTTAACACCCTGTATTTCGAAAAAGAAGCATTTGCCGATATATGTTTATATAGAAAATTAGGGCTTATTTTGAACGCAGAATGCGCTGTTAAAGTTTGGACACTGCAATTCGGGACACCCTATATATATATATATATATATATATATATATATATATATATATATATATATATATATATATATATATATATATATATATATATATATATATATATATATATATATTTATATATACAGGGTGGTGCAACCAAGATGGGGTGGACGATTGTGGGCAAACGGAGAGAAATTTGAAAAAACATTTTTGGGATATGATTGATAGTCAAGAACGCTGTGTTTTAAAATTATACCCATTATACAGGGTGGTCTGAAAAGTTTGTGATGAACCAAACTTGTGTTTTTTTAAATGGGACACCCGGTATATTATTATTTTAGTTGATTCTCCTATTCGTTACGATCATTTTGATATGAGGTTTGTTGGGTCTAAAATTTATACCAAGGGAATGGGACGAGGTTAAAGTGGAAAAAGGGTTATACTCCGGCCATTTTTTGAAAACAATTGAAGCAGGTATGGAAAAATCAAATATTCTATATAATGTATTGTATCTAGGATTACAATAATCGCTTGTAAGTCGTTCAAAATTATTGACTGTTATACAGGGTGGTCAAGTTTTGCAAATTTAGGTATATAAATTATATATATATATATATATATATATATATATATATATATATATATATATATATATATATATATATATATATATATATATATATATATATATATATATATATATATATATATATATATATATATATATATATATATATATATATATATATATATATATATATATATATATATATATATATATATATATATATATATATATATATATATATATATATATATATATATATATATATATATATATATATATATATATATATATATATATATATATATATATATATATATATATATATATATATATATATATATATATATATGGCACCTTGGCCCTGGAAACAAACATAGCGTCATGTTTTGGTCGATTTTCGACAAAATGGTGAAGGAGTAATCCTTACCGTTACTGGTTTCGTTTTGTATAACTTTTTACGACCAAGAACCGCACAGAAATTGAAATTTCTGTTTCTCTTTTATATATATATATATATATATATATATACAGGTATATAAATATATATATATATATATATATATATATATATATATATATATATAATATATATATATATATATATATATATATATATATATATATATATATATATATATATATATATATATATATATATATGTTAAATCACTTTCTTGCCAAATTACTTTTTAAAAAATTATTTTATTACTCAAAAAAAAATACAAATTAAAATATATACATTTGAACTTGCAAAGAGTAATATTTAACAAAATGAATTCAAGCTAGATGAACTGTACTGAACTGTTTTTTATACAAAGAAAAATAACTATTTATATGTTTCGTTATGCTGACTCAGTGGGAGCTGTTTACTTCGTTCTTGAACACTTGGGTCAGGACGTGCGTTCTGCTGATGAAGCTTTCTTGGTATAGACTTGTTTTCGTAAACAAGTAACACCTGCTGTTTATGAGAATAGGATGATCTACGTTGTTGACTGATATGTGATACTTTGTTATTGAGATAAGCTTGGCTTTCTGAATAACTGCGTTGGCGGGTGATAGCTGATAGTCTGGGAACCAAGGTTAGCACAACTTGTATGATGAAATAGCTGGTGAGAATAGATATAACAACTCCCCCATCAAGATGAAAGTTGGTACGTGGAAGCAACTTTCAAGCTGAATGTTTCTTCAGGTTAAGTTCTATTTCTTCAGATTCTTCTGTTGGTTCACCAACACGTATGTTTGGTCGCCTTTTTGGAAATATTCTTCTCCATTGTACAAAATTTGTTCTGGACCTTGGTGGAGAAGGTGGATAGTCATCACTATTGGCATTGACAATTCCAATACTGAGGTTCTTAGGTTTTTTTCTATAACATTTACAAAATATGTACAGGATAATTAGACTGATGATCAGAGTTATGGTCAGGATCGTAAACCAACCGATATGTTTCTTTACGAATGGTTGATTGATTAGTCTGTCCAACTGATCAGAATATTCATTTAATTTCTGTTGAGCGATATTTAAGTTTTCTGTGTCAATGTCGTGTAACTTAAGAGGCTTCAAGTCTGGTATATGAATTTTCTCAGGATAATGGCTGCAGCAATCATATGGAATTTGGATTGGAACGTTGCTGTAGGTAACATTATCATAAATATTTACAAATTTCTTTGCTAGAACTTTGGTGCTGCCAATAAATACACTGCACTCTGGTTGAAGTTTGATTATGGCGTTGGTACTGATTGTTTGGCTAACAACGTCTCTGGAACCACATTTAATTGTCACAGGTAGAGGGTCTGCAACGGCAACTAACCAGGAGTTTTGATTAAGTTCTTGCACATGATAGTCTTTGGCTAGGATAACTGAAACTTGGCACGTTCTTGGAAGGCGATTGATTAATCGTAGTAACTGGGCTTCACAAACAGCATCACTGTCTATTGGATATGGCAGGATGTTGGAACATATTAGTGTTCGGCTGCTCAAAGATTTACATGATTCCAAGTTGCGAATTGTGATATATAATAATGAATCATCGTTTCGCGCAATTAAATTATTTGTTATTGAAAGAATGTGGTGAAGACCTGTTCGATTATCCAAAATTGGTATTGGATGTAAGTGAAAGAGAATATATTTTTCTGGATCAACTAATGGGATTTCGAGAACAAAAATTACTTTTGAATCATATTGATATGCCTTTAGTTCTATGATTTCGAGATATTGAGCCACACTTGAAGGGTGAATTAACAAAGGTAAATTATTTCTTTGCAATGATTGAGATATGTGCTTTAGTGATTCTATTAAGTCAAAAGGTGTAATAATTGAACTGTGTAAAATCCGTAAACGGGCGAAAATAATTGAATTTATAATATCATTATTGAATGTTTCTTCGTCAATTTTAAGTTTTTGAATAGTTGAATTAAATTCTTTTATTACTGAGGTAGTTACTGAGATTTGATTTTTAAGAAGATTTTCGATTTGATATTCATCATGTGTTATTTTTTCTATACAGTCATTAAAATATTCGCCATCGGAGGCATCTAAGTTTCCTGTAATTGCGTTCCAAAATGTTCCTATACCATTAAAAATTCCACGTTTTTCTCTAAGAATATATTTTTTAGTATCTGCCATTATCTCTGTATATTTTTGATTTACAACTCCTGATATTTGTCTAAGGAGACTAATATGTGTTAATACTTCATTCGTGGTACGTCTTCGTTGATATTATTTATAAGGTTTTCTAAAATTCTATCATTATTTACAATTGTATCCTTAATTGGTTCTAAGTCTTTATATACAAGTAATGTCCATTTGTCATTAGAGATTCTTATTTTTGCTTCTTCATGAAAGAAGACTCCTATCGTGTTGTTAATTGGACTTATGGAGTATTGGGACTGGACGACTGATGACAGTCCGGGGATGGTCCTGGAAGAGAAATTTGCTCGTAGTATGGTTTTAATCTATCAAAATTTATTTTAGATTTTCGTTTAGTATTAGGATTTAATAAGAGGGCTGAGTTTTGATACATTTCGAGAATTTCGAAAGGGCCATTAAATTTGTTTTGAGCTTTATCTTTAATTTGGGATTCGCGTACATATACTTTTTCACCTATTTTATATTCATGAGGATGTTTGGGAATATGTTGATCAAAACGTTCTTTTGCTTTTTCTTTTTGTTGTTTCGTTTTATCACGAGCAGATTTATAAAGAAATTGCCTACGATTTTAAATCACGTATGTATTTTGATATGAGGGTTTTCTCATTATATAGGATTTCAGGGGGTCTAGAAGAAGTGTGTCCAAAAATTAGTTCAAAGGGCGTAAAACCATGGGTTTTATTTTTCGTGTTATTGTAGCAAATAACAGCATACGGAAGAACGTTGAACGGATGTTCATGTAGGTTTTCGGTTTGATTAGCTCTTATCATTTCACTAAGTGTAGCGTGAAATCTTTCTAGAGAGCCGTTTGATTGGGGATGACCTACACTAGAAAATGTTATTTTTATGTCGTATAGTTCACATAGGTCTTTCATTAGTGTATTATTAAATTCACGGCCATAATCACAATGGATTCGTAGTGGGGTACCATAATGTTGGAAAAATAAAATAATAGTGTTAACGATAGTTTTTGCCGTTTTATCTTCAATTGGATAAGCTTGGGTAAATTTAGTAAGTTCGTCTCGTATTGTCAAAGCATAGTTCTTAGATGGATATTCAAATATATCGATATTTATTCGTTCAAATGGTGTTTTCGGTGTTTCTGTTATCACTAAAGGGTTGCTTAAATTTTTTCGGCATATTTAAATTTTTTGACATGTTTCACAACTTTTTATAAAATTTTCTACATCTTTAATCATTCTGGGCCAATTATATTTTTCTTTGATGCGTCTTAAAGTTTCGTTAATTCCGCAATGTAAATTACTTTTGCCTAAATGGTATTGTTCCAATATAATTGGTATTTGGTCTTTATCTGGGATGGTTACAATATTTTGACAAATACATATTTTAATATCTTTGTCTGCAAAGATAAAAGAAAATATTTCAAGAATAGGAAGGTCTATTTTATTTTCAAGAAAATATGTTGACGAAAGGTCAAATTCGTTTTGTCCTGTATAAATAATATAGAAAAGATGTTGGACTACATTTTCTGTATCGAGTAACAAAGGAATTATGTAATATTTCCGATTTTTAACTGTTTTTCTAGAGAAAATATTTAGTCTTTCTATTGCAAAATCTGCATTTTCTTCAAAAATGTCTTTTAATATTTCGTGATGTAATTCTCCTAAATTCTTTTGTTGAAAAAAGGTTATTATGTGATTTATTTAGAAGTTGTTCGTTTGAAGTTTCAATTTTTGAATAATCAATTAAAGATTTTGTTTCGTACATATTAGCAAATGTGTTGTAATCTTCGGTTATTTTTTCATCATCGAAATTTAAATTTGAGTTATTAGATTTGTCGTCATCGTCTTGATTTGTCGCAAAAATAGAGAGTTTTGATTGGAATTTTACGCACTGATTAAAGTGATTAATTTTAATTCTTGATAATGCGTCTGCGTTTTTATTGATCTTACCGGGTTTGTAAATTATTTCATACTCATATTCTTCGAGTTTAAGTCTCCAGCGTGCGAGTCTACTACCTGGGTCTTTGATTGAAAAAAGCCAAGTAAGAGGGCGGTGGTCTGTGATTAGTTTAAATTTTCTGCCAAAAAGATACGGGCGAAAATGTTTTACTGCCCATACGATTGCAAGGAGTTCACGTTCAATAGTTGAATAATTTGTTTCAGCGTTACATAGGGTTCTAGATGCATAGCCAATTGGTAAATCTTTTCCTACAGGTCCTTGTGATAACACAGCGCCTATTGCAAAAGCACTGGCATCTGTGGTCAAAAGAAATGGTTCGTCAAAATTTGGGTATATAAGAATTTGATCGGAAATTAGCAATTTTTTTAGTTCGTTAAAAGATTCTTTGCAATCAGAATCAAAGTCAAATTTTATTTCTTTTTTGAGAAAACGAGTAAGTGGTTTAGAAATTTTCGCAAAATTAGGGATGAATCGTCGATAATAACCTGCTAAGCCAAGGAAAGATTTTATATCCTTAGAATTTTTTGGTTGGGGAAAATTTTGAATACATTCAATTTTTGCTGGATTTGTTTTAACACCGGCTTTAGTTATTACGTGTCCAAGATATGCTACTTCTTTGCGTAAAAATTCGCATTTGTCTGGTTGTATTTTAAGATTAGCTTTTCTTAGTCGTTTGAAAACTTCGCGTAATCGATGGATATGCTCGTCAATTGTAGCGGAATAAACTATGATATCGTCCATATAGACAAGACATCGTTCATTTAGCATTCCTAAAATAATATTGTCCATTACACGTTGGAATGTAGATGGGGCATTCTTTAGTCCGAAGGGCATTCGTAAAAATTCATAATGACCGTGTTCTACTGAGAACGCTGTTTTTGAAATATCTTTAGGATCTATCTCTATCTGATGGAAACCAGAAGCGAGATCAAGAGTAGTGAAATATTGACACTGTCCAAGTTGGTCAAGTAAATCTTAGATATTAGGAAGTGGGTATTTATCATTAACAGTGGATTCGTTCAATTTTCTATAATCTATTACGATTCTCCATTTTTGTTTATTACTAGAGTCGATTTTTTTCGGTATAACCCAAACGGTAGATGACCAGGGAGAGATTGATGGTCTAATTATACCTTGTTGTAACATGTTGTTTACTTGCGTTTTAACCTCTTGTTTATGTATTTGGGGATATCTATAAGATTTAGTAAAAATGGGCTTTGTATTATTCGTGTCTATCTTATGTTTGATTTCACTTGTAAAGGAAAGGTTGTCACCTTCTAGATAGAAAATGTCTTCGAAATTGACACAAAGATTTGTGATTAATTCTTTTTCTTCTTCGTTTAAATGGTCAAGTCTAAGCTGGGATTTAATAGTCGGGATTCTATTTGAAGTTTGAGATTCGGGAAGATTGAAATTAAGAAGTGTGTGTATCGAAAATGGTTCTATTTCGATATTTGAAAAATCAATTGTTTTTGGGATTGCGTTCACATTGATAATTGTTGTCAAAAATTCACCTTTTTGATTGACATGGACAAGGGCATTTGGGATATGTACTTTTTTTATTTCTTTTCGGGATAAAATAGCATCGGTATTGATTAGATGACATTTTAATTTAAAAACTTGTTCTGTTCTACCTTGTATAATTATTTTATTTTTATTTGCCTCGTATGTTTCGAGTTCTGTTGAAGAGTAATTGTCCTCAACTTTATACAGTGGTAGTGTTTTAAAATTGGTAATAAGTTGTTTATTCTTTAAATCGATTGTACATTCGTAGTGTTCTAGGAAGTCAAGACCTAGAATTCCGTCAAAATCAATGTCTAAGTTGTAAATATAGACTTTGTGAGGGTCACCGTTGTTAAAATGTATCAAAGTTGATTCAGTTATTAAAAGTTTTTGTTCTGTAATGCCTTGAATTGTTGCATTTTCGGGGAAACGATTTGGAAATTCTTTACTGTATTTTCTTTGAAAATTGAAATACCTGCACCAGAATCTATGAGTAGTTTGAAAGTATTTGTTGCGTCTTTTATATAGTAAAGATTTTTGGGATTTATAGCAAGGAAGGGATTTAAAGAAATAGTTGTTCGGGGAAATTGAGTGAGGGATTCATATCGTCTAGCGTGAGAGTTTCGATTTGGGCTTGTATTTGATTTGTTTCTATAGGGGCTTGATTGGGTGGATGGTTTTGATTTTTTTTTCGATTGGAAAATTTTGGTACTCTTCGATTGGTTCGTTAAAGTTTAAATTGGGATCTGGATTCTCATAAGAATTGTCGTATTCGTTTTCGAATAAAGTAGAGGGGTCTTCATAAGAAAAGAATGAGGGATCTTGGTAATTTTGTTGATAGTCTTGATAATAGTCATTAAAATATTTTTCTTCATTATTATCGGTGCTAACTAAGTGAGCTTTAAAATTAGGATTTTTCTGAATTACTGAGGGTCGAGAATAATTAAAATTCGGTTGACGTTGGAAATTATTTTGATTTGATTGGTTAATCGTAATATTTGGGGTTTGCGTATTTGGGTTTCTTTGTTGTTGAATGTTTGGTCTGTGTGACTGAAAAGAATTTGTTTGCGGGGCAAACTGGGGTCGCTGATAATTTGAGTTTTGGGAAAAATTGGGACGTGGTTGTCTGTTATTGGCATGGCATTGATTTGCTGAATGACCAATACGTCCACATTTAAAACATTTTTGTGTTTGAAAGTTTGGTTTTTTCAAAGGTTGGTTGAATGGCTTTGGTGGGTTCGGTTTTGAAACTTTTTGAGATTCGAAATAGGACAATTGAAGTTCACGTCGAATACGTATTTGGGCTTCAAGAAGATCTCTTGGGTTACTGGCACGAATTATATGTCCAATACGGGGTTCGAGACCAGTTAAGAGGGTGCTCAGGGACATGGATTCCATCAGGGTTATTTGACCTTGTTTCTGTTGTGGGGTGAGATTAGACTTTTGTATATTAGCGTGCATTTTTGCATTTAGCACTTGAAGTCGGTTGAGGAAGGTTAAAGGACTCTCATTAGGTAATTGTTTGATACGTTGTAAGTCTTGTATTAAAGAAGACAAGTCTCGCGTATCTCCGAAGTGAGAATTTAAAAGTTGTTTTATTTCTGAGTAAGAAATAGGATTGCGAGAGCTTATTAGCTGCGCTGCTCTTGCACGTAATTTATTTTTTATGTGGATTACTAATAAATCTTTTTGATCGCGTGTAGACATATTGTAAAGCATTGAGAAATGTTTGGAGAAAAATTTGATCACCATCGTATTCAGGAATTATCGAAAATATTTCGGATAATTTATACGGTTCAATTTCGGGTGTCTCAGGGACATTTTGTATTCCGTTATCAGTCATGGTTGCTCAATATATCACAATATCAAAATGAAATAATATAGGCACACAATATTATATAAAAGAATACGAACTTAAAATTAAGAATTTAGGTTGATTGGCAGTACGTAAAGTAGTACACAAATCAACGTAAATTAAAGCAATACTAAAATCTACAAAATTTAAGTTTTTCTTGAAATTTGATTAACTGTATAATCAAAATTTGAAATTAAAATATTCTTTGGGATTTTTGAAATTTGTTTTTGAATTCAGTTTTTCGTTAACTAATTTTCAAAATTGAAAAATCGAACAGTTTCCTTCAATTTGAATAAAAATTTCAATATTTTTAGAAAATTGAAAAAGATAAAGAAAATTAATAAACGAGATGATTCAGTCTTACGTTACTAGTAGAAACATCAGACTTCGTCGTGTTCTCTGCAGCAAATTCTACCAGGGGCTTCACTAGGTGTTCCTAATCCGTAGATTGACTGCGAGTTGGTGACGTCGGGTCGTGATTTTCTCTGTTTTTCTTGTTTTTCACAGGTTCTTCTGAACAAGGGATTGGGGTCCTCCGTCGACAGTTAGAGTGCACAAGGGCTTCGTGTTCTGTTAGACGTTTTCAGATCCTACCGAATGCGCCAGTTTGTTAAATCACTTTCTTGCCAAATTACTTTTTAAAAAATTATTTTATTACTCAAAAAAAATACAAATTAAAATATATACATTTGAACTTGCAAAGAGTAATATTTAACAAAATGAATTCAAGCTAGACTGAACTGTACTGAACTGTTTTTTATACAAAGAAAAATAACTATTTATATATTTCGTTATGCTGACTCAGTGGGAACTGTTTACTTCGTTCTTGAATACTTGGTTCAGGACGTGGGTTCTGCTGATGAAGCTTTCTTGGTATAGACTTGTTTTCGTAAACAAGTAACACCTGCTGTTTATGAGAATAGGATGATCTACGTTGTTGACTGATATGTGATACTTTGTTATTGAGATAAGCTTGGCTTTCTGAATAACTGCGTTGGCGGGTGATAGCTGATAGTCTGGGAACCAAGGTTAGCATAACTTGTATGATGAAATAGCTGGTGAGAATAGATATAACATATATATATATATACAGGGTGGCCCAACGAAAAGGTCCCACCCTTATTTATGACTTTCCTGGTATATTTTGGGAAAAACGCTTGGACACGTCAATTTTGATTTTTAGGGGGACGTCTTTTCATGTATGATTGTATAATACAGGGTGTTCCAAAAATAAGATATCGCATTACACTTGACATTTTTAAATGGAAACCCCCAATTTTTTTTCTATTTTTGGATTCTCCAGGAAGTTTTTAGTAACTTTTGTATAATAGAGTTTATACCTATCTTCAACCATTTTGAAGTTTTTTTAATTTTTTTTATAAAATTCGCCTCATTTAATTTAGTACTGATAATACGGAAAAAAATAATAATCACCGATACCAGCAAGAAATTTAGCATCCGTCAATGTCATCGTAAATCATAGAACAACTTTATCTTTGATTTGAAATCGTTAAGTTGCCTAGTTCTATTATAATATTTTGCAATGATTTATTCAATTCAAGAAAGGGTCGAAATAACGAAACTGTATTATCAAAACGGAAGCATTGCAAGAGCTACCGCCCGGTTGTTTAATGCGTTACATCCAGACAAAAATATTAACCATAAGTATGTGGCTAAATTAATAAGAAAATTTGAAGCAACTGGATCTGTATCTAATATTCGCCGGAATCAGGAAAATCGTCCAAGTAGAAATGAAGCCAGAGAAATAGCAGTTTTGGGACACGTGGCTCTTGACAACACCCAAAGTACTCGTGGTCTGGCTACTTCTTCAGGATTTACACGCTCAACAGTGCAAAGAATTTTGAAATCCTATAAATTTCACCCGTACAAAACTAAACTTGTCCATGAGCTTAATGAAGACGATTATGATAGAAGGTTGGAGTTTTGCGAATTAATGACACAACGTTTGAACAATAACCCAAATTTGTTATTTAACATTTGTTTTTCGGATGAATGTACCTTCTATTTACATGGTGCTGTAAATAGACATAATTGTCGATATTGGAGCGACTCGAATCCACATTTGTTTCGAGAGGTACATTCGCAATACCCACAAAAAATTAATGTCTGGGCCGGCATTTTCGGAAATCATATTGTAGGACCTTTCTTTATTCCTGGAAACTTGACGGGGGAGTTGTACTTGGACATGTTGGAAAATACAATAGAGCCACGAATAACCGAAATAATAGAAAATGAGGTTAATTATAATGAAAATTTTCTTCATTTCCAACAAGATGGTGCACCACCGCACTATGTAGCTCCAGTACGACAGTTTTTGGACACCCATTTCCCAAATCAGTGGATCGGACGGCGCGGCCCCATTGAGTGGCCACCAAGGTCTCCGGACTTGAGTCCTTTAGATTACTTTCTTTGGGGACATATAAAAAGTAAGGTTTTTAGTACGAAGCCAGACTCCATCCAAGATCTTCGGGAGCGGATCACGGCGGAATGCAGACAAATAACTCCAGAAATGTGTGAAAATGTTAGGAATAGATTTGAGCAAAATATTTATTATTGCATGGAGGTAAACGGACACCACTTTCAACATTTATTACCACATTGACTTTTTGACACATTGTATAGTAACTAATTTTTGTTTAAATTTTAATGTGAATGTAAAACTGTAAATGGTTTATGATTATATTAGATATATATAGTTGCTTCAAATTTTCTTATTAATTTAGCCACATACTTATGGTTAATATTTTTGACTGAATGTAACGTATTAAACAACCGGGCAGTAGCCCTTGCAATGTTTCCGTTTTGATAATAAAGTTTCGTTATTTTGACCCTTTCTTGAATTTAATTTATCAATACTTGATATTATTCAATTATTCAAATAACTTCAAAATGGTTGAAGATAGGTATAAACTCTATTATACAAAAGTTACTAAAAACTTCCTGGAGAATCCAAAAATAGAAAAAAAATTGGGGGTTTCCATTTAAAAATGTCAAGTGTAATGCGATATCTTATTTTTGGAACACCCTGTATTATACAATCATACATGAAAAGACGTCCCCCTAAAAATCAAAATTGACGTGTCCAAGCGTTTTTCCCAAAATATACCAGGAAAGTCATAAATAAGGGTGGGACCTTTTCGTTGGGCCACCCTGTATATATATATATATATATTTATATATATATATTTATATATATATATATATATATATATATATATATATATATATATATATATATATATATATATATATATATATATATATATATATATATATATATATATATATATATATATATATATATATATATATATATATATATATATATATATATATATATATATATATATATATATATATATATATATATATATATATATATATATATATATATATACTTAGCCGCAAAAATAATATATATATATATATATAAATTATATATATATATATATATAGTTATATATATATATATATATATATATATATATATATATATATATATATATATATATATATATATATATATATATATATATATATATATATATATATATATATATATATATATATATATATATATATATATATATATATATATATATATATATATATATATATATATATATATATATATATATATATATATATATATATATATATATATATATATATATATATATATATATATATATATATATATATATATATATATATATATATATATATATATATATATATATATATATATATATATATATATATATATATATATATATATATATATATATATATATATATATATATATATATATACATATATATATATATATAGCCGCAAAAATAAACAACCAAAAATTATACTCAATTACAAAGTTGATTTTCTCGTGAACCAGTAAACCGATTTCGATAATTTTTTTTTTGAACTGTAGCTTTTTTCTTTAGTAATTTCACTATGATAAAAAAAATTTATTCAGATTTCAGTTTTTGGCTTATACAGGGTGAAAAACGAGAATAGTTTTTTTAGGTCAAATTTGAAACACCCTGTAGGGAGCGTTAGCAAAAACAACGGTTGCGTATTAAAACCATAATGTAGCCTCATGTTTTCTGAATATTTTGTTTTTTTGCTGACTCTGATATCTGTAATGTCAAAGAAAATACAGAGTTTTATTCCAGAACATGTTTTTTTTATCAAGATAACAATTTAACAACATTAAACTAACAATAAAATTTAAAATAATTAACAATAAAAAGCAAAAAAAAACGTGCACTAGTAGCGCGTGTTTCCACCTCTTTTTCTAATGACAGCTTCACATCGCCTCGGCATACTCGATATTAAATTGGATATTTGATTTTGGTCAAGTCCATTCCAAATATCGGTAACCATCCTTTCGACATCTTGCAGGGTGGCAGGAGGGGGCTGACGCTGTCTCAGTGCCCTACCAATAATATCCCATAAATGCTCGATAGGATTCAGGTCGGGACTGTGCGGTGGCCAATTTAGAGTTCGAATATTTACTTCATGTAAATATTCATTGACGATGCGCGCTACATGAGGCCTTGCGTTGTCGTGCATTAGTAAAAAATTATTACCAATGTACGGTGCGAAAGGGACAACGTGCTCAGACAAAATGTCATTAATATACCTTTCACTATTTAAAGAGCCCCCACGTAAAGGTACGATATCCGTCCGTGCGGTTAAGGAAATTCCTCCCCAAACCATCACAGAGCCTCCATTAAATAAAGTTGTTTCACGTACGTTACACTGGGTATAACGCTCACCTGGCCGGCGGATAACTCTTAAATGTCGATCGGAGCTATATAGACAGAACCTAGATTCGTCTGTAAATAGAACGTGTTCCCAATCCTCAATAGTCCACATTACATGTTCCCTGGCGAATTGCAGTCTAGCTCTGCAGTGGTTTGCATTTAATGCAGGGTCTGTCGCTGGAACTCTGACATGTAAATTGTGTTCAGAAAGACGTCTCCTCACAGTATCAATGCTTGGTTGAATATTGTGAACTGCACTGAGTTGCATCAAAAGTTTCCTTGACGTGGTAAAACGTTCTCTTAAAGCACGCAGTCTAATATAGCGATCTTGAACAACTGTAGTTACTCGAGGTCTGCCTGGTCGTGGACGTATGTTATAGTCATTGGTTTCTCTGAAGCGTTGGACAACACGAGAAATTGTTGTGTGCGAAAATCCTAATCTCAAACCAATAGCATTGTCGCTTACTCCTTCGTTATGTAACGTCACTGCCTGAACACATTCATCACGAGTCATATTCCTTCTAACCCGTTCCATTTTCACGAAAGAACTTAAAGAATGAACTTAAATTATTCAGCTTGAGACGATAGGTACATAAATAAAGGAATTGTCAAAACTGACATTTGCTGACACTGTTGATTTATCATAGCCTACTAAGCGCTTTTTTTGGTAAACGTAATAAGTATCCAATAAAATTGTGATTTATTGAATAAAAACATGTTATGGAATAAAACTCTGTATTTTCTTTGATATTACAGATATCAGAGTCAGCAAAAAAACAAAATATCCAGAAAACATGAGGCTACATTATGGTTTTAATACGCAACCGTTGTTTTTGCTAACGCTCCCTACAGGGTGTTTCAAATTTGACCTAAAAAAACTATTCTCGTTTTTCACCCTGTATAAGCCAAAAACTGAAATCTGAATAAATTTTTTTTATCATAGTGCAATTACTAAAGAAAAAAGCTACAGTTCAAAAAAAATTATCGAAATCGGTTTACTGGTTCACGAGAAAATCAACTTTGAAATTGAGTATAATTTTTGGTTGTGCGTTATTTTTGCGGCTAAGTGTATATATCTATATATATATATATATATATATATTTATATATATATATATATATATATATATATATATATATATATATATATATATATATATTATATATATATATATATATATATATATATATATATATATATATATATATATATATATATATATATATATATATATATATATATATATATATATATATATATATATATATATATATATATATATATATATATATATATATATATATATATATATATATATATATATATATATATATATATATATATATATATATATATATATATATATATATATTATATATATATATATATATTTATATATATATATATATATATATATATATATATATATATATATATATATATATATATATATATATATATATATATATATATATATATATATATATATATATATATATATATATATATATATATATATATATATATATATATATATATATATATATATATATATATATATATATATATATATATATATATATATATATATATATATTATATATATATATATATATATATATATATATATATATATACATATATATATATATATATATATATATATATATATATATATATATATAAAATTCTTAGTAAATAATTTAAATAATAATGGAATGTGACGTCTGTAACTTAAAGGAATTTAAACAAGACAACATATTTGCATGTGATGGTTGTAAAAGGGTCTACTGCAAAATTTGTGCTAAACTAACTTCCTCAGAAGTTAAAGTTATACAGTTAAAAGAAAGGGTAATGAAATTTTGTTAAGGTTAACATAATTACCAGCAAGGAAGAATTGATTGCCATACTTAAGGAGAAGATTCAAGATTTGGAGAGTTCGACTTGACTCAGAAAAATGCGTTATATAGCCAGATTGCTCAAATACCAAAGAGTAATACAAACAATGTTCCCAGTTTAATCATCAAGCCAAAAGCACAACAAAATGCCGAAAAGACAAAAAATGACTTAAAGAAAATTGTTCAGATTAACAAACTGAAAGTGTACTGAAGAATACACGTACAACAAAGAATGGCATCATTGTCATTAAATGTGAAAATAAAAAGGATATAGAAATCTTAAGGAGTGAAGCAGAAAGCCAAATGAATAACTATGAGGTACTGGTGACAAAGTTGAAGAAACCACGATTCAAAATTACAGGCTATGAAGGAGCTTTAAATGAAAAAGAAGTTGAAGCATGTCTTAGAGAACAGAATAGTTTTATAATGGAATCTGATGAACTAGCAATAACATATACTAAGAAACAGCCACATAAAGGAACACTAACAGTTTTTGGCAAATGTTCTCCTGGTTTGATCCATAAATTTATGACTATGAAGAGAGTCTATATGGACTGGGAAAGATGTCCGGTATATGAAGATCCAGAGGTGTTTTAAGTGCCAAGATCATTACCACAAGAGCAGTTCTTGTTCTAACAATGTAATGTGTGAATTTTGTGCTGAGGAACACAACATATCAGATGTCCTAAAACTATAAAAAAGTGCAAAAACTGTGAAAAGGCAAATTCAAAATATAAACTTAATTATAATCTTGAACATGAAGCCAGTGATCTCAAATGTCCATCTTATCAGTACTTACTTAATGTGTTGAAAAGCAAGATTGATTATGGTTATGGGAACTGAATATCCAGAAGTCAGGGTACTACAAGAACTAGACTTCCTTCAATCCCATATTTAAGAAAAAAGAATTGTGATAAACTCGGTGATAGACTGAATTTAGGTAATAAACTTCTCAACGTTTTGCACATCAATATTCGCAGTATGAATAAAAACTTTAATGAATTAGTATCCTTACTTGAGGCTTATAAGTTGAATTTTTGTGACATGATTTTACTGTCTGAATGTTGGTGTATTGATGGGCAATATAGTGTTCCTGGTTATAACATGTTTTCTAGTGAAAATCAAATTAATAAATGTGATGGAGTAATTGTTTTTGTTAGGTCACACTTGAATGTAAATATTATTAACATCAAATTGTATAGATCTAATGTGAGTATCGTAGAAGTGAATTTTGAAATTGATTGAATGGTTTTGGAGTGCTCTGTCTGTATAGACCCCCCTCAACACATCTACAATCTTTTCTTGAAGACCTTGAGAATTATCTTTTGAAATATCAACCCAAACAAATTGATAGATATATATATATATATATATATATATATATATATATATATATATATATATATATTACATTATATATATATATATATATATATATATATATATATATATATTATATATATATTTATATATGTATATATATATATATATATATATATATATATATACATATATTTTTAGTTTTATTTTTCTTGGTTTACGGTCAGTGGTTTACTTGAAAATAATTAAAAAATTACTTCTTTTCTTTAAAAACATACATATATTGTAGTCTGATGACGTTTCAACCAGTTTTGGTCTTTTTCAAATCTAAAATTATATGAAAAATTGTTGGCACGACAATAATAAAATACGTTAAAAAACAATCATCTTACCCTAGAACGTAATGACAACAGTATACAACACATAACGAAGCAACAGCTATGACGATCACATGTATTAAAATTTTATTTTCTCGATTAAGAAAATGTTAACAGGACACAACATTTTGCACCTTGATATCAAGGACTAACACAACGAACTGTGGAGTATCAATTATTGCAATATAGATGTATATATTTTGCTAAGATTGTTTACATCTTTTTTGTCATTCACGCAATTTTTGTTTTTGTGTATTAAAGCCATTTCGTAAAATTCCCTTTTTTTTTAATTGACACTCGGTTTTTAAGATTTTGGTTTCAGAGTAATTAAAACTGGATTTTCGACTTTTCATGGTTGGTTAATGCCGTTGTGTTTTTTTGTCGTATTTATGGCTTTTTATACGGTTTTCCAAATATATGTATATATATATATTATATGCCGGGAAAGCAATAAGTAGCCTTACATATGTAAAAGGCACAACAGACAGAATCGGAAGAATTCTTAGAAAACACAACATACAAACAATACACAAGCCACAAACAACTATAGGTAAACTACTTGGTGTAGGGAGATTGCCAATATAAAACATTATAAGACCAGAATAATCTGAGAAGCCATAGAAATTGAAAAACAAGGTGATTAGAATAAAAGGGACGAATCAGTAAAACTACCACCAGTATGGAAGACAATAATCGATAAATCTAAAATCGCAAAAACTCAAGCGCAATTAGCGCAATAACAACAGCACCATCCGGAAAACATAACTAACGACCAACGGCCGCGCAGATATAACCAACACTTCAGTCTTCGAAAATGCCAAATGTGATTTTGGCGAAACGTCAGCAAAACTGTTCTTTTCAGAGCGACATGTAGGGATGTACACCCGGAATGAAAACACAATAAATATATATATATATATATATATATATATATATAACATATATATATATATATATATATATATATATATACATATATATATATATATATATATATATATATATATATATATATATATATATATATATATATATATATATATATATATATATATATATATATATATATATATATATATATATATATATATATATATATATATATATATATATATATATATATATATATATATATATATATATATATATATATATATATATATATATATATATATATATATATATATATATATATATATATATATATATATATATATATATATATATATATATATATATATATATATATATATATATATATATATATATATATATATATATATATATATATATATATATATATATATATATATATATATTTGTAGCATGTTTCTTGAACCTTTTTATATATATTTTTTTTAAAACAAATTTCTTGGGATGAAATTCATACAAGGAATAAAATAAAATTATTTCATATCCTTGTTTTTTTTTCGTGTTTCCATATAACATAATATAGAGAAAAAAGGGAAGTTTTTGAAATGATTTTTATAAAAAAGAACTCAAATTGTGTCAACTCAGAAGCAGACATCAAAATACCTATAAAACCACATATTATCATACTATGTTCCAACAAAAATTTCTCCGTCAAATTTTCGAACCTTTTTTAGGAAATCGAATTTGCTAAAACTTCGTTTATGTACTAATTTGACGTCATAAAAAACGAAAAAAACATTTATTTTGTCCTAGGATGTATGGTTGAACTTCTATGGCTCTCTGAAAATTCGCGAATTTTGAAATTTTTATGTTTTATTGTGAAAATTTAGTCATATCTTGAGAAATATCAATCCCTCGTCAATATTAATGTGTTTAATGAATTTCTCAGCTCAAAATACCTATAAAACCATATATTATCATACTATGTTCCAACAAAAATTTCTCCGTCAAATTTTTACCTTAAAAAAATCAATATGCAAAACTTTCGGACCTTTTTTGGGAAATCGATTTTGCTAAAACTTCGTTTATGTACTAATTTGATGTCATAAAAAACGAAAAAAAACATTTATTTTGTCCTAGGATGTATGGTTGAACTTCTATGGCTTTCTGAAAATTCGCGAATTTTCAAATTTTTATGTATTATTGTAAAAATGTAGTTATATCTTGAGAAATATCAATCCCTCGTCAATATTTATGTGTTTAATAAATTTCTTAGCTCAAAATATACTGTTAAAAAAAATGTGAGGACTGCGGGATTGGAACCTGGGACCCCACGAGCCTGATCTGGGGCGCTGTTCATTAAACCACGAGGGTGTTGCAAATATTTATATATAACCACTAATAAGTTTCAATTCCTTCACCAAACTCTTTGCTCTTCCTAATGCTAATGTTTCTGTCAAGGTCATCGAATTTTGGTCCTGGACGGAATAATCATTCTACAAAATTACTTTTAACCTACATGGAGGGTATAATGTTGTCTGTTTGTGTCATATATATTTTTTTACTCAAAATATTGTAAATTGACGTGAAATGATTTCTGCCTTAGGTAAGTAATAAAAAAAATTGTATATTTCCTCTATATATATATATATATATATATATATATATATATACGAGTAAGTGTAGTGAATTGTACAATATTCCATCTGAAGAAGGTACTATTTTTAGTATTTCTGCGTTGGGTTTGGATAAGTGGCTAAGTACTGCAAAGAAACATTATGTTGTCACAAATGTGGGGCCAATACTCACAGTGGAAAGGAGTGCACCTCAGTAGAACTAAAATGTCCAAACTGTATAAAAACAAAATTTAAGGCCGAAGAGAGTAAAACGCCCAAAATCGCCCGCAAAACTAAAGGCATTTCGTGGTAAGGGAACATGTCCTTTTATCGAATTTCAAGGAAAATCAAAGTGCCAATGTATAAGAAAAATTAAAATAAATTTATAATTAGTTAATTTAAGGCACTATTTCCACACTGCTTATTCTAAAGATGTAGTTGCAGATTAATCTTAGATGGCTTTGTTTTAAATCACATGTCAAGAAAGGCGGACATGTTTTTTTAGTTGACATTTAAAAAATAAAACTTTTTGTCTTGTTAGTGTTTTTTTAGTAAAGGAACAACAGAATAATGAATTTGGACAATTTAACTAAAGACTGGGTTTATAAATTCTTACGTGATAAAAATATCAAATTTGAAAATAATTCTTTGGCAGTAGAACAATTAGGACAAGTTTTAAATATAAAAAATGAAAACGATAGCTGGACGCTCTTAAATGAAAAGATGAGAAAATTTTGTATTAAATTGAATGGTAAGTGGCAGATGTGTAAAAGAACAAATTCTAGATTTGTTAAGGCCAATCAGTTGTGGTTGAATCTTCAAACTGTGTCCCTTCTACATCCCATCCCTTTGAAACTCTATGCGATAGGCAGAAAAACCGGAAAAAAGAGTATTTAAATCAATATCCTGAGAAGCATTTAAGATTTGTTGCTAAGAAGAAAATTAAATCTGTAGATGCTCGATTTATTTTTGATTTTGTTAAAGCACATCCAGAACACGCCCAAAAAGTAAGGAAGTTTTGTGAAGAACTTATTTCACTATTAGAAGAAGACGTGATGAGCAAGTTTTAAGTGTGAGTGTGGCTACTGATTTGATCAAAAATCAATACAACGTTATTCGCAAATTCGCAAAAAACTTTCCAAGTTACTATCAACTTCAAAAGGCGAAATTAGACTTAACAAGTATTTACCGTTTAATGAATCTGGTGCAAAAGTGGTACCACAATCATTTCTGGATAAAAATACTGAAAGGTTAGTACAATCTTTAACAGTTATATTTTAATATCAAAATGGGGCTGTGGTGGAGCGGCACATCAGTCGGAATATAATATACGTTTTTCGAATGATTCTAGTGATAAATGTATTTTTATATGCAGTCTAGTGCTAATCAATCGATAACTCTGTTTTATAGAAAAACGATTTGCCACCATCTACCAGATACTGCCGACCAATCCAGTTCAATTTCATTAAAGAAACAGAAGCTGTAATAAAATCAATCACAGGTGAAATAGAAAATCAAATTCAAAACTTGATACCAAGCCAACTTTCGAACATTACACCGTAGCATAAATTATTATTTACAATGGTTGATGGAAAAATTGTAAATATTATGACGGATACAAAATCTTCGATGCGATGTTTTTTGTGGGGTGCTTCACCAAAAGACATGAACAATTTAGATTTAGTCAACAAAAAAACTGTTAATAGAAGTAATTTTTCTTTTGGTATGTCGTCCCTTCATGTGTGGATTCGAGTGTTTACTCCACATTTCGTACAATCTGCTATTTAAGTCCTGGTCTGTCAAAAGTGATGAACAAAAAACGTTGAAAAATAATCGAAAGGCGGAAATCCAAAATGAATTTCGAAAACGCCCTGGGGTGCGATTTTGCACTTATCATTTCGTTAGTTAACGAATCGCTAAATCACGTGATTTAGCGAAACAACTGACAAAGGCTCGAAGTAGCATCCATTTCCTAAATGGAAAATTGCATGTATTTTTTAACGTCAAGTAGGCCAGTTTTTCATTACGATTTGACGATTACTGTAACCCTTAAAATTATTTTGTTGACGTTGAGCAAAACACCACAAATTTGTTTGGCCTAATTAATTAAGTATACTTTATTATTTTGGAAATAATTAAAAGGTGATGAAGAATTAAAAATCTGAAGCTTCTAAGGTCTGCCTGGAGATCCTTAATACTTGTGTTTGTTATACTTCTAAAAGGGAAGATACAGCAGCATTGCTGGAATCAATAGGTGATGAATAATTATTGTACCTAATACCTACTAATATTCTAATAAAACAGAAGTTAACAAATAAGTGGTGATTTCAAGAGACCTAAATTTGACTTTAATTAATCGCTACATCTGGGTGCAGTGAAAAAAGGTGAACATTTTAGTGGATATTATATTGTGCTTTTCCAGAACAGATTTTAATGTTATTATAGGTACCTTATTATAAAGGCGTAATATAATATTTTTGCACTTGTATTTCCAGATATTTTAGAGCCATTAGAGAATATAATATTCTTAAAGGCACTGTCAGGTATTTCGAGGTAGGAAATAACTATTTTAACATACATAACACCTCTTTAAATAAATAGGACACTAAGCAAACCTTTGTTAAAGAATCAACATTAAATTAAAATCTAATAAATTTAACAGACAATTGTTGAATACTTTAGTAAGCCATATTTTGAGATAGAGTTTAAGTTTTTTTTCTTTATTGTCTACAAATGTACTGTAGTGACAAATCCATACATATCTTTATTAGAGTGGACTAGTTTTAAATGTACTAGTCAAAATTTTGTTATATTTATTCTGAATTAAATATTTTTTCAAAATGAAACTTCCTACTTTAATTTCTAATACATTTGTTTTCTATATTTATCTAATGAATTGGTAATAAAATTATGTTTTTTATCTTTCCAAATGTATTGTTTATTTTAAGACGATTTTTAATAAAATGGTAATATAGTCTTAATAAAATAAGTTACACACTTATTCTGTGTTAAAATTATTAAAATACCTAATAGGATTTATTAAATCATTAGAAAAATAAACAATACTTTTACCATTTAATTATAAAGTTTAAAAAAGTCCTTATTGAAGAAGGGCAACCACCAGCATTTAGACCAGTTTACAAGAGTAAAAAATGAAAAATTAACCCTTTGACATTTTTGCAGAACTTTGAATTTTAGGGTTCTTGGGCTCCATGTTTTCCCACTTGTCAGTCTGTCTGTACGCAGCATAGCTTAAAAACTACTTATCCAGTTGAATTTAAGTTTTCAACGGAATGGAAACATTTTGGTAAAAATCGAAAATGAAACCAAATAGCGGCCTAAAGAAATAAAATTGCATAAAACTCAAGTGAGAAACAGAGACAGACTGGTAAAATTTTAGTCCGAATCTTGTATGACAAAACTAAAAGACTGCCTAATAAATTATTTGAATATGCAGCAAATTGTAGTGACAATTGTACGAGGGAAATTGATTGCCATTTAAACATCTATAATATTTTTATTATTTCTCGTACTAAAAAATATTACATACAGTGTAATTTTTTACATGGAATGCTCTGTATAAAGAAGCCCTTTTAAGAAATACTCTATTTGTAACTGTTACGACTGAAATTTATATATTCAAAAATATTATGCCCATTTGTAGGCAGGTATTAACTTTAGTTTTTTAAATATTATAGGTAAGTATATCAGAAAATTTGGCATGAAGTTGTTTGGAAAGATATTTTTTAGCTTTTCATAGGTGTAAAAAATAGACAGGGTATTCATTTAATAAAAATAGATAATTTGTCACTCTCTATATATTTCAAAGATACTAATAATTACCATATGATTGGGAAGAAGAAAATTTACTTTGCATTTTTTTTTCATTGCATTAAAAATAATAAAATTACTGCACAGTTGATCTTATACCTAATAGAGTAATTTTATCAACTAAAAACTAAAAATTGACGTTTGGAGAGTTTAGATAACTACCAAAAGAAACAGTTGGAACTGAAAAATAAATATTTCATACCTTAACTTTTGGAAATTTGTTTAAAGTTTCATACATAATACCACCCATAACTAATTTCATAATGGCATCAATCTCTAACTCTCTATATCCCTGTAAATCTGTATCTATAAAACGCCTAAATATAATTATTTTTTTAGATTTAAGTGTAGTCATAAATCTTTAAGATATAAATGAAATAATTTTCCATTTTGATTATTATGAAATTGACTGGAACTTGTTTAAATTTTTTTTTAAAGGGTTCCAATATTTTATAGTAAAAATCAATTCTATATTTGTCATTAAATAAAAAAATATTACAATTGGACATGTTTTTATTGTTCAAGTTTTACAAGCTGAAATTACTTTCCTTGCTGCTGATTTCTGATGATACGTAAGTCCACACCATTTTCTTTTACAAAGGGTCTAAAGAACTCACACTGTGACTTGAAATACCTAAAAAGAAGAAAAAATATTTTAAAAAAATTGCTTTTCGAAAAATCAGCTGTACAAGAAGGATATTTTAAATGAAACAATATGCTATTAAAAAACTTCGTTATTGATAAAATAGGTATATTTCCAATTTTAGTTAAAAATTAAATGCAATACTTAAGGAGCATATTCCCCTTAACAAACCAAGAAGAATATCCATATAAATATGGCTTTTTAAACTTTTGTTTGTAACCAACAGCATGTATAATACCTCCACCCAATTTTATATAATTAAATATAACCATAACCCCTACATTAATTAATTAATTTTAGGTACTGATGTCCTGTATTAAACTACTGGACAGACGCAGTTATACAAGCAAATTTGTAGACAAAATTCAAGTTTACTAATTTTCAATCAGAATTTATATATTGAGTTGTGGTTTTCGATAATGCCTAGCACTATATATTGGATTTATCGCTTCGAAAATGCAAAAGGCCACAAGAAATCTGTTACACAGAGTATTATCTAAGCCCTTGTCATTTTCACAAAATGTTTATACACACATAATGACTATTACAAAACAAAATATTATATTGTTCTTTTCTACCCAGGATAATCCACACCCGAATACCAAAACACTTTCTTTATATAAATGTAAATTTTTCTGGATGTGTTGTTTCTCTCAGCTCCTGCATGCATCAAACAAACCCCATTCTATTGTGAACTTTTTACTTTAAACTAACTTTCATGATACCTCAGATCAAAAGGTCATTTGAGAGTTTAAAAATTAATGAAACTTATTAAATAATGGCAAAAAGGTCTGTTATTACTTAAATTTACATAGATATTAATGAATTCTAGTGATGAGTTTGAAGTTAGTTGAAAGTAAAAAATATGCAAAACAGTTTTTTATAAGTATAATGTGTTTATTTATATTTTGACATCTAGATACAGCTTTAACTATAGAAAATAAAAACACAATAATTGTAGGATTTTTTCACTATTATCTTCTAAGAATACAAAATATTACTGAATAGAAGGAAGTTTAGTAAAATTTAGTATTATTATTTTAGTATTATTATTTAGTTTAGTAGAAAGAACCTATATTTTTTTTAGCTGGCCCCATTTAATACAACATTAAATGAATCTGAGGTTAGCAATTATATCAGGTTTGGTACCTTTATCTTTAAAGATTATTAAAAAAATTGATAAAAACCATTTCATAAGAGGCAAAGATATTCATCCTCTCTCTCTCTCTCTCTCTCTGAACTCATATATTTATAATCGGTATGAAGACTAATTTAACTAGATAATAATATTTAAGGTGTCACATTTAAAAAACCCATGTTATGTAGTTTTTTCTACTTTTCAATAATTTTTAGAAATATTTGATATTCTTAGACCATAATACAGGAATAATCCTACAAATTTTGAAATTAAAGTTTTTTTTTAATTTTCTATAATTAAATATGTAACTAGGTGTCAAAATGTAAATGAAAGCCCTGTACAACAGTGGCATTTATAAATTTAGAGACATTACCTTTAATCATAACTGAGGTAAGAAATAATAGTTTAAGGGATACAAAAATTGAGAAAAAAAATTACAATTTTGTTGAAAACACCCTGTACAAAAAAAAACTAAAGAAATTAAAAAAAAAATACAAGGAAAACTTTTTTTACAAGTGTTTTACAAAACACTCAGTAAAACAACTTATTGAAGACCTCTGCATTTACATCCTCTAGGCTATAAACTCCATACTTAGTGCTAGACTATCGGGGCTTCCCTAGACTCCTGTTACTGAATGGGGTGAAAGGGGGAGGGGGACGCTTGCCTCCCCTGGAAATATTGTATATTACATATATAAATTACATTTATATACCAAATGGACTATGCATGACCGTTTTTGGTTTTTTTTTCATCAGTTATGGTTCTGCGGGCGCCCATGCAATATCCCTCCCCTATGCCCCCCTTAGTTACGCGCCTGCTAGACAGTGTCGAAAACCGCAATTAAATATGTTAATTTTTATTGAACAAAAATTGAGACCTGAATATTGTCCAAAAATTTCCATCTTTAAGTTCGTCATTTATACGTCACAATGTCACAATCTAGTGGTATTCTAAAAATTATACTGAACAAAGCCTATAAGAATGGGTGAATTGCGAGGTAGCTACTAGGCCTACACATAAATCTTATAAAACTACCTTGAAGGAAATTCCCTACATTTTATATATGTTATAGTTCTTGACTTTCTGAACAATAGATACCATGATCACGTCCAAATGTTACAAAATAGAGACAGAATTGAATTTATAAAATAGTTATTCTGAAGAAAAAATGTTTCTTGTTACAAAATACAGTTTTCACTTTGAGTAATCTTAATTTTAATAGACTTTAGTCAGTTATACTTTATTTGATATGATTAAAAAACTTTTAAACAAAACAAATTACAAATTTATGTATGGTCTTTTTAAGGTATTAAACTTCAGTTTACCAAATTGCATATAAACCAGATGTTTTGTTCTTTAATAAAACAAAATAGTCCATAATAAAAAAACAGCAGCTGCACCTTATACGAAATTTTTAGGACATCCTGTATAAATATTTAATATATCCTTACAAAATGTACTTTTAGCAACCTAGTATCTTCCAGTACCTAACAAGGTATCCCAGAATTACATAATAATGGATTTTAAATAACCTCTTCTGGTCAAAAATGGTAAACACAGTAAACTTAACTTATAAAAAATAAGGTTTCTTCATGATATAGGTATAATGTATATGGTGTATAATTTTTTCTCTAAAATTAAGTTTGGTTAATTTTTGTTCTTTTATGTATATCTATGTAGTTTTTTTTTATTTTTATGATATTTTATACAGATTTTATGTATAGGATGTATATTTTAAACAGTACCCTAGAGACTTTATTATGAGTTATCAAAAAACTTTAAATATAAAAGTGTTTAGGTTTGGGCAATTTACAAGAAAAACAAACCAAAGATATTTGGAAATTTAGGAAATGGGTATTGACTTCGTTATTTTAAAAGGCACACCCTGTATAATAGATACACCTCAAATGGTCTCTTCTTGCTGATTATTAATAATAGACTAGGTTTAAGACCTTTAACTCTAAAGATAATCAAGAAATTTCAGAAAAACCCTATCATAAGAAGCAATGTGTTCCCACTGACTCCACTATATCCATCCATCTCTCTCTTACACATTGCCTCTTATGGCAGGGTTTTTCTAAAATTTCACTGTTATCTTTAGAGATAAAGTTTAAACCTAGTATATTTATAATCGGGAAGAATGATTAATGAATGATGACTTTGTTCAAACCCAAAAACATTTGTATTTAAAGTTTTTTGATAACTCATAGAATAAGACCTCTAGGGTACCATTTAAAATATAACCAGGAACCCTGTACAATTTTACATAAGAATAAACAAAAAAATTAAACATAATGAACTTATTAAGTCATATAATAGTTATTTTTTTAAATAGAATATTTTTATTGTGATGTGAAACTTCAAAAGCGATTCATAGATTTGAACAAAAGATTAATTTAAAAATACACATTAAAAATTGCAATTAGCAAAACCCAAGGAAAAACAAACACTGCAAACATATTTGTATCACACTGTAAGAAATTAGACAAACATATAAAACATAACGAGGTGTCTAGCACAAAGTTTAATGGATGACATAATAAAAAATAAGTGCACCATTCATCAGTTAAGTTGCTATGCATTATCTTGCTGCTGTTTTCAGACAGAACACCAGTGCAAAAACAATTAGTCAAATCAAACAAAGTTTCAAGTGTTAAATTCTGTTTGATACTGTAAACTGATGATTTGTTATAATAACGAACTCATAGGTATGTTTTGCAGTAGACTTTGCTAAACATAAGCTTATGAATTATACTAGCCTAACCTGTTTAAGTCAAATATTATAGTAAGTTTCTTTATAAAAAAAAAATAATCACAATTAATACTTACAAAGGTATATATCTTCTACAATGAAAATGATCGAGTTCAAATTTGAATCAACAAAACAGCTTATCGAGGAATTTGTAATTGTGCTTTGGTGATTGTTCTTCCTTATATTGACTAAGTATGTGAAAGGTAAATGAAAATACTGTATCAAATACTTGACATCTTTTCTTGTATCATTCCCTTCTTTTTAGTGTCATATTCTGCAAAAAAGTAAAAATATTGCTATAATCAATAAATGTGCCATACACCACATACTGTGTAATATAATATAACTAATTATTTTCCTTCTCTAATAATTATAACATTATATAATTTCAACTATAGTTTTTTTAAAGAAAAACAAAGATTATTTCATTTCTCCCTCAACAGTGAAAATATATAATACCAAAGAAAATAATAGTTTACGCTATAAATTTTCTTTGATAATACCTGTTAAGGAATACTTTTGTTTACAAGTTATAAATAGACCTCGACATAGACAATAAAATATAATTTTAGCAAGTACATTCTATTTGCTTAAAAATATACAAATTCATGCCTACCTGTAACAGTATTATGATAATCTAAATTCAACTGCCCTTATTGCTTCTTTAGTCTTTCCATCAATAGAAAATATTATTCTTAAATTTGTTTCTAGTTACTGGAATTTATGTTCAATTTTGCAATACTTAAATACACCATTATTAAATCACTGTTATGTTTCTGCAAGTGATCCATCAGCTGTTCGACTTCCTTGTTTACTGTGTAAAAAGTTAGGTTAGGTTACGAGAGACCAAAATTAAATAAAATACTGCCTATTCTTAAAATATGGAGGGCCATTCCCCAGTAACAACGGGCAATTACAACATAGAGTAAGATTTTTATTCTTACTCTTAAGTTTAGAACCCCGCAGGGGGTATGCTTAGCATACTTTGGGGACTTGCGACCCCACGGACCCAGCACTCTTAATGGAACGGGGCACCATTATAGAGTAAAACGCCCCTAAGTACAGTATACCATGAATTAAGTAATGGTACGGTAGGGCTCTACTGTATTTAGTACTTATCCACCCTACAGGCTGACGGTAGCCCAAAAACGTAACAAAACATGGCAAGCTCACAAAGCAAAGCCTCGGACGAGCGTCGATACGGTGGGGATCGACGCGGGACTATGACACCCCGCCTATATGATGACATTGATAACACCCAGGACTTTCCACCATTACCGACTACTGGATCCAAAAGACCCAGAGTTGAGTCTCCTACAGAATCTTTAGCAAATTTTGATAAATTTTTCACTATTAAAAGAATAGATGGTTCCTTTAAGGACTCATCTCCTTTTGTTTTGCATAAGTCTCTGCAGTCGTTTTTTGGTACTCTTTCTGACACGAAAAAGCTTCACGATGGCTTTCTGTTGATTGAGGTTAGTAATGAGAAACAATCTCTTCTAGCATTAAAGCTTAAAAATTTAAATAGTTGCGAAGTTGATACTGCTCCCCATAAGTCACTTAATATAATCAAAGGCGTAGTTACATGTTATGACTTAGCAAATTGCCCTGATGAGGAAATTCTTGAGAATTTGAGGGATCAAGGTATTGTTGATGTTAAAAGAATCCCTACAAAAAAAGAATCTAATAAGCCTTCCGCCACTTTCATCTTATCATTCAAAACTCATTTTCTTCCTCCAAGGGTTAAAGCAGGATGGTATTCACTAAGAGTTAGACATCATATTCCAAATCCTCTGCATTGTTTTCGATGTCAGAAATTTGGTCATACTGCCACTCGTTGTAATAGTCCAGTTATATGCCCGAAGTGCGGCCACCCAGATCATCAAGAATCTCCATGTCCAACTCTCTTAATTTGCTCTAACTGTACTAAAAACCATTCCCCTAGATATAAGGGTTGCACCGTTTTTAAACGTGAATTTGGAATACAAAGAATTAGAACAATTGAAAAATTGCCTTTCTTCAAGGCAAAAAAGAAGTTCTTAGAACAAAACCTATCTTTTGTTACGACATATAGTTCAAAAGTAGCAATCTCAAAATCTCCTCCAAACCCTTCCCTCTGTCCAAACTGCTGTCTAGCAGCTGGATCTTCCCAATCCACTCCTGTATCATTGCCCCCACCTCATAAACCCATTATTTCTCCCCTTCCTCCTTCTTCTCCTTCAAAAACAAAACAAACTTGATTTGTTTTTGAAACACTTGATTCCTCCTCCTTTAGCAAACCTATTTCATCAAGTAGTAAACAACAACCTTTACCAAGATCTGACAAACAAACTGTAAGATCTTCTCACTCCTCGTCTAAATCTACGTCCCATTCCCGTACTAATTCACCACATAAAAAATCATCCTCTATTAAAAATCTTACCAGGCAATCTTCGAAATCTTCGTGCGAATCTGTAAAGAAAATGGAATTGGATGATCCTCCTGTAGGAGGGTCCTCTACTTAGCCTGTGGAAAATGACTCTTGCAGGTCTCCAAAACTCCTAACAAATACATTCAAGATCTTACACTGGAACTTAAATGGTTTCAGACCTCGAAAAGATGAACTAACTCTTCTTGCAAAGTCTCTCAGACCTGCTATTGTGTCTATTCAAGAAACTAACCTGAAAATTAGGGACTCTATGCTTCTCTGGTTATGAAGTGGTTAGAATAGATAGACCTGACCCTCTCCGTGCATCAAGTGGTGTGGCTCTACTAATCAAATCTGGACTTACTTTTACAGAGATCCCCCTATCATCCTCATTATAGGCGGTAGCGGTCTCTTCGTTCCTACCTCACAAAATAACGATTTGCTCTCTTTATCTTCCACCAAAGGATGTAGTGGTAGAATCCGATTTGATTGATCTTTTGAATGAACTTCCCCCTCCCCCCATTCATAATAGTGGGGGACTTAAATGCTCACTGTACCCTCTGGGGATCCTCCACTACTAGCTCCCGTGGCATTGATAATATGTCACTGATTTCTTCTTTCCCTCTCCATCTGTTTAATGAACATGTTCCTACTTTTCTTTCCTCATCTTCATCTACCTTTTCATTTCTAGATCTAACCCTCTCTCCCTATCAGTTGCCACAGACTTCAGATGGGAGGTTCTTGATGACTCCTACTCTAGCGATCATTTTCCCACTGTTTTGTCCTCCTTGAGAACCCCAACAATTTTAGATTCTTACCCTAGACGGAATAAAAAACGCACAAATTGGGATGTCTTCCGAATCAATTTTCCTTCTCTCCCTCCTCTTACTGAATCGGTCCAGGATGAGGCAAACATCCTCACTAATGCCATTATGAAATCATTTGCTCTTTCCACACCAGAAATAAAAAAGCATATTTTAAAACCTCCGGTTCCTTGGTGGAACGAGGAATGTAAGACAGCTACGACTGCTCGCAAGAGGGCTTTAAATCTGTTCAAAAGACATCCCACTATGGATAATTTTGTTGCTCTAAAGAGGACCAGGGCTTTCTCTCGCCGTACTACAATTAATGCAAAACGAAACCACTGGAACAATTTTACTTCTTCATTGTCTTTCTCCTCTTCATCAGCTGAGGTTTGGAAGAATATAAACTGCATTCGTGGGAACACTGTAAGATCATGTATCGGTCTGATTAGGGATGACGAATTAGTAAATGATTCCTCTGATGTTGCTGATATGTTTGCTGCTCACTTTTCACTCTATTTTTCATCTGCCCAACATACACAAGACTTCCCTATTTATTTCTCAAATTCTGAAAAATCTTATAATCTTTCTATTACTATCCAGGAATATAACTATGCTCTATCAATGAGTAGGGATTCTGCTCCAGGACATGATGGGATTAGGATCCCTATGATTCGAAACCTTCCTCCTGAAGTAACGAAAAGAGTCCTTGATCTATTTAATTTAATATGGTCCACTGGTATCCTTCCCTCCTCATGGAAATCATCACTCATTATTCCTATTCTAAAACCTGGCAAATCTTCCTCATCTCCAAATAATTATAGGCCAATAGCACTTTCCAGTGTTATAGGTAAACTCGAGGGAATCATAAATAAACGTCTCCAATGGATTCTATATAAAATGAATTATATTTGTTCAAATCAAGCCGGTTTTAGACCTAATTATTCTACTTTGGGATTGGAAGTTGATATTAGGAACTCCTTTAGACTATCGAAACATATAACCTCGGTTTTCCTAGATATTACAAGGGCTTTTGATTCTGTAAAACACTCATCAATAATGGAATCTGTTTATAAAAGCGGACTTGAAGGAAATATTGTTCGTTTCATTCAAGGTTTTCTGTCAGACAGAATATGCAGTGTGAAAATTCGAAATTCGATTTCAGTCCCATTCTCGCAAACTTCTGGAGTTCCTCAGGGATCTGTACTGGGGCCTTCTCTATTTATCTTAGCCATAAATTCAATTTCTAATGTTGTCACGCCACAAATCTCTTTCAGACTTTTTGCTGATGATCTGGTCTTGTATCATGCATCTCATGACTCTACCACTAGTCCTATCTTAATTCAAAACTGTCTGGAAGCTCTGAGAGAATGGTCAAATTCATCTGGCTTAATTTGCTCGCCTGCAAAATCTGTGGTCGTGCATTTCTGTCGGAAAAGAAACTGTAGTACTATTCATACTTTGAGTTTACAGGGAACTAGAATCCCTTCAAAGAATTCACATCGTTTCTTGGGAGTCATCTTCGACTCTCTTCTGAATTTCAAACCACATATTGAGGACTTGATTAATAGAGTGAAGCGGGACCTAGGTTTTCTTAAGCTACTGGTTCACACAAAGTGGGGATCACCCATCGATTCACTAAAAACTTTATACAAAATGGTCATCCTCCCTAAAATCACTTATGGCCTTGCGGCTTTCTCTTCAGCTCCTAAATCCTATTTTGACCGAGTTGGAGTGGTGCAAAATTCAGCAATTAGATTAATATTGGGTGCTTTCCTAACTTCCACTATCCATAGCCTTCATTGTGAAGCAGAGCTACTTCCTCTTGATCTCCTACCCGAAAGAGGTCTTCTGATGTTATATGCGAAAACGATTTTTAGACGAGGCTCTCCTAGCATCTCCAGTCTTTTTAAACCTTTTACTGCTTCCTCTTCTCGTGTTCCTCAGGGAGCAAATATAAGGCTGGCAAATATCCTAAAGAGGATTGATCTCTCCCTTCCTCCTATTTACCCTTACTCTCCTCCGTCTTTTCCTCCTTGGAACTTACAAAGGGTCTCAGTCAATAAATCTCTGTTAAAGTATGATAAAAGCTCTTATCCACCTGAGGTTTTGCGCAAAAATTTTTCAAGCAGAAATCAATACTTACAGTGAATATATGGTATATTTTACAGATGGATCCAAGACCTCTTCTCACGTCGGCTCAGCATTTGTTCGTCCCTCGGTGGAGGTTGCCTATCAGCTCCCTAACTTTACAGGGATACTTACTGCGGAACTATGTATATAACTATTTGCTATATTAAAGTTCATTCTACACTTTACTTCCTCAAGCATGAACCAACTAATTATAGCATCTGATTCTCTTAGTTCTCTCTCCCTTATCGAATCAACGTTCCCAACCCACCCTCTAGTGACTGAGATTGGAGTTGCTCTAATGAGAGCGACTATTCTATGCAAGACCATATCTTTCATTTGGATTCCTAGCCATATGGGGATTGCTGGAAACGAGAGGGCTGATTTTTTAGCCAAGAATACACATAGTCCGAATATATCTAGCTGGGAGAACTTTACTTTTTGTCCAGATGATGTTCGTTCTTTAGTAAGACATAAATTAGATTCACTTTTCCAACTAAAATGGGACCTATTGGATGAAACTCCAAAACTGATCCGTGTGAAACCTTTATTTCGTTCGCGGAATAATCTTCAGTTTCCCTCTAGGTCCTTACAGGTTAACGTCACCAGGATAAGACTGGGACACACTAAATTGACCCACGAATATTTATTAAAGGGAGACCTTCCTCCTATTTGTGACTCCTGTGGCAAATACAACATAACTAGAGAAAAATATTTTAACTCTCCAAAAATCTTTGATATGATTGGTAATGATTGTAATCTGGGTTCTTTGTTTAGTTTCCTCACGGAGTCGGGTCTAAATAAACTCTTATAATTCAATAGTGTCCTTACTTGTGATATTTTCCTGTGATATTTTCTTTATTTAGTTAAACTAAATGTTTGTTCTTATTTTGTTATATACACTCTTTGTTGTTTTATATCCTAGGGTTAAACCCTTTTAATCTGCGGACGCCAAAAAGCCTTTGTTGCCGGTGCGTCCCTAAAATCATACTCTCTCTCTCTCTCTTTCTAAGTTTAGAACGCTTTGTTCTCCCGAGGAAGGTATTTCGCCTATATTATATTTTTCTGTGGAAGGCGCGCCCCGTTTCAAAGGCGGATAAATGTATGATGTTTATGTGGTTGCATAACAGCCGCAGTGCTGGATTAGAATAGATGGAATCCCCCTTTTCTTTTAAAAATAAAATACGTAAGATAGAATTTTGCACCATATAGCAAATAATGTAATTAATATTTAAACAGAATATTCACAACTTTGTTAAATATTTCTTCAAAAGAAGTACATTTTGAGGATAGCATTTTATGTTTTCCCTTACGTCTAACAAAATGATCAAATCAGGAAAGAATTCACTGAATTAAAAATAATGATTCATTAATAACTAAAATATACAGGTTTCGTAATAATATGACATAGATAATATTTTTTAAACAGATTAGCTTACCTTGTTTAATTTGATGGATTTTTTTATGAGTTGCCTATTTGGAGGTTCCATGTTTTCATGATTTTCTTGAATATTTTGGCATCTGTTGATTATTTACGGTGTGATGCATATGCTAATATATCATGGCTTAGCTTTCAAGTAATCAAAACTATTTTTTATCTTACGAAATTAAGCTCCAAAGCAGTAAATTTAGATATTATCAAAAACTCAAGAACTGACAGATTCGGAAAATGGCGGCTTTAGTAGTAGGTTGGTTTTTAACGAACCAGGATCGGAAAATCCGATTGTCATGCCGAATAGCTCTCCGAACGGAGCCGTTACTGCTGAAATCACAGGCCTAGATGAGGAGTTAAGTTGTTAGATTAGTGTTATATTAAAAACTGTTGCTGCTTATGGCGAAAAATTTAGTATTGCCGAATTCAAAGGATATTGTACTGGAACTGCCTTACATTATGTAAATCTGTGTGACTGGTATTTTATGCCTGTGTCTGTACATAAAATTTTGATTCATTCATGTATTGTCGAAGATGTTTTACTACCTATTGGACAACTGAGTGAAGATGCCCAAGAGGTTGACCATAAGCTTTTTAGGTCTTACAGAGAAAACCATTCTAGAAAAATATCTAGAGTTGCAAATAATGAGGACTTTTTTATTATTATTTACTTAAAATTAACACCAAGAATCAAAATTTACCCGAGAGTGTTTTAAATCTTTTGATCTAAAAATGAAAATTAGCGGCAATTATTTCATAACTAATCATAAGCTTTCATTCTACAACTCTCCTCCATCACATGTCCTCATATTTTTAAGGTTCAGGGTACTGTTTTCTAGATCATTATTCAAAATTTTTTGCCTACTCTGAATATTTTTGGACTTTACTAATACTATAGCTACTGCTACTCCAGTATCTTTGTATGCACTAATTATTATCAAGAATAAAATGGTTTGAGAAATTTAAAATATATGTTGCACACTTCTTGGATCACACTGTATATATAAAACATAATTTTTAGGTTGTTGATATTGTGTTATATTTATAACAAGTATTATTAATATTGCCAGATATAACTGAAAATTGTTTATTTGGTCCTATAATGTCTAATGTGTTAAATTTTAAATCTAAATATTAATATGATATGTTTACAGGGTTTTCCCATATATTTTTCCACCCAACTAGAGAGTTTATTTGAATAGATACGGAAATGTCGTAAATATAAAAGTTGTTGGGTTTTTTATGAATACTTAGAATATTATATCATAAGTGCGAAAATATTATTGGAAATGTCAAATTTTGACAGATTCTCACTTTTTTTTTAAATGAAACACCCTCTATATTGAATCATATTCTTGAAGATCTTTTTTTTTCTAATTTCAAATATATATACTTTTAATATATTCTGTCAATTAGTTTTGGATGTATAACAACATTTAAAAAAACTGACAACCTGTCAAAATTTGACATTTCCAATGATATTTTCGCACTAATGATATAATATTCTAAATTTTCATAAAAAACCCAACCACTTTTGTATTTACGACATTTCCGGATCTATTCAAATAAACTCTCTACGTGGGTGGAAAAATATATGGGATAACCCTGTACATAATTTTTATTTTATAAAAATTTAAGCTCAAACATAAAATTGTTTATCTTTTTTTAGTTATTTGTATAACACCTGGTCAAAAATTATTTTAATGACACAGATATAACTAAAATTATAAACTTAAAAGTAAATATCCAACGGTTGCCATAAGCTCGTTCCACTGTGCGCCGGTTCCCACTCAATAATGTGCGTGCGCGGGATGAGCGCTCTGGTGCGAGATCTTTACACAGCGATACCTTACCAGGTTACTTACCACGACTTGTCAATATATGTACTTTCGAATGTGAGTATATTTGAGGTATGCCAGTGAATGCGTATGTTTAAAAGACATGGCGCCAGTCCGCCATATGGACCTCGGTTCTGGTCGCAAAGGAAAGGAATAACGTGTACGTGAATAAGACTTGTCGGAAACGGCCAGTCCGCCATACGGACCTCGGTCGTGACGACGTACGATGCATACATTCTCCAAAAATTTAGTAACTTCATTACAGTAGTTTAACACTTTTTTTAAGATGGCCATTTTGTTCGGTTATTTGGTTTTGCTATCTTGAATCTGAAAGGTGGGTAAAACTTGGTCGGAGTACCTTAGATTAGGAATTGCAGCACCTTGACTAGGGCAGGATGCTCTCCATTAGAGTGACGAGCTTCATTAACGAGACTACGTTGCGACGCCAGCAGGCTTTGCACATAAACAAATTTTTCTTACATTGTGAAATTTTAGGAGTAAACTCTGGATAGCACCAGCGTTATTTTATATTTCCGCCAATATTGATACGAATACTTGAACCGGGAGGCTACTGTTATTGATAAACTAATACTAACTTTTCTCGCAGGAACTGGTAACATAGACCAATTATTAGAACTGGAGGGCAATGACTATGTATGCTCCTTAGCATGGATTCAAGAAGGGGATTGTTTGGCTATAGGAACTACCCAGGGAACACTAGAATTATGGGACTGTACTAGATCAAAAAGGCTTAGAGTAATGTCCGGTCATTCGGCTAGAGTTGGTTCACTTGCGTGGAATTCTTATGTTTTGACAAGCGGATGCCGCAGTGGACAAATCATTCATCATGATGTTAGACAAAGGGAGCATATTTTAACAACAATTTCAGGTTTGTATTTTATAATGAATGATTATATGTAGCAAATTTTTTTATATATATATATATATATATACAGGGTGTTCCTAAACATCATGTACAAACGAAGAGGGGTGATTCTTTGGCCTATTTTAGGGTGAAAGTTTCATATAAACATGGGTCCGCAAATGTTTGGTTTTTAAGATACGGGGTGTCAAAGTTTTTTCTAAAAAACTTTTTTTTAATAATATCTCAAAGATCCTTTTGCTGATTTTGTTCAAATTTGGCAGTGTCATTTAATGTGATAAGAAGCTAATTTAGCACTAACTAAATGGTATTTATGAATTCCAGTGACGTCCCGGAGGGCACGTTCACAAATAATATTGACAGAAAAAATGTACGCCACTGACTTTTTGACAAATGTTATATTTTTTTCAGATTAAACATCTAAAAGTACGACTTTTTTGCCTCTTGATAATTTTTTGTATCTTGTGTCGTTTTCGAGAAAAAAAATAAAAACTAGTTCATTGCATGCCCAAGAAGAACAAAAAAATTTTTTTTTTCGAAAACCAAGCCTAATAACATAAAATATCAAGAAAAGCAAAATGTAGTTTTGATTTTTCAATCTGAAAAAAATGGAAAAATTTAAAAAAGTCAGTGGCGTACATTTTTTATTAATAATATTGAGACTGTCCGTGGATCCAGGGAACGCCACTGATAATAATTATTATTGTTTCCTGTAGTAGGCTCAAGCTTAATTTGGTTAAATTTTGTTTCATTGATGTTTTTTTTTTCGCATTATACTTGAAAATTGAAGCGGGAATGACCCAGTTTTTGTAGCAATTAAATGCAGTTTAGATTTTAACAACAATATTTAATGACAAAAATGATTTGACATTATATGACAATTATTATATGACAAAAAACAACATCACAAAAATTGTTGGCAGTGACTTCCTCCAGCCCTTATACAGGCCTCCGATCTTCTTCGCATCGACTCTCGTACTCTTTCAAATACATCGGGAGTATTTCGTATGGTTTCAAATCCACCTATTATTCGATGTCGTAGGTCATCGACTGTATTCACCGGTGTTGTATAAACTAAAGATTTAAGATGCCCCCATAGGAAAAAATCTAGACTATTGAGATCAGGGGACCTAGGGAGCCATGGCTGAGGTCCACCTCGGCCTATCCATTTGTTTGGATATACGTCATTCAAATACTCCCGAGCCAAAATAGAAAAATGTGCAGGAGCACCATCATGCATATACCACATTTGATTTCTTAGTAAAAGAGGCAAGTCTTCTAGTAATGGAGGCAGTTCGTCTTGTAAAAAGTGTCTATATGATTCACCAGTTAGCCGACCAGGTAAGAAGACAGGACCAATTAAATGATCCCCGATTATACCACCCCATACATTTAAAGAAAACTGTTCTTGAAAATGAGTTTCGATAATTCCATGAGGATTCTCGTCTGCCCATAGATGGTTGTTATGGAAATTCATAATGGAATTTCTCGAAAAATTGGCTTCATCAGTAAAAAGAATGATGGAATTAAAGTTGGGGTTGGCTGCTAGCCTATTGAGAAACCACCTGCAGAAATTAATTCTTAAAGGAAAATCCCGGGGAAGCAGCGCCTGCACTCTTTGAAGGTGGTAAGGGTATAGCAGAGAATCATGCAAGATACGCCACACAACTTGATGGCTAATATTCAATGTTATTGAAATTTTTCTTGTACTAGTCTCCGGATGTTCTTCTACTTCATTCAGAACAGCCTCTTCGATCTGCGGTGTCCGAACAGTACGTGGTCTACTTGTTTCATTGCTTTTCTTATTGACACTTCCAGTTTCGACGAGACGCCTATGAATATTCGAAAATATTCGGTGATCAGGTATCAATCTATTTGGATAACGCTCCATGTATAGACGTCTGGCTTCTCTTGCATTTCCGTTCGCAAGACCATAGATAAAATGCATTTCTGCCATTTCAGAATTCGTATAAACCATTGTAATGAATATTTAAAACACTTTACACTTTTTTGTAGGGAATATTAAAAGACTCTACACCTTACAATAACTATAATGTTGACATAACTTACGATTTAAAATGGTAAATGTCACGAATAATAAAAACAAAAGATTATCCAAACAACGCCATAGCCTACTACCATAGTTACTACTTTTTTGATAGAAATTTATTTCGTCTGGCTAATTACAGAAAATCGTGTTTATTTATTTTTCTAGATAACGGTCAGATATAAAAGGAACTACAAGAAGACAATAAACTACTAAACAAGAGAAAAAAAAATGATAATTATAATGGCGTTCCCCTGTACAATTACGAATAATATTAATAAAATACGTAACGCCACTTCTTAATTTTTCCATTTTTTTCAGATTGAACAATCAAAACTACATTTTGTTTTTCTTGATATTTTATGTTATTAGGCTTGGTTTTCGAAAAAAAAAATTTTTTTGTTCTTCTTGAGCATGCAATGAACTAGTTTTTATTTTTTTTCTCGAAAACGACACAAGATACAAAAAATTATCAAGAGGCAAAAAAGTCGTACTTTTAGATGTTTAATCTGAAAAAAATATAACATTTGTCAAAAAGTCAGTGGCGTACATTTTTTCTGTCAATATTATTTGTGAACGTGCCCTCCGGGACGTCACTGGAATTCATAAATACCATTTAGTTAGTGCTAAAATAGCTTCTTATCACATTAAATGACACTGCCAAATTTGAACAAAATCAGCAAAAGGATCTTTGAGATATTATTAAAAAAAAGTTTTTTAGAAAAAACTTTGACACCCTGTATCTTAAAAACCAAACATTTGCGGACCCATGTTTATATGAAACTTTCACCCTAAAATAGGCCAAAGAATCACCCCTCTTCGTTTGTACATGATGTTTAGGAACACCCGGTATATATATATATATATATATATATATATATATATATATATATATATATATATATATATATATATATATATATATATATATATATATATATATATATATATATATATATATATATATATATATATATATATATATATATATATATATATATATATATATATATATATATATATATATATATATATATATATATATATATATATATATATATATATATATATTATATACATATATATACATATATACAATGTGTCCCAAATTTGGCTTACATGCATTGCTTTCTCGTAAAGCGCTATAGCTACAGGGTGGGTTAAATTAGGAAAGTTTTAGAGAATTTTATTACAAATTTGATGACGTTTTGAAGTTTAGGATATCTTTTGTGGTTTTCAAGATAATTGGGAAAAATCAAAATGGTGCATTTTCAACTTTTGCCCGTAGCTTCTAAACGACTCGTATTATGGTTTTATGGTTTATACATTATTAGGGCACTTTTATTAGAGGAACATTATGCAGGTAAAACGAAGTTTCTAGCTTCAATTGTTTTTGAGATATTGGCATCAACTTTTTATTTTCTTACCGACGCCATATTGGATTATTGTATTTTTGGAAAGATCTTTTTAAGAGCTTTCCAATGATGTATAACAAGGTAAGATTATTATTTTTCTTGAGCTCTAAAAACCAAAATAATTGTTTTTTTTTAAGTAGGCTTTGATTACGCATGGCGGCCATAAGGAAACAAAAGAATGCCGCATGCCAACAATCATTTTGTGTTCCTGAATAGTACTTGTTATCATTTTCTCATTGTGCCGAGTTTTTACAAAGTTTATTTGAGTTTCTTATACTACTTAAAATGGAGGGTAATTATTCCAACGAAGAGAATTTGGATATGATAGAACTTTATTTTAAAGCAAATAGAAATACACAAGCAGCTGCGCGTTCATACGAAGAACAATTTCCAGACCGACATCAACCAAGCCAAAGGCATTTCAAATTTCTAATTGTTAACCTGTTAGCCTACGGGTCTTCTTTGAAACCGAAACCAAAGACCTATTCAATAGATAATGAAGCAAGAAACGCAGCTATAATAGAAAGTGTCAGGGACAACCCAACAACCTCAGTAAGAAAGATTGAAGAACAAACGGCAATTCCCAAATCAACCGTCCAACGAGTCTTGAAAAAACTTCACTTTCATCCCTATAAACCTACTATTGTACAGGGTCTTCAGGTAAATGATTTTGCTAGAAGAATCACGTTTAGTGAATGGTTCATCAACAAATGCCAGCAAATACCCAACTTTCATTCTAAAGTACTTTGGACAGATGAAACACGATTTACAAACTGTGGAATTTTCAATAAACATAATACTCATTACTGGGGCACCGAGAATCCTCATAATTTAGAAGAAAGACGTTTACAAACAAAATTTGGGTTCAATGTGTGGTGTGGCATTATAGGTAATTCCAAACAATGCACTTCTGCTTTAAATCACTCATAACAATTTGTATTTTAGATAACCGTTTGATTGGGCCGTTCATTTTCCAAGAAAATTTATCGGGTAACAGATATTTGCAACTATTACGGGAACAAATTATTCCAGAAGTTATAAATTCTGTTCCCCCAAACGACCTGCAAAATATTTGGTTCCAACAAGATGGCTGTCCGGCTCACGGTACCAGAGAGGTGATGGCGGTCCTCAGAAATACTTTCGGGGAAAATATTATCGCTAATAATGGCCCTGTTGCTTGGCCGGCAAGGTCACCGGATATTACTCCTCCCGATTTTTATTTATGGGGATACGCAAAAAATGAGGTCTACGAATTTTCTCCGCCAGAAAGTCTCAGAGAGCTAGAAGACAGAGTCCGAGATGTTTTTGCTAATATTAACAGGAACACCTTAAGAAGGGTTACACGGAAGGTATTGGAGAAATGTCAAAAATGTGTGGAAAATGGAGGGAGGCATGTGGTGTAACTTATATTTTTTTTATGTGTTAATTTAAATTTAGTTTAGGTATTTTCAATAGTGTGATAGTTACATTTTAGTCACTAGGTATTCACTGTTAGTATAATATCTTAGTTGAAAATCTGAAACATCGATGGTTGAATTAATATTTTTACCCATAAGCTAACAAGTTTACAATTAGAAATCTGAAATGCCTTTGGCTTGGTTGATGTCGGTCTGGAAATTGTTCTTCGTATGAACGCGCAGCTGCTTGTGTATTTCTATTTGCTTTAAAATAAAGTTCTATCATATCCAAATTCTCTTCGTTGGAATAATTACCCTCCATTTTAAGTAGTATAAGAAACTCAAATAAACTTTGTAAAAACTCGGCACAATGAGAAAATGATAACAAGTACTATTCAGGAACACAAAATGATTGTTGACATGCGGCATTCTTTTGTTTCATTATGGCCGCCATGCGTAATCAAAGCCTACTTAAAAAAAAAACAATTATTTTGGTTTTTAGAGCTCCAGAAAAATAATAATCTTACCTTGTTATACATCATTGGAAAGCTCTTAAAAAGATCTTTCCAAAAATACAATAATCCAATATGGCGTCGGTAAGAAAATAAAAAGTTGATGCCAATATCTCAAAAACAATTGAAGCTAGAAACTTCGTTTTACCTGCATAATGTTCCTCTAATAAAAGTGCCCTAATAATGTATAAACCATAAAACCATAATACGAGTCGTTTAGAAGCTACGGGCAAAAGTTGAAAATGCACCATTTTGATTTTTCCCAATTATCTTGAAAACCACAAAAGATATCCTAAACTTCAAAACGTCATCAAATTTGTAATAAAATTCTCTAAAACTTTCCTAATTTGACCCACCCTGTAGCTATAGCGGTTTACGAGATAGCAATGCATGTAAGCCAAATTTGGGACACATTGTATATATATATATATATATATATATATATATATATATATATATATATATATATATATATATATATATATATATATATATATATATATATATATATATATATATATATATATATATATATATATATATATATATGTACAGGGTGTTCCAGCGAGGACTGAACAGGGACCTATTTTCGACCTTCCTTGTATTTTGGAAAAATTCAAAATAGCCAATCGATGTATTTTTTCTTGTAGAATCCAAAAATGTCATCGAAAAAATATTTGAACCAGAAACAAAAGAGTTACGCTATGCATCAGGTGTTTTTTAAATGGAATGTATCGTTTTTTATACGATTTTTGGAAAGAGTGATTTTTTTTATATCCGTTCTGATTAAAAGATTTGATTTTGCGATAGCTGTTTATATTACACTTTAATGTTTTACAAACTAAAATTTTAGCTTCACCTGTTTAAAATATACGATAGGTTGGTATAGGTGATGAAGGTAAAATGACGTTTGAATGCTTTGTCAATAAAAATTGACATTATTTTAATTATTGTCGAAGTCTTCACCTAAAAAATATATATTTGACTCTGATCGAAATGAAATACTCTTTGGACGAGGGACTACAGATTGTTATGCTATTTTACAAGTGCCAAGAAAATGCAAGAGAAGCAAGAAGAAGATTTATTGCAAATTTTCATAGAAATATATCCATCAATACAATTCTAAGGATAAAAAACCTATTTGAGGAAAATAAAACTTTACATGATAGAAAAAGAAATATACAAAGAAGAAGAAATCGAGACCAGGCCATTATAAATTATTTTCAAGTTAATCCAACCAAATCTATTTCGGATGCAGTTCGGGAAGTTCAGTACGGTGCCGCGGTGGCGGTGTAAGGCGCAGAAGAGTTACCCAAGGGACTGTTCACAGGACTCTGAAAATTCATAAATTTAGGCCTTTTCGTATCCTTCCACTTCAGCACCTAACACCGGCACAAAAAGAACTTCGCTTCCAATTTGTTTCTCAAATGGTAATTCGGCAAGAAAACGAAGACCCTGATTTATTCAAAAATATTGTGTGGACCGACGAAGCTACTTTCACAAACATCGGGAGTATTCAACAGACATAATAGTCACCACTGGGCCGTTGAAAATCCAAACAAGTTCCAGACTATTAAATTTCAAGGAAGGAATTCTATTCATGTTTGGTGTGGGATAAAAAACAATAAAATTTTGGGACCAATATTTTTTAACGGGACTTTAAATGGGCACAGATATTATGGGTTTTTAGAAAACGAAATTGAAAATTTTTTGGAAGACTTACCATTGGCAGAATATCAGAATTTAATTTGGCAACATGATGGAACGCCTCCTCATGCCGTGCATGATGCGGTTCAATTTTTATATCGGTGTGGGATAAAAAACAATAAAATTTTGGGACCAATATTTTTTAACGGGACTTTAAATGGGCACAGATATTATGAGTTTTTAGAAAACGAAATTGAAAATTTTTTGGAAGACTTACCATTGGCAGAATATCAGAATTTAATTTGGCAACATGATGGAACGCCTCCTCATGCCGTGCATGATGCGGTTCAATTTTTATATCGGCGCCATAACGAATGGATAGGGCGAAATGGAACATATGCTTGGCCGCCCAATAGCCCCGACCTCTCAGTTTTGGATACATTTCTTTGGGGCCGTTTGAAGAACGTCGTATACAGACAACGAAACGAAAATATTCAAGAGATCATGGGAAAAATTGTCGATGAAATAAACCGCCTTAACCATGAAAATCATATTGTAACAGCAAGTTTAGAAAGGCTACAAAGGGGTTATCGATGTTGTTTCGAGAAAAACGGCGGTCACATTGAAAACTTATGTTATTAGTAGTTTTATTTTATTATTTAATAATTATTTTTTATTGAATTTCTTTTTCTATCATGTAAAGTTTTATTTTCCTCAAATAGGTTTTTTATCCTTAGAATTGTGTTGATGGATATATTTCTATGAAAATTTGCAATAAATCTTCTTGCTTCTCTTGCATTTTCTTGACACTTGTAAAATAGCATAGCAATCTGTAGTCTCTCGTCCAAAGAGTATTTCATTTCGATCAGAGTCAAATATATATTTTTTAGGTGAAGACTTCGACAATAATTAAAATAATGTCAATTTTTATTGACAAAGCATTCAAACGTCATTTTACCTTGATCACCTATACCAACCTATCGTATATTTTAAACAGGTGAAGCTAAAATTTTAGTTTGTAAAACATTAAAATGTAATATAAACAGCTATCGCAAAATCAAATCTTTTAATCAGAACGGACATAAAAAAAATCACTCTTTCCAAAAATCGTATAAAAAACGATACATTCCATTTAAAAAACACCTGATGCATAGCGTAACTCTTTTGTTTCTGGTTCAAATATTTTTTCGATGACATTTTTGGATTCTACAAGAAAAAATACATCGATTGGCTATTTTGAATTTTTCCAAAATACAAGGAAGGTCGAAAATATGTCCCTGTTCAGTCCTCGCTGGAACACCCTGTATATACATATATATATATATATATATATATATATATATATATATTTATATATATTTATATATATATATATATATATATATATATATATATATATATATTTATATATATATATATATATATATATATATATATATATATATATACATATATAATATATATGTATATTATATATGTATATTATATATATATATATATATATATATATATATATATATATATATATATATATATATATATATATATATATATATATATATATATATTATATATATTTTGGTAGAATGTTTCTTGAACCTTTGTTTAATATATTTTTAGAGGAAAACTTTTCTTGGGATAAGGTTCATACAGGGAATAAATCAACGTATTTTATTTCCTATGCATTTTTGTTTTATTTTATTCCAAAATTATACGTTTCGGCTAATTTTTAGCCTTTTTCAATGACAGTATGGTACTTATAGCTAAAAAAATGTAAAATGACATTAATGCTGATCTTTGAAAGAAGTAGTAAACTAATAAAAAATTTTAAAAAATATATAAAATTTGTGGTGACTTACCTAAGACAGAACTCATTTTCATCAAATATTAAAACACATATACAGGACTATATAAAAAGACGAAGTTACATGGTTTGGACACACGAAACAGAAATTAACATATAGGTTTAAATGTCTACTGCAGAGTGATTATTCCGTCGTCCAGGGCCAAAAATCGTTGACCTTGATTGCAATATTTACAATGTTTTTAAGGGCGATCAATTCCACTAAGAGAAATAAAATATTATTATCTTGTTAAAACAAATTGACATAACTCCCTGGTAGTTCAAAGGACAGCACCTCGAGCCACGGTGCGAGGGGTCCCGGGTTCGACTCTCGCAGCCTCCACCCATCATTCATTCATTTTTCTCTTTTTTAAATTTTCTTTATTACAAGACTTTTAAATATTTTTTGTTTTAAAATACAATTAATTTGATGTTTCATGCTTTTATAAAAAAATATCATTGATAATGTAATTTCTTTTTAAATATATAATTGTAATTGGTATCTTTATCGCATTTAAAGTTAATATTTTTATGTCCTATTTTAAGTAAAAAGAAGGAAAAAAAGTGTTTACAGAAAAAAAGGGAGGATGTTACGGTAATATAGATTTTAAAACGGAATTAATTTATAATATGTTAGTGTAGATTTTGTTTAAATTTTGAATGTCTGATTTTGAGTTGACCGAATTATATTCTTTTTTATAAAGATCATTTCCAAAATTTCTCTTTTTTCTTTATGTAGTTCTGTCTTTAATATGCGAGTTTCTTTAAAATTAAATTTATGATTGTTTTGGGATTCGTGTTTAGTTAATGCTGTTTGGTTTTTCTTGTCGTATTTGTGGCCGTTTATCCTGTTTTCCAGATATTGAGTTGATTGTCCTATATATACTCCATTACAATTTGTGCACGGGATTTCATAAACTGTGTGTGTTTTTTTATTTTTTGGGGTTTTTATTTTAAGTTTACTATAGTTAGATTTAAGTAAATTGTTTGCTTTATGACTGATTGACATATTATGTTTTTTGAAAAAAGATTGTTGATTTTCAGACAAACCGGTGACATAGGGAAGAGTTAAATAATTTTTTTTTGTTTTTGTGTTTTTGTTTAGGTTATTATGTTGTACGTCGATATCCTGTACTTTATTATTATGAATTTGAATTCTAGAGTTAGAAATTGGGTTGACTAATTTATCTGGGTAGCTATTTTGGGCTAGTATATGTTTCGCTTTTTTTATGGCGCTTTTTTGGTAGTTTGGATCAGATAATTGGATAGCTCTGTCAGTTAAGCCGATAACTACTGATTTTTTTTGGGACATAGCATGCTGTGAGAAGTAATTTAAGTATCTTCTTGACCAGGTTGGTTTTGTGTACCATTCAGTTTGAATTACATTATCTTTATGGTAGAGGGTCATATCGAGGAAGCTTATTTTATTATTTTGTTCAAATTCAATTGTGAAACTTAATTTCTCGTGATAGCTATGAAAACATGATAAAATATAATTTTCTTGCCCTTTTGGAACGGCTGTCAAATAATCATCGACATATCTGTAGAAAAAAGGAATCTTCTTTGTGTAATTTTGGAATGGACTTCCAAAATTACACAAAGAAGGAATACCAATGCGACCTATTGTTTCATGCATACAATCACCCTTTAGTAGCCTTTCAAAATTTCTAAAAAACATAATTAGCAAAATAATTAATAAATCTAATTCTTATATTAAAGATTCCTGGCATTTCAAAGAAAAACTTAAATCAATAAACATACCAAACGAGTACAACATAATTTCGTTGGATGTCGTCTCACATTGAAAAAAAATGGAATGAACTTAAAAAATTCACAGACATTCCACTAAATAAATTCCAGAAAGCAGTACAATTAACATTAAATTCAACATATTTTTCCTACTATGAAAAATTTTACAAGCAAATTTACGGTTGTGCCATGGGATCCGCCATATCGAGTTGTATAGCCCAACTAGTTCTAGAAGACTTAGAAAGCCAAGTTATTCCGCAATTAAATTTTCAACTTCCTTTTTTCTACAGATATGTCGATGATTGTTTGACAGCCGTTCCAAAAGGGCAAGAAAATTATATTTTATCATGTTTTCATAGCTATCACGAGAAATTAAGTTTCACAATTGAATTTGAACAAAATAATAAAATAAGCTTCCTCGATATGACCCTCTACCATAAAGATAATGTAATTCAAACTGAATGGTACACAAAACCAACCTGGTCAAGAAGATACTTAAATTACTTCTCACAGCATGCTATGTCCCAAAAAAAATCAGTAGTTATCGGCTTAGCTGACAGAGCTATCCAATTATCTGATCCAAACTACCAAAAAAGCGCCATAAAAAAAGCGAAACAAATACTAGCCCAAAATAGCTACCCAGATAAATTAGTCAACCCAATTTTTAACTCTAGAATTCAAATTCATAATAACAAAGTACAGAATATCGACTTACAACATAATAACCTAAACAAAAACACAAAAACAAAAAAAAATTATTTAACTCTTCCCTATGTCACCGGTTTGTCTGAAAATCTACAATCTTTTTTCAAAAAACATAATATGTCAATCAGTCATAAAGCAAACAATTTACTTAAATCTAACTATAGTAAACTTAAAGCAAAAACCCCAAAAAATAAAAAAACACACACAGTTTATGAAATCCCGTGCACAAATTGTAATGGAGTATATATAGGACAATCAACTCAATATCTGGAAAACAGGATAAACGGCCACAAATACGACAAGAAAAACCAAACAGCATTAACTAAACACGAATCCCAAAACAATCATAAATTTAATTTTAAAGAAACTCGCATATTAAAGACAGAACTACATAAAGAAAAAAGAGAAATTTTGGAAATGATGTTTATAAAAAAGAATACAAATTCGGTCAACTCAAAATCAGACATTCAAAATTTAAGCAAAATCTACACTAACATATTATAAATTAATTCCGTTTTAAAATCTATATTGCCGTAACATCCTCCCTTTTTTTCTGTAAACACTTTTTTTCCTTCTTTGTACTTAAAATAGGACATAAAAATATTAACTTTAAATGCGATGAAGATACCAATTACAATTATATATTTAAAAAGAAATTATATTATCAATGATATTTTTTTATAAAAGCATGAAACATCAAATTAATTGTATTTTAAAACAAAAAATATTTAAAAGTCTTGTAATAAAGAAAATTTAAAAAAGAGAAAAATGAATGAATGATGGGTGGAGGCTGCGAGAGTCGAACCCGGGACCCCTCGCACCGTGGCTCGAGGTCCACAATCCACAAACATTTTATTTCTAAATTTCAGTATTTTACAATGACATCTAAATTCTACTATATACATATTAACAATACATATATACACAAGTGATTTCATTCCCGACGCGCCTAGCGAGCCATAAAGGAAGGAATATTTCCTGCCGAAAGACAGGTGGCCGTTGTTTTGCCGACAGAACCCAGAGTGGTCAATAAGGCATATTGGGGTTCCTGTTTCCCGCACTTAGTACTAACACAGGAGCTGTCTTGGTTCAGAAACCGAATAGGTGAGCCTAATAGGCGTGGTTATCTACATGCTTAGGGGCAATTACAGCAATTTCCAGTAACGTAATATAGGGAAAAATCACGGAAAAACCCTATTTAATTTTATCAGGTACATTTTTGGTATAAATTTATATTTAATACAGTGGCGTAGTTGGGAGCAAACTCGATGAATGTTAAAACAAAGTTTGGTTATCATATATAACTGCGAATACGCTACAACATGCAATCACAATGTTTTATATTTGTGGTGCATTCGCTTCATGTTTTCAGTAACGTTTACGGCAGCTTACGCTTGCTGTAGTAGATATGTTCATACAGCAAGCAGTCGTCCGTCTTGTTGCGTTAGTTGAGGATAATATTTTGGTTTGCGTCTAGTCCGTTCGCCCTTCCCAATGCACAAAAGAAGTACACTGAGTGGGGCCTGCAGTTCGTCTGTTTAGTATTTTAGATTTTGGCGTAAAGTTGTTAGACAAAGATGGGCTAATGGAATATTCGACAAGAGAGTAGGTGTTTTAGGATTACGGGGGAGACTGGAAAAATAGTGGCAGTCGCTTGTACAGAGGTCCATGTTTAATGTGAACGTCGGGATTGTATCTTACGTCAGTTATGTGAGTAGTTAAAGTAGAGCCCTGAATACCGTGCAGATAAAACTTCATTGCAGATTTTTCAATAAAATCTGCAATAGTATCGATACCTGTTACAGCATGCAAATCTCTGATTCTTATGTAACGGTCAGCCATAATGGCAGCTCTAAAAATTCTGTTTTGGAACCTCTGGAGTCGAAGTCGCTGTGTATCAGATATCGATACCCATACCGGACACCCGTATGTGAGTATTGGTCTGATAACGACTTTATAAATTGTAAGTTTGTTGGTCGGGTCTAGTACTGATCGGGGACAAATTAAAGGGTAAAGTTTTTGTTGAGAAGCAAATGTTCGTTGTATTAAGTTGGTAATGTGGGCGTTAAAGGACAATCTCTCGTCGAATATAATGCCAAGGTACTTGGCCTTTTTTGATGGATTTATAGGATTCCCATTAATAATAAGTGGAGTCAGTATTTTATTGTTAGTAAATTTTTTAGTAAAAACAACTACCTGTGACTTTTGGGAGTTTATTCTTAGTTTCCACTTATCATAAAAGGGTATGAGAAGAGTGAGATGGTGGGCGATTTGGGATTTTGCTGCTTGCGCGTAATATGATTGTGCGTAGACTGCAGTGTCCTTCAGCGTACAGAGCTATTTTTGTGTTTGGAAATTTTGGAATATCTGATGTATATAAGGTGTATAATAGCGGCGAAAGAATCGTACCTTGAGGCACACCTGCCCGAATGCCTTTATGTGCCGAAAGTGTGTTTTCAACACGTATTTGGAAGGTACGATTCCCCAGATATGAAGCAATTAAGGACACAAGGTGTAATGGGAAGTTAAGGATGGCGAATAGTTGTTAGACCAGTCCGGCGTGCCATACTGTGTCAAAGGCGCGCTCCATGTCCAGAAACAACATGACAGTGTTAAGTTGTCGATTAAAACCACTGAAAATGTCCGAAGCCACCTTCGTTGCGAGCAGAGTGGTGTTATGCTTGGGCCTAACACCAAACTGCTCGGCAGGAATCACCGACAGACTCTCCTCTGCCCTTTTGATTCTTTTCATGATTACCTTCTCCACAAGTTTTGACAGGGTATTAAGGAGGGAGATCGGGCGATAGGAAGAAGGACTGTTAGGGTTTTTCCCAGGTTTGTGAATTTGGATAACTACAGCATGTTTCCATTGAGAGGGAAAGTGCTGTAGTCTTAGGATTGCGTTAAAAATTTACATTAACTGTACGAGGGATTTACGAGGAAGGTTTTTAAGGAGCCGATAAGGGATGCCGTCGGGCGCAGGGGCTTTATCATTAGGACACCAACGTAAATACTCTTGTATCTCATTGGGGGATGTAATTAAGGAGTTGAAGGTAGAAGGAGAGATAGGATATTTCCTAACACAAAAATTTGCTGCTGAGTTAGCGATGGATTCTTGTGCAGCTGTTGCGTCAGGTGACCCACTGTGTACACTCTCCAGGAACTTTGCAAGAGCTTCTGCTTTATCGGTGTCAGATATGTGATCTCTACCATTATGATTAATAGTCGGGATTTTTTCGTATCTCTCGCAGAGCCCCGGTGAGTTTCCACAGTGAGTTATCCTTTGTAGAGATTCTGTTGAGTTTGTTTGTCCAACATTCCTGTCTGTACTGTCTTATTTTTGTCTTGATTAGGTTAGTGACATTGTTCAACTCGATTCTGTCGAGAATGCGTTTGTGTCTCTGCCATATTTTCCTCATTCTGTTTCTAAAAGAAATAAGATTAAGAATGTCATTTGTCTTGAGTAGGTTGTCTTTTAACTTTTGTAGCTAGTTGTCTTTGCACGGTTTGAATATTTCTAGTGAAATTTTCGACCTCTAACTCTAGTCGCTGCGTAGTCTCAATTTCACCAGAGATACTTGTCATTTCGTTTAGTCTGCGTCGGTATGTTACCCAGTTGAAGTTCTTATAGCTATATGTAAAGGTTTCGCCTTCCTGTCGTTTAAGCTCACCCCAACGAAGCAGAATTGGAAGATGATCCGAATTTAGTTCATTTAGAGCTCTCAGGCCTGACAAGTCAGCAAACCCACTATTAATAGCCAAGTCAATGTATGTGGGTGTCATGTTGTTAACTGGGTGGTGCGTTGGGACGTCTGTATGTAGGAGCTGTAAGTTAGCATGATTGTGGATGTAATCCGCAAGAAGAACACCTTTCGGGTTATTCCTGTGATTATTCCACAATCGATGACGAGCGTTTAGGTCACCAAGCAGTAATATTTGAGGGTTTGGAAGTAAAAGGGCGTCAAGATCGAGATTTGTCAACCGTGTGGCTGGAGCAGCGTAGGCGCCGATAACCCATTGGCCTGTTGCAAGTTCGATCGCTACATGTTCAATATTTGTCTGCATGTTGTTCAGACGTTTGTATGCAACAGACCGTCGAATTAGCATAGCTACACCACCTCCTCTGCCATATCCTCGATCGGTTCTCTCGGTCTCATAGCCCTTTACACGGAATTTGTCAGTAGGTACAAGTTTAGTTTCACTAATAATCAGTAAGTCAATATTATGTACATGTAGAAAATGTATAGCCTCTCCGAGCTTACTTCTGACTCCATTGGCATTCCACGCTGCAATAATGAATTATAACATAAATATAATAAAATAGTCCGGAAAGAAAATAATTAAATATTAAATTTGTGAATTTCGGTGGTGAAAAAATATTGCGTAGCTTTAAATTTATCAACATTAGTTTCACAGCCCCTAAGCATTTCGATAAAACTGTCAACGGCGTTCATCACTTCATCTAAGTTAATAAGTTCTGACAGCTCCTGAAATTTAGTAGTGAGTGTACGAAACTTACCCCAATTTCCTCCGTCACTCTCTCCGTCTCTCTAAAGCTTTCCTTACGTCTGGCTAAGGTATCGGGAAAGTCCCTGTCATAGTATTCACTGGTCTGGTTTTTTTCTTTGGTCTGTGCACGGGTTGGTGGAACTCCTACAGCTGTAGAAATTGAGTGTTGTGTAGCCGGAGGTTGCCTGACATGTTGGTTTTGTGAAGGCGGGGCTTTCCAGGCTGGTCTGGTTGGGGGTGGGGCAGGGACATACTGCTGGCGGCTTTGATGTATAATTCCCAGTTTATAGAGATACACTGGGCATCCTGTGTCAAACGACCGGTGTTCACCTTGACAATTTGCACATACTAATGTATTATTGTTTGGACATCCGACAATCTCGTGGTTCCCAGCGCATCTGGAACATCGAAAGGCTCTTCTGCAGTTAGCCGATGAGTGACCCCATAATTGGCAACGACGGCATTGTACTAGCTCCCTTTGTGATCTTCTTAATTCCCATTTAATTCGAACATTGAGTAGCAGCGTAACGTTTTTATTTAGTTGTCCTAGAGTATATGAGCTGTCTAGTACGACTAAGTAGAGTGGGACATATGTGTTGCGCATTGCAAAAATATTCTTGGGATAGATTTGGTAATCGTCCTTCAGCGCCTCTGATATATCCTGAGGACCGATTTCTCCATCTAACCCTCTTAGCACAAATGCATGAGTTTTTTCATCATTCGGGGCATATGAATGAAATTCGGTTTCTGCAGACTCTAAGCTGTTTTTCAGCGCTGTCCAGTCATTTTTATCTTCACAATATATAATGGTACTATTCTTCGCGTACTTAATCTCGTATTTCTTTCGTATCAGGTTGTTGAGCTGTAGCTTAATTTGCGAATGGGCCTTAGGTCTCCCTGCTATGACGATTGGGGGTGGTTTGTTGGCTAGCTTCTTCTGAGGGATAGTTTTAGCTGTTTTATTTCTCACTTGGCTCTGTGTGTCATCTTCCTTATTTTCAGTGTCGTGTTGAGTAATATTTTTTGTTTGAACTGGTGGTGGAGTGGGTAGATCTTGAGGTGTTAGATTCGTGTAGTAGTTTTTGGTGCTGATCTTGGAATTTTCTCTATTTCTAGCTTCTTTTTCCATTAATACTTCCCATCTAATAGTCTTTGTGGGAGTTAAGAATTTGCCCTCGGTGTTAAGAATGTCGTTTTGAGATGATGTTGGAGAGACATTTTTGGGTGGCCCTTGTATTATTTCTATGTCCACTTGTTTATCGACATCCATATTTATTGGTGATTTTGCGGCTGGCGTTTTTTGTATGTTCGCTTCAACACGAGGAGTTTTCGCAATGCGGCCACTATTGGAAGTGCCTCTCTTTTTTAAGCTTTGCTTGTGTGTGATTTCAAAATGTCTTTCAATCTTTTCTTCCTCTCTTATCGTAAATTTGATTTTTAGGTCTTGGAGCTTACTCAGATATGTATTGCAGCGTTCACATTTGATTTTTTCCTTTACTTTGCTTATGAGCTCTTCTCGTCTTGCTTGAGTAGTTTTAGCGGCTAATGTGGGTGCACTAATATCAGAGAGTTGCGAGTTGAAGGATGAGTGAGATGCTAAGGATGCTGCATCATCGTCGTCTTGCATGGGCGTTTGCTGTTAGAGTGGGGTACCCACGGGCACCCCGGTTAACGATTTTGGGGGGTTGTGTAAATTATTTAATTGTCGTTTCGACAGAAAAAATAAAAAATATTTAAAAGTCTTGTAATAAAGAAAATTTAAAAAAGAGAAAAATGAATGAATGATGGGTGGAGGCTGCGAGAGTCGAACCCGGGACCCCTCGCACCGTGGCTCGAGGTGCTATCCTTTGAACTACCAGGGAGTTATGTCAATTTGTTTTAACAAGATAATAATATTTTAATTCTCTTAGTGGAATTGATCGCCCTTAAAAACATTGTAAATATTGCAATCAAGGTCAACGATTTTTGGCCCTGGACGACGGAATAATCACTCTGCAGTAGACATTTAAACCTATATGTTAATTTCTGTTTCGTGTGTCCAAACCATGTAACTTCGTCTTTTTATATAGTCTTGTATATGTGTGTGTTTTAATATTTGATGAAAATGATTTCTGTCTTAGGTAAGTCACAACAAATTTTATATATTTTTTAAAATTTTTTATTAGTTTACTACTTCTTACAAAGATCAGCATTAATGTCATTTTACATTTTTTTAGCTATAAGTACCATACTGTCATTGAAAAAGGCTAAAAATTAGCCGAAACGTATGATTTTGGAATAAAATAAAACAAAAATGCACAGGAAATAAAATACGTTGATTTATTCCCAAGAAAAGTTTTCCTCTAAAAATATATTATATATATATATATATATATATATATATATATATATATATATATATATATATATATATATACAGGGTGGCCCATCGAAAACGTACCGCAAGGCATAACGGCCAGGGTAATTTTTTTTTCAAAAAATCCAAAAACACGTCAATTTTGTTTGTGAGGGGGACAACTTTTGCCCTTAAAATGATCGCAAAATTTTCAACCCTCTAAGCGGGGGTGTCATCCCCCAAACTTTTTCAAATGGGAAGAGGGGTCAAGTGGTACCGCAATGAAAAGGGCTTTCTATTCTCTATACATTCCCGCTTTGGTTTTGAAAATCGGTCAAGTCATTTAGAAAATATGAAGGATTGAAATTTGAAAAATACATTTTTCAAAAAACGCATAAATTGAATTAAATAAAAAAAACTTACCGTATTAATGAAGCAAATGCTGAAAATGTTGCCCGTCGACCTCCATACAGTAATACAAATTAGCTTCAAATCGTTCTCGAACATTCTGAAGAACTTGAGGGGTCACTTCGCGACAAACGTCAATAATTCGTGTTCGCAGATCTTCTAATGAGGCAAGTGGAGTGCTATACACTTTACTTTTTATGTGTCCCCATAGAAAAAAGTCTAAAGGAGTCAAGTCGGGTGACCGGGGAGGCCACTCAATGGCACCCCTTCGTCCTATCCACCGCCCGGGAAAGTTAGTGTTTAAATAATTACGCACATTTTGAGAGTAATGTGGAGGTGCACCGTCTTGTTGAAATATCAGTTCCGCTTCAACGTATCCAGGATTATTTTCGATGATGTCAGTTAGGGCTGGGTCGATGGTATTTTCCAGTAAATCTAAGTACATATCACCTGTTAGAGGTCCAGGAAGAAAAAAAGGACCCACAATAGAATTTCCAAAAATACCAGCCCACACGTTCAATTTCTGAGGATGTTGTGTGTGCACCTCGTGAAATACCCTGGGGTTGTTCTCAGCCCAGTACCGACAGTTATGCCGATTAACTACACCGTTCAAAAAGAAAGTGCACTCATCCGAAAAACACACATTGAATAGAAAATTATTATTATTGGCCACTCGTTCACTAATAGTTTCACAAAATTGCAAGCGGCGATCAAAATCGTCTTCGTTGAGTTCTTGTACCAACTGAATTTTATACGGGTGGAAATGGTGTTTTTTCAATATTCTTTGGACACTTGTACGATTCACGCCGGTCTCATTGGCTAATTTTCTTGTACTCAGCGTACTATCCATGGCAACTTGGCCCAATACAAAGACCTCCATAGCTTCATTTACTACAGGATTTTCCATCTGCCTCTTTTTATTCATAAGGGATCCAGTTTCGCGAAATTTTGCTACTAACTCGCGAACAATTTTGCCGGAAAGGTGTTTTTCAGGATGTCGTTCATTAAATATCTGCGCAACCCGATTGCCACATTCATTATTTTTAAAATAAAGTTCCATTATTTCCACTTTTTCTGCAAGTGAGTACACCATAATTATTGATAAAAAATTTAATGATATTGAGAAATTTAAACGCACAAGTTACAGAACAGCTATCTAGCAACTACCGCACCTGATCGTTGTGGCATGTCAAATCACTAAAATCAGCAGTAAACATCTAAAATAACAGGACAAAAATAGCGAATTGGTCGAAGGAATTTATCCTTATCATTTACTCTGATAATTTGTAAATAAACATTTTAAATTTCAATCCTTCATATTTTCTAAATGACTTGACCGATTTTCAGTGGCGGCTCGTGGTGTTTAGGCTAGGGTAGGCGACAACCACAATAATTTCAAGAATAATGACGTTATAAGAAAACGTTAAGCCGCGTACACACTTAGCTGACAACTAAGTTTTATAAATTAAATTTATCCGCCTATCTTTTAAAAGGGCGAATTTACTTATTATGACATCCGTAAAGTTATCAGCCTTCTGTAAGGAGCAGAACAACTCTTTTTCTATTGAAATTAGCGCAAGTGACGATAAACGTTCATTTTTTATTGTATTGCGAGAATACGTTTTTATTCGCTTTAAACAAGAGAAATGTCTTTCCACTGAGGTACTTGTAATAGGTATGGTAGCAATTAACGCAAAAAGTTTGTAACTTTCAGGAAATATTTCTTGAAGTTCATTTTTTACGAAATGTTTTAAAATTGCCTCGACGCTCAGCAATGCAAATTGTTCATCGAGATATATTACACTAAGCTCATTAATTAATTTTTGTTTGTCAAAGAAATTTTTATAAAAGTTGGTCACATTCGTCACAAATTCAAGCGGAAAATTTTTGCTATATTCTTCGAATTTTGAGGAATCCGCTAAAGAAAAATATAATAACAGACATATCTGCAAACCTAACTTCTATTTGAGTCACAATATTGTCAATTATCTCATCAAATAAAATGCGTAAAGAACTTTGCTCATCGCCTTTAATGGTGTCCGATAACTTAATTCTTTTTGACAATTGCCCTGAGTCCCTATTATTAAAAATCCTTGTTTGGGCTTGTTCAAATATTGTATTAAACATTGTCTCATTTCTCAATAACTTGATACGATCTCTTGCCATAAATATTTGCTTTTTACAATAGGTGATGTCCAATGATTTTTTCTGTAGAATGTTGAAAAGGGGGTCAGTTATGTCAAAAATATGTTTATACACAGCGGTAAGAAACGAAAATTCTAAATCGTTCATAAATTTAAGATATCCCTTGGCCCCGTTTATTGACTCAGCCGATGATGATTGGTCGTCAATAATTTTAGAAAAAACTAATTTTAGCCCTTCCCATTCAGAGTGCAAGATTTGAATGATTTTAGAACGGGAAGCCCACCTGGTGTCTGAACTGGAAGAAATCCTCTTTCCTATCGTCGAATCTAAAGTAAATGTCCGTTTTGCAGACTGATGAAAAAATCCGGGAATCGAGGACGCACTTGCGAAAAAAATTCGGCAATTTTTTATATTTTTTGAACCAGTTTGTAAAACCAAATTCAATCTGTGCGCACTACAATGCGTAAACAAAGCAAAAGGAGCATCATCTTTAACTTTTTTTTGCAAACCATTCAATGAACCTGCCATCACACTAGCACCATCGTAGCATTGCCCAACTAATTTTGTTTTATAATCGAAATTGCCTATGACTGTAACAATTAATCCATACATTGCGTCCGCTGTTCTGTCTTCGCTAACTTTCTTTGATTTCACCGTATTTATTAACGTACCGAATTGAAATCGCACATTGGGACTTCTCAGAAATATCCGTAGTATCGTCAGCTTGCACTGCAAAAAACAACGACTCTTTTATCTCCCTATGAATTGTATCTGCAAGGTAATCGGAAATACAGGATATCAAATCATTCTGGATAGTTTTTGATAAACCAGAAAAAATATTTCCAATTTTTTTTAAATGTTGTTGTATTTCGTTATCACGTTTAATTAACAGATTAAAAGTTTCCCGAAAATTTCCCGCACTAACGGAATCGCTTTTTTCATTATGGCCTCTGAAAGATAATTCTTGCTTTGCTAGGTGACACGTAACATCGACCAAATAGCTCATTAGAAGTCTGTTTTTTATCACCTCCTCATTATAAAAATCAAAGTGGGAATGTATAGAGAATAGAAAGCCCTTTTCACTGCGGTACCACTTGACCCCTCTTCCCATTTGAAAAAGTTTGGGATGACACCCCGCTTAGAGGGTTGAAAAATTTTGCGATCATTTTAAGGGCAAAAATTTTCCCCCTCACAAACAAAATTGACGTGTTTTTGGATTTTTTGAAAAAAAAATTACCCTGGCCGTTATACCTTGCGGTACGTTTTCGATGGGCCACCTGTATATATATATATATATATATATATATATATATATATATATATTTATATATTTATATATTTATATATTTATATATTTATATATTTATATATTTATATGTTTATATATTTATATATTTATATATTTATATATTTATATATTTATATA